>CM077810.1:16483189-17123814 GCA_039764185.1 Tamarix austromongolica
GGATCGGTCTGGCCCCGACTCACATGGTATTCCACTATAAGTGATAGTATTTTTCCATAATTTATTCACATCCAAATTAAATTTATTGAGCTCGGGACCCCCACTATTATGGCTGATGGATCGGTACTCATAAACATCATCCAAGGCAAAACCTCCTGAGCTACTATTATATTTGGTGGATCGGTATTCATAATATATAATTCAACTAGGCCTGGCTCATTAATCTTTCACTTTAACGATTAGTGTTTTTCCTCTTTAATCAACACAACAATTCCATTTATTTGCCTTGATAGGGAGATCAAGATCCCGGGACACAAAGGTACACCGATCGCACTGGTGTATAAAAGCTACCCAATACCCTTTAACTATCAACCTAGGGACGCAAAGGTACCCTAGTCGTACTCGTGCATAAAGCTAACTCAGTACCCTACTGACAAGGACACCTAATCCATAAGTATGCATACTCCCTAACTAGGTCTGTAGAGCTAGATAGAGTAAGATATAGGGTCTGGCTGGGGCACAAAGACACACCAGCAAATACTAGAATAATCGTGGGCTAAACCACGTCTTTAGGGTAGCGACCCCTAAAGAGCCACCATCCCTGATCTCGAGGTCTTCCACTTTAAATATTAGTGTCTTAATTAAGGTGATAATAAAAGCACACTGATCAGATAATTATTCATTTTCAATGGTTCGGATATCGCTAGATATTTCTTATTCAAACGGTTGTCCAAGGTAACACAGAAGAATCATTAAGGCCGTCCTAATTTCATCTAATTCTGAATTAGAATTCGTTCGCGTGATACTTACTAATTATCATATACTCTTATCTTTGTATTCAGCATTATATTACGAAATTCCACAATCACAACGACATGTTAGGTACAAATTACTCATTTACCCCTTACTTATATAATTGATAAGTCATCCCTTCCTGACTTGACAAATTACCATATTACCCTCCTTGTTACATAATTACCAAGTTAGCCCTTACTCGATTTAGGTTACCAAGTTATCTCCCATACTTATTAGGTCACTAATCCCCCTTTATAACTATTATATTTAATATATTTTTCATTTGGTTGGTTAGATTACCACTTTGCCCTTTTCCCTTTATTATAATTAATAAATTATCCTTGAGTTGGTCAAATTACCAAATTATCCCTTTATTTGGTTATTACCAAAATATCCTTCTCCATTATCAAAATTACCAAATTACCCTCTAGTTGGTTAAATTACCAAATTACCCTTTTATACGATCATAATTACCAAACTACCCTTCTCCATTATCAAATTTGCAAAATTACCCCTTAGTTATTTAAATTACCAAATTGCCCTTCTCTATTATCAAAATTACCAAATTATCCTCTAGTTGGTTAAATTACCAAATTACCCTTTTATATGATCATAATTACCAAACTGCCCTTATCCATTATCAAACTTACCAAATTACCCTTTAGTTATTTAAATTGCCAAATTGCCCTTCTCTATTATCATAATTACCAAGTTACTCCTTTCTAATTTCCACTTCACCTCCTTTTATTTACAAAATTACCATTTTGCCCTTTTACTTTTAAATTCACCATTTTATCCCTTAACTTCCAAAATTTACCATAACACCCTTTCATTCACAAATTACCATTTTGCCCCTTTAATTACCAAATTACCATTTCACCCTTTAATTACAAAATTACCATTTTGACCTTTAATTATGAAATTACCATTTTTCCCTTTAATTACAAAATTACTAATTACCCTTTAATTAATATTTTACCCTTTATTTACAAAATTACCATTTTTCCCCTTTACTTCCAAAATTACCATTTTACCCCCTTACTTCTAAATTATCAATTTACCCCTTTTCATTTACAAATTACCACCTTACCCTTTTCATTTATAAATTACCATTTTGTCCCTTACTTCCAAAATTACCAATTTATCATTTTACTTACAAATTTACCATTTTACCCTTACCTCCAAAATTACCATAATACCCATTTTAATTACAAATTACCATTTTGCCCCTTATTACACCACTTATATTAAATTATCATCACTACATAAAATATTAATATTAATACCTCATCCACAACTATTATATTTAATATAATACTTATTAGCACCCATATATATATATATATATATTAGGCCATACTCTTGTACAAGATACATCACTAAAATACCCCTAAGGCTCACAAAATATTGACCATGCATTAAAGATCACAATAACATAATACAACATGGATAATAATTAACATTTTCATTAACAACCAAACTCTTACCTTAAACAATATTTCGATACATAACATATAACCTAACATGCTTCTTTTCATCCAACATCACAAGAAACTACGCATATGATATTAAACAACATATATTAAGCATAATAACATATTAAAAATCCTAATGTGCTAACATACGTTAATCCATGCGTTTAAGAGGGATTTAACGGTTACCTTGATTCCTACAAAAACGAACCTTACTGGTATTCCTGTTTAAGGTTCAAGCTTTGATTATCAAAACCAATACCTAAAAACAATATCAAGATTGATTATATTAGAGATAAGAGAAAACCAAGTGCAAGACTTTATAACACTTAATTAATAAAATAATTAACTTAAAATATTATTATACCTTAAAATCATTAACCAATTAAATCAAGAAATGCTGCAGCTCATACTACTCATGCAGTATGAGCTGTATGCACAGAAATGGGGAGGAGGGGCTCGAAGGTGGGTGATAGGAGGAGAAATAGGCTATTTTCGGGTTGGGGTTTTGGGGCTAAGAAAAAGGGTAGATGGGGAAGGATTTGGGGCAAGGGAAGGTTGTAGGAGTGAAGAGGGGTGTAGGTGGTGGTTGGGGACAAGTTGTTGGCGGCCAAGGGTGGCGGAAGCGGCGACAGCGAGGCCGCGAAAGGAGGCTACCGAGGTGGGTTGAGATGGAGGGGCTAAGGAGGAAGGAAAAAGGAGAGGGAAAATGAAGGCTTGTAGGTGGTGGTTTCAGCCAAAGGAGGTTTGGGGTGGTAGAGGGGGTTGCAAGGATTATTTTGGTGGCTCGATGGTGGCAGAGGCAGCGGAACGGTAGCGGAAAAGGGCGGTGTAGGGTGGCTACCGAGAAGGGAGGGAAAGAAGAGAAAAAGAAGAGAGGAGGAAGAAGGAGGTTGTAGGGTGGCTCGAGGGATGTTGTGATCGTTTGGGTGTGAGGTAGAGGGGGTAGGGGTGGTGCAGGTGGTTGTTGAGGTAGCAGAACAGTGGTGGCAAAGCAAACAGGGAAGATGAGGGAAGGAGGATAAAGGGAGAGAAAAGAAGGTTGGGGCGTGCATAGGGAGTTCGAGAAAAAATGTAGAACGAGGCAGGGAAGGAGGAAGAAAAATAAGAGGAAGAGAAGGGAGGGGATAGGGAGCTCGAGGGCGGCGGTAGGGTGGTAGGGAAATGGGAGTTGCAGGGAGAGGGAGAAGAGATATGTCAGGGCATGGAGGAAAGGAGAAAGGGATGGTGGGGCCAGGATGGTGCAGGAAAACGACGAGAGAGAGAGAGATAGATAGATGAAGCAGTAGGGGGAGAGGGTTGTAGGTTGGGTGGCGGAGATGGGGGTGGTCGGAATTTTCGCTAGGGAAAGAGGAAGAAGAAAAAAGAAAAAAAAGGGGAGGGGGGCTGGTGCGATAAGTGGCTGAAGAGAAGTGGGTATGGGCCGGCTCGGTCGGGGAGAAAGGAAAGAAAAGAAAGGAGGGAGGTGGGTCGGCAACGCGCGAGGGAGAAGGAGAGGAAGGGGAAAGGAGACGGGCTAGTGGCCCAAGCGCAGGGGGAAAGGGGCAGGCCAGGCCAGCCGATGGCCCAAGGAAATAAAAGGAAAAAGAAAGAAAAGAGAAAAAGAAGAAAAAGGAGGAGGAAAAAGGGAAAAAGGAAAAAGAAAAGGAAAAACGGGATTAAATAAAATAATTTAATTTATAAAATAATACAATATAATATTTTTGGGTAATAAATTTATTTAATAATTTAATATAATTAAAATATAAGTGTTTAAAAAGGATAATTTTAGTAAAATAATGGTTTGAAAAATTATTTAAATAATAAGAGTATGATAAAATAACAAAATATTATTTTAATTTATTAAATATTTATACCCAATTTTATATACTCAAAAATCCATAAAATAATTAAATTAAATAGACTTAAAGGCTAATTTATCCCAAATAAAATTTATTTATTAAATTATAGGCTTTTAAAATTTCGGGGGATTACACATAATTTCCCTAAGAAATCATAATTACACATTATAAGCATAACTTCTTCTATATTTGTCATTTATCCACCAAATTTTACACATCTTATTTTATTATTTTTATTATAAACAAACCCAAAAACCAAATTATAACTTCAATGTATTATATATTCGATAACAATCCTATTTTAAGAGCCACTATACAAAACCTTAACTTTACAAGTTAGGTATAACTTTTTTTCCAAAAGACTCATATAATCACCAAATTCAACATACATTTTTAAAATAAATATTAGCAACATATCCAAAATTCAGGGTCCAAATTCATGTGATAATAACCTCGCTCCTAGGGTTAGTATTCCTAATTTAAGTCATTTTTCTCATCTTGTTTGGGCTTAGGCCATCCATAATTACTCCAAACATTTCACATGATATTCTTAGCATATTTTAACTCGTTCCACTCATTAAAATACTAAAATCTATATATTTAACACATATTGACCAAAATATCCTTAATAATAATCAAACACCCTTATTTCACAAAATCCTTATATGTTCGATGTCATTATTTATAAATACTCAATTTATCAAATTACCATGCATCTTAAATATACTAAATTTCCCACTTACCATACTTTATCAAATCCACATTAAAATAATATACAATGTTTGTTTACTTAGGACTTATAATATTACAGTTATTGTAAGCACATATTTCCTCATTCTTACTCTCTTTCCATCATATAATCCACATTTTCATATCAAAACATTAATAACATAATAATAATAATAATAATAATTATAATAATAATAATAATAATAATAATAATAATAATATACACAATCATACATAACATTTAGCACAAAAAACCCTATTACAACATTTATCCTTACCTAATAGGACACTAGTCTTTTAGCACGTATATCTTATCCCACACCCTTTAGAACCTTTGTGAAATCACCTAAGAAAATAATATAAAATACAATAATAAATTAGGACATAACCAAGGAAATGATATGGTAATAAAGAGTGAAATAATGGAGGTAAAATCGAATCGTAAAGGCTAGGAATAATCTCGATTAAGCCTTGCTCAACAAAGAGAGGGGGATTGCTTGAAGGTATAGATGCTTGAGATATTACAATGGTAGCTACTGCCATTGCTAAGGGGTGTGCAAAGTTAAGGAGGTTCAAAGGTTTGGGGGTAGCAACAGTAGATAAGGCCTAAGGGAAATGGGGTAACAAGATAGTTTTGGGGGTAGGGAAATAGGGGGCTTTTGTAGCTTTGGCTGAAGCTAGGGGTGGTCAAATGGGTTTGACTAGTGATAGGGGTGCAGAACGACAATAACTAATCATTTCTAGGGGTAGCAGTTTGGTGGCAGTATCCGATGCACAATGTGAAGGAATGGACGGAAAGGATGAAAGTAGTGGGTGGTGGAGAAGTGGTCGGTGCAAAAAGGAGAAGAACGGTGGTGAGTTGCATAGCTTAGTTGCTGTGGCATTTTTAGCAAAGACAAGAAGAGGGAAAGGAAGGTAAAAAATGCTTGTTTTTCTTCTATTCTTTAATTAAAAAATGGAGGGAGGAAAGAAGTGGTTTAGGGCATTAAATGAGGAATCACTACGAGTTATGCGTGCACACTTGCGTATACTGGTAGAGAGGGAAGTATGGCAGAGGGATATGGTTTGGGCAAGATTTTCAACCTAACCCATGAGTACAAGGCATAGGAATTTATAGTTAATTATGAGGGTAGGGTGTATGTTAGTGAAGTTGGGGAATATTTTACACGAGCCAAAATAGAAAAAGGGAAGAAGAAGTCGAGTGGGAGGGAAAGAAAAAAGGAAAAAAAATAAATAAAGGGCGAATGAGAAAAAGGAAAAGGATGGAAGAATTTAAGTCTAGTTTTAGAATTATAATTAGGCTAAAATAATTCAGGTTAAGGCATTTAGCACAAATTAATTATCAACCATCCGGAATTAGGCTTAGGTAAAAAAAATATATCAATAACCCACAATAAAGGTTATGGTTATGTTAAGATTTAGGGTTAAGGAATTAGGGTAAGGTAAAAATATTAATTTATTAAGATTATCATTAAGTTAAAATATTAATTACTCGAAAATAGGATTGGCTAAAATTATGGTTATTACAAAGTAGACGGGTATAGTTAGGGTTTTAGTTTGGGTAATAAAATTAAGGAAATAAAATCAGGTTGGTATGGGAATAGAGTGGGCTAAGGGTATATGGGTTAAAATAATGTGATTAAGCTAGGTTCTAGGGTTAGGTAATGATTAAGAGGTTAAACACTAGAAGATTAAGGCTGGGTAATTTTGATGATTGAGTTGTTTATCATAAACTACCTTACCAAATGTATACTGGTGGACAATAACAGTTCAAAAATTGTTATATTACTTAACACCCTTAGAGAAATGAGTATGGTGGAAGATTAAATTTAGAAGAAGCCTACAGTTTTGATTAGGTTTAGCAAAGACCAAAAATACACTGTGGGAAAAGTTAAGCTTTCATTATATGGTGAGATGGTCAATCTCTACATGAAGTTTCTAGTTGTAATCATCCCCCTGATGACAATATTATTCTCAAGAACCTATAGATCCACAAGATGTGAGTTGTGCACTCAACCTATCACCAAATTATATGCTTCCTGACCTATTAGGGAGTTAAGGAAGTTACCACTACTTAGAGGGTTTAACGTACATATTGCTAAAGAATGGTTAAGATGAGCCAACTCCCATAGCCATTATAATCAAAGTTGCAACCATGGTAGCTAGAGGAATAACGGTCAAGCAACTCCATATAGTGTAAATTAGCCTTAAAGAACCAGAGTGTAATATCATGATTGGTTTGTACCTTAACCTAAAAGTTCAAGAATCTTTGATCAAATTTTTAAAGAAATAACAAGACTGCTTTTCTCGGTCCTAAGCTGACATGGTTGAGATCAACCAACAAATCTATACCCACAAGCTCCAAATCAATCATGAACACCTATCAATCAAGTATAGGTAAGGAAAATTCTACCCAAAATTTAACCGAGTCATCAAAAAAGAAATATATAAGTTGTTTGATATTGTCTTATATATGAAATCCATTACCGAGACTAGCTGCTAAATATAGTTGTGATAAAAAAAAGAAGAAAAAAGCGAAAGTTGAGACTATGTGTCAACTTCACAAACCTTAACAAAGCCTATCCACATGCTTCTTTTCCCCTCCCCTATATCGATAAAATGGTGAATGCAATAACCATACATGAGTTTCTCAACTTCATTAATGCTTACTCTAACTACACCATATTCTTATGCATCCTTCTAACAAGAAAAAGGACTTATTTATCATTAAGTGAGATACCCACTATTACAAGATCATGTCATTCAATCTCAAAAATGGCTAGGCCACATATCAATGGATAGTAAACTACATGTTCTAAAAAAAATGATAGGTGACACCATAGAAGTATACATCAATGATATGCTCATGAAGTTTTTAACGACTAACCAACACCTTAACCACTTGAGGTATTACTTCTAAGTACTCCAACAATGTCATACGAAGCTAACCTAATAAATATTCCTTTAGTATCTCATACATAAAATTCCTTCGATATCTAGTTATCAGAAGCGATATTAAGGCTAACATTGTAACACCCCAAAATTCACTATTTTTTTAAAGCGAAAGAATTTAAAATTTAAAACCTGTGAATTATAGGGATGTTAATGCCACACTTAGTACCGAACCGGTTCTCTCTGACCGTTTCAGTACCAAGTGCTAAGGTTAAAGAAAAGATTGACATTAAATTCAAACCAAGAGTTCATAAAAGAACTAGAAAGAATCATACATCAAAAATCAAAGTACGCATAAAGAATTATAATTCATATCCAAAAGAAAATAAGCTTACAACCGATAAAAGGTTCATTTAAAATACTCAATACAAGTAATGAATCATAAAGGGGTAAATCTGATACACAAGAAATAGAAGAAGAAGATAAAATAACAAGAAGAGTAAATACGGCCATGACACTCTCAAACTTTGAGCCAATACATGGTCAACACTCAGCCCCACAGGATGTCTCGCCTACCTGCACAAAGTCAGAAGGCCTACTACTCGTGGGAATGAGCAGCACCCATAAAAAGGGTGATCAGTACGCTACGTACTGAGTAAGGTAACCGAGTACTAAGGCCAACACACAAAATTCACATAAACCATATAGAATAATAAAAGAGCATAAAGACCAACATGATAACATACTATCATACAATCATTCGATTAGATACATAAAGGCCCATTTATAATCCAGATTAATTACTTAATTAATCTCTTATTGGAAATCGATTCACACCATACTTTTTATCAAATCTATGCGAGTACAAGAACACCCCACTATTATAACCGGTGAACCGGTCACATATAGAGCATCCTGCCCTAACCACTATTATAACTGATAGATTGGTCACACATAGGGTAAAAACCCTAACCACTATTATAACCGATGGATCGGCCACACATAGGGTAAAACCCTAACCACTATTCCTAACTGGTGGATCGGTTCGGCTCCTGCTTGCATAGTGTTCCACTATAAGTAATTAGTGTCTTTTCCATATCTTAGTAAAATGTAGTGTTTGGTTTATTGAGCTTGGGATCCCCCACTATTATAACCGGTGGGCCGGTCACACATAGGACATCATGCCCTAACCACTATTATCACCGGTAGATCAGTCGCACATAATGTAAAAACCCAAACCACTATTATAACCGGTGGATCGGTCACACATAGGGTAAAACCCTAACCACTATTCCTGATCGGTGGATCGGCTGGACCCGTCTCAATATCTTCCACTTTAAGTGATTAATGTCTTAATTATCTTATTCAGAAGCTTTCACCCTAGACATGCATGAATCACTCCCTTTACATTTATCCTCCAACTGATCTGTATCCTATCATGAGAACCTTACACCTTCTAATTTGTTCAACAATCTCTCCTCTATACTCCAACTCACACCAAAACTCCAACACCGAAATATGTGGGTCAAGGTCCACTACTACACACCTCCAAGTCCACTTACTTCCTTACTCTAGGTTTTCCCCAGAAACCCTAATTTAGGCCTAAGTGGCCCATCCTACTCCACTTCACATAACCCAAATCATTTTAACACTCCACACACCACAACTCATCAATTCCATCCTCATAATTACACTTTAATCACCAAATACACATGATACCACAAAAACCCTAAACGGCCACACCAAACCCTAATTAACCAAAACAAACCATAGTTAACCACTCCAAAATCTGTTTAACCATAACAACCATAATTAGTCATTCCAAACACTAGTTAATCACAAAAAACCACAATTAGCCACTCTATCCCTAGTTAATCACAACAACCCATAGTTAATCACTCCAAACCCTAACTCAGTCTCCTCCATACCCTTATAATGTCCTACGTACTATTTTTCACCCAAAACTTCCAAACACTCAAATAACTCTTCAATTACCTTCCTTACATCCCAAGTCAATTTTTCATACGTAAACTTTACTCCCAGGCAGACGCTAACTCCACATGCAAACCTTCAAAATTGTTCACGCAAACCCTAGATTCACCCATACATAACCCAAGATTAGATCCTCCCATGATACACCAAAGATTAGATTCTCCATATAAAACCATAGATTATATTCCCCCATATGAAACCATAAATTAGATTCTCCCATACAAAACCATAAATTAGCTTCCCCCTTTGCAAAACCATAAATTAGATTCTCCCACACGAAACCATAAATTAGATTCTCCTATATAAAACCATAGATTATATTCTCTCACATGAAACCCTAAATTTTCAATTTTATTCTTCCACTCATGGATCAATAAAATACTTAGGTCAACTCATTTTCCCTGGTCAACTTCTTTCTCATTTTCCATTTTCAACCTTTTTTCCCACACAATACCCCTTTGATCTATCCTCATATGCATGTCTAAAGGGTCACAACCAATCATCACATATACATAATACACATGTCAGGAAAATACACAAAAACATAGTTTCACTCCACATCATACCACATACGAAATAATTAATAATGATAAACATAGAATACATACCATACGAAGCACATAATACACATAAACACACATAAGGCCTTAGTAACACCCTTACCTAAAACGACACCAGTCTTGGAGCACGCTCCTATGCCTCCTTAGGGCTTTGACAAAATAATAACATATTAATAAAAATAACATTAACAAGTTTCTAACTTTACTAAAGATGTAATGAATAATAGAAATATTATAAAAGTTGATAATATAGGGCTAAAGACTTTACCCTAATAATAATAATGATACTAAAATAATAATAGCAAAGATACTAAAAATAATATCAATGAGAATATACATAAGAATAATAATAGTAATAATAATAATAATAATAATAATAATAATAATAATAATAAGGACATTATTCAAAAAACAAAGTGAAATAAAGGCTTCGGCCCCTTTACCAAAATAATACTAATAATAATATTAGTAAAATAAATAACAAAATTTAGTAATAATGATAATAATAATAAAATAGTAATAATAGTAAGGATAATATTTGAAGATAAAATGAAGTAGGGTTTCAACCCTACATTGAAAAATAATAAATTTATTAAATAATAATTATAATAATTCAAATAAATAAAATAAAATAAAATAAAGCTTGTAAAAATAGGGGAAAGGGTTGAGAGGGTCTAGGGTTCAATCTTAGACTGGCGGGGATGGGCGGCACTGAAGGTGGTGCGCGAAGGAGGCGGCGATGGCCAGAAAAAGGGAAGAAAAGAGGAAAAGTTGGATGCTGGGAAAAGGAGGGGCAGAATGAAGGTGGAAGTTGGGGTGTTTAGAGTTGTATAGAAGGAGAGGGACAGAATGAGGGTGGTGGCGCAACCAAAGGTGGCGACGCATGACGGCTGTGGTGGTGGCTGAATGGGGAAGAAGGAGAGAAAGATAGGAGGAGAGGGAGGAAGAGGAAAAGAAAGGTAGGGGAAGGTAGAAGGTGGTCTGCAGAACAGAATGGGAGGTGAAAGAAGTGGCGGCAGTGGCGGAAGAAGTGGCTAAGGGTGGTTCGAAGGGCGACGGAGGTTGAAGAGAGGGTTGATCGGGATGGCTACTTTGCACAGGCGGGGTGGCTTATGTAGGGAGAATTGAGGGAGAATTGAGGGAGGTGCAGGGAGTACTCAGGTGGCCAGAATGGGCAACGAAGTTGGCCGGAGATGGCGAAAATGGTGTCTGAAAGGGCGACGGCGTGTAAAGGGAGTTTTCTGGGTTGGGGATCAAGAGCTCGATACCAGGCTCATTATGGGGGTATTTATAGATTTTAGAAGGGAGGTTAGGGTTCTATGGGTCGGCTAGGGAATAGGGCAGGTAGGTTTTCGGTCGCCGGTGGCAGTCAAAATAGGATAAGGGTTGCGCGTAGGAAAGAGAGAGAGGATCACGCGAGAAGGGGAAATTTGGTTGGGTTGATGAGGCTACTGAATCGGTGAGGGAGAGAGAAGAAGGTGGCTGGTCAAATCGGGCAAGATTGGTGGCAAAAAACCAGAGCGATGGCGGCGGTTGCAATTGACGGAGAATGATAGGTGTGATCGGTGAGGGAGAAAAAGAAGAAGGAGGAGGAAGAAAGGGGATGCGTAGACCGGCGGTTCAAGGGAGAAAAGAAAGAAAGAAAGGAGAGGGAGACCGACCGGGTGATGGCTAATTTTTTTTTAAAATAAAAAGATGAGTTTTGAGGGAAAAATAAGCGAGGCACAGCGCAGAGCTCTAGGCCGCCAAAGGAAGAAGGAAAGGAAGGATTGGGCCGCGGGAAGGCAGGCTCAATCGGGGGGAAATAGAAAAAGAAAAGGAAAAAGGAAGAAAGAAAGAAAAGAAAGAAAAAAGAAAGAAAAAGGAAGAAAAAGAGGAAAAAGGAAAAAGGGAGAAAGAAAAATAGTGGTTTGGGTTAATTAAATTAAATAGAATATTTGGGATTTTTAAAAATAATAATATTTAAATAAAATAATATTTAAATCCCTTTTAGGCTAATTTAGGATTTTTAAAAGATTTTTCATAAATTCCATTTTAATTAGCAAATCACCCTAATTTTATTCAATTAAATTATTTATAAAATTCATATTAATTTGGAACTATTTTCTCCTTCTTATTTTAAATAAAATAATTTATTTAATTAGTTTCCAAAATAAAATCCTTAATTAGCTAAAATACCCAAATTTCTCCTAATTAAAATACTTATAAATTTCTTCTTGATTTACCTTAATTAAATCTCCATTTATTTTAACAAAAATAATTTATTTAAATAATTTTCCTAATAAAATCTTATTTAACTATAATTTTTAAAATTAGAATTTTTTCGAGGCATTTCAAACATAGACTAGATCCATGCCATTTTCAACATCCCATCTTTGGAATTTATAAAATATGTATAGAGGCCCATTGATAGGCTTGCCACCATAAGCTAGTTTATCCCCCAAGTATTTTGAACAATGCCAATTATTTTAACATGCTAAAGAAAAATAAATAGTTTGAGTGTACTAAGGAATATGAGGAGGAGTTGTAAAAACTTAAGAATTATTTGACCTCCCCTCCACTTTTATTTAAATTGGTCCATGGTGACCCCACTTCGATTTGAATTGGTACACATACTTGGAGGTTTATGAGATTATAGTCAGTAAAACTCTAGTAATGGAGGAGCAAAAGCAATATACCTTAGTGCATTATATGAGAAAGACCTTACTTGACTCAGACTCATTATAAGTAGTTAGAAAATCTATCATTGACCCTCATCATTACAACTTAAAAGCTCATATCTTACTTTCCATGTCACTTGATTATGGTGGTAACAATCTACCATCTCTATAATGTATTTCACAATCCATATCTTTCTAAGTAACTAGTCAAATAGGTCATTGAGCTCAGGGAGCAAAACATTACCTACCAGTTGAGAACAACCATTAAGTCACAAGTATTACCTGATTGGTTTTACTCCTACTGATGCCCCCTCTCCTAAGCAAGAAATGTTTACCATTAAATCTTATGCTTCCACAAGGTAGGTGTTATGTGTGGATGGGTCCAATAATATCAAAAGGCACCAAGCTTGGTATTGTATTCAATTCCTGTAACACCGTCATTTTTCACTACCAAAAATTTTGTTTTAAAACATTACAGAAGAGGAAAATACTAAATACAACTAGTAATATTGGGGTGTTACCACCACATTTAACATAGGATGGAAGTTTAACGCGCATCCTATGTTATATACAAGACTAAGGAAACCAAGAAAACCAAAACAAGGAATAGAGTGCGCTAAACATATATCATAGAAATATCAATCTTAAGTGTTTACAAAAGGAGCTATGTTGGGTCTCAAAACAACCAAAATGTATATTAGAAAAAAATGGATGAAGTCTTAAAATATGAAAGAGATGAACATATATAGGGCAGGCCCCAAAACTCTAGTCCATTAAGAACCCATAAAAGATTAGATCTCTATATGTTCAAGCTCTTAATCCCCCAAGCCCAACATAAGAATGCCAACTACCGATCGTCCTAAAAAATCTTCATATGATACTCTACTCGTGGGATTGAGCCAGTGACCAAACAAATAGGCACACTATTATGCTACATACAGAGTAATCTAAGTTACCTTTTTAATGGGATTCATAAGCATGCATGACCATGATATAATATAAAGCTCATGCTTACATGAAATAATTAATTTATATAATCTATCATGATCATATAATGCATCAAGATTTTATGTCATACCAAACTTAGATAATTCAAAACACACCATGCTTAACATCACAATATAGATATCATGGATAAAATAGCATAATCACATAAGCCAATTATGCAACAACTCACTAGGCTCTTTTACAATCCATTACATGAATTGCTTAGTTGACACATTTTCCAAGTTACATGTTCTATTAGATTAATCATTATGCACCAATATTCCTTTTTCAAGTAATCTTATGATTACCACCTCATGGTATTACATACCATGGAAGCATATTTGAACCAGATGACATAAAGTTTGGTAGAACCTAAGTAACCACCAATATATATAAAGTCTAGCCAGAGCCAATAAATAACCTAAGTGACCAGAGCCTATAGTATTGATACCCTTTAGTACATTATTGGTGTCTAGAGTAGGTAAGACGCTGATATCTACTAGGATCATGCTCAAAGACACCAATAAATTCCTAAAGGTAGACTACATTTTGGTAGCTAATCAAGGATGGGAAAATGTAGACTCATGAAATACTCAATAATATTTCTCCTTAAGTGATTAATATGTTATTCTCCAAGGTTATGTTATCATATAAGACCCATATAACAACCAAACAGCACATCCCCATAATAGCTCCATCTTTGGCCATTTCTACCCTCCAAGACATGTTGTGGGACTTCCATTAACTCTTATACAATTTTAAATCAATCTATTGAGATAATCTATTTAGGTTAAGAATATGGATTAAATCATCCATTTGTAGCATCATAGCATACATACTCAAAAGTTTTAATTAAAACCTTCCAAAGGCACTTATTAAGAATCCCATAAATTATGAATTAATTAATCCATCCAATAAGTTAGTTAATTCATGCCAAGATGCAAGTTCTCATCATTGAATAATCATGTTAAAGAATAATATCAAATATCAAGTCATACTAAGTTCAAGAGAAACAAAAACAAACTTTAGCCGAAAGGAGTTGATTTGTTTGAACAAATCGCTCAATAGATTTAGCCGAGTTCCTCTTGAAACTAGTTGATTGATTTGGTCAGACCACTCAATTTTTCTAATACCATTTTATTGATTTTGACAAACCATTCGATGTGTTTAACCACGGAGAAACTCAAAGTCATTGCAGACAACCTAATCAATAGGTTAGGTTAACTAATTGGCTGATCTAACAACCAATCAATCAATTTGCTCCCAAACACCACAAAGCAAGAAATTTAAATGTGATTTAGGCTCCAAAAATCCAATCATATCACATCATAGCATCACTATTATAGAAAAAAGAAGTTACATATGCTTAGGTTCTAATCGTGTTGCATTCACATAGAATCAACCATAATTTCTCATGAAATCATACTTTTGTCAAAAATATTAAATCTTCTAACATGAAACACCAAATTACTCATAATATCATTTAATCATACAAATATTAGAAATCTACCAATCATACTAGCACACATGTTCATACCATATTTCAAATGTAAGAATGACTTACTTGAAAACTGAGCAAAATTTTCACACCAAGGAGATAAAACCTTTGGCTGAAAGATTTAAACTCTTAAAACCTTATAAAATAAGAGATTGAAACTCATAAACCTTCAAATAAGTCTTATAAACTAACAATTATGAATTAGGAAAATAAAATATAATTACTACGTCTAATAGAATCCAAGAAAAGAAGTAGTTGAAAGCAAAAAACTCAACTTTTCCAAATCCAACTCTTTATTATTTTAGAATAAGACAAGAGGTAGCTAAAGAAAATATCAGAAGAGATGCTTTAATTAGGTGAAAACTCAAAATGGAGAAGAGTTAAGCAAAAGTATTGGAAAACTCAAAATATTTTTGGTAGCTAAAAAGAGGTGAAGGGGAGAGATGAATAGGGCTATATATAACCAATGAATTTGTTAAGGGATAAGTGAGAAAGTGCAACCAGATCGAAAACCCTGATTTCATTGTTGGAGTTTAGGTTGAACGGCTGAATTTATCAATAATAGGATGGCTTCCTTTTCATAACTCAAATAGTAATTTTCTAGAAAGGGAAGGTCAAGATTCTTTAAAGAATGGTCAAACTAGTGTAAATAAATTTTGGAACAAATTATCTGAACCAGTGTAGTATAGAGAAGAGAGGAAGAAGAAGACAAATGATGAGGTCATCCTCTTCCTTTTCTACCAAAACCCGACCTTTGATTCCACTCGAGGCAAAGGTTAAAGCTGGGTAATTGATCAAAAGGGTTAAAGATTACTAATAAAAATATGGGAGTTGAATTACCAAGGTTCTAAAATGTTATAAGAATTTTTCTTAAAAAATCTATGCTAAAAAATCACTCACCTTGAAAAACCAGTTGATCGGTTTAGTTGACCAGTAGACTGTTATATAGAGTAGTCAATTGGTTTTCCAAATCAATTGATTGGTTCCATAAAACCAAAGCCTTTGTTGAAAATGAAAGATCAGTCAATCAATTTATAGAAGCAGTTGACTGGTATGACAAGAAAACTCATTTTATTAAAATTTTCAAGCCTTGTTTCAATTCCTTTTCATAAAGCCCAACCTATATTTTTAAATCAATATCAAACATCATTTAAAGTCCATTAAACATAAGAATTTTCTACTTTATAAATCTCAAGCTTATGCGATATTGCATTTCCATTGAGGGAGACATCATCTCAAAGGATATCATTTACAAATTTAAATTAACTAATAACGATTATGAATACAAAGCTCTTATTATAGGAATATAATTAGAAAAGGACATGAGCATTTGGAAGATTGGAGTTTCAGCATATTCAAAATTAGAGACAGGTCATATCAATGGATCTTTGAAATGCCCCAAAAATTTTTATTTTAAGAAATATAATTAAATAAGAATTTATTAGGAAATTAATTTAATTAATTATTTTATTTGGAATAGGAAGGATTTATTTAGGGTAAATTAATAAGGAAATTATAAATATTTTTTATAAGGGAAAATTTGGTATTTTTGTTAATTGAAAAGGAGTTTAGGAGAAATCTTTTAAAAACCCTAAATTAGCCAAAAAGGAAATTTAATATTATTTTATTTAAATATTTTTATTTTAAATACCCAAATTATTCTAATTAATTTATTTGACCCCAACCTACTAAAATTTTCCTTTCCCCTTTTTCCTTTTTGTTTTTCCTTCTTCCTTTTTCTTTCTTTTCTTTCTTTTTCTTTTTCATTTCTTTCTTTTTCTTCTCTCGCTGATTGGGCCTGTGGCGCAGCCCAATCCTTCTCATTTTCCTTCCTTCTCCTGCGGCCCAACGCCGTTCTTTTCTTTCCTTTCCTTCGATAGCTGAGATGCTGCGTTTTGTGCCTTCTTCCTTTGGAACGCTGTGTCTCATTTATGAATCTTATAATCGTTGCCGACCAGCTCAATTCTTCTCTTTTTCTTTTCATTCTTTTTCTCCCAGCCGTCGGGTTCACCTCCTTCCTCCTCCATCGTCGACCTGCACCTTTGAAGGTTCAAAAATGGAGCCACCGGCCACGCGTGATTTGACCGGCTGTTTCCTCTCTCTTGCTCTTCCCCTTGACTCGCAGATCAACTTGGTATAATTTGTTTTCCTCATCTCTAGCTCGATTTCTCCCTATTCCTTTGCGAAGGATCGATCCCGACCAAAAATTTTGCCAACCGATTAACGCCGCCGGCTACCCCAAACCCTACATGCATCGCACTCCTGCCGACCTCCAGAACCCTACCATTCCCTCTAAACTCTATAAATACCCTTTGATTGGTTGCCTTCGAAACTTTTTCCCTGCAACCCTAAGATCCTACCTTGTGCACCACCGCGACTTCAGACGACTCTCCCTCCGCCGTTAGCCAACTATGCCGCTATCTTTGCCTACCACAGTCTTCCCTGCACCGCCCTCTAGCTAACTGACCCACCCATCTCCCTCGATTCTTCTCGCATGAGCCACCATAGCCGTGAGAAGTTCCCTATCCATCCAACTAAAATTTTTACCCCCGCAACCTTCGAGCCAGCATCTGCCACCACATCCGCCACTTCTACTACCTTCTGCACCACCCAAAAGTTGCTGCTAATTCTTGTAATCCCCCAAAATTTTAGAAAACCTATAATTTAATAAATAACTTTTATTTGAAATAAATTAGCTTTTAAGATTATTTAATTTAATTATTTTATGGGTTTTTGAGTGTACAAATTTGGATAGGAGTATTTAATAAATTAAAAATAAATATTTTGTTATTTTATCACAGTATTTTTAATTGAATAATTTTTCGATCTAATATTTACTAAAAGTATCAATTTCGAACCAATATATTAAATTATATTAAATTAAATTATTTATTAAAAGTATTACATTTTATTATTTTCTAAATTAAATTAAATTATTATCCCCTATTTTCTCATTTTCCTTTTCTTTTTCCTTTTTCTTTTCCTTCTCCTTTTTCTCCTTTTTCTTCTTTCTTTTCTTTTCCTTTTTCCCCTCCCTTGGGCCGCCCGCATTGGCCTATTCCTCCTCCCTATGCGCCTGGGCCAAAGGCCTGTTTCTTCCCTCCCCTGGTCTCCTTCTCTCACGCATGATGTAGCCCAGCCTTTTTCTCCCCCCGATCGAGCCAGCTCAGCCTTCTTCCCTTTTCCCTTCGACCGGCCGACTTCTTTCTTCTTCTTCTTCCTTTTTCATCGCCGCTCATGCCCGACACTCTGTGCACGCCCAACCACCACCTGCAGCTGCCATCCTAACCACCCCTGCCTCTCTCCCCCCTCTCTCTCTCTCTCTCCCCCGTCCTTTTCTTTCCTATTTTGAACCAAACTATCCCTACACCCTCCATCCACGCCTGACTTCTTTCCTCTTCTTCCCCTCCCTCTCCTTGTCACCCGACCACCACCTGCCACCCTACAACCTGCTCTGACCGGCCACCTGCCCCCTCTCTTCTCCCTCTTCTTTTTCTTCACCTCTCCAACCTCCTTTCTGCCCCATATTTCGAGCATCTCCCTTTCCCTGACCTCCCTCTTCTCTCCTTTCTTCTCTTCCCATTTTTCCACGATTTTTGCACGCCGCTACCAACCGCCGCTCCAACCACCGCACCAAGCCCCTGCGCCACCCACTGCCACCCTATACCTCAGCCTTGCACCACCACGAGACCACCTAAGCCATCCTCGAGCCCCTACAACTCCTCCCTTCTCCACCTCTTCTTTTTCTCCCCACTTTTCTCCCTCATCACCAAGCCACCTGCAACTACCCCGTTCTCCACCGTCTGGCCACCTTGGCCGCCACCCAAACCACCGATCCACACCCTGCAACCTCCTCTACCATCCCCATACCTTACTTTCCCGGAAACAGCCCCTGCACCCCTCCATTTGTCCCCTCTCTTTTTCTTCCTTCTCAGCCACGCCTAGCCCGACAGCCATCTTCGCACCTTGCTGCCGCCGCCTCTGCCGCCCTCTGCCACCGTGAAACCATCCTTATCCTCCACCTACACCCTCTCTTCACTTCTGCATCCTTACCTTGCCTCCAACCCTCCCCCATCTACCTCCTTTTCTAGCCTAAAGTCCCTAAACCGAGCCATCTCTCCTCCCTTCTACCTTATTACCTTTGAACCTTTTCTTCCCCCCTTAATCTGCATGTGGCTCACGCTGTTCATGTAGCGTGAGATCCACATTGATTTGGAATTTATTTGTCTAAATTTTGAGGTATATTAATAGTTAATTAAAGTGTTTTATTATTAAATAAATTTTTATAAAGTTTTATCCTTTTTAATTTCCTACTTCTAATATAATACTTATTGATATTATTTTTAGGTGTTGAGTTGCTAATTAAGCTTTAAATCTTTAACCGGGATACCGGTAAGGTTCGATTTTTGTGGGATTAAGGTAATCATTAAACCCCACTTAAACGCATGGAAAAACGTATGCTAGCACATTAGGGATTTTAGTATGATTTTATGCATGTTATGTGTTGCCTAGTATGATAAATGTTGTTGCTTATATTGATTGATAAAAAGAAGAGCATGCTAGATTTTGTGCCATGCATAGAGATGATACTTAAGGAAGGAGTTTGATTATTGATGGAAATGTTAAATGCTTGTCTATGATGTATTATGTTGCTAGTGCATGAATAATATTATTGTGAGCCTAAGGGTATTTTAGTAATATGCCTATGTAAGTATGTGATCTAATATGTGTAGTTGCTAATAAGTATTATGTTGAATAATGACAAGTTGGTGGAGTTAGATGATAAGAATGAAGTGCTAATATTAGTATTTTATGTAGTGGTGGTAAATTCATAAAAGTGGTGTAATAAAGGGGTTAAGTGGTAATTTTATAAGTGAAAGGGGTATTTTGGAAATTTTGTAGTAGAGGGGTATTTTGGTAATTTTAAAAGAAAGGGGTAAAATGGTAATTTTGTAAGCAAAAGGGTATTTAGGTAATTTCAAAAGAAAGGGGTGAAATGATAATTTTATAAGTAAAAGGATAAAATTGTAAGTTGTAAGAAAAAGGGGTATTATAGTAATTTTTGAGATAAAAAGGGCAATATGGTAATTTTATAAGCAAGTGGCAAAATGTTAATTTTATAAGTAAAGGGGTAGTATGGTAATTTTGGGAGTAAAGGGTAATATGGTAATTTTGAAAAAGAAGGGCAAAATGGTAATTTTGTAAGGAAAGATAAAAATGGTAACTTTGGATGTAAAAGGGTAAAATAGTAATTTGTTAAGTAAAAGGGGGTGTTATGGTAATTTTCTAAGTAAAAGGGTATTGTGCTAATTTTATAAATAAAAGGATACTATGGTAATTTGGAAGTAAGGGGTAGAAGGGTAATTTTGTAAATAAAATGATGGTTATGGCGAACTTGGGAGTAAAGGGTAACTTGGTAATTATAAAAACGACGAAGGGTAATTTGGTAATTAAATTATGATTATAGAAAGGCAACATAATATTTATAAAAAAATGGAGAAGGGTAAATTAGTGTTTATAATAATGGAGAAGGGTAAAATGGTAATTATAATAATTGAGAAGGGTAGAATGGTAATTATGATAATGGAAAAGGGTAATTAGGGTAATTTAACCAACTAAGGGGCAATTCGGTAATTATGATGATGGAGAAGGACAATTTGGTAATTTAATCGACTAAAGGGTGAGTTAGTAATTATTTAACCTACTAAAGGGGAAAATTGATAACCATGATAGCAAAGATGGGTAATTTGATAATTTATCCAACTTAAGGGTAATTTAGTAAATATAATAAAGGATAAGAGCAATTCAGTAATCTAACCAACCAAATGGGAAATATGATAAGTGTAGCAATTATGAGGGGTGAATGGTGATTTAAAAAGGCGTAGGAGAATACTTGGTAACCTAAACCGAGTAAGGGGTAATTTGGTAATTATGCAACCAGAAGGGTAATAGGATAACTTGTCAAGTAAGGAAGGAATGACTTAGCAATTATATAAGGGGTAAATAAGTAATTTATACCTAACATGTCGTTGTGGTTGTGGAATTTCATAATATAATTCAAATAATGCTGATTAGCAAGGTAAGAGTATTTAATAACTAGTAAGTATCACGAGAACAAATCCTAATTCGGAATTAGATGAGATTATGATGGCCTTAATGATTTCTATGTGTTATCTTGGATAACAGTCTGAATAAGAAATGACTAATGATATCGGAACGATTGAAAGTGAATAAGTATCTGATTATTGTGCTTTTGGTGATCACCTTAATTAAGACACTAATACTTAAAGTGAAAGACCTCGAGATTGGGAATGGTGACTCTTTAGGGGTCACTACCCTAAAGACATGGTTTAGTCCACGATTATTCTGGTATTTGCTGGTGTGCCTTTGTACCCCAGCCAGGCCCTATATCTTACTCTATCTAGCTCTACAGACCTAGTTAGGGGGTATGCATACTTATGGATTAGGTGTCCTTGTCGGTAGGGTACTGAGTAGCTTTATGCACCAGTATGACCAGGGTACATTTGCGTCCTTGGGTTCGTGGTTGAAGGGTACTGAGCAGCATGTATGCACCGGTACAATCGGTGTACCTTTGTGTCCCGGTTTCTTGATCTCCCGTCCGAGGCAAATAAATAGAATTGTTGTGCTGACTTAAGAAAGGAAAAACACTAATTACAAAAGTGAAAGATTAATGAGTCGGGCCCAGTTGACTTATGATAATGAGTACCGATCCACCGGTTATAATAGTGGCCCAGGAGTGTGTTGCCCTGACAAGTGATTATGAGTATCGATCCATCGGATATAATAGTGGCCCAGGAGTGTGTTGCCCTGGCAAGTAATTATGAGTACCAATCTACCGGATATAATAGTGGCCCAGGAACGTGCTGCCCTGGATGATGATGATATGTATTCCGATCCACCGGCTAAAATAGTGGAGGTCCCAAGCTCAATAAAACAAGCATTGGATGTGAATAAATTATGGAAAGATATTAATTACTTATAGTGGAACACCTTGTGAGTTGGGGCCAGACCGGTCCACCGGCGAATAATAGTGGCCAGGAGCGTTCTGCCCTAGAGAGCGATCCATCGGCAATAATAGTGGTCAGGAGCGTTCTGCCCTGTATGTATTCTGGTCCACCGGCTATAATAGTGGGGTTCCCACACTCACTTGGATATAACCAGAGAGATGATTGAATAATGATGGACTAATGGCTTAAGGCCCAAAAGTATCGATCGTACTTTATAACTCGTTGATATGTGGCAGCCTTGTTATATATGTGATTGTTATGTATGCACCTCTCAGTACATATGTATATAGCTTGCATTATGTGTTGCATTGCGAGCCTTTTTTTAAGTGTGGTGTTAAAGGGTTACTCAGTACCATAGTACTGAAGGGTTCCACTCGTGGGGCCCCTACTTATTCAATGGACAGTGTCCCTTGCAGGTCTTTTCAGGTGCTACTCAAGTGGGCAATAGGAAAGAGAGTAAGGAATTATCCGGAACCATTAGCGTTTTTCTCCTTCTCTTTTAAATTCCCGGTTTTAATGTTAATGTTGTTAATGTAACCACCACTGGTGGATTTTATTTTTATAAATGATTTGATACGCTACCCTAATTTAAAGATGGATTCTAAATTGTGTTTTACACTTTTAGCCTTAGCACTTAGTACTGGAACGGTAGGAATAAACCGGTCTAGTACTAAGTGTGGCGGTAATATCCCCAAAATTCACGATTTTATAATTTGCTTCTGCTAACTCTTTCAAATAAAAAAAATTTTTAGTAGTGAATTTTGGGGGTGTTACCTCCGCCGTTAGCCAACTACGCTGCTACCTTTGCCTACCACAACCTTCCCTGCACCGCCCTCTAGGTAACTGACCCACCCATCTCCCTCGATTCTTCTCGCATGAGCCACCATAGCCGTGAGAAGTTCCCTATCCATCCAACTAAAATTTTTACCCCCGCAACCTTCGACCCAGCGTCCGCCACCACATCCGCCACTTCTACTACCTTTTGCACCACCCAAAAGTTGTTGCTAATTCTCCTCCACCTAGCTATAACCTTCTTTTCTCCTTTCTCCTTCTCCTTCCCTCTTTTTCTTCACCTCTCCCTTTCGATTGCCAACTCTGCCGCCGTGCACCGCCACCCCTTGTCGTGCCACCACTCTCATTTTACTCCTCTCAGCCTAGGCTACCACCAACACCTCAACCTTCACCCTCATTCTCCACCCTTTCTTCTCAAACCTCAACTTTTCCCCTTTTAACCCTCTTTTCCGGCCACCGTCGCCACTACCGTGCACCACCGCCGGTGCCACCCATCTCCGCCGACTCAAGGTGAAACCCTCGACCCTCTCAGCCCTTCTTTCCTACTTATTTATATTTATTCTATTTTTATTTCAAATTTCTATATTTATTCGATTAATAATAATAATAATAATAATAATAATAATAATAATAATAATAATATTATTATTATTATTATTATTATTATTGGATGTAATATTACTGCTAAATTTTCTTGGTAGGGCCAAGAGTAGTCTTCAGTTAATTAGATGGTTAGTTTCAAATTTTAGGTATTAATTGAATTATTATAAGTTTTATTACCATTATCATTATTATTATTATTATTATTATTATCATTATCATTATCATTATATTTTAGCCTTTTTAAGAAAAATTTCTCATAATAATAATGTTTGGTACAGAATTGGATAGAAATGATGAAATTATGGTTTTAAGGGCATTTTTGTCATTTTCAACCTAATGCACCTAATGTGAACAACTAGATATAGGACGGCCTTAGAATTTTTATAGGTTGACCTTAGAGTTGACTTTGAATTTGACATAGACCTATGACCTTAGGTTTTATCCAAATAATTGGAAATAATGGAAAATGGTGATGTATGATAATGGAAATGATTGTACGATATGAAATGTTTGTAATCACCTCATAAAATACTAATACTTAAAGTAAATGTAACACCCCAAAATTTACAACTAAAAAATTTCGTTTACAAAGTTAAGTGCGGAAGTTAAAACAATAAAAACAAAGGGTGTTACCGCCACACTTGGTACAAGTCTGGTTTCCTCTACCATTCTCATACCAAGTGCTAAGGCTAAATTCATTAATCCGCTTAAATTAATACTATGATTATAGAAATTAGGATAGAGAGAACATTAGATAAATACTGTTAATTAAAAATGACATTAGCAGTTTACAAAACTCAAGAGAAAAAATACAGGAGGACATGGGGTTCCAAATACAGCCTGAAATAAGATAGCAAAAGAAACACTGGATAGTCCTACGCTCCCAAATCCGAACTATTAGCATTTGACTGAGCTCAGAGGATGACCTGCAAAGTCCCCTGCCCATTGA
Organism: Tamarix austromongolica; assembly: GCA_039764185.1. NCBI lineage: Eukaryota > Viridiplantae > Streptophyta > Magnoliopsida > Caryophyllales > Tamaricaceae > Tamarix > Tamarix austromongolica. The sequence continues at coordinate 16,507,988 of CM077810.1, forward strand.
ATAAGCAGGGGCCCACGAAAATGAACCCTTCAGTACTACGGTACTGAGCAACCCTTTATACCAAACTAATACAATAAATCAGCATGGAACACATGCAAGGCATACAATAAACATAGTGTAAGATATATACATATAAATACGATGATCGAGATACAATAATCACTCAAATGATCAATTTCCATCAAGGTCATGTACTACTCATTTTCATTCATTTGAAACAGCGAACTTATTATTGAACATCCCAGAATTACTGTCTGAGTAATAATTAAAACCCAACTTCAGCATAATTCACGTCTCAGCATAAATTCCCAAACAATCACGTACGTCACAAGTATAATTTACTAAGATTCATATCATCCCAGACATACTTACATGTACAACATAATAAATCCATAACGTCATAGGTAAACTTACAGATACAGCATAATAAGATCTATAATATAACAGGTATGCTCACAGACATAAAACCATCACAGGTAGGCACGAAGGCCACTACCAAATCCACAGGTAGGCACAAAGGTTGCTACCGAGACCATAGAAAATCTCAGGTAGGCACGAAGGCTACTACCAAAAACATAGAAAACCTCAGGTAGACACGAAGGCTACTACCGAAAACACAGAAAACCTCAGGTACGCACGAAGGCTACTACCGAAACCTTAGGTAGGCATGAACGCTACTACCGAAACCACAGGTAGGCACGAAGGCTGCTACCAAATAATCCAATAATCCGATAATCATTATTTCCATCAAATCATATCATTTCCATTTTTATTTACTTTCTTGAGGGGAGATCAATCGACCTGGAGACACAAAGGTACTCCAGTCATACCGGCGTAACAAGGCGACACAGGATCCTACTGACTATCAACCCAAGGACACAAAGGTACCCTGGTCGCACTGGTACACGAAGGTAACACAATATCCTACCGACAAGGACACCTAATCCATAAGTATCGATACCCCCTATTAGTCCGCAGAACAAAATAGAGTAAGATGTAGGGCCTGACTGGGGCACTAAGGCACACCAGCAAAAATCCATATCAACTGTGGGATAAACCACGTCCTTAGGGTAGCGAACCCTAGGAGTCGCCATTCCCGATCTCGAAGTCTTTCACTTTAAGTATTAGTATTTTATTAAGGTGACCAAGAAATCTCATATAATACAGATAAATTCAATTCTCATACTTAACCGTTCTTACTTATTTCCAATCATCTGAGACAACAATAATCAAAGCCAAGTTCGAAGCCAACATTAAAATATACTAAGGCCATCCTAGGCTTAATTTTTCACATCTGGATACTTTAGGTCAAAAAGACCAAAATACCCCTCAGACTAAAAATTCCCAGATTACCATCTATTTAAATACAAATTCCATTTTAATTTATTCATTTGCCATGAAAAGGCTAAAACACCATAAACAAATTATTCATTATAAAATTTAAATTATAAGATATGGCAAATGACCATTTTGCCCTTGTACATAATTTTGCACATAAAATCCTTTTTCACACCTTTAATCCATCCAAAACACATACTCACATACTCAACAATAGCTAATACATATTATACATGATTTTCAAGACAAATATCATAATACACAAAAATGACTAAATTGCCCCTAGGGCACACGTCCATAAAAATTAATCCATAATTATATCTAAGCATGCTCAACCTATTATTTTATACATAATTATCATACAAATTATTTTTCCGTCATTAGAATCATTTTAAAACATACATTCATACCCGGCATAATTTATATCATATAACATGCTCGTTTTATCTGTTTTCATAAAATGATAATTAACACATACTTATATCAAAGTAAATCATGCTTAACATATTTCATCAATCAAAAACCCTAATGTGCTATCAAGAAATATTTATAATTTTAGTAAGGTATAACGATTACCTAAATTCCAGCAAAAAACGCAAAAATAGCGGTATCCTACTAAATTTATCGGATCCCCCTAATCAACCTTTCGTACCTAAAAATAATACCGAAATTATTGAATTAATATCTATCAAGTAAAATAATAATTATAATATAAAAATATTTATTTTTTAAAAATTACTAAAATACCCTTACACTTAAAATGGGTACCAATATTATATATATATATATATTATTTTTATTTTTTTTAAATACACACAACTCACGTTGCATGCGCATCGTGAGCCATGCACGCATGAAAAAACACGAAGGGCAGCGGCGGTTGGCTGGCAGGGCAGGGAAGGAAAAAAAAGGGGTAGAGGTGGTGGTTGGTCGGCGGTTGCTGGTGGCTGGCTGGCGGTTGCTGGGGTGGCTGGTTGGCTGCAGAAATGGTGGATGGAAGTGGTAGGGGGCGTTGGATGACGCAACACAGAGGGAGGAGGCTGGCTCGACGGGGGTGCTGGGAGGCTGCGCTAGAGATTGAAGGGGTTGGGTTTTGGGTGGCGCAGAGGGTTGGGGTTGCGGGGAAGGCAGGGCGGCAATTGGTCGAGGGTGGCTGGACTGCGTGGCTGTTGGTGCGCTGCTAGGTGGTGTTCAGGGGCTGCATGTGATGGATGATAGTGTAGAGGCTGCAGGATGGGTGATGATGGACGGTTGCTGATCGGGTTGCTATGCGATGAGGGAGCTGGGAGTAGGGGTTGCGATGGTGGTGCTTGAAAGGCACAAGAGGAGAGGCAGGGGAGATGAGGGCTTGTTTGGTTGGTGGGATGGCTGCGACGGGAAGGCTAGGTGTGATGTTGGTGCTGCTCAGGAGAAAAACAGGGGCTTCGATGGGGCTGCTGGATGAGGAAGGCAAGAAGAAAGGAAGAAGGGCTCTTTTGGTTGGTGGCTGCTGCTCGGGACGGGGAGTGTTGCTGGAGAAGGCTGCGCCGAAATATGTATATAGGGCTTTGTTTGGTTGGGGCTCAGGGAAGGATGTCGTGTGCGTGTGTACATGTGTATAATGTGCAGAGTGTGTAAGTAAGTAGCATGTATATATGTGTATAAAAGCAGAGATGAGGCGTGATATGTATATATGGCGCAAATGATGGATTTGTCAGAAAATAAAGGAGAGAGATAAATATTCAGAAAAGATATTTAAGGTACAATATAGGATAGATTAGGGAATAAATTAATAGCATTGAATAAGAGTTTATTTATTTAGTTTTAAATTTAGTTTAGATAGAATAAAATATCGAATATAAAAATAGTTTGGGAAAAATTATTCGAATTAGGATAGATTTTAAAAATAATCGAAAAGAGTAAAATAATCGAAAATAATTCTTAGAAAATTATTTTTAGGTTACAGACCAAAAGATTATTAATAAAATAATTTAAAATAAGATTTATGGGTAAAAATTAGGATTAATTTAAATAATCTAATCTCTATCAAAATTTTAACCTAATTAAATTTATACTTAAACCGTTGAAATAATACGAAAAATAATAACACTTTTAAGATTAAGCCATCTAAAATAATAATTATAATTAATTATACGATTATAAACTTATAATTATGGTTTTGAAAAACGGGGTATTACAGTAAAAGATTCGATTTTGGGAATGGTTGCTCTTTAGGGTTAGCTATCCTAGAGATGAGGTGTTAGCCTTCATTTGCCTTCGTGGCCTAGAAAGGCCCTTATATACTCTATAGGTGGCCTACGGGCCCTATAAGGGGTATCGATACTTAAGGATTAGGTGACGGAGGTTGGAGGATACTATGTTGCCTATGTGTACCAATATGTCCAGGCATACCATTGTGTCCCTAGGTTCTAGAGTATAGGTATTGTATTTTCTTCGTGCACCAATATTACCAGGTGTACCTTAGTGTCCTTGGGTTGATTGTATCCCCTTGAGTAACATAAATAATAAAGGAATACTTGTTGATGGCCTTGTTATGTATTGTTGGGTTCGGTAGTTGCCTCAGTTCCCTACCTCAGTTTTTGGTATATATTGGATTGATGGTTTGATATTTGCCTCAATGCCCTAATATGTTAATTGGAATTGATTTGGTTAGTCAGTTTCAGCCATGGATTTTGATATGGTTATTGTGTACCTTGAAATGACGTGACTTGGTTGAGTATGGTTGATTGTTGAGCATGAGACTCTAATGGCATATATTTATATGCATGTATTGATCCATGATTTATTATATATTATTATGGCATGTGCTTGTGTTTGAGCATGTTTTGGGTTATTGTGTGATTATGTGCAACATGGGTATGCCACCTCTTGTGAGGTATTGTGGTTTACTTAAAATAAGGAAGTCATACTGATAATACATATGCAGATGACTATGTGAAGGCCATAGAGTGACATGAATCTTGTAAGAGTGGCCAAGATAAGTGTAACACCTCAAAATTCACTTTAAAAAAAACGAAAGCAAACAAATTAAATCAGAACCTATGAATTTTGGGGATGTTACCGCCACACTTAGTACCGAACTAGTTCACTCCTACCATTCTAGTATCAAGGACTAAGGCTAAAGGAATTATCATCAAACTTAATTTAATACTCAAACCAAGAGTTCACAAAGGAAAACTAGAAGAGTTATAACATAAAAATTAGAGTATGCGTAAATGAATCACAAACCAGAGTGCATTGTTAAAATTCGATAAGATTTGTTGTCTATAGAGGTCAACTCTACATAAGATCCTTATCTGAATCCTTCCTGACATGTGTAAACCCAAAATAGGCAAAATGAATTCTAAAGTAGATACACAAGAAGGAGTGTGGGAGCCATTCTAGTTTTCAAAGACTTTATACCAAGGTTCTCGCCACAAGTTACTACTGCCTAGCGCATGTTAGAATGTGTGACAAAATGCCATAGATTTTGTAAAACCACCATTTTTTAAAACCAATTCATGGGTGTGTGTGTGTATCCTGATTGTACACTTGTTAGGTGGAAAGGGTATTTTTTGGTTATGTGTTATTTATTAGATATCTATGATTTTATTATATTCAAACCCTAAGGATGATAATTTTATTTTTATAAATTCAATTTAAATGTGGGTTGTTTATTGATTTGAGGTAGCTATTGTATTTTTTATAGGTGGAAAGGGTATTGTTTGGTTATGTGTTATTTATTGATTTTTATAAATTATTGTGCATGTTATAACGATATAATTTCTACATTAATATTTTGTAGATATTTGATTTTTTTTATTATTATAAAAGTGTTGTTCTGATGATAAATATATTACAAGGCTCATATCTTATATGATTAAATTATTTTTTACTATTTATATTAACATATAATTAGATCATAAGTTATTTTGATCATTTTTATTTATTTAAAGTGCTAGTTAGATATTTTCTACTAATCTAGCTTTTGAATAGAGTGGTGACCCCAAATGAGTAAGTTCCAATTTAAATTGGGAAAGTTACTTATTATATATTATGAAAAGTGGGATGAAGTGGATTTAATGGACTGTGTGACCTTGTGTGATTAAATTTAATTAAAACACCATAACTTAAAGTGAAATATAAAGTGGGTTTTGGGTTATTTAGGTTTGGTTTCCTAAATTTGGGAATTGCCAATAATCTTTCCTTTCTTTTATGGATATGTATTTATTTTTTAGTTGTGTCTGATTAAAACTCCTTGTCTACTCTATATGTTTCTTTGGACACTATTAGGGAGTGTGCACAATTAAAGATATTCAAACTTTTGTTATCCCATTTAGATTATGTTCTATGGGATGAACCATGTGTGATTTTTAATCTTCTTGTGGTTGGAAGTTGGTCTTTGGACTTTGATTTGCAAGGTGACCGTATAGTTAGTTTACCCACTTAAATAATTGGATGTCATGATCACCTAAGTAAAGAGCAATAATTGGATTTTTTTTTCATGTGTTTCCCTATATAATCATGTGTGTGTGTGTGTGCGTGCATTGATATATATATAGTTGTGATAATTCATGATGTACATGGTAAAAAAAATTATCTAGTGCATATTCAGTATGAACATATTCAAAGTGTGGATGATATGTATAGTAGTGAAGAATGAGAATTGTGGTGGTTTTAAGAGTCCTCTTTTTATTTATTTATTTATTAATGACTAACTTTTTAGATTTTGGTTGTATTGATCATTTCATTTATGTTTCACATTCAATTGGTTTTATTGAGTTTATTAGGTATTGTTATTTCCTTTTATTTGAGTTAATGATAAAGTTTGATGTATTTCCTAATTTTAACTAGCCTTAATAGCTAGTGTAAGTAAAATAATGGTGTTTACTTAAACTAGTTGTGGAGGTAATACCTTCATCGTATGCAGTTTTCACATATATTTTTCTTTATTTCTATGGTAGATTGATTTTAAAAAATAAGGGTATTATATATTTGCATAGGCTATCCACCGGCCTGTGGAACATTTGCAACCTAACCCACGGTGTATTGTCCTTCATGAACCGGGGGATGGATAATGTAGGAAAAATGTTGATGGCACCCGACCATTGACAATACATGATATTTCTGACCGATTACATCACCAAACATGTCATATCCAAAGCCTCCGCTCATGTTGACGATAAAGAAGTGAATAATTTCATTTGAAAGAATATCTATTAATTTGGGGTATTGAGAGAAATATTCAAGATAACGAACCCTAGTTTGTTTCCAATAGGTTTCAAAATTTTTGCGAAGAGTAGGGGATCAATTTGCATTTTTCAACTGGTCAATGGTGAACCCTTGTACATCTCCCTTCTTCAAAGACACCAAATCAATGGCCAACAAATTAATTGTTATAGAAGCATGATTGAAAGTGTAAAATAATTATTGTTCTTAAATTCTAGTTCCCCGTATTTTTAGGGACTCTACCATGTGCCCTAAGGGCACATTAAAAAAAATTTATAATATTATTTATTTATTTAATAATTGTTAGTAATTAATATTAATTAGAATATCACTCATTTGTTGTTAGTGAATAGTATTAATTACAATGCTTAATAATGATAATACTTGATATTATTTATTAATAACTTACATTATTGAATTCATTATTAATAATTACATTGCACATAAATAATTACAATTGATACTAATTATTATTATTCATGATATTGTTAATATAATTTTAAAAATAATCATTAAAAAATAATAGAGCCACGGAGGCGTAGAATGAAAACATGAACTATTGATGTAAAAGTCTCCATAGGATGAGTTCCTTATTGCTTTAAACTCCTATAATTGAAATGATGATTCTTTTTTTTTAATAGTTTTATTATTCATTAGTAATGAAATCCTTATCTTATGTTCAATCCCCCAACCCACAAAAAAAAAAAATCCAAATAACCAGTTCGGTAGTGAAAAAAGCCGAAAATAATATTGGGCGTGAAATTCTTTCATGAGGCCCAAAGAGATGTGCACGCATATCGCTTCCGAGTCTATGACATCACTCATTATTAATCTCTTAAAGCCCAACTCTCGGCCCGGCCCACAGATACACTCGCGCCATAATTTGGCGCCAATCGTGACATGTCAGCCCTTCCACGTCAGTTTTCGCGCCACAACCAGCGCATACTAATTCACCCTCGCCCAGTTTGAGCATGCTCTTCGTCTGTAAATCTTTCCTTCCAATTACATCTCACTCAGATCGCGTATTCGACCTCCGTTTAATGGAATCGGCCAAATCGAACAATTCATCCCTTCTCAAGACCCCTACGAAGAAGCCTTCCTCGTTCATCCCTCCTTCTCCATCCAAATCATCCGACGGTTGTGCCGCTACCATTGATCTGTCGCCGTCGTCGCCGCTCATCAAACTGGAGAAGCGTAACCCACCTCCTCCTAGGATGCGGAACCATAATGTCGCACTCTCGATTAAGGACGTGCGACGTACCGCGGCCCAAATGACCCGGAAATCAAATCTAAATCGGTCGGATGAGAATGATAAATCGAGTTCCAAGGTAGATCTGGGCCTGCTGGAGAAATTGGGGAAGAGAAATGGCGGCGGGTCTGTTGCCGTTGAGGGTGGAGAAAAATCAATCGAACTCCCAGAAAGGTTAGTGCGTGCTATTGCAAGAACTTAGGGTCTCGTTTTGTTTGAATCTTTTCTTTATTTTATTTTTTGTTATTGTGTATTACTCATGGAATAAAAATCGGACGGCCTGCTCAACCGGTCCGATTGGATACGAAAATATCCCCGTACAAAAATATGTAGTATTTAAATATTTGTGCTAATCTGGAAAAAGCTGAAACAATCGATTGGACTGATTTTAACTTTGTTAAAAGGGTGTCGTTTAAGTTTTGTAGGACGAATATGTATGCTTGGTTGGACCGGCGGTCAAACCTAAGCCAGTCCAACCTAAAAAATTATTAAATGAAGATAGTTTCGATTGAATCAAGGTTAGACGGCGGACCAATTTGACTGCGTACTAGCCTCTATCGTTTTCAGTCCTTTTTTAAAACACACTCTACTGTCACTAAACTCGGGGGAGTAGGTGAGTAGGAAAGTATTTCGTGAAATGTTATAACATAATGGTTCTCACTTTATACCGAAGTGTCGAGATGACAATAGATCCTAGATACTAGACTCGTTACAAGCATTTAGAAAAGCTGACCCTAGCCTTCATCATTACAATGGGAAAGCTCATATCGTTCTTTCAATATCATCTGAAACAAGCTACCTTCTCCAATGTATTGCACAGGCTATATCTTTCTGAGTGTGCCCAATGAATACGACATTATCTACTAGTTGAGAACCACCGTTAAGTCACAAGTATTTTTTTATTTTATTATTGGTTTTACTCCTACCGAGGCCTCCTTTATCGAGCAAGAAAAGATTTCCATTAAATTTCATGCCTCCGTAAGGTGGGTATTATTTGGGGACATATTTATATTGGTATTATATTTATTTCTTGTAACATCCTTATTTTTTACTATTAAAAATTTTTATTTTAAAATATTACAAAAGTATAAAATATTAAATATTACTGTTGCACCTAATAAAAGATGGACGTGCATCTTTTATCTCATTTTATATACAAAACTAAGTAAACTAATCAAAAAAAATAGAGTGCTCAAAACATATATTATAGAAATACCAATCTTAAGCATTTGAAATTAGGGTCACATTGTGTCCCAAAATAACCAAAATGCATATTAGAACATAATGGGTGGAGTCCTAAAATACCAAAGAGATGAACATGTATAGGGAGAGCCCCAATACCCTAGTACATTAAGAACCTATTAAAGATCTTGGGTGTTCAAGCTTTGAAGCTCCTAAGCCTTCCTTACACAGGCCAACTACCGGCCATCCTAAAAACCTTACACATGTCCTCTGTTTGTGAGATTGAGTAGGTAACTGAACAAATGAGCACGTTAGTATGCTACGTAATGAGTAACTCAACTTACCTCCTTAACGAGAGTCACAAGCATGCGCGACCATGACATAATATAGAACTCATGCTTATATGATACAATCAGATTTATATGTTCTATCATGGTCATATAATGCTTTAGAATTTTATGTCATACCAAACTTAGATAATTCAAAATTCATCATGCTTATCATCACAATATAGATATCATGGATAGCATCATATAATCACTTAAACTAGTTATTCAATGACTCACTAAGCTCTTCTACAATCCACTTACATAAATTACTCATTTGACCCATTTTTCAAGTTCCATGGTCCAAGGTCCATTAGATTACTCATTGCGAGCCCTTATTCCTTTTTCAAACGATAGATTAATTACCACCCAATAGTCTCACATACCATGGAAGTCTATCCAAACCAGAGAATTTAAAGTCCGGTTGAAACTAAATAACCACCAATGGACATAAAGTCCAGCCAAAGCTAATAAGCCACCTTGGTGACTTAACCCTTTAGTATTGATACCCCTTAGTGCATCATTAGTGTTTAGAATATGTAAGACATTTGGAACTACTAGGATCCCACTTGAAGGCACCAATACATGCATGAAGGCAGACAAATGCTTAGTAGTTAATTGAGGATTGGATAATCTAAACCTATATACTGCTCTATTATCTTTCAATTTAAGTGATTATAGTGTTATTCTTCAAGGTTATGTTATCACATAATACTTGTATAACAACTAAGCAACACTTTCTCATAATCACTTTATCTTAGCCATTGTTACCCTCCAAACCATGTTGTGGGACTTCCATTAGTTCTCAGGCAAGTTAAAATCAGTCCATTATAATTATTCATTTAGGCTAAGAAAATAGATTACACCATTCATTCATAACATCATAGCATACATAAAACCTTCTAAAGACAGTTATTAAGAATTTCATGAATTATCAATTAATTATTCCATCCAATTGGTTAGTTAATTCATGCCAAGATGCGAGTTCTCATAATTGAAGAATCATGTTATAGCATAATATTGAGTATCAAGTCATATCGAGTTTAAGATAAACAAAAGCAATACTCTTTGGCCGAACTGATTAATTGGTTTAAGCTAACTGGTTAATCAGTTTGGATGAGACAAACTCTAGAGTTCCTCTTGAAACCAAAGATCGATTTGGTCAAATCAGTTGACTATTCTAAGACTAGTCATTCGGTTCTGACAAAATAATTAATGGGTTTAAGTAGAGAACAAACCAAAGTCATTATAGAGAATCCAATCAATTGGTTAGGCTAACCCATCGGCTAATCTAATAACCATTTGATTTGTTTATTCCCAGGCAGCATTAAGTAGGCAATTTAAATGCGAGCTAGACTCCAAAAATTCAATCATATCACATCACAGCATCTCCATTATAGAATATAGAGGTTATACATGCTCAAGCTCTAATCATGATGCATTCTCATAGAATCAACCATAATTTCTCATGAAATCATACTTTTCTCAAAAAGTTTAAAACTTCTAACATGCAATGCGAAATTACTCATAATATCATTTATGTATACAAACATTAGAAATCTACCAATCAAACTAGCTCATATGATCATTCATACCACATTTTAAAGGCAATAATGATTTACTTGAAAGTTTAGCAAAATTTTCATACCAAGGAAATAAAATCTTTGGCTGGAAGATTTCAACTATAAAATTAAATATAAGCCTCAAAATACAATATCCAATAATATTTATCGGATTTTTGGTCAATCAATACGTGAAATTAGCGTTACGTAGTGGTTTTAGAATTTCACGTATTTATCGTTGATATTGTATCGATATTTCTCGTATTTGTCAATATTTATCCATATTTGCTAATATTTATCCATATTTGCTAATATTTATCATAGAAAAAAATAAAAAATCATGCTGCGATAATTGCACTAGATATAATATCGTTCGCCACACCATGATACCACGACCGCGACTGTAGTTTTATTGCTTGATTTCAACTCGCAAAACCTTAGAACAACAAGAGATTAAAAACCATAAACCTTCAAATAGTTCTTATAAACCAAGAATTATGAATTAGGGAAAGAAAACAGGATTATCACCTCTAAGAGAGTCCAAGAAAAGAATCAATTGAAAGTAAAAAATTCAACTTTTTCCAAATATAACTTCTTGCTTTAGAATAAAACAAGGAGTTAGAGAAAATATCAAAAGAAATGCACAAATTAGGTGAAAGCTTGAAATGGAGAAAAGTGGAGCACAAGTGTTGGAAAAACTCGAAATATTTTTGGTAGCTATATATAATTAATGAATCAGTCAAGGGGTGAGTGAGAGAGTGTAATTAGACCGCAAATCCTAATTTTATTGTTCTAATTTGGGCTAAGTAGGTGAATTTATCAAGAATATACTGACTTCCCTTCTGAAGTTCAAATGCTGATTTTTTGGAGAAGATAGGTCACGATTCTCTAGAGCATGGTTGAACACTAAAAATGAAATGGGCAGATTGGTGTGGGAAACAAATCTCCCAATTATACAAAGAATTTATGGAACAAATTGTCCGTTTTAGTATAATATAAAGGAGAGAATGAACAAGATAAAAGATGATGTCATCCTCACCCTTTTATACGAAACCAAACCTTCGAATTTGCTCGATGAAAAGATTAAAGTTGGGTAATTGATCAAAAGGGATGAAAATTATTCAAGAACATATCAAAGTTGGATTACCAAGGTTCTAAAATGTTAGAAATTTTTTTCTAGAAAAATCCATTCTAAAAAATCACTGAGCTCGACGAACCAGTTAATAGGTTTAGCTGATTAGTCGATAGTTCTATAGGCTAGTCGATCGGTTTTCCAAATTAGTCGATCAGTTCCATTTTTCCAAATTAGTCGATCAGTTCCATCGAACCAAAACCCTTATTGAAAATGACAGATTAGTTGATCAGTTCATAGAACCGTTACCTATTATGCTAAGAAAACTTATTTTACTCAATTTTTCGAGCTTTTTTCAATTCCTTTTTAAATCAAACCCGATGATATTTTCAAATCAAACTCTATTAAACATAAGAGTTTTCTATTTTATAAATCACTTACGGGATATTACATTTCCATTGAGGGAGACATCATCTATAGGGATAATTTTAATTAATTAGTACGAGACAGAATACAAAGCTCTTGTTGTAGGACTATAGTTAGCAAATGACATGGGCATCTGGAAGCTTGGAGTTTCCACAAATTCACAATTGGAGACAAGTCATATCAATGAATCTTATTAAGCAAAGGATACCAGGATGGCCATTTACATTAAAATGGTCAGACATTACAAGCCTACTAGACCCAGACTCATTATAAGCAATTAGAAAGTTGGCATTAACCCTCATCATTACAACCTAGAAGCTCTTATCGTATTTTCAATGTCACCTGGTTGTGGTAGTCACAAACTACCTTCTCCACAATGTATTGCACAAACCATAACTTTCATACTGACTAGTCAAATAGGTCATCGAGCTCAATGAGCATGACATTACCTACTAGTTGAGAACCACCATCAAGTCAAAAGTATTGCTTGATTTTATTATTGGTTTTACTCCTAAAGATGCCCCTCTCCTAAGCAGAAATATTTTCCATCAACTCTCATGCCTCCGCAAGGTGGGTGCTATCTATAGATGGATCCAGTAGTATCAAATGCACCAAACTTGGTATTGTACTCATTTCTTGTGATGCCTTAATTTTTCTCTAATGAAAATTTTCATTTTAAAACACTACGGTAGCAAAAAATACTTAATGGACTAGAGTTTTGGGTCTTTCCCTAAATATGTTTATTTCTTTGGTATTTCAAGACTTTAGCCATTCTTTTCTAATATACATTTTGGTCGTTTTGGGACCTGACATGATCCTATTTGTAAACACTTAAGATCAGTATATCTATAATATATATTTTGCGCACTTTATTTTCTTATTTAGTATTGTTGGATTCCTTGGCCTTATATCTAAAATGAGATGGACGGTGGATGTCTGTCTTGTATTTGGTGCAATGGTATCACTTCATTTTTAAGGTGTATTTAATATTTTTCGCTTCTATAATACTTTTAAAATAGATCTTTTGAATAGTAAAAAATAGAAATGTTATAGAAAATGAATACAATACTAAATTTGGTGCCTCTGACATTGCTGGATCCGTCCATGGATAGCACCCACCTTGTAGAGGCATGAGATACGATATGAGCTTTCGGTTTGTAATGATGATGGTTAATGACAATATTAATTTTATGCTTGTGATAATTTTTTACTTTGCTTATTTATTTTTTTAAATTTTATTTTTAATTTTTTTTATAATTAATATGGATAATATTTATATTACAAGTATTAAAATATTATTTATAAAGTTAAATAAATTAGGTGGAAATGTTTATCTTTTCTTTCGAATGAATTTTCTAACAAAAAAATATATACTAAGTTATATAAAATATAAATATATTTATATTTGTATAAATTATTCAATTTCTTTTTAGAAAGTAGTCGTATCTGTTTAGCTATTTCCCTGTTGCACCCATTACATTTGAGTTTGAATTTACAATTTTAACACCCAACGAATTTAAGCGGACATAAATTTAATTACCGTACACGGCTTTGGGTTTCAGTCACCCGACCCTAGCCGAGCCATTGCCATCCCTGAGCTCGAGGACTGAGGAGAATTTATAGAAAAGAAGGATTTGTAGCCGTTGGTGATTCTTTAGCCGAAAAGAGTATTTAGGATAGAGCCGGTGTCCGCAACGGTCAAAAAGTTCAATTTTCCTATTCATATATAAACTTGTTATCATTTCAGTCGTACAACCCGAATACTTGGCACTTGCTCTCCGACATTTCGTATAGGGTTTTGCGGAAATTTACGAATATTTTCAGTTTGTCCTAAATCTGATCTACAATGTTGGTTTCTAGGTACGATATGTTATGCAAATTCTTTAATGCTATGGATAGTTCAATTCGTCTACTAAAATGTAGAAGATTGGCTTCGACATTCACCAACATTTGCTCTCAAGTTGAAGCTTTAACTGATAGGTAAACAAATTAATTTCATCCTTTATCCATATTTCTTATTGTGATTCTAAATTAGATTCGTTTGTTCATGCTAATGTTCTTGATTTTTTTTTATCAAATTTCCTTTTTTCAGGAGGTTTACTGGTGGGCATCTGGCTCAGTTAAAACATATGTTACCGGAGGCGATTGTTCTGAAGAGGATTCTTGTGCAAGATAAGGAAACGGGTTGCATGAAAGACGACCTGCTTATAATGTTGGATGGAAACTCGATCAAAAGTGATGAAAATGCCGATGATGTTTCTCGATGTCGTAATCTAAGGGAAGCTTTTCGAGTCCGGGTTAAGAATTTCTGCATATCTCATTCCGAGGTACAGCCTTTAATTTTCGGGGTCTTTCATAGGTTCAGTAGTTTTATAGTCAGCGGCATTCGTTGCGTTCTTTATTTTATACATTCAACTCTCTATTTTTTGTATTCAGGATGTTGATGTGCCGGAAGCTAGTATTCCTGAAGTAAGGAGTTTGAAGAGGAACGATCTCTCCATTTCTATTGATAAGAAATCCAAGGTTGCGTCAACATCCCATGTTCCTCAGTCTTTTAAGAAGCGCTTCTCCCAGAAATTCTCACTTCTAAAGGTAGAGGAGACTACCGCCAATATTCAAGACTCTCCTGCTGTTGCAGCACGTCCAAATGAAGATCCAGTGTTTGAGAAGGTGGTCGTGTCCTCTCAGCCTCTGAAATTCCCTGCAACTCCGTGCAAGAAGGAGATTGAATCATTGGAATCCAAAGATTTGTCTTTGGAAGGAAGCGCTAGCATTGATGGGACTCCTGCAAAGTTTGTTCTAACACCAGGGAAATTGATTGCTGCTACGCCTGCACAGAAGCCAGAGAAACGGCCTAATATGAGTCCAATTGATGATGGATGTAGTAAGTTGGTGAGGCGACCACATCGGTCTAGGTCATTGAAATTTGATCCTCCTGAGGAAACTGATGCTGTTGATGATCAAGTGAGTCAGGTTGATGGTTCCTCTGTTGACAGAGATGTCCTTGATATCCTTCCAGAGTCACTTTTGCAATCCGTAAGTGCATGCATCTTGATTCCTTTCAGGAAGTGAAAATTTGGGGTCAGATGTTTGCATGTTCTTTGAATGCTGTTTGTATCGTCAAATTAGGGTTGAACAACAAACAGTAAATAGCGGAGGAGTCAGAAAGGAAGAAACATTAGTTTCTAGTGTGCTATGCTCTTAGGTGTAAATGGAACAGTGCACAATAACATTGGAGTCAGAAATGAAGAAGCATCGATTTTTGTTGACTTTTGGTGGAAAGAGCTTGTATGTATTTTTGCATCATTTTGAATGGAAAATTTTCCATTGTTCTGCAGGTGAGAGAAAAAGAACGGAGGATATTAGAAGAACAGGACCCTGCCATTTCTCAAGCTAAAAGAAGGCAACAACTGATTGCTGGTCTGCCCAAGCTCTTTGACATTGTGCGCCTCCTGTTTCAGTCAATCAACCGTTCTGTGATCACCAAGGAGGAGCTTTTATACAGAGTAACTATAGGCCACGCTGACATTGTTGATAAAGGTATATGCAAAGGCCTCTTCTCCTGGCATATTGTGCAAATGCTCTTAGATGGTTGGTTATGAACCTTTCTAGAAATGATAACCTTACCCTCTTTCTTTCTTTGTTTCTTTTTTTCTTTTTCTTTTTTTTTCCCCTCCTGGTGACAGGCGAAATTGAGGAGCAGCTTAAGTTGCTTTTAGAGCTGGCTCCTGAATACTTAACTGAGAAATCATGCTTGAGCGGCAGCACTCTTTTACGGTATGCTGATTTATTCCTTAATTTTGTTCTCTCTTTCTTTATTACGTGCACTCCTATGTATTCTGGAATTTCTAGTTAGCCGTCGCTGTGTGTGATAGAGGAGCTTTGCCATTGCACCTTAACTTTTCTGCTGACGCAATGTTATAATCTTGTAGCCTGAACAAGACCTCAAGTGCTGATTCTGTCCGTGCGAAGCTCTTAGAAGCTAACTGAGACCGCAAGCTTGTTCATGACTACGAGAAAATTTAGGCTTCTGGTCGATCATGTTCTCTCATTTTTTGGTGATTTGTACAGCCTTCATCAGCCTATATTGTAAAGTTTACCCGCAAGGGCAAGCTAAGCTAGGTTTCAGTTTGTAATTCTAGAATTTTAGTGTGAGTCTCCGGAAATGCTTGGCGCTGCGCGTCCTTTCGGGGGCAGATGAATGAATTAATGTTATTAAATTTCAAGAAATACTGTCATTTTTTTGACATGAATCTTCAAAATGTGGCTCTCAAACAAGTCTTTTGTGAATATTTGCCTTGTATATGATAAAATCAAGATTCAGTATGTTTTCACTGAAGCATCTCCAAGAAAGGCGAGACGAATTACTTGCTTCTGTGCTTAAAGTGAGAGAGACATCCCTAATAAAGGCAGGACGAATTACTTAGACAGTTTTGCGAAAGTTTCTTTTTCTAATTTTCTTCCATGGACCCATGTTGTCCTCGACTGAATTAACAAGATACAGAGATGATGAGATGCTTCATCTCCTGTCCTACCAGTGTCCACCCAGTTCTTAGTTCCTACTTTGGACGAGAAAGAAGGAAAGACGTTGGCCTCTGCTGCTCTTAAGGAGTATGGATCTGAATTCAACCAAATAACTCTATTACCTGTTGTTGTTGTATTGAGTTTTGGCAGGTCAAAGATGAACAGGCAGATATCGGGAGCAAATGCTTGCGGTCTTTCAAAAGGTGCGGCACTGTGACCACTTTTTGTTACTGAGCTACAGTGTCTCCGTTACAAAGCACCCATCAATTTTATGGCTTGCTGAACTAGAAAAGAAGGTGAAAAAGGCCCTATATCTGAAGTTTACCTTGAACTCTAGATGCTTCAGTGCAGGGGTACCTATTTTGCTAAAGTTATTTATTATTTCAGAAGCCTTTTACGCAGTTGTGATGAAGACGTGATTGCTTAGGATCAAGGCCGGTCCTCGACAACTAAGTCCTCGTGCTAGATTTTTAAATGGGACCCTATTCTTTTCATATCTGTCGTCTTGTAATCAGAATTTTTTTAATATAAATAAATGATTCAAAACTTAGATTATGTATTAGTGGAAGGTTTAGGATAGCCATTGTTATCGGCTACTGCAGTGGAGATTTTTTAGAATATTTTATTCTTAACAAATCGGTATAAAAGTATTTTTTGAATTCAAAGTTAGGTCGATTGAAATAAATGGATAGAGCCCTATGGCTCTAATTGTAGGGAAAGAAAAAGCAACGAGCTTCGTTTCATCATTGAAACGATTATCCGCCCTAATTAAACATTAAAAATAGATTAATAACTGATGCGGCAAAAGGCTAAATTCAGAAATGAATTATCAATTTTTTGGATGAATCCTAACTATTAGTAAGTTTCCATTTGGATGGGGTCGGATATGTAATTTCATTTAGAAAATAAATTTATTAAAAATAATAAATTTTAAAAAGCTCATTGGGGTCTAAAAATAGTTTTGCAAACCATACCTACATATTATATAGCAAGAAGTCGGCACATAACAAAAGAAAGAAAGAAAGAAATTGCGCTAATTTTCACAACAAAAACAAAGGTTTAGCTCCGGTATAATAGCTAATATTTCATAGATCTTGCCCCAAGATAATAAATTGATGTAATCTCACCTTGAGAAATTCAAGTCACAGGCATTGTTGCACAGGGAGGGGGAGGGGAACGGGGACGGAAAAAAACTCAAGCACACACATTATATATATTTTTTTAAAAATAGAATAAATCTACTAAAAGAGAAAAAAAAATCTAAAACTATTATCTATCTTAATTGATGATGTAAATTATTAATAAAACTTTTAAAAAATAATTGGATATTTTCGGTACCGATTATGACACCAAAAACGTCGAAGCTTTTTTTTCAAATAGGTCGGCCATTGAGTGATAGATTCTAATACCTAAAATACATATATAAACTCATAATAAGCATCACAACCAAAACCAACGAAACGATAAGGCTCCTTGTTAATTTAGTGAGAAAGAGATAAATAATAATAATAATAATAATAATAATAATAATAATAAAGCAAAATAAAAGACCGTGACTTCTTGCCTATTCTTAATAAGTTTAGTACAGGAGGGGAAAAAAAAAACTTATAGCAATATGAGAAGAATTAAAACAGTGTTTTACCTTCTACTTTCTTGAGAAGGTCTGACAAACCAAATGGAGCGTAACTCTGGCAAAAACACGGAATTTAGAAAATGATTTTGACATGTGTAGGAGAAAAATCAAAGATGACCGGCAGCAATGACAAGTTCCAAAAATGAGGAAAAGCAAGTCACGAAGCATGTAGACTCGAACGCGGTGACTTGAAATATATGCAAGGCACCCGACCACCGGCGCTACCCGCGCAAGCAGCGTGACATAGTTCTTTGTTTCGTTTAAATCTCCATTAAATATATTTTAAAAATCGGACGCCTCGGCGAATAGAAGGTCCTGTTTGGAGCCGCCGGCCCTGGTTAGGATACAGACAGTAAGTTGCTGGATAGTTTCGAGTTGCATCTAGCCCTTCGATAGAATAAAACAATTTTTGTTGGGGAACTGATCTTGGATCCTGAGCTTTAGTGCTGCAATGTTTTATTTTATTATAAACTGAATATAAAACAGTTGCGGCTTTCAACAGTTTTCCTTTCTTTCCATGACTTGGAAGGAATTATTTAGCATAAATCCGGTATTAGTAAATGAGAGTATTTTATTATGAATTGGAAAAATGGCTGTGCCTTCCAATTGTCGTCTCTCTTCTTCTTCTTTTTTCTTCCCCCCCCCCCCCTCCTCCTCCTCCCTCCCTATGACTTCGAACAAGGTATTTAGCATAAATCCACTCTTATTCTGATCTTCTGAGTTATAAGAGCCGGTGATCTTTGACGAACCCTTCAATCACTTCTTTCTCAGCGGTTGGGGATAATCCTTCCAATTCTTCTGTATCCATACTATAGGGATCAATTCTGATTTTCAAGGCTTGGTTTTCTGGCCTTTTCTCTATCTGTCATGATAATATGCAGTGGAATGATACGGCCGGCGCTACAAAATAAAAATAAATAAAAAAAATCCTAGTATATTTATATTACGGAATCCCCACATCTTTAGCGGCAGCTTCTAGTTGTGGCATCTTCTCGGTGCAACAAACGTCGTGCGGCTGCTCCTGATCAACCTTGACAGCGCATGCTCCTGCATCGCCTGCTTTGCCCCATAGCAGGAGGTATAGCCCTGTGATTATTATGGCTCCGCCCAAAATGCTGCGTGAGCATAAGGGAATAATGGGTTAAGATAATTAATCGGAGTGGATGACATCCAAAGAGGAAATTCCCTACCTAGCATATAGTCTGTGCTTTAGGGAGGGTGGGGGTAGGGGGGAGGGGGTGGGGGTGGGGTGGGTTTACCTTCCCATGTATATTCTCTCACTGAGAATGAGGTATCCGAATATCACCACTAATAATGTCTGCAAGGGGCTGAACATAGTCACAAAAACAGGCCCCTTCACTTTAGTACACCATATCAGCATTGAAGTATTTAGACCAGAGGAAACTACTCCCTGCAATTTAAAAAGAAAAAAAACCCATATTACAGAACATAATATAGGTGTAGCATCGAAGTAACCAAGCATAGGTGGTCGGTCACGTTCAGTATAGATAGATAGATAGACAGACAGAGGTTATATAATAAACTAACGCCGAAGAATATGGCTCCTAGATCAGTGGAGGATAAATATGACCATTTGACCGGTTCATGTCGCAACACTATTGCTGTGAAGACGGAGGACTGTGCCGCTCCAATGAAGTTTGTCAGCATAGCCAAAGACAGCTGTGCGGGATACCTCTTCAACAGGAAACCCTACAAGCCAAGGTAAGCATCCGATCCCATGAGAACAAAAACTACGGCCATACGTCGATAGTGGATACAGGGTATTCAATTTGTACAGCCGCTGGTACCGACTAAACCGAGCCTATAATATTCAGGAAAAAACGAGACGCGCGTACCTGCATTATGAACCATATAGACCAACCTACACAGCTCGCCACACAGAGAATCGAACCCTTAGCCCAGTCTTGGTGAAAGACGTTCGTCCGCGAACGGAGTGCGGAACTCCACAAGCATTTCACGGTTGGTCCTCTGTAGAGCGTCAGGACAAGAACCCCCGCTAACGAGACTACGGTTCCGATCAGCTTTGCCGATCCACGAGATTCTCTAAGATCAAGGGCCTCCAGCCTGCGGGGTGAACGGAGGAACAGTCTTTGTTATTTTTTTATTTGAATTTCGGAAGACGAAGGAGTAATGCGCGCGGTAGCAAAATCGTGAACGGGGAATGAATAATCTTACTTTACCTGGATATAACCGCAAGGATAAAAGTTAGAGATGGGATGGTGTTTACTGTTGCTGAAACGAATGCCGGCGAAGTGTACTTTAAGCTCGCAAAGTACATATTGACCGTTAAACCAACCCTGATTTGTTCCGTCGGAGGACATATTTCAGTTTCGAACAAACTCTTTGATAGTGAAATGAAATGGTCGAGTCACCTTACCCGAGTAGAGAAGATAAAAATAACTCCATGAATAATGCCAGTGTCATCTTTGGCCTTATTTTTCTGCACAGACCAAAGAGAAAAAAAGAGGAAGATGAACGATACCTACTATGATATTGCTATCGGGAGGGTGGGTTGGTAGCTACCACGAGGCGACCCTTCCTCCTCCCAATAACAGACTCACTACTCACGCCACAAGAACCCTAAAGATTACATTAATTACCTTTCAACGAAAT
This sequence comes from Tamarix austromongolica, assembly GCA_039764185.1. Taxonomy (NCBI): domain Eukaryota; kingdom Viridiplantae; phylum Streptophyta; class Magnoliopsida; order Caryophyllales; family Tamaricaceae; genus Tamarix; species Tamarix austromongolica. The sequence continues at coordinate 16,529,142 of CM077810.1, forward strand.
AAGCAAACGGAAGCACGACCAAGCCCCCGACAATGTGCCGATAGGTGACGTAGACATGAGGATTCATCCCATCATTGAAAGCAGCTTCTGTTACGAAGTAAAGAAAAGCTGAAGCAACTTGGACCAAAATCATGGCCAGGTGTGGTCTCAAGTTGCAACAGGTGTTCTTCAATGCGGAGGCCTCGACTGCCATTTCCTCTCTCCCTCTCTCTCGATCAGGTCCGTCTGCCTCTGCATCGACTAACGCAGGGAATTTTAGCCGGCTATATAGTTATTAGTCTGGCTGCTTGATTCTCTTGCACGTTGAAAGTATCATGTGCGTCGTCATTTTCAATAGATTTAGAATCCTCGACTGTTTGTTTTCCCTACTTGCTGTTTAAAGCTGCTGTTCAAGATGACTACCCCATGAATAGCAGGACTTCTCTCTCTGCCCTGCAACCTCTCTCCCCCCTCCCCCCCTTCTTTTTTTAATTTGACTGTCCTAGATGATGCGCTTAGTCTACTTGTCAGTCGAGTTGTCATGTCAAACATGTGAGACTCCTCAAACGTTTTCTATTCGCTAATAGTTTATCTTGTGTGTTTTCTGATTCAGTAGTTATTTGGTGGGCTCTTCGAGTGACATTAAAATCTGATACGCCCAGTAAGGACCAGTTATTATTTTAGAAAGTAGACTGGCCGAAAGCACTTGCGTAATTATTAAATGACCTTTTCATTTTTATTTTTACTTTTTAATCTATCATGATATGTCTACGTTAATGCGGCTGCAAGGACGTCGAGCTAGGGGAAAAAAAAGAGACTCCTTGATCAACTTTCCTGCACAGGTAGGTGCAGATTCTACCTACTTGGTAGCCCAGCAGGTAGTGGATATCCTACCGTGAAATTCCGAGTTCGAATAACTTCCCGAGTATTGTATTATTATTAGTATTATGTGTTATATGTATGACATGAATCTGTTGAAGGGGCACATTTATTTTTTTAGTGTTATATAGCAGCATATCTGCATATGGCAGCAGCATCTGATGATATATTTAAAAATACCAAAAACCGTCGCTCAATTTTCATTTTTCTTTGTTCTACAGTCGATCATCCCCCCCCTCCTCTCTCTCTCTCTCTGTATATATATATATATATATATATATATATTGCATTCTGTAGTTTGGACTTTAACTGAACGATCACAAATTAATACTGGTTCACGAATCAAAGCTTCTTTCCTCCTTCCATTGTGCTCCAGTAAAGGACTCAGGGCCGCCTGCACACACACTTTATGCTCGTCAATGGAAATAGTGTATTAGCATATTTAGGCAAACATGCTTATTCTGTTTCCATTTATTTCCATGGTGCCAGTTGCCTTCCCCCCCCCCCACCCCCTCTCTTTATTATTTTAAGTTGTGTATTTGAAAATGACAGAAGGATTTTTACAGAAATATTTAATTTAGTTGGAAAAAAGATCTAAAATGGACCATTTTTTTCATTTATTTTTAATTATTTTAAAAACACTATAAAATACAGAAGGTTCCCCTTCCCTCGTATTACCCCATGCCGAATGAATAGAGTAGAAGTAATTCTTTTGCACACCTCAAATGATGGGAATGGGTTGAAAAAAAGAAGGAAAAAAAAAACATGTACTTTACTTCTAGTGTAGTATAGTTGTAACAGAGGAAAATATTTTTAGAAAATACCTATTTTTTTCAAATAAATATATGAAATATTTTTTTTTACAAAAGGTTTACTATTTTCCAGACACCCCGTCTAAAAACCTAAAAATATTGAATCATCTTTTTAACCCTCAAGGGTCGTTTGACAACACGGAATAACAGCATGGGAATGAGAATCCAGACGTTGGATTTTTCATACCCAATGTTTGTCAATGGGAAATGGGATTAAAGTAGATTAAAATCAAAAGGACGTATTGTCCTTGTTTAATAATTGGGTTGGTATTAATACGGAGGGCTAGTATTAAAATCAAAAGCCACTTTAGTAAATTATTATTTTATTTTCAATTATATTCCCACACTCAAACAGAGAATTTTTTTTAATTTATTATTATAATATACTCCATCTATATTTTTTTAAAAAATTATTATAAAACCAAATTTTTATATAAAAAAGCCACTTTAAAAAGTTTAAAAACTAATTTTCATCTTTACCCTCATCTTTTTTTAAAAAAATTATGTATTAAATATTATATTATTTTTTTAATAAGGGGTATAAGTGGAATGCTAATACTACATTTATTAATTCCAAAAAAAATATAAATTGTTAAAATAACTTTATTTTTTAGACAAAAAGAATAATAAACATAAAAGCAGATATAATTAAATCAAATCTCAATCAATCATTGCCATTCTCAAATTCTCATGCACAGTGACCAAACGGTCGTCATTGCTGTCATACTAAACACTCTATTGATGAGCTTTATAACATAGCTAACAATTGGCCCAGGGGTGTCCAACCGGCCATGTAATTATATGTCTGATGAATAGATTTATTTTAAAAAATTAAATAGCTTAGTCGATATTTTTTTTCCACATCAAATAATTAATTTGATCAATAAAAAGCCAAATAAATTTCTGATCTTACGTATACAAATATCAACCGCTTTGATAAATAATATCAAAGTTTTAAAAATGTAAATGGATACATTAATCCAACCAATAAACTAACAAATCGGTTAGGTCACTGGCCAAATTCTACGTACCATTCCATAGGAGCTTGAAACTGGTCAAAGCTAGCCAAAACTGGTTGGAGCGGAAAAAATTAGATAAATCCATTATGCGACGGACAAACTCATTTAGAATTAAGCCACCCATACAATGTGAGTTCTTTAGATGATGGCAGGTTCGAAGGCTGGGGGGTTTGGTTGGCCAAAAGGGGTGTTGGTTGGTGGTAGGGGTAATGGTGAAGATGAGGTAGATAATGGTGGTGAGGGTATGGTGGCATTAGACAAGGTTGTAGAGAAGATGGCAGCGGTGGTGCTAGAGGTACTACAAGGAGAAGGAAATGGGGCATGGAAAGGATGAGGTGAGGTAGAGGAGGCACGGAGGGGAGGCAGTGAGATGGTGGAGCTTGGACAAAGGCTATAGAGAGAATAGGCAGCCGCAATAGTGGTGTTGGGAAGAGAAGCATGGTGTAGGAGGTAAAGGTGGATGGGTAATGGTGTGGCTGTGGCTTAGTTGTGCAAGGGTTCGTAGGGGAATTATGGTACAATTTGGGGTGTTAGGCAATGGCTATGTTGTGGTGTGGGATGGTCATCAATGAATGGTGGTGGTGAGGAAAAGAAAAATAGGGATAAGGGAAGGTGGTAGAGGGAGGAAGAAAGGTTGTATGGCTCAGGGGTTTTATGGTGTGTGGCTGTAGGAAAAGGAAAAAGGGAGAGGAAGAAGGAGGAGAAGGCCGGTGGTAGAGTCCATGGTGGTTTATCTAGGATTATGGTGGTGAGGAGAGGAGAAATGAAGAGGTTATTCATGGTGATTGCAGCGTGGAGTGATGGTCAAATGGTGAGGAAAAAGAAGAGGAGGAAGGGTAGAGGAAGTGAAGGGGTGTGGTGTGTGTGTGTATACACACACACATATGTACATGCATGGTTGGAGGTGAAGGGAAGGGAAATTCAATGAGGATAGGTTGAACCTAAGTATACGATGGGAGTATGTGAGAGTTGCAATGGAGATAGGTGGTTACATATGGAGGCACAGGGTAGAGGTAGAAGGTGTAGCGAGGTAGGTTGTAGAGTCTAGGAAAAAGGAAGGGAGGTAGGTGACAGAGTGTAGGGGAGGGCTTTGTTTCACTAAAAGAGGAAAGGAAGGATGACATGCATGGCGTGTTGGGTGTTGCTTGGTGTTCTGGGGCATAGAGGAGGGAGTGTTCAAGGATGTGTTTGGGGATAGGACAGGTGTGTGTGGCGCAAGAGAGGGGCGGTGTGTTTGGTTTTAGTTAAGGTAGAAGAAGGAAAGAAAGAAAGAAATAAAGAAAGAAAGAAAGAAAGAAAGAAAGAAAGAAAGAAAGAAAGAAAGAAAGAAAGAAAGAAAGAGAGAAAGAAAGAAAGAGAGAAAGAAAGAAAGAAAGAAACGAGCTTGATAGGAAAGCCGATGAAGAAGGAGATAAAAAATAGATGGTATGGGTTGGACAGCGTAGGCCGGGAAAGGAGAAAGAAAGGGAAAGGGAGACTAGGTCATGGAAGAGAAAAATAAAGTAGGAGAAAAGGTGGGATGGCAAAGAAAGGAAAGAAAGAAAGGAGAAGGGAAAAAAATAGAAGAGAAAGAAAAAGGGAAAAAGGGAAAAAAGGAAGAAATAAAAAATAGATTTAGGGTTAGAATTAGAGTTAGGTTAAATTTAGATTTAGGAAAATATTAATTTATCTAGGTTTAGGGTATCCAATTAGAAAAATAAACTAGGTAAAATTATTAGTTTAGGGTTGATTTAAATAAAAAGGTTAAGATAAAATAATTATAATAATTTTTGAATAATGTATCTAGGTTTGCAGGTCAAAGGTTAACAAAACTAATTAAATTAATATTTAAAGGTTAAAATTTTCAAATAAAAGGCTAAACGTTCTAAATTAAAATTATAAAGTTTTGAGGTATTACAACAACCCACTCTTTTCCTCTCCCTAGACCAATAGCCTACACAAACCCAACAATTTCTTTTCTTTTCCCCATCCGAACCCAACCCACCTCTTACTTCTCCTCTATTCTCCCTCACCTAGATCCCCTTCACCTAATCATGCCCTATAACCCCCTACTTGCTTCCTACCCTTTCTTGCTTCCCTTTCCTCTTCAAACTCAAACAACCCTTGCCTCCCTCCTTGCATGCCTTTCTCTTCCCCATCCAACCTATTGCGCCACTACCTCCCTACACCTTGTACCTTTGCTTGCACCCATCATTTTCTTTTGCAAATCCCACCTACCCCTCATTCACAAGTCCAAGCTCTTCTTCCCCACCTCTTCTTCTTCTTCTACCTCCATTATCCTTCTCCTTCTTCCTTCTCTACACCCCTACCTCTATTTTATTTCTCACAAACACAACCACCCTTGCTTCCCTACATCTCCATCCCATGTATCCCTTCTCCTACATCGATTTAGCCTCCCCCATCCCAACTCTAACTAATAGTACCATCACTAACCCCAACCACCTCTTCCTCTTCCTGTAATACCCCGTATTTTTAAAACCCAAATTTATTAAATTTAATGATTTTATTAGCGCAATTTGATGTAAATAATTAATTATTTTAATTTCGATTCATTTTATGGATTTATCGATGATTTTGAATTCATAATTGAATGTAATTAATCATTTTTGTGGCGAACCATTCTAGACAAATTCATTCACGACAATGATTTTATTATATTCTTATGATTTCGATCTTCGGTTAAAAATATATATTCCCGTTCTTTCTTGTATTTTGGTTTTTAATATTTTTAATTCGTTTTCGATTATAAATTCGTCATGTGATTACGGCTTTGTTTTGAAGTTATATTTCATTAATGAAATATATTATTTAAATTATAGAATTTATAGCTAAATAGTTAAATTTATTTTAATAATTTTATCCGTAGAAAATATTTCCGACTTTAAATTTATTCATTTTCGGAAATCGTTAATATTTTTGGGAAGTTTTAAATTAAAAAGGTTTTTCGGAGATTATTTGAGAAATTCCTTCCAAAATTAATTTTTCTTTCGTTTTATGCTTTTTGGTTTACGCAAATCCGATTTCAGAAATTATTTAAATTAGTTTTGGTTTATTAGAATTTGACTTAAATATTTTAGTATATGTTTAAAATAATTTTTCGGGGTCTTATAACGTATTTCCGTAGATAATACAATTTTTATGTTCGTGAGTAAATTCTGCCAAAAATGTTTCCGAAATTTTGTATATAGTTCTTTTATTTATTTTAAGCTTTCGGAAACTTACGAAATAATTTTCGTTTGATAAATTTTAGATAAAATCTTCCAATATCAATTTTTAAGCTTTTAATATTTTATTTGATACTTGTTTTGTAAAAAAAAAAAAAAAAAAAAAAAAAAAAAAAAAAAAAAAAAAAACCAACGGCACCCGAACCGGCCGACCCCCCCCGCACTTCTTTCCTTTTCTCTCTTCTCTCCTTTATCTTCTCTTCCCTGCTTCCCGTGGCTCCCTGTTCCCCGACACCCTGTCCCGCAACCCTAACCCTAGCCGCCTCCTCCTCTCTGCTCCAGCCAACCTCGCCAGCCAATACGGGCGACACGACCGCCGGCGACGCAGCAGCAACGGTCGAAGCCGCACACCAGCAATCGCAGCAACAACTGCTGCAATAGCGGCTGAAGCAGCAAATCCCAGCAACCACGTACAGTAGCAGCACCGGCCGTGCCGCCGTCCGGCCACAGCGAGCTCGGGTGACGACCGGCGAGCCACCCCCGGCCCCGATGAAGCTTCTCCGGCCTTCCCGTGCTCCGATTTGTTGAGTTTCGTTGGGTATAAATTTCCGAAAACCCTAACCCTTGATTTGATTAATTGAGTGTGAATTAGCTTATAAAAAGCTAAATTGATTGTTTGTTTATGTATGTATATGCTGTAAGATTGATTTGGATAGGTTAATTGTATGGTTATGTTGAGATTTTGGAAAAATTGGATTTTTAGCCGGGTTATGCCCAAATTTTTTGGATTCGTTCGTTTTCGCGGTTTTGGACAAATTAATTATACAATATGTATTAAAATGTATCCAATTTCATTTTGGAACCGTCAATTTGAGAAATTTATGCAGGTCTTATCGGAATTTGATTCCTAGGTCAAATTTCGGGTATAATGAAATTGAGTCATATAATTGAGCTATTCCACTTAATTAATTTTATAATATTGTTTAAAATGTATTTAATTTTATATTATAAGTGTTGATTTGGGAAAATTGTGCGTAATTGACCGGAATTAGATTTTTAGGTCAAAATTCCCGCAGGTTTAAATTGGTTTGGGTAATCGGGTTATCTTATTCAATTAACTATATAAATTACATTATAATATGTTTAATTACATTTCCGGATGGTCAATTTATATGTTTTGCCAAGAATTGATCGGATTTGCGTTCCGGGCCCAAAAACCCTAATTGGGCTAAATTGTGTATTTCTTTTACTAGTTTTGAGCAATTGATTATTTGATATGTTATAAAATGTGTTTAATTGCATTTCTAAACATTCAATTTGATTGAATTTATAGAATTCTAGCGAATTGTATTTTCGGGCCTAAAACCCTAAATTTCAAGTGAGATTATGAAATCGATTACTTATATTGTTGTTTTTCTAAAATTGAATGTATAGAAATGGTTGAAATGGTATTAATTGCTTTCTAATACCTTTAATTTGAATTGATTAAATTGAACTACCTGAGTTTACGCCGTGGACTTTAAAACCCTGATTTTGAAAATTGATCATCTGGAATTGATTTATCGGAAGATCGTTTTGTTGAAATTGATTGTCTAGATTTATCTAAAATTAGTTTAATTGTGTTTTAAAACTATCAATTTGAGGTAATCAAAGTGATTTGGCCGATTTGTGGTTTAGGCATTAAAAACCCTAATTTTCGGGGATGATTTTATAAAATTGATTTTTGCTATGTGTATTTTATCTAATCGAATTCTATCCTTGGGTTCTAAACCATGTAAATTCTGTTTTAACCTAATCGGTTTGGATTTGGGTTCTATGTAAATGGTTGGGTTACCTATTTAGTCGTAAAACCTAATAAATAAGTTATTTTCGATAAATTACCTTATGATCGATTACTCTTTCTCAAGATTTCCAAATTAAGTTGAAATGTCCCAAAGGATAATTGTATTAATTCGTTTTGATTTATTTTTAACCTTAAATTTTATTAGAGTTGTGCTTTTAAGTTTTAATTTTGGACACGTTTTCTAAGAAATATCAATTGTGTCGTTGTGTTTATTTAATTAGAATATATGGATTATTGATTGATAGGATAGTTCCTAATTTAGTGTTGATTTCTATCGGGTCTAGGAAAGCTTTCTCGTGGATCCACGAACTAGGGATCCCTCTCCCTCTCATTTTGCTTAGCTAGCTTCGGATCCAGGTAAGTTCTCTACTTACCTCTACTTATGGGTATTTCGTAAGGACGTAACTAAGGCCACTTGGGTGCATCGCATGATTTACCTGTCTTGTATGCTTTGTGCGGTTGTATGCTATAATCCTGTGTATTATCTGTATATTTGTGTAGCGCAGCATGGAACCGAGGCACGTCCCTGTGTTCTCGTCTTTGTGTACTAATATGTTGTGGAACAAGAATGATGTGATGTGATGTGATGTGACCCTACGACATGCATGCTGGGTTATATGAGGAAGTGTGGTGAAGTGGGGACTTGAAAAAGAAAAATAAGCGGTTAAAATAACCAAAGGGAAGTACGTCGGCTAACATAGGTGTGGATGACCTAAGGAGTTCACCATTTGTGAGACGATGAGGAGAAGGTGGAATTAAGTAAACAAAAGAGTGGGAATAAATTAAGGTTGCATGGGGGAAATTAGGGTTTGCATGGTGGTATTATGGTTGGTATGGTGGTATTATGGTTTACATGGTGGCATTAGGATGTGTATGGTGGTATTGATGATTGTATGGTGGTATTAATGGCTTATGGTGGTATTAGGGTTTGTATGGTGGTGTTATGGGTTGTGTGGTGGTAATAATGCTTGTATGGCGGTATTAGGGTTTGTATGGTGGAGTTAGAGTTTTGCATGGAAATTAATGATTGTATGGGATTTAGGGTTTGTGTGAAAAGTTCGAGAGGTTGCATGGGATGCGTAACGTCTGCGTGGGAGCAAAATTTACCTATGAAAGGCTGATTTGGGGTGTAAGGAAAGTAATGCAAGTATTATTTGGGTGTTTAACTATTTTGGACGGGGAATAGTGCGTGGAGTATTATAAGGGTTTGGAGGAGACAGAATTAGGGTTTGGAGTGATTAACTCTGGGTCGTTGTGATTAAGTAGGGTTGGAGTAGCTAATTGTGAATTGCTGAGGGTAATTAAGTTTTGGGATGGCTAAGTATGGTTGTTATGGTAAAATAGGGTTAAAGCACGGTTTGGTGTGGTCAATTAGGGTTCGTTATGGCTGCTTAGAGTTGTTTGGTGTTATCATGTGTATTATTGATTAAGTGTAGTTATGAATGTGGAATTTCATTGTTTGTGATGTGTAAGTATGAAGTGAATGATTTATGCATGTCAAGGGCGTGATGTGAATTCAATAAGACACTGATAAGACATTAATCACGTAAAGCGAAAGATGTCGAGCCGAGCCTGTGATTCGGTCCACCGGCTATAATAGTGGATCAGAGGCGTTTTGCCCTGTGCGATTATTTTCCGGTCCACCGGCTATAATAGTGGATCAGAGGCGTTTTGCCCTATGCGATTATTTTCCGGTCCACCGGCTATAATAGTGGATCAGAGGCGTTTTGCCCTGTGCGATTATTTTCCGGTCCACCGGCTATAATAGTGGATCAGAGGCGTTCTGCCCTGTGCGATATCTTCCGGTCCACCGGCTATAATAGTGGGGGATCTCGTGCTCGATAAACCAAACGTATAAGTTAATCCATGGGAAAGCTACTAAGTACTTAAAGCGAAACACCATGTGAGTCGGGGCTGTGATCCGGTCCACCAACTATAATAGTGGATCAGAGGCGTTTTGCCCTGTGCGATTATTTTCCGGTCCACCGGCTATAATAGTGGATCAGAGGCGTTCTGCCCTGTGCGTATATTTTCCGGTCCACCGGCTATAATAGTGGGGCTCCCGCGCTCACATGGATTATTAAAGAATATGTGTGAAATGAACATATTATTAATGAGAATAAAGAATAAGTCTAATTGGACCATGGCCAGCTTTTATTGTCTATATTACCACATGCTGCTTATGTGCATAATGAGTCACTTATTGTTTCGATTATTCCACGCTTGTATGTTAAATGGGATGTTGCATATGTTTTATATGTTACTATGAGTGTATGGCGAGATTCATGTTGTGGGTTGTGAGTATGTGTGTTATCGTATTAACGTATTGTACTATAATTTAATATGCACTTGATGATATCTCTCCTATAAGGTAGGGTAGCGAGACTTACTCAGTATTGGACCCGTACTGATACTACACTGATTGAATGGGTCCTGTGATTATCCACCAATGGTGGGGAGCAAACCTCTTGTGCAGGTTGATACTGAGTTGGGGTGGAAGACTTGCCTTGAGTGAGTAGGCGATCCGGATTTTTATTCTTCGGGATTTGTTTTGTTTAATTGTTTTCACCTTTGGAAGTTGCAAGTATTGTATTTAGATTTCTAAAGGTTTTGTAATTGACTTTAAATTTCTCGTACTCTGTTAAGCTTTTACTATTCGGATTTAATTGGTTGACAGGTTTTAGCCTTACATCTAACATGAGATAGATGGTTGACATTTATCTTGCGTTAGATGTGGCGGTAACATTTCCCAAATTCACTCCTAGCTTCCGCTTTAATCTTTCAAAAAAAAAATTTTCCAGAGTGAAATTTGGGGGTGTTACACTTCCTCTTCTTCTTCTTCTTCTTCTTCCTTCACTCCTTTCTTATCTACTCCGAATGTATACCATCTCCTCCGCCCATCGAGCTACCAAAAACCATCACCTCCTCCTTATTTGTTGCCCTTCCTTGCTTCATCCTGGCTCCAACCACCACCCTTATAGCTTCCCTACACAATCGAGCCAAAACCACACCACCATCCACCCACCTCTACCCCTACATCATGCCTGCCTGCACACCACTAAAGCCAGCCTCTTCCTAGCTACGCCAACCATCTTCTCTGCAACACTTCTAGCCTCCTCATCGCCACCCTCAACCATCACCACCATCAACCAACCACCATCTCCTCCAATTGCTCCCTGCACATCCCTCCTCACGCTGCATGTAGTTTGAGCAACATGCATGTGTATATAAGTATATTTTGTACCAATTTTAACAACAATGACATTTTGATAATTTACCATTTGATAATTATTTTAATAAAAATTATTATTTTACTTGTTAAATATTAATATGGTTAACGTGGCATTATTTTTAGATATAAAAGTTTAATTAGAAAAGCCTAATAAATTTTAGTAGCTTACCTAGATTTTGTGCTTTTGTTGGAAATCGGGCAATCCCTATACTCTACTAAAATGTGAGATATTACATGATAGAATATTAAGGTTTTTGATTTATAAATTATGTCATGTATCCTCACTATGTTTTAATTATTTGCCTACAAGTGTTAGCATAGAATTTGGTAAAAATACAGTATGCAAATTTATGTAAATTATTATGTGTACAAATGTTGATTAAAATAGGTAAAATGGTGGAAATGAATTATGTATGTATAATATGATAGGTTGAGCATGCTTAGGCACATTTTTAGCATAATTATTACTACTGAGTGCCCTAGGGGCAATTTGGTTATTTTAAGTGTATCATGATTTTTTTAACAAGTGTGCCTACCATATGTTATTTGTTATTGAGTATGGGAATACGTAATTTGATAATTTAGAATGCATTTTTTAGCATGATTATCATCATCATCATCATCATCATCATCATCATCATCATCATCATCATCATCATTATTATTATTATTATTATTATTATTATTATTATTATTATTATTATTATATGTTCTAGGAACATTTCAGTCATTCTAATTATATCATGATAATTGTTTCAAAAGATATGCCTAATATGTGTTATCTCCTATAGAGCATGGGAATGTGTGATTTGATGTCCTATAAACACATGCTAGGATTTTATGTTCAAAATCATATGTAGGGGCAAAATAGTCATTTGGTATGTCTAGTAATTTATTTGTATGTTATGTAATTTATTTATTATTTTTTAGCCTATTCATGATAAAATAATAAATTAATTAAAATTAGTATTTACAATAAATGATATTGTGGTAATAATAGTCTCAATAATATTTTGGTCACTTTTGACCTAATAGGCCTGGAATGAATAATTGAACATAGGATGGCCTTAGTGTAATAGGCCTGGCATGAATAATTGAACATCGGATGGCCTTGGTGTATTGATAGGTTGACCATAGTATTGAATTTGCCTAATACTTGGACTATTAACCTTAGATTTGACTTGAATAATTGAAAATAAATGAAAAATGGTTAAGTATGGAAGGAAAATCTTTGTGCAATATATGATGTTTTGTGATCACTATTTTAAAATATTAATACTTAAAGTGAAATACCTCAAGTTGGAAACGGTTGCTCTCTAGGGGTAACTACCCTAGAGTTGAGGTAGAAGCCTTCAATATGTTTGGTTCACTTGTGGGTTGTTGTGCCAATCTATTCTATAGGTGACTTATAGGCCCTAAAAGGAATATTGATACTTAAGGATTAGGTGTCCTAGATTAGGAGGGTTGTGTCACCTTGTGTGCTAATATAACTAGAGAGCTTGTACGCCTCTAGGTTAGACGGTTGAGAGGGTACCGTGATGCCTTGTATGCTGGTATAACCGGTGTACTTTTATGTCTTCAAGTTATTATTGTATCTTCTCGAGTAAATAAAAATAGAAATGGATATTATTGGATCAAAATGGTTATTTAGATTAATTAGATGATAGCCTTAAGCCTATTCCATTGAGTTCTACATGTGATAGTATGGATTTTGTCTAGTATTGTGTCTTCGAACCCTACCTATGGTATTACATATATGATCGATTTGATATTAAGATATGAAATATATTGTGAAGATTATACTTGTGTTGAGATTTGATCTAATCCTTACTTTAGAAAGAATCTATTGTAGGCTTGGTTGGTAAGTTTTATTATGTTTTAGATGAATGAGAATGAGTGGTATATGGTCCCGATAATTTTTTTTATCTAATATGATTATTGTAATTCATTCATCACATGTATATTTCAATATCTTTTACCATGTTTTGTTGTGATACCTTTGATGTGTTTTATTCAGGTTTTACATATTATTTTATATAATGGGTTACTCAATACCATAGTACTAATGGGTTCAAGTAATCTTCACCTTATAGGACTACTTTGAGGCTAAGGTCTGATGGCTTTTTGCATGGGGTTGAGAGTTACGTCTGTATGAGGGTTTGCCTAATGTCTTTTGATCTAGATGATTATGTACTCTTATTCTATTATGTACTTCTTTTCACAGGATTTTTTAACCACTAATAGTTAGTTTATTCAAAATGATGTTAACTTATTTTGACTCTCTTTCCACTAGAATTTCTATAATTGCATTATTAAATTAAGTAGACAAAGGTTTTGCTTTAGCACTTAGTATAAGAATAGTAGAGGATGTCAGACTTACACTAGATGTGGTAGTAACACCCACTATCTTTATAACTAATTATTTCATAAAATGAAAATTTTAAGTAGTAAATTTTGGGGTATTACACTACTCATCTCTACTTTAGCACTCAATTGTTTGGACTGTAAACTTTGATTGATTACCCAACACTAGAAATCCTAACCTTCCATGTTTAACCTAATTAACCTAATCCATCTTCTACCCCAACTCAAATAGACAAAATTAAGGCATCCAAAACATATTATCCACCTATTATTTATATGATCAAATTCACATAACATATTAATTTTCAATTAGGTTCTTAATTAGGGTTTATAAGAAATAGGGTATTACATCATAATCTTAAGACAGATAAATTATTCAATTATGACTCTAATCATGCAAATTTGAGAAAAATTGAACAAGTTGATGCAGGAAAACAAAATTTCAAAGATAAATAAAGCTCTCCTATTCAAAATAGATTTCAAACAATAAAAGTAACTAAAAAGACACATTGGTAAAAAGCTCAAATGTGGAAGAAAAATGTGATGGGTTGTCACTTGCTTAGTTAATAGGTTTGTTAAGAGATTACTTAGTTATGGTGTGTTTTATGTTATATATTATAGGTGTTTCACCTTATTTATATTTGGTTTATCTTGTTTTTAGGAGGTTATCATGAAGAGGTGCAATAAGATGTGTGTGAGTGTGTAAAGCACATCCATGAGTACTCATATATACTTAGGTGAGTTTGAGATCAATAAAGTAACTATTTTTTATATGCATTCAATCCCTATCATTTATCAATTTTTTTGTATTATAAATTAAAACCCCTCTTTATTAATTATGTGTGAGTTGATACATGAGTAATCTACTGTATTTTAATGTATGTACTCTTCATTATAGATCATTTGAGAGTTATTTGTGTTTGGGGTTTTAATACTAGTTTGAAAAATTATTTCATGGGATCCTTCATCCATATTCTTAGTTTCAAAATCATCATTCATAAATCGCCATATAAATTACATCAATATTTTCTAATTCATCCATAAAGCCACTTATTCACCAAACCATCAATTTCCCAATGCATCAAACAAGGAGACAGATTTACTAGAATCCAAAGATTTATCTTTTATAGAAAGGGAAAGCATTAAAGGAACTCCTACATGAGTTTTTCTAACACTAATGGAATTATGATTGGTATGCTTGCACTAAAGGTAGATAAATGACATAATATGAGTCAAATTAATTATTCAACTAATAAGTTGGCAAGGTCATTGCACTAGTCAAGATCATGGAAATTTAATCTTCTTGAGGAAAGTGATGTCGGTTAGGATCCAGCAAACCAGGCTAAATGTTCCTCTATTGATATATATATCCTTAGTATTCTTCTATAGACACAATGAGTGGCCTTTTGGTGGTACCATTTATAAGGGATAGACTTAAAAAAATTAAGTTAGTATATATTCTAGTGTGACATGCTTTTAGGAAAAAAAATGAGACAATGAAAAATAGATAGCATATAAGTCAAAAATTAAGAAGCGTCAAATTTTGAATTCACTTATGATCGAAATATGATGTATGATGCATCATTTGAATGGAAATTTCCTATTTTTCTACAAGTGATGAAAAAGTGTGGAGGATACTATAAGAATATTCCTTATTATTTCTCAAGCAAAGAGAAGGAGAAAACTAATTTTTGGTTAGCCTAAGCACATCAACATTATATGCCTTATATTTTAGTTAATCAATCATTATGCTATCATAAAAGATGAGATTTTATACAAAGTAATCACAGGCTATTGTGACATTGTTGATAAGGGTAAACACAAAGGCCTAATCTATTGGCTTTGTGCATTTATTTTTATATGGTTATGAACCTTTTTAGAAATTATTTCTTTGCCTCTATCTTTTTGGTGACATGCCAAATTGAAATCCAGCTTAAGTTTCTTTTAGAGTTGGCTCCAAAATACTTAATTAAGAAATCATGCTTAAGCAACATCACTCTTTTACAATATTGTCTCTTTTTTTCTTTCTTTATTATGTACCTAGATATTATGGAATACCTAATCAATCATCCTTATGTGTGATAGAAGAGTTTTGCTTTTGCACCTTTACTTTTCTACAACTTATATCACTTACACAACAACTATTAAGGAAATTGCTCCCGCTCAAGTATGATTTCTTAGTTAAATATTCCTAAGCCGTATCTAAGAGAAACTTAAGCTACTCGTCATTTTAGCCTATCAACAAAAATAAGGTAAAGAAATCAATTATAGAAAGGCTCATAAATAACTAAAAACATATGCACAAAAAGACAAGAATAGGCATTTATAGTTTCCTTTACCAAAAATGTCACAGGCGTCTATGATTACTTTGTATAAAAGCTCCTTCTTGGTGATCACAAAATGGATGATTGACTGAAATAAAATACATGCAATGTCAAAGAGCTTAGGCAAACCAATAATAAGTTGTCTTCTTTTTGCTTGAGAAATTATAACCTCTAACCTTTTTCTCTCACCTCCATAATAGTGTAAAAAAAATCCATTTGAAAGATGCAGCATACATCCTCTTTCCACCATAAGTCAACAAAAGAAATTATGTTTCTTAATTTTTGACTTGTATGTTATCTATTGTTCACTATCCCTTTTTTTTTATTAAAATCCATTTCACATAGAATATATATTAGCAAACAAAAAAAATCAGCACCTCCCTGATCATTGGTGCCACCCTAGAGCTACCCATGGCAACTCTGGATGTAATATCCCAAAATTTATCTAACCCTAATTCCAAGTAATTAATATCTTAAACTAATCTAAATTTTGGGTAATTAATATTTTTTCCTTATCATAATTCATTAACTCTAAATATAAACCCAACCGTAATCCTAATCTTAACCCTATTTTTTTTCTTTCTCCTTTTTTTCTTCTCTTTCCTTTTTTATTTTTTTTGTTTCCCTTCTTCCTTATCCAAATCAGCATGCTTCTAGATATTTATTTGAATAATATGTGAGATTATTGATATTATTTTTAATTTTGTGCTTAAATAATAACAATCTTATATATTAAATTACTAATGAGCTTAAAGTCAAAATTCCTTGGGAAGCTGACAACCTGTTGTATTTTAGCCATAAATTTCACATCTGAACTTGAAATTAGATGATTCAAGTTGTTATGAAAAGATAAAATTGTGATCTACAATTCTTATTTCTAGATATTTCCTCTACGTATAATTTTGGAATTGGAACATAGGGATTAAAAATATAGCTAATTTAAAAGTTTGTTAAGCATGATTTAATAAGTTAGTTACTAATATTTTTCCTTCTTTTGCAAGTTCAACATTAGTAGCTATACATTTGGATCATCAGTCACAAAATACAACAAAACCAATAAAATTTATAACCAAAGATATGTGATATAAGCAAAAGGAGAAAAAAAGAAGAATACATAAAAGATTAAAGTAAGATATGAACTATTAGTGTGTGTGTGTGTGTACACACACATAGAGGTACCATGCACATGAGAAAAATTTTCAGAAATAGCGAAAGATCGAAGTTGCACCAAACCGATGTCAAAACCAATGACAATAGAAAAAGATCTTGAGTATCACCGACAATTTGAGTACAATATTATTTTTTTTGTTTGATTTTAGATTTAGAATCCTCTAATTTTATATTCTAAATCTTATAGGTTTAGTAATTAATCTATAATTTCTATTCTTATTTAATTTGATTATGTTTATTATAATTAATAGTATGTCCTAACTTTATTTAATGAGGGATATGGGATGCCCTGTTGGTTTTATTAATTAATTAATTTATTAATTATTATATGTATTTTATGCTATTACTCTTAATTGTATCTAATTGATAGACCAATCATATTTAATTAGATTCTAACAAGATGAGTGGAGAGAAAAAACTAATTCTCCACTTTAGGATGGATAGCATAAATAGAAATTTAATGGGTTATAAGAAAATTATATAATTTCTACAATAATAAGGGAAGGATAATTAACTAATTGAACTTAAAACGTCGTCTTTTATTTAAATCTTTTAACTATAAATAGCATAAATAATAATTGATGATATAATTGTGTATCTTCATAAAGTACGTTTATTTTTTGTTCTTGCTGACACATAGTGGACAATTGAAAAGTCAAGTAATTGGTTAATTAAATTTAATAATTAGATAGAGGTGGATCTAAATTCCCTGATAATTTTTATAAATTAATTTAATATTTGCTAGATAGAATTTATTTTAATTTAGATATTGTATATATTAATAATTATTTCTTTATTTTATTTTTATAGCCTAGGCCTAATTTAATTTATTAGAGTTTTTGAGTTATTGATTATTCACTATGGGATGATTATTTGATACTCATTGTGCCCTATATTACTTGCAACCAATAAACTTGACGATAGTTATATTTAACCAATTTCAAGTTTTTGTTCAATAGGTATATTTGGATAATATCAAGTTTTCGTCAATATAAAGTTTTTTTTCTCCCCCACACTTATTCTTTTAGATGTTATTTAACACTTTATTATCAAATAACATTAAATCACATGTATAAGTCTCATAAAAATTTATATTGGTTTTTAGGACAAAGGTAAAGATATGCTTTAGGTTTGGTTGGGAAAAAGGCGGGTGATGAAAAAAAATATATCAATGTAGAAAGCTCAAAGGATTCAACTAAGGGGTCAATATCTCATGTGCACAAAAAATGGGGTGGAAGACTATCTAGCTATGTGGTGGTATCCTAATGTGTCTTTGTCACTTTCTCAATCAAAGCGGTTATGTTCTAAAATATTTGATTAGCACATGAGAAAGTTATAGTAATTTTAATAGTCCATTATAACCCTCATTCCTCCTATAAATACCCCTTATATCCATTCTTACTTCATCTTTATAGCCCACACAACTTTCCTCAGACTCTCTCTTCCTTCCCTTAATTTCATCGTTCATATGCCATTTTCATCCCTCAAACCTCTATGTAACTTAGCACTTCTCGCACAACTCTACCCTTGGTTGTGTAAAACCCCCTATTCAAAACCTACCCAAGCTTCATCAATCACCCAAAAAACAACCCATTAGCAATGTCTTTCACTCACATAACCTTCAACCATTCACCAACTTTCTTCTCTAACAACTATGACTTCATATAATACACCCCTACCACTATTATTTCCTCACGCTACACCACCCTCATCCACACCATAAAACTCAGGCAAAAATCCACCTATTTGAGTCACTCCTTGGCACAACAAACCCTAGTTGCATCAAGAGTGGACACTCCCCCCAATACTACACCAAAGTTTGCTGTAGCTAATTCAAGCCTTATGCAACTTGGTTCGCTTCATTTTTGCTCCATTTTACACCCTCCTTTTCCATAGATTTTCGTTATTTTATTTCTTCAATTCTAATGATTTATTATCCTTTAATATTTTTTTGGTGGTTTTAGAGGAAGAGTCATAATTTATACGTGCTTAGAGACCAAAGATGTTTTTTGTAAGGATAAATGACATAACTAGGGTTTTGTATACAATCTGTATAATTTATAAAATATCATATTTAGTATTATTATATGGATAATTTCATTATGATAATGTTATTATATGACATGTTGTAGTATTGAATCTATGGAAAATGAGAATATATAAAGATTATGAGCTTATATGTTGTTATAATTTTCATTTTGATGTCCCAAGTGTATTAGTATGACCTATGGTATTTTAATGAGATTTGAATCAATATTTAAAGTGGTTAATGGATGTTTTCAATTATTTTCATGATTATATATATTAGAAGTTTTAAATCATTCATATCAAGACTCTTAGGGCTTTTGGGAAAATGAATATTTTGGTTACCTAAAGGGTAATTTGTCAATATGGGTTAAACTTGAAATATTTAGTATTTTAATATATTAATTGGTTCAAAATATAATAAATATATTGTATGGAATATTTAGAGTAATTATAAGTGGCATGTATCTAATAAAATGAGAAAATGGCTTGAAAGGGGAATAGTGATGATGGAAACCGGTTAGGGTTTCGCAAAGGATCGAAGATTTTAATCGAGCGCAACGTTCGATTTCCGCCGGTACAGCCTAAGGAAAACTTTCCAAAGGAAGACCCACAATTTCAGAAGCACAATTGATTCAATGGCAACTGGATTTAGAAGATGAATGATCAAGATTGATCGAGATGAGAACGAGACAGAAGCAGAGAGAAGCGAATGAGAGAATCGCCCAGAGAGAGAGAAGAAGTCGAGAGAGATCAAGAGAGAGAAATATCATTGAACTTTATTTCTGTCAAAATGTATATGTCTCTGCGTATTACAGAGTATCCCCCTATTTATATGTACACGGCAAACATATATGATACACAATACATACGAACGACACGGCCTGTTATGGACGGGCAATACAAATCTGTTTGGGCCAAGTAATACAGCATCGAACAGCCCAAAGCCAAACTCACCAAAACGTAGAGTGTGCCGACCCACCCAAAATACAGCCAACATAAAAATGACCAAATAATAAAATCAAGCTTAAGGCTTAATTTCCCATCAGCTACAACACTATAGATAACCATGGTCATTAAGGATTGATTAATCCACAATCCAGCTAGTCCAATTTAAGGACCGGGTGGCGGATTATACAACCATCCTAATTCCCATTAGCCTAATTCGACCGGCGAATGCATCATATGGGATTACAAAAATATTTAAGAAAAATTACATAATCTGTAAACTCCAACATATTCTGCACTGCTCAGCAATTATGTCCAAGTACACAGACTCCATATGCTGCAATATTATCCTATTAATTCAACAAATAAGATAAAAAATTGTAAGTAATTAATTCACAACAATTTTCAAAATTATTTAAATATAAATTCACAGGATTCACATCAAGTGACCTCTAAAGTAGGGTTATTATTGCATGCGTAAGATGTTAGAATTCAACCTTAAATTTTGTATATGATCTAAACAATAATATTTTGGGAATTTCTATTAATATTTGTGGTTATGTGATTTTATAGGAAAATTCATACCCATCTTGTGAAATTAGGGTTTTGTAAGGAATTAAGAATAATAACCCTAAAGATAGGTTGTTATCACATGTGTAAGACATTGGAGTTAGACATCAATTTGTGGATATGATGTTAATAATTATATTTTAGGAATTTATATTAAATTTTATTTTTATATGGATCTTATGGGAAAAATTCATACCCATATTATGAAATTAGGATTTATTAAGGGTGGTGAATAGTAACCCTCAAGATAGGTTCTTAACTTGTTATCACATGTGTAAGATGTTAGAGTTAGACATTAATTTTTGGATATAATTTTAATAATGATATTTTAGGAATTAAAATTAAATTTTATGGTGATATGAGTTTTCTATGAAGAGTCATACCCATCTTGTGAAAGTATAGTTTTGCAAGGAATTAGAAATAGTAACCTTAGAGAAAGGTTACTATCACATGTTTAAGACATTGGATTTATAACTCTATTTTTCTGTACGATGTTAATAATTATATTTAAGAAAAAAATATAAAATTTTATAGTTATGTGAGTTTTATGGGAAAATTCATACCTAATTTGTAAAATTAGGGTTTCATAGGGATGATGAATAGTAACCCTAGAGGTAGGGTTATTATTACATGTGTAAGAAATTAGAGTTAGAACTTTTTGTTTAGTTTTTATTATCAATAATAATATTTTAGGAAATATCATACTAAAATTTTTATGGTAAAATGAGTAGTATAGAAGAAATTATGCTTATATTATGAAATTAGGGTTTTTAGGAAAAATATAGCATCTTTTTTCCTTTAGGAGATGTCCCCATATTTATATGGTTGTGTTTCACATGTTTTGAATGAGTATGACTAGTGGAATTATGTTTCTTGCATATCTATTTGTCCGCTTTTATGATGATCATGAGATAAACAAATGAATAAGATGTTGAGTCAAGACTAATTATACCTGTCCATTCCATCAGACAAAATAGTAACCATGAGAGTTTTTCTCTGGTGTTGTACCTTTCTGTTCCATCGGATGATAATAGTGCCCATGATAACTTTTTCCTAGGGTTGTATATGTCTGTTCCACCAAATGAGAATAGTGGTTGAGATATCTTACCCTAAAGTTGTACTAGTTTGTTTCACCAAACAAGAATAGTGGCTAAAAGAGGTTTATCCTGGGGTTGTATATTGTTGATACCGTTTCATTAGTTATGAATATCTGAGGTCCTTAAACTCAACATAAATAAGAATATGATCCTGATATAAATAATAATGAATAAAACATTAATCAATTAAAGTGAATGATTAAGTGAGTCAGAACTAAGGTATTGTGATCATTCCAATGAAAGATAATTGTGGCTTAGGAGTGTTTTACCACTAAGAGGTACTTCATACCGTTCTACTAATTTAAGAACAGTATTCAAGATCATGTTTCCCCAATATATGTTAGGTTTATTCCAATAGACAATAATAGTGGCTTGGGAGCATTTTTCCCTGAGAAGTGCTTTAATTCATTCCACCAAATTAAGAATAGTGGGATTCCTCAAGTCAAAGTTATTAAAAATATGGGTTATGATTGTATCGAATAATGATTTATGAAATCATTTATTATCTTACATCATATTATGTTAATCTATATGAATGCTTATTCCTTAATGTGGCCTTATGACATTGTGTATTCTTGTTATCAACATACTAATACCTTGCTTAGTATGTAGCACACTGAGCATACTTTTCATGGGTGCTCCTCATTCCTATGAGCAAATACTGCCTTGTTTTGCACATGAGTGTTGATTACTAATTTTAGTGTCCTTACCATTAGTGAGTGCATAATTGATTTGGTATAGTGTATGGTTATCTAGATATCTCTATCTCTCTATAAAATTTTTGTCCTTTATTTTCATTATACATGTTCCCTTCTCTCTATTTCATATTCTATATTATGTTAGAATCAAGTGCATCCCACACCTTATTCCTAGGTATGATGCTATTTTTTCTTTACAATTGACATAGACTAGGTATAGAAAGTGTCTCTTCTATGTTGGATGTGGTGCATCACCCCTTGCATATTATGTTATGGCTTCCTCTTCAAAATAAATTTTTTAAGTCCTCAAAATAAGGGTGTTACACGAGAAGAATATCAATGACATACTTATAAATAGAGGAACCTTAATCCTAATTCACCTTATCCTCACTAACATTAGTATCCTTAGAAAAATCGAATTTCAATGACCTTCATTAGTGTGGTGACCTCACCAAATTACTAGGTGCATCATCAATTGGACTCATATTATATTGTTTCCTTGGATTTAATGCAAGAGTATAAGAAATTAATTTCCTTAGTGTTAATGCAACATTTATAAGAGCATTGTAATACCCTCATTTTTACTATTGAAAATTTTCATTTTGCAAAAGCGTGAATAACCTAGTTACTAGGTGTTACTAGCACACTTAGCATAATTTTGGTTCCCTCACATTTCTTATGACAAGTGCTAAAGTTAATGCAATCATAACTAAAATAAAAAAAATAGAAATGAGTGGTAATACATAAATATAAGTTATGGATAATATACTCTGTACAATAATGAAAATTAAAAACACTAAGGGACATAAGAGTCCGAAGAAAAAGATGATTACACCAAGTAGGTAACCGAAGGTACTTAACTCTTAAACCTATAAGCCCATTCTGAAGATGAAATCACTTCCCAAGGGCTCTCTTTCTTGTCACTATAATATGTCTAGAACTACTCCATACCCTTCACATAGTCATTTGGAGAAGTAGTATCAATATGACTTCATAATACCTAATAGGAAGTAGCATAACCACATAGCACATAGTCACACAAAAATCCAAAAATCATACTAGATCACAAAGCATGTACCATAACCACATGCAATAATTATGGGATAACATAAATAAAACCAAATCTCAAGCTCAACAGTAAAACATACTAGTTCACTTCACATCATCTCAAGGAAAAATAGACATATCCGATTAATCAAATGAATTTTAAAAACTAAGATAGGGTACTACAACGACTACCTAAATAAACGTCAATAAAATTAGTACCAAATACTAAGATAAGACACTGAGGCAACTACTAAATCCACAATCTAAAGTAATACTAACTATAAATGGTAAGACACTAAGGTAACTACTGGACCAATAAATCTAAATCAAATCCTTTTTATTTTCTTACCCAATAGTTACCTTCATTTTTAATTAATCAAGGAGGATACAATCAACCCAGGAAAACTGAGGTACTCCGTTCATACTAGCTCTTAAAGATCACACAATACCCTTATTCTCAAACCTAGGGATACAACGGTACACCTAGTTATATTGGCGCATAAAGGAACACGGTATCCTCAAACCTTAGGATCATAATCCTTAAGTATCGATACCCCATATAGGGCCTGTAGGTCACCTATAAAGTAGACTAAGGCATAGTGGAAGACTAGAGAACCAAAACAAATGAGGACTACACCTCATCTCTAGGGTAGTTAATCCTAGAAAGCAACTATGTCTAACTAGTATGGTGTCAAAGCCCCTACGGGTAAAATAATACTATTAATAAGAGATAGTAAAAACAGAAATAGATGAGTCCAGACAACACTTGCTCTTGGGCCCCATGCTAGGTCCAACAATCCATCACTTAGCCAGCCCAATGCATCAAATGTGTTAAAGTCATCAAATGCAGCATCTCCTACTACACCAACTTAGAAGGGGCCACTGCTCGTGGAAATGAGCACCATCCATAAAATGGGTAATCAGTACACTACTTACGGAGTAAGGTAACCATGCAATAAAGGTCAAACATAAAAGACAGAGAATACAAACAGTGAATCAGTTCGGTTAAGCATAATCATTACATCTCTAGCCCTTATTTCCATTTTCACACAATTCTCGATTTAGTTCCATGTGAATACAAGAAACTCGATATTATAACCGGTGGACCAAAAATATCTAGGGCAGAATGCTCATGCCCACTATTATTTTTTGGTGGAATAGTCTCTAGAGCATAAGGCACTTGGCCACTATTATCGTTGGTGGACCGATCTAGACCCGACTCTCATGGTATTCCGCTATAAGTAGTTAATATTTTTCCTATGGCTTATTATCATTAATTTTGGTTTACTGAGCTCAGGATCCCCTACTATTATAGCTTGTGGACCGGAAACATCCAGGACAGAATGCACCTGGCCACTATTATTTGCTAATGGAACGGTTTCCAAGGCACAAGGCATCTAGCCAATATTATCGTCGGTGAACCGGTCTGGGCCCGACTCGATAATCTTTTTCTATAAATGGTTAATGTCTTTTTTATGTCTTATTCAATAGGTACTTTCACACTAGACATGCATGTTCATTGGAATTCCCATTCACATCCCTTTCATACTTGCTCTCCTGAAAAGCCTCGCCCCATATCTTAGGACTTCTACACATCCTAAAACTCTCAGACATCTTTCCCCCCTTTTCCTTACTCACCATGAAAGCCCAAAATCTTATGTATGTGGGTTGAGGCCCACCTTCCCATATCTCCGGTTTAACTCACCACCACCCTCTACCGTAATCTATCCTATGTGGCCTAACCTCTCCCTATCATTCATGTCCCATTCTCCCTTTACTTCCAACTCACCACCCCACTTGATCCACACCCAACGTCACAACCTTGCTTTCTATCCTACACATGTGGCCACAAAACCCTAGTTGGAAACCCTAAACTCTAGCACCTCTCCTTTCTTATATGTTGTCCCTTCATCACCCTCACTCACAATTTCCCTTTCCACTTGACACACATTTCCCCCTCCATTTGACACCTTTCCACTCTCATCCTACACCCCAACCATTTCCATTAAATCTTCCTTCCACACACTTCCCCCACTTAGGGTTTTTCTCACAAACCCTAGCCAAGTCCCTCATGTATCCTTATACCAACCTACATATTATTTTTCACTCGTGGACTCCAATCACCCCAACTATTCTTCCTTACCTTCTTTAACCCTCAAGTCACCTTTTCCTACGTAGAGGTTACTCCCATGCAAATACTAACCACTCTATTCAAGCCTCTCACTTCCTATGCAAGATTATTCCATCCTCCTATTTTATTCATATTACCCTTTTATTTGTCCACCCATAAGTCATGAGATACTTAGGCATTTCTCACTTCCCTCTTACCACGCCACTCTATTTACTTCTTTTATCTTCCCACAACCTCATCTTACTACTTAGGGACTCCAAGCATGCATTTCATATAGGGCAACAACACATTAGCACGGCACAAGTACAAGTCACATCACCATATTACACATGCCATAAAACATATACAACTTACCTTAGCTCCATGCTTAGCAACCTGCGCTACAAGTGCATAATCCATAGCCACATAAGATACATACATATAGTCAACACACATAAACACATAACACACAAATTGGGCCTTAACCATATCCTTACCAAGAATGACACCGAGCTTGGAGCATAACTCCTATGCCTCCTTAGGGGACGGATTTGGTTCACTTATAAGAGTGGAACACTAGTGTTAACTTCGCTCTTATACCTTTCATTATCCCCTAATTGATTTTTAGTAAGAAACTAATATTATTAATGATAATAACAACAATAATAATAATAATAGTCCTAATAGTATTAATAAGGTTGGACTTATCAAAGAGGCCAACCATAATATTAGTAGTAGCATTAACCATAATAAGATTAATAATCATAATTATGATAATAATGGTAATAATGGTAGAATAATAGTAATAATGATGATGATGATGATGATGATGATGATAAGGCTAAAATAACAATTATACAATATAATCTATACTTAAGTGATAGCAAAGGTTATGGTACAACTTGAAGTGGAGGTGGCAGCTAGGGTGGCAGTAGTGGTGGCGATGGCAGTGGAAGTGGTGGTTGTTTGGAAATTTTGAGCTTTGGGGTTGGAAGGGAGAAAGGGAGGTGGTGGTTGTGAGGTGGTAGGTTCCCTGGACTAGGAGGGTTGTAGTGGTGGTGGTGGCATGGTAGGGTGGCAGCATAGGCAGACGTGGCTGTGGTGGCAGGTGTTGTGGAGAAGGAAGAGGGAGGGAGGAGAAGGAGAAAGGGGAAATTAAAGGTATGGGATGGTAGGGGAAGGTCTGCTAGATTGAAAAGGAGGTAGTGGGAGTGGTGGTTGTGGGTGTGGCGGAGGGAGTGGTGTAAGGTGGCAAAAGGGATGGGGTGTAAAGAGCAGCTCGAGCTACCCACTTTACATAGGTAGGGCGAGCTGCATAACATGATTTAAGGGAGGGGAGTGGCCTGGTTTGGTGGAGGGTGATGCAGGGAAGAGGCTGGGTGGTGGTTTGGACAACAGCGACGTACAACAACGGCTGGGGTGCCATCTAAAGGTGCGATGGTGGGGATTTTTGGGATATTTCTAGGTAGAGAAAAAGGAGAGGAATAAGGGTGAGGTTGTGGTATTTATAGGTGTGGGGAGGAGAAGAGGACAAGGGAGTAGGAGGGGCAGGGGCTCGCCAACCTACGGTGGTAGGCCTATACAAGCTTATGGGTTACAGGGAGTAGGGGGCAAGAAAGGGAAGGGGAAGGGGCATGTGAGAGAGGCAGTGGAGGGGCAGGTTTGGCTCAAAATGGAAAGAAAAGGGATGTAGGAGAGAGAGGGAGAGTAGGACGGGGCTGTGCAAGTGTAGAGGAGGATGGGCAATGGCAGGGTAGGTGTGACCTACAACGCAAAGGAAGGAGAAGAAGAGGAAGAAGAAGAAGGAGGGAAGGCAAGCCCATAAGGGAGAAAAGAAAATTGGGCTAGCCAACATATGTGAAGGAGAAGAAAGAAGGAAGGGGCAGTTAGGTTGGCCTTACAGGGGTAAAGAAGGAAGAAAAGAAAAGGAGGGAAAGGGGGTTGGGCTTCACAGCGAAGAAAAGAAGGAAAGGAAGGGAGGAAGGAGTTGGGTCGCATAGTGAGGCCTAGAACTGTAGGAGGAGAGGAGAAAGAAAGAAAAAAAAAAGAAAAGGAAGAAAATAGGGAAAAAGGAAAAAAGAAAAATGGAAAGTGTGGTGGTTGGGGTCATAGTTTTAAAAACCAGACCAATAATCGAACCGGTATCATATTTGGTTTACTGGTTTATTGGTCAGACAAGTGGTTTGGACTAGTTTAACCAGTGGTACATATTAAGTAAAAAAATGTGAAATATATAAAAAAAAATTAAACTACACATGAATCTTATCGGCTCCCAACCAGCTTTTTAACCAGTTCTGTGATCGATTTTTTGATCGGTGTACTGGTTTTTACTGGTCTGACCAATTTTTGAATGGTTTTCACTAGTTCTAATATCCTGAGAACTAGTACATGAAATCTAACCGGTGATCCGACTTGTTCACCGATTCACTGATAGGACCGGCCAGTCTGTTCCGATTTTTAATACTATAGTTAGGCTATTTGGGGTCTTTTTATGTTGTTGGATTTTTGAAAATAATAAAATTAGTAAAAATACATAATTAAATTCCTTGCTATATTACTTTAGAAATTTTGGTTAAATCTTCCTAAATTCCATATTAGTTAACAAATTATACTAATCCCCTCCTAATTTAAATCTTATATTATTTCCCTCTTTTTTCTTTATCTTAATTACTCCCATTATATAAAAATTATTTTATTAAAAATGTTATATTTAATTGATATCACATATTAACTCCTATTTTATTATAAATTCCTAAATTAAGGTTTTGGGGTATTACAATGCATTTCTAGGGGGTAGGAATGGTTGCAATGGCTGAAGACAAGGAAGGGAATACGCTAGAGGTTGGTGCAACAAAGTGGGTAGGATTGGCATAAGTGGAAGCCAAGAGGGAGGCTATGATGCTTTTTATCAAAGGTGAAGGGGGTGAATGGTGGGTTTAGGTGAGGGTATTGGGTTTTGTGAGGTGTGTGTTGTTTGTGGGGTAGTTTTGGCATGAGTTTTCAAAGGTGGGGGATGGAGACATGTGGGAGTAGACGTTGAGAGGGGAGGAGAAGCAGTGGTGGTATGCATTACTAGCAAAAATGGTGAAGATGCATCAACGATAATGGAAAACAATGGGGATTGTTCTTGCTTGACGGATCTTGAGAGATGGAGAGTAAGTACAAGCTCCAGTTGGGGTTATTACATGACACAAAATGAGGAGGGTGCATGGCTTAAGAGGATGATGGAGTGAAGGGAAGAATAGAGCAAAACAAGGAGAGGGAAACAAGGAGAAGAAGGAGGTATGGTGTAGCAGGATATTATGTTGGGGAGAATAACGGGGATATGACCCAAGAAAATATAGTGTAGGGAAGGGGTGATAATTTAGGAAGATGACTGGAATTAAAAATATTTGGTTACCAGAATCAGGGCTACCCGACATAACGGATATCAATTAAGGTTTGCCTTAATATTTAAATTTAATAATCCATCCTCTAACAACTTTTAACCTAATTAAATTTTATATCTAATGTATCGTAGTAATAATAATAATACATATATCAATAACATACTTAATACAAAATACCCTATAATAATTATTATGACTAATACACATAATTACTAATTTATAATTAAGGATTTCCAAAATGGGGTATTACAAGCTTTTTCAATGATTTTCATGCATTATAAATATAATATTTTGATTCCAATGGATACATTTCCTTCTTTAATGTGTTGTGAAATTGATGTTTTGGTGGATGAGTGGTGTGATGGATGAACTAAAAAGTTGATGTGATTTATGTGATAATGAACAAATGATGATTTCTAAACTAAGGATATGGATAAAACCCTTACATAGATAACTCTCAAAAGATTTCTAATGAAGAACACATACAAAGTATTTCACTAGATAACTCTTATATTAACCCATATATAATTAATAAAGAGGGTTTTTTAATTTATATCTCACACATAATGAATATAATAAGAAGAATTGAATTTACACAGAAAATAATACCTTTATCAATCTCAAACTCGCATAAGTATCTTATGAGAACACATTGATGTGCTTTATATATAGTATATTACACCTTCTCGAAATAAAATAAACTAAATCTAAAATAAATAAATAAATAAAACTCCTAAAAGATATAAGATAAAACACACCATAGGTAACTAATATCTTAACAAATTTAACTATACTTGAAGCAAAAGACAATGGAAATATCTATCCTAAAAAAAAGGAAATATATCCATTCAAAATGGAGCAACAAACAAGTCACATCCTCCAAAAAATCAAAGATATATACCTATGAAATCATGCTCTACTTAGAGTTAAACAAATTAGCCCGAAACTATATTTGAATGATTAGAAGCTTATGTTATTTCAATTCTAAATCTTCTATTATCTATTGTCACCATTCAATCCTAGTGTTTGCAACTACATACATATCATACATTGAAATCTTAGTAATTTATAGCATGTATGGTCTAAAGAGTCATTATGTTTGTTAGATATGTCCTAACAATTAGCTTTCTAGCAAGAATCAACTTGCACATAGTTAACTTGAGACATAATTCAACAATATAAACTACATTTAAAGAAAATAAAAATATCATAACCCAAGTTTTCAATTCATAACTAAAACAAAAGGAAATAAGGAGCACTTAAAAATTGCACAAATATATCTAAAAGAATATCAATGACATCCTTATCAATAGAGGAACCTTTAACTTTATCCACTTTATCCTCACTAACATCAGCTTCCATAGTAAGATCAAAGTTCAAAGACCTTAATCGATATGGTCCCCTTGTCAACTTCCTAGGAACATATTTGGTTGGAATCATGTGATTTATATGGTTGTATTTCAAGCATAGGAACCATCAATTTGCTCAGTGTTAGAGCAACATTCATCCTTATCTTCTTATCATATTCAACTTTGTCAAGTATGATGGCCGAAAAGTGGACAATTATTGTTATTCTTGTTGTTGTATAGAGTTTTTACAAGTCAAAGAAGAACATTAAAAGCAAATGCTTGCAGTGTTGCACAAAAACTAGTTTTGTTATTTTTCAGCTATCGATCTCCTTATAAACCACCCATTAATTTTCAAGCTTGTTAACCTAAATGGTCTATGATAATTCCTCTTTTGATAGATAACACAATTCTCTCTTGCGAGTGATAAGAACCATTTATATTAAGCTTCATGAATAGAGGGGGAGGGGGAACCATTTAACAGGGATTTATCTCATTATCTTTGCTCCACAACTACTACTTTTGATGTGATTCCATTCAAAAATTTATTTTTTGGTGAAGGAAATGCATACAACTCATAGGATGATAAAATAAATTAGGCATTGTGGAGTCTTGCAGGGAATGACACTAGTTATTAAGAATCGAAACTAATTATACTTCAAGAGAAACTATAGAGCATTAACTACTAAGAATCAAGAAACAACAATCAATTGACTCAAAGACAAAAACTCATCTCTGTCAAATGTAATCAAGAACAAGAACAAAAGAATATATTGCCTTTATTGATACTTAATCTGTTAATGTATACAAGCAAATAACCAATAACCGCTCTATTTAGAGTTTCTTGATCCTCTTCTTCCTTCTACAAGATTGTCAATTTTAGTATGGAGTTGTCGTCAATCTCTCCTGTATCTCTCGACTCTCTCTCCCTAAACTAGTGCTCCTATATTTATACCCTGTAGAGAGTATAACAAGATAAACCGAACAGACACATACAACCTGGCTAAACTACTCACCTAAGCCCATACTTTACTCCAAACGACACACCTGAACTTATATGTTATAAAGAAATAATAGCCGGCTATACTGCTAGTAAGGAAAGTGAATATGCTAATGTGGACGATTACCATGTCCTCCTTCATAGTCATCTTGTTCATCCTTGTACAAGTGAGCATGAATATTTACCAATGCAATTATAGCGTAGAAGTTGAGGTTGAATTATTGTCCTTGCATTTGAATTCCCCTCCCTCCCCATGTCATAACTTTATAATGAAGGTGTGATTTGCACAAGCTGCTCGTGGAATAAAGAAATTTTTTATATTATTCATGATGAATATCCGGGCTTGAGCAAGAGCAAGGCCCATTTATGTCCCTCTATTGCACGGCAATAAATTCAATTTGCTTCCTTCCTGTACCACCACTGAGTTGCGCAGCTGAAAAACGAAAGAAAATGGAGATAACAACCATGTTGGAAGCAATGCAGCTGCACGCACAACTACTTAAATCAGGCCAAGAGCAGATACCTCACAACCAAGACCTCGCAAAACTCTTTACCTTTACAGCTCTCGCCCCTTCAGGGGACCGGAGTTACGCTCGGTTGATACTTAAGTCACTACGAACCCCTACTTCATATTACTGGAACACAATGATACGAGCTTATTCCGAATCGTCTGACCCTTCTCAATCCATTCACCTTTTCCTCAAAATGCACAACGACCTCCACAACTCTCCCTTCGTTATGCCAAAGCCCGATAAATTCACTTACCCTTTTATTCTCAAATCTTGCAGCCGAGCGAAGAACATGAAATTCGGGAAACAGCTTCATTCATTGGTTTGTAAAATGGGTTTTGGATCTGATAGGTATATATGTAATGCGTTGGTTCATATGTATTCAACCTGTCATGAGATTGATTGTGCAACCAAGGTGTTTGATAAAATCCCTGACTTAGATGTTGTGTCTTGGACATCGATGATTGATGGGTTGGTTGATAATGGTAAGCCGATCGAGGCTATAACGTTGTTTGAAGAAATGTTGAATAGTTCTGTTGAGGCTAATGATGCCACTGCCGTGTCAGTTTTAAGGGCTTGTGCTGATACAGGCGCCTTAGAAGTTGGGAAAACCGTGCATAAAATTGTCGAAGACAATAGACTTGGTCGGAGGGGAAACGTGAGTACGGCGTTGATTGATATGTATGCTAAATGTGGTTCTATCGATAGTGCGAAGTTAGTTTTTGATGGAATTAAGAAAAAAGATGTCTTTGTTTGGACTGCCATGATTCATGGGTTTGCTAGTCATGGTTTATGCAAATTTGCAGTCAATCTCTTTGATAAGATGATGATTTCTGGTGTCAAACCTGACGAAAGGACGATGACTGCAGTTTTGACAGCGTGTAGGAACGCTGGTTGGGTTATTGAAGGGTACAAGATTTTTAAGAACATGAGGAAGGAATATGGAGTTAGACCAAACCTTCAGCATTATGGTTGTATGGTAGATCTTTATGCACGAACTGGGAGATTGAAAGAAGCTGAAGAGTTTATCAGAAACATGCCTATTAAACCAGATGTAGTCCTCTGGCGATCTCTAATTTGGGGCTGTAAAGTTCATGGAGATACTGAACGAGTTGAACGCTTGGTAAGAGAGCTAGAGATTGATGCTCACGACTGTTCTAGTTATGTGCTTCTCGGTAATGTCTATGCTGCTGCTGGTAAGTGGCAAGATAGAGCAACTGTCAGAGAAGCGATGAATAGAGAAGGATTAGTCAAGCCACCCGGGTTTAGTAGGATTGAGGTAGATGGGTATGTCCACGAGTTTATAGCTGGAGACTCTAGTCATGTTGAAGCAGAAATGATTTATGGTAAATTGGATGAGGTAGAGGAAATTTTAAGAGGAGGAGGATACAAACCTGAAATATCAGAGGTGTTGCTTGAGATCGATGATGAGGAGAAGGCTTCTCAATTGCTTCATCACAGTGAGAAGCTTGCTGTTGCCTTTGGATTGATAAAGACAAAGCCGGGAGCTCAGATTAGAATTGTAAAAAATTTGAGATCCTGTGAAGATTGCCATTCTTTTATGAAGTTGATTTCTAAGGTTTATCAGAGAGAGATAATTGTGAGGGACCGGATTCGATTTCACCATTTCAAGAATGGGGAGTGTTCTTGTGGAAATTATTGGTGATAGGTGGTTTGTTTTGTATTGATAGGAAAAAATTTGTTTCGTGATCTTTCTTGCATTAGTTAAAGTAATGTCATTTGGGCTTTCCATTCTTTTCTGAACATATTCAAGTTTTCAAAGCAATTTCATACTTATGATTGCTTTTTTTAATGTTTGGCAGACCGAATGCAGCATATTTTAATGTACTGATGTCTCAGAGCACTAAATTCCACCGAGTTAATTGGTCCCTCGGACCAATCGACTAGCTTGGTCGTACCAGACCTGAACCAAAACCATACAAAAAGAACCTATGAAATGGTTGACCTTACTGTTAGATTGTTCATGGGAACCATTCAATGGGTTTGGTTTAACTGGTCGATGGATCTAAGCAAAGACCAACTCATTTTGGCCTGTAGAGAAACCAGTTGATGGGTTTGACTAACTAATTGACTAGCCATAGAAACAAGTCGAATGATTTGGTCCAACCGGTCGATAGGTCTAAACAAAAACCAAACAATTTTGGTCTGTAGGGAAACCAGTTGATGGTTTGACCAATCAATCGATTGTTCATCGAAACCAGTCAACTGGTTTATCAAACCAATCGACTGATCTCATGACCAACCAATCCAAAACTCCAAACCATTTGACTACTCACATAACTAGTAGATGGGTTCGAGCAATAGATTGACTAGTCTAGGTAAAAAACTACCCATACTTGTGATACATACACCAAAAATTTTCACACTTTATCATATTAACCCTAACATGCTTCTATGTCAAAACACACATAAAAATATTTTTTGTCAACATAGAGTCACATGGATACATGGTAATATACATACTCAAACAAATCATGCTCAAATGGCTAGGTTATGCATAAAATCAGAGAAATCCAATAACGCTAAATTAGGAAGAATTATACCACATGCTTAGATGAGAGAATACAAATTAGATCATGCTCACATATGCATCAAACACATGGAACCCCAATAAACTAGAGAGCCCCATTTATGTTAAAGATAAGAATGCCTTACCTTGAAACAATTCTTCTAGGACAAAAGCTCCTACATGATGACTATCTAGCTGAACTTTGATTTCTAAGAGAATCAAAGTTAAAACTATTAAAAGTCATCTTTCAAAATTTTATTAAAATTAAAGAAAAATCAAAAGAAGAAGAAGAAGAACACAAAACACCACCTTTTTTCTCAAAAAGAAAAAGGTGTCAAGGAAAGGGCTGAAATCTTCAACCTTAATTCTTCCTTACTTAAGGAAAGCATAGGAAAACTAAAACCAAGATTAGAGGAATAAAAAGGAATGCAATGCTCCCACAAAGAAGGGAGAAACTAGAGCAAGTCTATGTTTTTTTCACAATGGAGAAGAGAAGAGGGAAAATGAAGGGATGTTAAACACTTGGGCAAATTTACCACAAAGAAAAGGAATAAGCGAGCAAGAAAAATAAGTGAAGAATAAAAATGGATCAAAAATTAAGGGTATAGAGGCAAGGCTTGGTCAACATCCACAAGAGAGTGGGAGATGAGACTGGTAAGGTTAAGTGTGGGCAACCAAAAAGTGAAAGCTGACTTGATGGGGTGGTGGGGATTGAATGCATTCAGGAATGAGTATAGGAGTGGGTTAGTAAATCAGGAGATGGTATACAAAGTCAATATTATACTCCTAGCTACTATGAGAGAGAGGGAGATGTGAGAGAGAAGAGAAAAGGTTAGGGCTACCTCAAAAGTGCTTTTTGGGAAATTTTTGGCTAATTAAAATTATGCAATGATCTAAATAATATGAAAATAATCTGAAAGCACTAAAATATACTTATTAGCATAATTGAACTCTAATCATAAGTTTTCATAAGTATTAGAGAGAAACTCAAATTGAAATAAGAAATAGATCTAAAATTTTAGGGCAACCAATCGATGGGTTTGAGCAAACCAATCAAATAATTTTTTGAGAATAAGAATGTAAATTTTTCAGTGCACTAGTCGATTGGTTATGTAAACCAATTAATCAATATGCCTAAAATTCAAATTTTTATTATAATTTCAAGCCCACTACAAAACTAAAACAAATTTATTTTATATCGACATAACTTTAAACACATTTTAAAGGATTTTGGGATGGGATATTATAGATTTTAAGGAGTCTAGCATCTGCATGTTGTATAATTTCAATGTGTGACTGTGCGGTGCCTAGCTTATTTTCCCATGGTAACGTGTTTATCAAAACATAATGGAAAGATTTTTAGAATGAAAATTATACTTAGAATTAAAATGGGTCATTAAATTGAATCACAAAATTGGATCTTATGAATAACAATAAAAAAAACAACCTCGATATATTTATATGTTATAAAATCTCATATTTAAAGTAAAAAATCAAAAAGATTATTATTAAGCTCTTTTGGTCATAAATTAAATTATTGAAATCAAAAAGCAACAAAAATTGTTGTACTATATGTATACAAATAAAGTGGGTACATGGAATATGCATTCAAAAAATGCTAACAACACTATAAAAGAAAATAAAAGAAATAAATATAAATTAAATCTAAATTAATAAAAAAAATAACATAACAAAATCTAATATAATTATTTTACATTACATATAGATTTTGAACTCTTTTATATATTTTGTTTATTTTTTTCACAACAACCAACTTTGTTGACATATTAACATCTTGTCCATGCTTCATTTACATCGGCTAGTGCTCAACATAAATTATGTGCAAAATTATAGGGTTTGAAGTTTAGAGTTAGGAAAGAAATATAATGGAAATAAAATGAAAGTATATTTTAAGACAAATGGATAAAATGAAAGTATAATCAATATGTAGGATCATAACATTATACCTAAGATCGATACATTCTAATTATCTCGTATAAAATTATAAGATCATGTCATGATTCTACTATTTTAATATGCTACCTAGGATTATGGATCATTTAATAACTTTTGTATCGTAAAATCCTAAGATCTAAATTAAGAGTACGAAAACTATACATATTGGTGAAAAGTATACTTAACATTGGTAAAAATATACTGAGATATTTGGTAAACTATATGTGTAATTATGGTAAAAATATATACAAGGGACTAATGATATATGCTTAGATCGACGTTGAAAATTTAAAGAAAAATAGTAGTAAAAATATATTTAATAGTGGTGAAATATACATAGATTCTTGATGAAACATATGTATAGTTAAGATGAAAGACAATCATAAGACTAGAGATATTTTTAAATAATTATTTAAAACAATTACAAAATAGGGATGAAAAGTGTGTGCAACAGTGGTAAAAATAGTTAGATGTATAGTAAAATATATATATATATATATATATATATATATATATATATATATATATATATATATATATAGTTGTGGTAAAAGATACTTACAATACTAGTGATATGCTTAGATGAATGTTGATTTTTTTTCTCCAAAAAAAAATAGACGTAAAAAATATTTGGTAGTAGTGGGAAAATATACTTAAATGTGTAGTAAAATACATGAGTAGCTGAGGTGAAAAATATGCAAAGACTTAGATCAATAATGAAACATTTTAGAAAAATGTGTTTAACAGTGGTGAAAGGTACTTAGATGCATTTTGAAATTTATGTATAGTTGTAGTGAAAGATATGCATAGGACTTAGATCAAAGATTAAAAAAAATAGAAAAATAATAGTAAAAAATATGTTTAACAATGGTGAATGATACTCAGATGCATGATAAAAATATATGAATAATTATGGTAAAATATATGCATAAGACTAATGATAAGCTTAGATGAATGTTTAAAATTTTTAAAATAATAGTGGCCAAAAAATCTATATAGCAGTGGAGAAAAATACTTAGATATATAGTACAAGTATTTGTGGTAGAAGTTAAGCATATGACTTAGATCAATGGTGAACTTTTAAAAAATATTTAACAATGGTGAAAGATAATTAGACATGGGGTGAATTATTTATGCAATGTGGTGACATATTTAGTAGAGTTGAAGGACAGAATGATATAACAATGGTAAAAGAGGTATATAAATTATATTTTAAGTCAAAATATTAATATTGGTGTTAATTAAAAAAATAGGAACATTATGCTATGATTCTTTCTATATATATATATATATATATATATATATATATATATATATATATATATATATATATATATATATTCTTGGCAAAATATATTTTAATCTTTTTTTTAAATATTGATGATAGCATGACATCATCAACAAGTTACACTTATCTCCTTCCTATGACTAGTCATATAATATATATATATATATATATATATATATATATATATATATAATTATATAATGTTAATGATGACATTATCTGTTCAATGAATGTCAGACGTATAGAGTTAGAAGAATGTTACTTTGGTGGGATAATATCATGGCAAATGTGACATCGAATATCAAGCCGGATCTTACCTTTACTACATTTTGGACTATTTACTAAGCGCCGAAGTCAATTATGTTCACATCGTAAGTTGATTATTTAAGGAAGAGAAGGGGGGGGGGGTCAAAAACAAAAGTAAACCTATTTTGTCTGGGCATTGTGGTATCGGGTATATACAAACTTTGCTATCAATGTTTTAGATAAGAGAATCCATTGATCTTTTAAATAAAATAATTTTTATCTATAAATTTTAGAAATTTACTTGCGCCATAGATACAGTATACTGTTTTCAATGTATAAAATTTACCGTCGATTTCTATAAATTAACTTATGATAACCCCACCTCTAAGTTGGCGGTATCTCACGCCGTTCTCTATTCTACAAGTGTAAGAATATATATACACGCACACACACCAGCCTGCTGCCCATCCGACGAACATAGGATTTTATCGACTTGAATCGACTAAAATTTAATCCAACATTAACTCAAATAAATTGACTCAAACTAATTCGATCTAAAATTAGCTCTATTTGAATCCAATTCAAATTTGATCCATCAAAACTTGAAAATATCTTATCTATTAAGTTAATCCGAATACAAACTAGCTCGACCCACAAACAACCCAAATCGTTATAGTCCGACCCGCTTGCCACCTCTAGTTGTAAAGCATGTATAAACCATATTTTGGACCCGCATCATTCTTAACTATTATAATTCCCACAACCCAAAGAAGGAAACCATAAATTATCTCCTCCTATTTATCATCCTTCATCCATCCCACCCCTACATCATCTCTCTAACTTCTTTATTCCAAAACATACCAAGCATACCTTAATCTGTGATAATTCACCCATGCTATTGTTATAGTGTCTTCAATTAACTAAATTCAAGTTACACTACCCCTCGTAATGGATTTTACCACTATTATTATGTGGTGACGGCTGGAGTTGAGCCACCATTAACTAAATTCAAGTTACACTCCGTTGCTTCTTGTGATGTTGAATGGAAGAAAATAAAGGATATATATAGGATGATGATTGTAGAGAGGATCTTATCCTGCACAATGCCTCATGGCCACAAATCCATCTTTCTGCTTACAAGAAATGGGCACTTAGAGAATTTACATTGAAAGAGGTGTTAAAAAAATTAGGATACAAACATTTGAGTTCCATATTCTATAAGAATTAGGCACCATAAATCTTTGGTAATTCCTAAAAAAATAGCTAAAAAAAATGGGAGGGAGAGGGGTTGCAAGTGGAAAAGGAGAAAGGAAATGGATACCATCTTTTAAGATTTGACACACTTATTGAGTTGGAGGAAGATTATTTCCTCTCTATAATTGAGGTGAAGTGAGCATTATTATATG
This sequence comes from Tamarix austromongolica, assembly GCA_039764185.1. Taxonomy (NCBI): domain Eukaryota; kingdom Viridiplantae; phylum Streptophyta; class Magnoliopsida; order Caryophyllales; family Tamaricaceae; genus Tamarix; species Tamarix austromongolica. The sequence continues at coordinate 16,568,093 of CM077810.1, forward strand.
GAAACGGAGACAAATATTTTTAAAATAGAGACGGTGGGAAACAACCAAAATACACAACACATACACACACTATATATTTACAAATTTTTTTAAAACAAAGACCAAATCTACTAAAATTCATAGAAAAAAAAATTAAAACTACTATCTACCTTAGTTAATGTAAACCATTAAAAAATTTAGGCATTTACAATAGCAATTCTAATTTGAAAAAAAAAAATCATAACAAAAAATGATAAGTTACCGTTTTCCTTAAAAAAAAAACTATACCCCATTACCGTTTTCGTATTTTCCAAGGAGCGAGTGCCGGTTAAGGAAATTGAGAATGTTATTGGGATCAACAAAAAAAAATTGTTTAATTAAATTTCGCTCGTACACCGTCGGATCGAAAGCAACACTGCCCGTACAAGTCGTGGAACCAGTCATCAAGGCTCAAGAGGCCAGCGCCTGCAGAGTCAGTGGTCGCGGGCCATGAAAATAACCCTAAATCTTGAGGTGCTAGTGAAGGGCTAGCCCAGCAAGAAGATAGCCGACGCAAGCCCACTTACAACCAGTTCAAATAAAACCAAGCAATCAGGCGCCAGAAAATGTGGCCTGCAGGCCTTCTAACGGCCGAAAACTATTTGGATGGAGCTGCCTGCTGCCCCGACGTGAGGCCCTGAACTTTTACAAAGGAAGGGGACTCTGAGTCGGAGAGATTGGATCTGGCGCAACGTGCGTAATCCGTGCACTGCACACCACAGGTCCACACCCGACACGGATCCCCGTTGGTCATTATGGTTCACCATCACGCGTTGGCATCTGTGGTTTCCTTTGCGACAAAAGAGAATTTTGTTGCAAGGACAAGGAGCATCATGCTAGCAGCATAAGGACCTGGATATGAGATTCAGTACGACATGAAAACTAAATTTTTCTATGTATATGTATATATATATATATTAGTACACTATAAAAGAAAGTCATGACATAAAAATACAATAAATTTATTATTAACATTGTTTCTATTATAACCATCATTGGTATTGGTATTATATTAATAAAAAAAAAATTTACACTTTTTTGTGCCATGATTTTCTTTTCTTTTATATTACTATCAGTTTGTGTTATTTAATTATTACTAAAATATAAAATTATTGCATTAAATTTCATATTTTTTTTAAAAAAAAAATTTTATTTTGAATTTTGAATTTTGATATATAACATTTTTCCACTAAGGATATCAAACACCTCTTCCATTTGAGATGTAATTCTCACAAGGTACATAGTAGACCGTAAAAAATCAAATGTTTGTATCTATCCGAATAATTTTTTTTAATATATATTTATATCATTTAGATCAGATATTTGAATTTTAGATGTTTAAAAAGTATAAACTACATATATTTCTAATTCAAATATATCTAATATTTATATAAAAATATTATTTTATTAATTTAAGTTACTTTTGCAATACGATTTTGAAAATAAAAATCACATGTCAAGTAATATTCATATCGATATTTATATAATTATCTTATATTATCTTAAAAAATTATTATAAAATTTCAAATTACAAAAAGAGATAAATTTAAAATACAAAAAAATAATATTATAATATACTATTAAAATAATCAATAAACTATTATATTTTTTTTAAATCAAATATTTTAAATATTAAATTAAATTTTTTAAATATGGTATTAAAATTTTAAATTCTGAATTCGTTACACAACTCTAAGTAGAATAAATGGCAATGGGAGTGAGCACTCATACCCTAACAATAAAGCTGCACAACCAGTAACTTTCTATTGCATAGGTATAGAAACAGAAACAGAAGCAAACAAAAATACTAATTGATCATTTTTTAACCTATAAAATACATGTGTATACATTTTCAAAAAGCATAAATGAAACAACAAGAATAGAAAAATATTTTCAATACAGTTATACATCAGGATTATCTATTTGCAGGCCCGTTCTTTGGGCTCCGTAGCCTAGGCAAAGGCCTACGGCTCCAAAAAAAAATAAAGAGCCCCCATGTACTCATATATATATATAAGAAAAAAAATTAACACTGTGGGAGGAAGTAAAAAAAAAAAAAAAGATCAGCAAGCACTTGCTACTTGCTAGTAGCTGAATTGTACTTCTTTGTAGGGGCACAAAAACATAGAGACGAAAGATGAAAGATAGAAAAAATTAAATTGCAAGAACCAAGATGACAATGCAAGTTTTTTATTTTCTTCCAAGTTTAGCAAGTAAAAACTCATATTTTTTATGTTTAATTTTTTTTCAAACGGTAAAAAAAATATGTCTATTTAAATCAATTCCTAGTTCATCAATTATTTTTAAATTAGAATTCCAAAAACAAAAAATTAAATGCTGATTTGATTTTACTTATTTATAATTTTATGAAAAATTACTTTGCTCTTCTATTCTTAACCAACCACCATTGTCAATCATAGATGTACTACACTCTTACATACTTATGAAAAAACTACATACCTTCATTAAATAGCATAACTAGTTTTACTTTTATAATATATATCCACAATTTATTATTGGCATTTGGCATTGTGTTCTTCAAATTAATGTAAGTTAGATTTTTAAAGCTAGTCAATATGCCCCTTCTCTTCATCTCTTCTCTGGTTGATTAATGAATTTTGGTAGTTTTATTTGTATTTAATAAACAAAAAGGGTCTAGTGGAAAGGAATTAGTCTAATTAGCATAACTAGTTCAACGTTTGGCACTAGTTTTCTTTTCTTTAATTGTAATTTTGTACGCTACTCATATTTTTATACTTCCATAGCTATTTAACTAATTTTCATCTGGTAGTTTTGTTTTTTGCTTTCATTTGTAATTCTGCATTACTAATATTCTTTTATGACTTTATTTTGTCTAGGTACTTAATTATTATAAGGACATAAAAAGTGTAAGAAAAAGAACCACAAGCATAAATTATTTCAAGATAAGGACCACAAGCTGATACTCTCCATTTCTATTTTATTAGCTAATTACATAAATTTTTATCAGTGTTTTTTTCTTTTGTGTTTACTAATACCTACTAGAAAGTATGAATCCGGACATAAAAAGTGTAAGAAAAAGAAGAAAGTTAAAGAATTTATTCAATCTCAAAAAGGTGCACTTGATAAATTTATTAGTACTAGCAAGCAAAATATTTTAGAAAAAAACATGTAAAAATCTTGCAAATAAATCATTAGATAGTGATGGTAATAATATTAGTAATGCTTTAGAACATAATAAAGAAGATAAAGAATATGAGGATAGAAATGAATGCGTAGATGGAATGAATTCACACGTAGACATAGATATATATGATCTTAGAAATTGAAAAAATATTAGTAAAAAGAGATTTTATAGTTGAAAAGGGACTTATGAAATATGATAACCAAGACTTTCCTGAAGATGATAACACTAAACATTTTTCTACTATATATTACACTAGAAAATTGCAAAATTTGAGAAATACATTACCAAACATGGTAAGTTTACTCAGGAAAAAATAGATAGAATATTAGCTTGTAAATGATGGTTACAAAGATTGGAAAAACCTTGGTGCTAAGTGATAGAGAAATCCGCAAGCGTACAGATTCGGTATAACTATCAAGGGTGATCCCACAAGGATTAGGGGTTAATTACCAAAATTTATGTTTTCAACTATTTAAACCAATAGGTAATGTAAAAGAGAATAAAATTGTAAGATTAAATAATAAAAATAAAATATATAGCTAATCGAGTGAAATTTAATATAATGAAAGGTCAGGATTGAGTTTTTACCACAACTTCAATACTCAATAATGAATTATTTCAACTCTTTATGTTGGTTTAAATTAAAAATGGTGAATTAGCTTAAATTAATCTAAATCCTCTTTCAAGGTCTAAAGATCATGCCTAATTATGATCAATTACCTACTTTTGTATAATTAAGATTAAATTAAATTCATTAAGCTTCTTATTAATCTAATATAATCCCTAAGGAATCTAGCCTACTTTTATGTATCGAATTCTCTGCTTAATTTCTAGAGGTCTGGTATTAATTTTCACCTTTTGGTCCTTCAATTAGTTACCTATGATTGTTAATTCGGTGATCAAGTAAGTCAACAAAGTTCAATGACAAGAAATTAAGTGTAAAGAGTTAAACTTTCACCAAGAACGTATACTAATTCATCATCAATTACCAAAAAGTTGTGTTCTTTTCTAATCCCGAATAAATAATCTACTCACACTTGATTGGAAATAATAATAATAAAAAACACATCAAATAAATATGCAATTCAATAATAGTAAAAAATTAACTAAAGAGAAGAAAGAAAGAACCAATCTTTTGATTAAAATCTTCAAGGTAGAGAGTTGTAATCCTATCTTGTATAATAAATCCTTCATTTTCCTTCAATACTTGAGTTCTAGATCTATATACTAATTGACGGTTAAGAGAAAGCTTCAATCGAGCTCCCCCCCAAACCCTAAGCTAAAATACGTACATACATACATCTTTATTTGCTAATCACACACACACAAAAGTATAAAGACTAATTAAACTCTAAACTCTCACAAAAATAAATAAATAAGAAAACACTAATAATGAGACAAATATGAATATGGTTTTTTAAAATAGAAAATTTTAAAAATAAATAAAATAAAATAATAAATGAATGCAAATATAATAAATGCACTAGGAAAGCCAAAATCCACCACTAGGCTAGGTCAAAATATAATAATAATTTCTAAATCATATTTTTAATACAAGAAAAAGACTAATCAAGTTGTAAGCTAAAACTAGGTCAATACACCTTATATTACTTCATTGAAATGATTAATATGACAAATCATCAATATTATATCATATTGAATGCTAGCAATGTAATCATAACAAATGACTTTTATATTTAAATAAATGTAACGCATTAAGCACAAGTGGAAGAATATCAATCTAAGTATCCAAACTAGTACATCAAACACATCCATTTATATTTTTCTCCATTGACCTACACATATCGAATCATTCTACTACTCTAGTTAGAATCATAAAACTATCAGGTGATTTGTTATCTAAACTAGCTATAGCTTATATATGTGAATTTTAGCATATTCATATAGCCACCTAGTAAACAAATAATCCTGCATATAGTCACTATAAGGAAGTCAGAATGAGGCATGCACTACATAAATTATACTCAACATTACACATATAAATGATAGCAATTAAAGTAGAATCAAATGACAATTCCATGGAACAAAAAAAATTTATTAATACATCTCAAATTATGGTCTAGAGTTTCAATCTATTCCCCAACATCAATTATTTAGCCAATCATAATAAATTAATTAATTACACAAAAATAATATATAAGAAATAGAGTAAGAAAGAACCAAAAATAAATGTAGATGAAAAATTCACCAATTCAATCAAATTAAAAATTGTTTGTTCTTCATCCAAATTCTTTTGGCTTCGTTCCCTTTTTCTCTTTCTTCCACCTAATTCCCTTATCTCTCCTTTCTGCATGGTCATCTTCTTTTCTTCTTTTCTCTCCTCTATGCCCCCATAGCTTGATATCGTTTTCCTTTTGTCTCCTTTTATTTTTCTCTTCTACACCTTTCTTTTACTGGTCTTATTTTTGTCATCTGTCTCTATGCGCCTCTTCTCTCTCTTCTATCGTTTCCCCTTTATGTTCTCCTTTTTCTTCGGACCCTTTTTCTCTCTTGCTTCTCTCTATTCTATCTATCGTCGTCTCTCTCTCTTCTTTGGGCTTATTTGTCCTTTTTCTTTTTTTTCCTCATGTTTGTGTTCTCTTCTCTTGTGCATGCCTGGCCTACTTCTTTTCTATCCTTCAACTTCTATTTGTGTCGAGGGGAGTAGGATGGAGCTGGCGTGGCATAAGATGGATGAGCTTAGGGCTATAAATGAGCCGAGCCGAGCCAAATGTCCCTAATCTTGGGCTCGGCTCATTTAGGCTCGGCTCATTTAACTAAACGAATGAGCTGAACCGAGCTTTTAACGAGCCGAGCCGAGCCAAGCTCACGAGCCAAAGTCAAAAAATGAAACGAGGTGAGCTTTTTTTAGCTCGGGCTCAGCTCATTTAATAAACGAGCCTAAAAGCGAGGCTCAGGCTCGACTCATTTAACTAAACGAACAAGCCAAACCAAGCTTTTAACGAGCTGAGCCGAACTGAATACCGAACTGGCTTAGCTCATTTACAGCCCTGAGCTACAGTGAGTTGAAGGAGATAGTTTTTCTATTAGAATTATTTGGAATTATGCAGAATATGGAAGGGGGTTGTTAGCTGCATTAGCATTCTGTTAGCCCATCTAAATGCTGTTATGGATTATCCTTATATATGTGTTGTCTACTAGCAATGAATGGCATCGAGGATCAAATAAAAAATTCAATTATCTTCTTGTCTCTTTTTTCTTCTATCGTCTTCTCACTACTTCTCCCTTCCCTTTTTTTCTTCCTTAGTTATCACAGAGGTGACAATTGGTATCAAATCCTTATCCCGATTTCAAGCTGTCTAAAACTACATAAAAAATGGGAGAGAAATCCAGAATGGACGACCAAATCAAGGAGCTGGAAGTCCAGAATAAAGCAACCTAACAACAATTTTCATCATTCCAGCAAATGATCGAGGATAGAGATAAATCCATGGAGGCTAAGCTAGACGATGGGCTGAAAAGAATTCTAGAATTGCTACCATCAAGAGCTGGTGGAAAGGACCAATGGTTGATGGCTTTGGATCATCTATATCAGCCATGCCAACGAATGCTGTAGTATTACCTCCTAAAGCTCCTCTCAGACCATCAAACAGAGGTATTCTACCCATACCCAATTATCCCATCCTTGCGCGAACTAAATTAAATATTCCCCGACCATTGGAGTTGCCAGTCCGGTAGGAGTTGGCCTTGTCTAGTCCCAAATTGGAATTCCCTATTTTTTATGGATCTAACTCCTAATGTTGGATCAATAGGTGTCAAAAATACTTCCATATATTTAATGTGGAAGAGACACAGTGAGTACAATTGGCTACATTACATTTGGTCAACAATGCAGAACACTGGTATGAAAGTCAACATGGGATTGCAACCAGCTAGGAAGAATTCTCCCAAGAGATTTGTGCTCAATTTGGAGACCTTCACTTTGGGAGGATTGTGGATCGATTTAATAAGCTTAGATATTCAAGTGGAGTGGAGGAGTATTGATTTAGGAGCATCCCCCTCATGTGATGACAATAATATATTCATAAATTTTTCTAAGTTAGAAGAATAAAAGACTCTCCTTATTTGGACTAAAATATGAGCTAGAATATATGGAGTTATGTAATCCATGCAAAAAAAATTATAAGCCATCAAATCACCACCTTTTTTGGATTCATTATGGCTTGAATATGGTTCAAACATATGGCTTGAAAAGCCATGCAAGATTTAGCCAACATTCGACAAAAATCAGCATATGGAGCACACATTATTCAAAAATCACAAGCATGCAACCACTTCATTTTTGCAGCAAATTTTGGAGTTAATTTTTGGTGTTTTCCAAGACCTTAATTAGAATTAATTAAGGGAATTTAATGTCCTATAAAGTAGCCAAAGCATCTGGCCAAAGGGGGTCTGGGGGAAGGTTTATTTTTTTATTTAGTTAATGCATGAGTAATGTACTAGTTTTCCTTTTTCTTATAATTTATATTTCTTAAGTTATAATTATTAGATTGTAAACTTAATGTAACAGATATCATGGGAAATGGATAATGGGAGACTCAAAAAATCATCTCCCATACCATTTGTTTGAGTCCTACCATAATTAGCATGCATTAGAGTAGAGTTTGGTTAAGCTGAACCCTTATGGTTACCTAAGGATTGGTTGTAATTTTCTCAACTTCTTACACTCTTATATGGGTGTAAAGAGGAATTAAAGAGGCAGCCTTTTAGTATTCTATAGACCTCCAAGTCATGTGTTTTTCATTTCAATTGACCTAATGCATGGTTTGTTGAGTTTTACAAAAATCTTACAATCATTTCTTAAGAGTTGTTACCTTAAGTGGTAATTGTAAGTATTTGATTTCAAGGATTACTTGAATATCAAATAATTTTCCCATATCATCCACTCTTCTATTTTCTCTTTTGTTGGAGCTAAACCTAAGTTCCCTCATCAACTCTTAGCAAGACCCAATTTGTTTAGCATTTTATGCATCAAATATTATACTCAGTTTGAGGAATTAAGGGGACTGATGTTGTTGCTTAATCCTCAGCTAACCAAGGACTATTTTTTATTCATATTCTTAAGTGGATTGAAGGAAGAATTGAAATATTACATTCAAATGTTTCAACCTAGATCCCTGTATCAAGCATTGGAACTTGCTAAATGTAAGGAGCTAACTCAGACTAGTTTTTCCAAATCCCTGCCTAAGACATCCCAGGGTAAGGAAATCACATCCACTACCATTGCCAGGATTCCACCCAAGACTTGGACCCCTGTAGCCACTAATTAGACCAAGAATAGCTTGATAGAACAAAGGCGTGCTGAGGGCCTATATTTCAAGTGTGGAGATAAGTACCATCTCGAGAACTAATGTAAGATTAAGCCTCTCTACAATATGGAGATGGAAATACAAGAGAAGGAGGATACACCACTGGATCCCATCCAAATTGTCACTATCGGGGAAGATGATGAAATGGCAATCTCATTTCATGCTATCAAAGGAGGGTAGGGTTGTAATACTATACATATTAAGGGGTCAGCAAATGGACAATCAGTTATAATTTTGGCTGACAGTGACAACATCCATAGCTTCATTAATCCTATATTGGTTCATTGATCTCCCTATGAGGTGGAACAAACTACTTCCCTAGAAATCACACTAGCAAATAGAGATAAAATGTTCAGCCAACAAAAGTACAAGGGATTCATGTGGATGATGCAATGCCACCTTTTCACAACATATTGGAATTAAGTGGTAGTGATATAGTGCTCGGAATAGAATGAATAATGGTGTACAACCCAATTATATTCAATTTTTAAAATCTTACCCTCTCATTTCAAAAAGATGGGGAGTAGGTGTAGTTGAGGGGTACAAATGAGAAGGCTCAAATGCAACTCCTACTAGGGGAATAAATTAAAGGGAAATGTAGGATGGGAGGAATGGAAGGACAATTATTCATGCTAACTGTAGAGGATGATAATAGGGGAGATCATATGAATATCCCTAAAGAATTGTGTCCCTTAATGGTGGCTTACAGTGATGTATTTCAAGAACCTCGGGGTTTACCTATTACTAGAACACATGACCATCACATTCCCTTTTACCCAGGAGCTAAACCAGTTAATCTAAGACTCTACAAACTTCCCTATCACTATAAACTAGAAGTGGAAAAATAGATTAACGAAATGTTATCCAGTGCCATTAGTGCCTCAAGTTAGAGCCATTTTGCCTCACCCTACCTATTGGTTAAAAATAAAGATAACACTTGGAGACTCTGTTTGGACTACATGCAACTTAACCTATTGACTATAAAAAACAAGTACCTAGTACCCATTATTGAAGACCTCCTAGATGAACTGCATGGCTCGCAGTACTTCTCTAAATATACCTAAGGTCTAGTTATCATCAAGTTTGACTCAACCCCAAGACACCTATAAAACCGCCTTTCATACCCATCAAGGCCATTACAAATTTAGAGCCATGCAATTTGGCTTAACCAATGCTCGAGCCACCTTTCAATCCTTGATGAACCATATCTTTGCTCCTTTTCTTTGAAAATTCATACTAGTATTGTTTTTTATGATATCTTGATCTATAGTACCAACCTTAACCACCACTATAATCACCTCTAAATCACCTTAAGTATCTTGAGGAAACATTAACTGTACACTAAAAAGAATAAATGCTATTTTGGCCAGGGACAAATGGATTACTTGGGGTACATTATCTCTGTAAGGGGGTGCAGACTGATCCAGCCAAGATAGAAGCCATGGTGCACTGCCCAAAACCAATCACCCTCAAATCCCTTAGAGGGTTCTTGGGATTGACTAGTTAATACAGAAAATTTATCAAAAATTATGGTTTGATCAGCAAGCCTCTCACAAATATGCTTAAAAAAGACAAATTCCTTTGGAATCCTAAGGTAGAAGAGGCTTTTGAGAGATAAAATAAAGTTATGATAGAAGTACCTATATTGGCCTTCCTAAATTTCCAACTCCTTTTCATATTACATAGTGATGCTAGTGGAAGAGGAATTGGGACAGTACTTACTCAGGAAGGTTGTCAGTGGCATATTTGAGTAAAGCCCTTAGGAGTGAACACCAGGGAATGTCAATTTATGAGAAAGAGTACCTATCTATCCTCATGGAAGTGGATAAATGGCGGCATTATCTAGAGGGAAATAACTTTGTGGTACAAATAGATCAGAAAAGTTTGAAGCACTTATTGGAGCAAAGGCTGACTACTCATGTGTAGAGGAAAGGATTGGAAAAATTATTGAGATTGATCTACATCATTCAGTAAAAAAGGGGAACCGATAACAAGGTTGTTGATGCACTATCTAGAAGAGAAGGTGAAGAAGCATCCTTTCTTGCAACAATCTCAGTGGTTGTTCCTTCCTGGATTGCAAAGGTCGAAGGGATTTATATGGGAGATAAGGAAGCCCAAGACTTGCTAACTACCCTGGCAGTAGACCCTTCTTCTAAACCAAACTTTGCCTTGCAGTAAGGATTATTGAGATATAAGTATAGCTTATATTTGGGGGCATCGAGGGAAATAAGGGACAAGGTACTCTAAGCCTTCCACAAATCTCCTTTGGGGGGACACATAAGGATACAAAACATGTATCATAGGGTCAAGTACATTTTTTATTGGCCCCAAAATTTCCCCAACATTAAGGAGAACATCTAAGTATATGACACTTGCTAGAGAAATAAAACTGACGACCAGCCTTACCTTATGTTACTTCAACCCCTCCCAATTCCCTCACAAGCTTGGGAAACTATTACCATGGATTTTATTGAAGCCTTTCCTAAATCCAATAACTATGACACTGTGTTGGTAGTGATTGATAAACTCACCAAATTTTCCCACTTCATACTTGTAACAAATCGTTTCATTGCTCCTCAGGTTGCCAAAGCTTTTTTCGACACTGTGTTCAAACTACATGGCTCACCAACAGTGATTATCTCTAATTTGTTCACCAACTTGTTTTGGCAAGACCTATTCAAAAGTTTGGGAACCAATATCCATATGAGCACGGCCTATCACCCACAAACCGATGGCCAAACCAAGAGGTTGAATCAATGCTTGGAGCAATATCTTCATTGCATGACTTACCAATATCCCCGCAAATGGTCTCAATGGTTATCCTTGGTTGAATGGTGGTATAACACTTCATTTCACTCAGTCATAAATATAATTCCTTTTGCAGCCCTATATGGTTATGCCCCTACACAAAATAGTTGGACACCATAGGGTTCCGATCATGTAGCAGCTGCAAGCTATTTCATTTAAGATCAAGCCTAGATTAATAGACTTCTACATGATCAACTCCTAAAGGCTTAGAATCGTATGAAATATTATGCAGACAGAAATAGATCGGATCATAATTTTCAAGAGGGTGAATTGGTCCTAATTAAATTCCAACCATATAGACAAACTTCCTTGTATGTCTTAAGGAACTTAAAGTTGACATCTAAGTATTACAAACCCTTTAAGATACTCTCTAAGGTAGAAGTAGTAGCCTACCACTTGGAGTTGCCTACAGGATGCTCCATCCATCTGGTTTTCCACGTGTCCATGCTCAAGAGATATAGAGGCGATGTCCAAGTTGCAACACCCACACTACCCTTACTGAATTCAGATGGTTAGGCATTGGTTGCTCATGTTCGTGTATTAGATAAGTGGGTCATCAAACCGCACAACCAGGTAGTAAAACAGATATTGATGGAATGGTTTACTCTAGGTCAGAGAATGCTACTTGGAAAGATTTTTCAACCATCCAATCCCAATTCCCTTCATTTAATCCTTAGGGACAAGGATCTTCTATGCAAGGGAAAATTATCATGAGGAAAGAAGTTGCGGAGGAGTACGATGGAGCTGACATGGCATGAGATGGCTGAGCTATAGTGAGCTGGAGGAGATATTTTTTTGTTAGAATTGTTTAGAATTATGCAAAATATTGAAAGGGGATAGTTTTTTTGTTAGAATTGTTTAGAATTATACAAAATATTGAAGGGGGTTGTTAGCTGCATTAGCATTTCGTTAGCCCACCTAAATTATATTATGGATTGTCCCTATATATGTATTGTCTACTAGCAATGAATGACATCGAGGATCAGATAGAATTTTCCATTATCTCTCTATCTTTGTTTTCTTCTATCGTCTTCTCCCTACTTCTCCCTTCCCTATTTTTCTTCCTCACTTATCACAAAAGTGAAACAATCTTATGTTGGTAAAGAGGGGGCAGAAGAGAGTAGAGACAGTGGCAAGGGAGGATTGGAAGGGGGAGGTGAGACATAGAGGGCTAGAATGTCATTTTTCAATTTCAATGAGAGGGTATGGGAAGAGAGAGAGGAAGAAGGAGGGGATTCAATATTTCTTTTTCTTTTTAAATTTAGTCTCATATAATATCAACATAATAAATCAGTCATACCTATTAAGTTTTAGTCGGATTAAGTTTAATCATGTTAAAATTGAATTGTAAAGTAATTAGATCCAAATTGGATAATGGTAATTCAAGTTAGATTTGTATTAAGTCCAGTCATTTTAGATCATGAGAATATTGAATGGAGTCCTAATATAACCTATCAGGTTTTTGTGGGTTCGATTTGGGTTTATAAACTATGATTCGAATTGAGTTTGGATCAAGTAGATTTAGGTCTATAGATTTCTGGTTGTATCTAGTTTGGGCTAAGTTCATTCAATTTAGAATTTATATTGACATTAATTACTATCAATTTAATATAATTAATCAATTAAATTTTGTGATTTTTTTTGGTAACTAATGTAAATTTTACCACTACTGAATGGGCAATAGAATCATAACATTAGATTTTACATATACAAATTTGCTAAATTAACAAGTTGACATAAGAAATTAGCTGAGATTAGGATGTATAAACTAACAAAGTCTCAACCTTTGATGTTGGATCCTTCACAAACTCCCTTATAATTATTTTTTAGCACATTTTTTGTTCTGAAAATCCTTAAGCTTCTTTCATGCCATATGTGATACACGCTTGTAGCATAAGAAGCTCTTAGGACATCTTTATGTAGCACCATTGCCATGTTGTATGGCTTTATCGAACTCTAAATCATGTTATCATAAATGTCTAGATACGTCTCATAGATGCACAAGAAAGGAAAAGGTGATGATGATTTTCATCATCTTAGTTGCATACAACACATGTTAGATGTATATCATAACCAAAATGACACAATCTATCTTTGGTTGCTAGTCTTTCACACATAATCAGCCACAAATTAATTTGGTATTTAAAAGTTGAGATTTTGTTTCACACAACATTATATCATTCTACTCTCGAGGCTTTGTGACGTGTCCAATCATATAACCAGACAATCTGGTACTTGAGGTGCGTAGGTGTAACAACTTTTTCATCAACCAAGATGATGATGATAATATTACCACTTCCCATTCAATCCTCCATTTCAGATAATATACACTTATTGTACACTTCTCCATTTCAAATAATGATTTATTATTATTGTTATAATTATCATAGCAAGTTTTTATCATAATATATGTAATGAAATAACAAATTGTTATCATAATATATAATAGTAATAATAATAATAATAACTTATTATCATTATTAGTGTTATTATTATAGCTATTATTATAAATACAACTATAAATATTATTATATACATACATAAAATGATTGTTATAATAGTTATAATTATCATATTAATTATAATAATTATTGTTATTATTATTATAAATAATTACTTCATTGTTATTATCATCATCTTTAGAAATATAATAATCTTTATTATTAGTATAAATACAAATACAAATTTTACTATTATTATTATAATAATATATATTATAATTATTATATTTACAATTATAATTTTTATGTTCATAATAATAATAATAGAATTTTCTATGATATAATATGATTGATGCTAATATAAAATTAAAATAAATTGAGGAAAACAGAGTCTTTCTAATTTTGTTTCAATTGTTATTATATGAGTTACATTTTTTCTCTTACATAAAATTTTATTAATAGCATAGTTTGTTAGTGTTTTGTATTACTCTATACGGGATAAAATGTTATATTTGTTAATTATATTTGAGTTGAGTTTGAATCAAGTCTGAGATTATGTTCGAGAATGAGTCGAGTTTGAATCGAGTTTAAGTCGGATTATTTCAAATTGGATAAATTCAGATCAGGTCATTGAGTCACATTCTTTTCGATTTGAATCATTTCATATATGGTCATTGAGTCACATTCTTTTCGATTTGAATCATTTCATATATGGTCATTATTATATTAATTAAATTTGGATAATATTTGAATTATTTTAAAATTTTAAATTGATATCATATTTAATTTTTTTAATTCCATGTTGAACTTTGAATCGAATTATTTAAATTAATCAGGTAGGTTTATCTCTGTCCGATCCATCTTAGCCATCAATTTCAAAAACTTCGGATCTTGGTTCTCAATTTTTAGGGAAATTAGAGGTTGTCATCAAATATATTATGTAGATTTTTAATTTGAGCTTATGTTTTAAATTTTTTAAATGTGTATATTTATATGAACCAAGGATATTTATAAAGTATAGTGAACTTGTTAAAACATTACTAATTTCTAATATGTGGCAATACATCAAATATGATAAAGCCGGTGCAATAAAATATACCCATTATGAAGGCAGTATATGGTTAGTAAGAATAGACTAATAAATATACAAGGAATTTTGTAGAGGATCATGGCGAGAGAAATGAGATATTGGAAAATAAAGTAAAATCAAGTTTGTGTTGGAAAAATTATGATGGTGAGAAAATGAGATGTAGGGACACAGAGTAAAAATAAACTTTATTATGGTTAAAAAAAGGATATTATAAAAAGTTATATTTGAAAATCGATTTAATTATAAAAGAACGTGAGATAAATCTAACTTATAACTTAGAATAGAAAATATCATTTAAGAATTCAAATACGACACCTTTAATTACCAAGACTTCTAGTCTAAACTTCTAAACCAACATCTTTTAAATATTGGTTTTGCTAACCATATAGGCATTAAATTAATTTTCTAAAATAGTGTTGATTTGGAACTTCATAATATAATAGACACATATATTTTTTGAAGTTATTAAATGCTAAATATTTCTTTTTCATCATGTTAATCACAATTTATAGGGTTGTGGTTGTCAATTTTTACCATATAAATGGTCAAGTTGTATGATAGATGTAACATATTGACTTGATTATGATATCGGTAAAAAAAAAATTAAAATAGTTCTTAGTTAAATTATTATAAAAAAAAAAGGTATATCATAATATTTTTAAATTTTTTGTATAGATAAAGATACATACTGACGTACTCTTGACAAAAATCATAGTAAAATATTGGTAAAAAATTATGAAATAAATCTATATACCTATATGATATATATGTATATATTTCACCAAATAAATTTGAACTATTTTTTTTTCTTATAACTCATATCTCATTTTCAACTAAAATTAAAATACTAAACCTATATCTATCTATATCTATACATTTATGTTATATTTTTGCATATAAAAGAGAATTTCATGCTAAATAAATATTGAATAACTTTTTTGTTCATAACACATATCTAATTTTCAACTAAAATTTAAAACGGTTAATCAAGGTAGTATTTATATATTACTATTATTGATTAATTTATTTTAAAAGAAAAAATTTCAAATCTATCAAATATCAACCAACAAAAGCTCACATAATTTTCCTACCTTTTAGTATCAAATTACTTCTCTTTCAAAGTTAACCTCAATAAGTTTAAAACTTTTCAAACAAACAATTAAAAAATAATAATCTTTCTTCAATTATCACGTTTGTAATGCAAGGTTAAACTACTCATTAACAACCTTCTCTCTCCTCTTTTTGTTATAATTTTAATTTAAAATTCAAAGTTCATATCTATACTTCTATACTACATAATCAAGTTCATCATTTAAATCTTCTCAAATGGTTTAAGAAAAAAAACTTATATTTAATATGTATAACATGGATAAAAAAAAAGTGCTAAAAAAGTTACATCTTCTGCTATTTAATTACTCACTTCCTTCTCTATATTTTAGTATCAAATCACTTCTTTTTCAAATTCAATCTCAATACATTTCAAATATTTCAAAAAAAAAATCGTTTCAATTCTTCTTCAATCACCAAGTTGGTAGTAAGAGATTAAATTAATCATCCACAACCCTCTCTCGTCTTTTTAGTAACAGTTTAAATTTAAAATGTAAAATCCATAATCTATATACTACATAATCAAGTCTATTATTCAAATCTATAGTTACATTTTCTTTTATGTCATTCTTTTAAGTTTTCCTTTAAATTTTCATGTGCATAGTATTTACACAGCCACCAACCCACAAGTGCCGAAAACATTACTTTATATTTCCTTCTCATGCGATGCATATTTTTTTTAATGTTGAATCTCATTTTACTTTGATAATTTTTAATTCATTTCAATATTTGATCTTTAAATAAAACACCCTTGTAGGATTTAAAATTTTTATCACAGGGGAAGGGCAAGCAAAAATAAGAGCAGATGAATTTTCTCATGTGCAAGAAAACAAGTGAATTGATAATAACTGCATAACAACAACATTAATTACAGTAACCATTTATAAACAAATAAATAACTTCTTTAATATAAGGTTCAATTTTTAATGAAGTTAAGATTTATGTTTTTGTAATTATGAATTTTGATAATTAAGCAGTCAAATTCAATAGATTTGAATAAAAACAATTATGAGATTTTCAGTAGAATAATAGTGAAACTATGTATAGTAAAATATTGGTCAATAACAATAATAAAAATAAGAAAAAATAATGGTAAAATGTCAATGTTTATAAGGATGAAACATTACTATTAATAGTGGTGAAAGATTATTTTAATGGTTAAACATAGATACAACTATAATAAAATATAGAGACAAATATTGTTAAATATAAAGGCAACGTTGGTAAAAGACAAATATAATAATGATAAAAGCATAAAATCATGGTGGGAAAATATGAAGGAAATGATGTTAATATATGACAAGTTAGTTTTTCTTAGGAAAATCATAGCTAACATTTGTGTAAAAAAAATATCAATACTATAGTAAAATATAAAGTCAATAGTGAAACACATAATATTTATAAACCATAACACAATAGTTCATATATTTTACGACTATGATAAAATCAATTTCACAATAAAAAATCATAACAATGTCAAAATATAACTATAATTATTGTAAAATATATAATTATATTTTATATAATAACTTTGTAAGTCATAATTATATTAATATTGAAAAAGTAAATAAAGTGTGGAGGGTGGGGGTTGCACTTTTATTTTTATATACAGAAGTATAATATCGTTGCTCTATATTCAAATAATCTCTCATTCTTAACTTTATTTTAAGGATAATACTTTGTACAGTGCTTACCCAAATTATACCAATTATTAGCCATTTGTATCCACAACCAATTATAGAATAATGATATATACCTAAATTTTTAAACCAAACCAAACATCATTTAAAAATATATATATATTAGTGTATTAATATTATTTTTATTAATAATTAAATGATATAAACTAATAACAATACAAAAAAAAAAATTATGACATAAAAAATACAGTAAATTTATTATTAATATTGTTTTCTGTTATCATCATCATCATTATTGTTGTTGTTGTTGTCACAAAAAATATATAAAAAAAAACATACTTTATTGTGCCACAATTTTCTTTTATTGTATATTAGAATTATTTATTTTTATTACTTAATTATCAATAATAATAATAATAATTAGTGTATGAATATAAATATTTTTTGGAAAGTTTGGTTTTTTATTTGGATTTAGAATTTGAATATGTATATCATTTTTCATCAATTATGGGAGTGCTAAAAACTAGTACCCATCCGATATATTGGGAATTTAAATGCATAATTTACACTCCGATCTCGTCCATGTTACGTCTGCGTATATGTCATTTAATTGGACCGGTGTGCACCACTCAAATGCCCACTATCTTTAGCACCCATTCCAGTAGATAAGCATTTTGAACCCTCAAGAGATAAAGATTAGAGAAATTGTTTTTCTCCTCTTGTAAGATTACGATCTTGAACTTCATTTTTTGACTTTGTACAAAAAAGTCACAATATATTAGCTTCTCTCTACTACTCTAGTAGACCATCACCCATATATATATATTTTTTCAAAATGCTCGTTCATAGTCTGTTTGACCTATCTATTTGCAAGTCCTTAGCGCATTTATTAGAGTTATAAACCTAGGAATAAAACTAATATTTAATAATACCAAATATTATGTATATGTATGACCAACTTTCTAAATTTATACAACTTAAGAGGGTTAAACTAAAGTTCTCATATGCGACTAAGATACAGGTACGAGACAATATGTTATTTCATCTGATGGGATCTATTTTTATTTTTATTTAAAATTAGATCTATCCTTATTTTTATTATTATTTTATAATAAAGTATATTAAAAAATAAAAAATTGATAAATGTTTATACTTAAAAATAGTAAATTTTTCATTACACAGCATAAGACCTATAACTTTTAAAATTTTGTTTTATAATATATAACCTATTACAGAAAATACAAAGTATTAAATACCTTATCAACCCTTTGACCCATTTATTTTTTTTGGTACTTACAATTAAAGTTAGAGTATTAATGAGAGGAATCCGATAAATATAAGAGCATATTAGTCAATGTTGGTATCAAAATTTCTAAAATTCATTAATATATATATATATATATATATATATATATATGTTAAAATATTATAAGTCTTATATTACAAATTGAAAGGAGTGATATACATCACTCCATATTAGGGTTGTTAATGTTATTTGACATCTAATAATTCAATCTGATATCTAAATCGATCCAATCTGAAAACCTAAATAATCGATCCGATTTTTTTTTCAAATCAAATAACCAATTCAATCAATAAAAATCAAATAAATCGAATATCCAATACTATAAATATAAATAATAGCATATCCAATAAATTATATACATATATACTCTAAACACTATTTATTTTTTTATAAATTTTTATTTTATATAATCATGTATGTGTGTGTGTGTATAATTTGAAATGAGTGTTTCTTGTAACCAAAATTTATACTTTTTGAATAAGCATTTAATTGTTATCCAAAATTTAAAATTACTAATTGAATATAATGTAATTTAATACTCAAATCAAATCATTAGATTATATTTGATTAAATTGGATCAATTTTTTTATAAATAGAATAATTTTGCATTTGATATTTTTTATTTATGGCCTACTTGAAAGTTTTGGATATCCGACAGATTATTTTTTATTTAATCTAAAATTTTGGATATCGGATCAATGAACTCTCCAACTCGATACCATAAGTTACCAAAGGAAGCTTTAATGCTCCCAAACTCTTATTTTGAAGCATATACAAATCTAAAATCTTCTTGCCCATTATCTTATATATGATATAAGTTTCAATGGTATAAGTTTTATATTATGAAATAGAAGAAGTAATATACATCACTCAATACCATAAATTACCAAACGAAGTTTTAAAGCACCCAAGATCTTAGTCTCAAGCATACAAATCTAAAACCATCTCATCCATTATCTCTTATAATTTAAATGTAGATGAGAAAGTGATTAGTATAACTTCATATATTTGACATTTCTAACAAATTATAGAAAGATAGTTACATCTTATAAAGCATCTTATGATGATAGTTGAGACAATTGCAGAAGAAATTAACATTTAGTCATATCACCCATTACAATACGGATTCTCCTATTATTTATAGTTATTAAAAAAGGTTAAGGTCCATCTATCATTTTAGGTTAACATTAACAATAACTTTTCTTATTATTTTAACTTATATTAACGGTTGTAGTTAAGCTCCATATGCACAAATGATACATTTATTTTGTATTATGATTTGGCAATTTTTATTTTAAATTATTTATATTTTTGTAGCATAATTTACTATCAAATAGTTATAAATAAGTAAAAAAAATTATAAGAACATAAGCTCACACATATTAATATACATCAACTTGTTTTTTATTTTTTTGACAGATTCTTTAGCATATAGATCTATAGCTATCTATATAAAAAAAACTACACCTAAAATAACAAAATTTTAAAATACCAAATAAAAATATGAACCTATAGCACCCTAAAATTTACTATTAAAATTTTTGGTTTAAACGAAAGCGTAATAACAACATAATTGGGTGTTATCTTTATACTTGATATAAGTTTAGTTTACTATATCATCCTTATGTTAGATATAAGAATAAAAATCTAAAACATACAGCATGACAAAAATTAAGAATGAGATAGATTCATAAATATAAATATGTTTTTGAGGATCAACATCGAGTACCATAAATCAAATGCATAAAAAAGATATATGTTAGAACTAAGGGTCCCAAAAGGTATTCGGGTCAAATTAAGAATAAGATAACATGACTCTACGTCCCCAAACTCTAAGCATAAGATATGATCACTCCTCCCCAAGCAAGGCGTCATAAACAACAAAGTCATCCAATGAGTCATCAAAGACCTGTACAAACTCAACTAAGCCCTCTACTTGTGGGAATGAGCAATAGTTATGAAAAAAATGATCAATAAGGTATGTGCTGAGTAAGGTGATAATAAATCATGTCTAAATTACACATAATACATAAGTCATATAGAATAATAAGTGAGTACAATAACATTAGGTAAGATAATACTGATTTCAAAAGTCCCTTATTAGATACAATCGTAATCCATGTTCTTTTTTACGTTGAGTTTATGGACCCCACTATTATGAATCTGCTGGAACAGACTGAAGCATGTCAAAACAAATCATTTCTTGCCACTATTATTGTCCAGCGGAATGGATCCAATATATATTAGGACAACATATCTAAAAATTAAGATCAAAGTTTACCATGTTACACATGTGATAATAACCCCACCTATAGGGTTATTATTCTCACTTAAAGCCACTTTCTCATTTATTAAACTTAAGCCATTCATATTTACTCCAGATATTTTGAACTAATTATCATGTTAAAGTACCCAAGATTTCATATTTAACCCATACTGATCAAAATATCCCTAAGATAGCCATAATACCCATCTTTTTCACAAAACCTTACGAGTCTCAATATAAATTAGTTTTCAACCTCTGATATATATCATCATCATCATCATCATGAAAATGCGTAACCACAATTATATATAGATACCACATATCCTGATTCATGCTAACCAATAATATACACAATGCATGCTTTTACAACTTTCTCACTTTTTCATCATCTGACAAAAAATATCATATAATATCATTTTCATAATAACATTACCCATATAACCATTTCAAACGTGATATCACACACAGATATATACATTACATAAAAGACCTAGATATGATATATATCTTTACTGAAGCGTCTCTGATCTCTAAACACATAAGGCCTATGACTCCTCCTCCAATACCAACTAGAAGTAATTTTTTTTTAAAAAAAAGATTAGATTCAGAAAAATTAACTAAGGGGAACTAAGGAAAGGAGAGGGCGGAAAATAGATTTAACTGAAAAATTGAGAGGTTCATGTAAGGGTGGTGTAGGGTGGAGAGCATAACAATGATCTAAGGAGAGGCCGAGGCAGCATGGCCACAGCTTGGGCGGCTTGGGATGGCGATGGTTGGTGGTTAAGGTGGTGGTGATGGTGGATATAAGGTCGATGATGGTTGATAGCAAGGGTTGTGTTAGTATGGTACTGGGTCCGATGGTTGGATAGGTAGGGGTCAACAACTCACATGGGGAAATAGAGGGGGGATATGGTTAATGGTAGCACAGGAAAGACAAAAAAGGAGATAGGTTTAATGGTTGTGGTCGGCAATAGGGGAAAGTGTAGAAGAAGAAGGGAAGAAGGGGAGGCTCGAGAATGGTGGTGGTGCTGAGCGGCGACGGGTGGTGATAAAGCGGAGAGGTTGAATGTGGATGGGGTGAGGTGTGACGACATAGAAGTGGCTCAAGGTGTGATGGCAGAGGTAAAGGAAGGAGAAAAAGGGAAGAAGGAGAGGAGGAGGAAAGCTTGGCGGTGGTGGGGTTGGGCAGCGATAGGGGACGACAAAAAAATAATAGGGAAAACAGGGAATCGGCTA
This sequence comes from Tamarix austromongolica, assembly GCA_039764185.1. NCBI lineage: Eukaryota > Viridiplantae > Streptophyta > Magnoliopsida > Caryophyllales > Tamaricaceae > Tamarix > Tamarix austromongolica. The sequence goes on from CM077810.1 coordinate 16,590,501, forward strand.
GTTGATTTCTCGATGGGAGAAAGGGAAAGGAAAGAGAAGGGAGAAGGAAAAGTAGAGGGGTATACCTGTATATATGGATCCATGTCTGGGAGTGAGGGTAAGGAAACTGATAGAGAGAGCTGGGCTTAGGCGTGGGATGGACAAGTGGGCGTAGGCGAGCAAGGGAGCATGGTGTTGGGGTAGGATCATACAAAGAGTGCAGCAGGGGTGGATGGTGTAGGGGGTTGGCACGTGCATGGATGGGAAGGGAAGGGGAAGGCAATAGGGCAAGGGGGATAAGGGTTGTTTGGCCCAAAAAGGAAATGAGGCTGGGGCTTATGCGTAAAAAGAAAAGAAAAAGAAATAATAATAAAAAGGAAAAGAAAAGAGGGAACATGAAAGAAAAGGAAAAGGAGGAAAGAAAATTTTGGGGTTAGGATTAGTATTAGGTTAAAATTTTAGAAAATTAATCAAAAATTTAATCTATGTTGTAAATATTTTATTTACAAGATATATAATTTATGAATGTATATTGTATTAAATCATAGGTTTAATATTTTCATTAGTACCATAAATTGTAGTAGCTTCTCCATTATGATTTCACCCCCAACTCTACGTATCATCCACCTACTTTTATATTCCCTAACTTTTTCTCATGATGGATGTAATAAGTGTGGGTATTATATATATGAGATATTATGAATTATAAATGGAAGAAGGAATCCATACATATGAATGAAAATAAGAAGTGTCATTCTCCTTTTCTCTTTATATTATTCTATATCTCTCTTTAAGTTTATCAATATTATAACAATCTATTGATTATTTGGGGTTGGGGTTGACTAAAAAAAATATGATGACTCAAAAATTAGAATTAGGATTAGATTTAGGGTAAAATAAAATTATCAATTATCCAATATTAATTTAATTGGGATTAGAATTAGATAAAAATTCATAATATTACAAAACCCCTCAACTCTAAGGCTTCATTTGAATAGCATAGTTTTAGTAGAAATTTCAAGTCAAAAGAAAATTTATTAACTTTCTTAATTTAAATACTTTGTTTGATTAATTGAAAAAAAAAATGGAAACTTCTTAGAATTCTTAAAGTTCTTAATTTATAATTTCTTTATTTAAATTTATTATATTTATTATTTGAATACTAAATTTATAGTAATAAAAAATTAAAGTTATTTACTTTGAAAATCTCATTATTTAAAAAAATAAATCTAAAATTTCACTTTCAGACCTAGTCTAAAACTCTAAAATCTTCTTTCCATCTCTCCGCACAATCAAAACTCTTATTTGGTATCACTTATAAAAATGAGTATCTTATATAATTTTTTTAAAGAAATTTTTTATCTTAGAATTTTTTTTAAAAAAAAAGATGATTACGTAATATAACCAATTATGATAAGTAGAACCAGTAAAAGGAGAAAAGCGTAGAACCGGGTGCAAAAGGAATATGATCTTACAAATACGTCTATGATGCTAGTCTATGAGACGACGACTCTTGTCCAAAAACTTCCCCGTCAGTTACTCTTTCATACCTCGCTTGTTAAATTCAATGAATGTTAGCAATGATGATACCCAATCATGCATTGTTTGTGAATTTTAAAAAGCAATATACTGAAAAGCATAAAACATTTCTTTAGTCTATGCCTTCTAGGCGATCATGATTCATTGGATACCATAGCGCATAGATTTTGTCGTGGCCCCATCCACCGACGATCTTGAGCAGCGGGAGAAAGTATGGCATTCTTTTGTGTAGCTTATATTTACAGATGTCAAACTTGTGACGGGGTAAAAAAAGGTAGATAGTTTAAGGCTAGTTAGAATATGCTCAAATAAAACTAAAATAAAATAGCGTGTACTAAAAGTTTTAGCAATATAGTTTATTATTTTCTATATATTTAATAATACGTTATGGTCAATTGTGACAAAAATTAATGATACTTTTAAATTTAGTTAGATGGTACTAAGTCTCCATGGATGAAATAAAACAATAACTCAAATAAGTTTGTCTTAAAAAAAAAGTAAAAACGAATTCATTTAATCTAAAACTTATCCAAGACTAACCTAATCCAACCATCTAATGTGACTTTAAAAATACAAAAAAACTTTTACATAATTCTCACACGTTCTTATATAACAGTAAATAAATAAAATAAAATAAAAAGAAGAAAGAAGAAGAAGAAGAGTGTCATACATCAAGGAATTCTTAAAAAAGGCCTTATGACTTTTTCCTGATGTTGTTTCAGCTGCTACGCCTATTGAGCTTGGTGAATCATTGAGCACTAATATTGACAAGGAACTTCCATCTTGCTCCGTTGAAGACTTGAAGGAAGATGATACTACTTTGACTCTGAAAGTATATTTTGATGCTGTTACCAAGGGTTTATCCTTTAGCTTCAATAACCCTACAGGGTAGGGGATAAGGTAATATGTAATATTCCAAAGTTTTCTAATCCAAATTACCATATAATTGATATTGTAATCTACTTAAAAAATTTCTATCACACTCTTCTAACCCATTTATATTAAATTTAAGTTTTTACAATACTAATTTCATTCATTTACAAAAAATTGTGCTTTTGAACTAATTTTCTAGTCATGTTGTTTTCGATCATTCTAAACTTGTAATTCACTCCTAAAAACATTTACAAGCATATTATTTTATTTTGATACTTCGTGCATCATTTCCAAGCCTTTCGACAATTATTTATTTGCTTATAGAAATATTTTAGTCGTTTGTGTAAAATTATAATTTGTGGTTTTCTATTCTAAACTAATTCTCACTCTTTTTGTCTCGTCAAAAAAATCATCTTGATTATAAAAAAAATAAATTCTAAGCTTAGACGTGAGTCTTAACCATTTTTTAAGTTCATCTATTTCTTGTGAATTATAATGTAACACCCTAAATTTTACTACTAATTTTTTTTATTTACAACATAAGCATATACGTAAAATATTTGGTGTTACCACTATCATTGACATAATTCTGGTATACCAAACCATCCTTACCTCAATCATAAGACTAAAAGCATTCTTAATAAAACAAGATAACTAGAAATGAAAGAAATTTTTATAAATACGAATACGAGTTTGGAGATAAACTCTGAATTATAATAATAGGATATAAACTAAGGGATAACAGGGAACAAAGAGTCCAAAAGATATCTAGGTAAAAAAAATTATCCAAATAACATAACTTTTTGCTCAAACACCCAGTAGATAAAAGGTCACTCCTCCCTATATATTTCATCAAAAGTAGCAAAATTATCCAGCTGATCCTCAAAGACCTACACAAAAGCATTAAGGTCCCTTGCTCATGGAAATGAGCATCACCCGTAAAAATGGTGGTTAATACGCTATGTAGTGAGTAAGGTAACAATACTATCAAAATTAGGGATATAGATAACAATATGCACTTGTAGCATATGATAAGTACACATATAATTTATGAAAAGTCTCGTAAGGTTAATACTAATCTAAGCCTCTTATTTGGTATAACCATTTTCATTCTTTTACATACGTAGAGTTTAGGGACCCCACTATTTTTAAACTAGTGGAATGGTCTGAATCGTCTGTTTAGGGATAATACATCTAAGCCCCTATTATTATCAGGTAGAATGGATCTAAAAACATCGCCTTCTCCCAAGCCATAATTATCATCCAGTAGATCAGATATCAAAATATCACATTAGTCTTGACTCATGTACTCTTTCACTTTAAATCAATAATGTCTTATCCATTAGGCTGCTCAAGTCATATTATTATTCATGATGTGTATAGGGTCCACTATTCTTAATCCAGTGGAATATACTGAAGCATCTTCTTAGGGATAACACACCTGAGTCACTATTATTATCATGTAGAATGGATCTGTAAACATTATTATCATTCGGTGGAACGAATCTAAAAACCTCACCTTGGCCCTACCCATGTGATCTTTTACTTTAAATGATTAATATCTTAACCATGATTGATTTATAGGTATAGAGCAGATTAAAACAGCCCAACACATCTCACAGATCATGAAGTCGTTCTCTAGAGTTAAGAACCTTATTTCTCAAACCCTAATTTTACACTTTTTGCATAACTTCTCCCATATTAATCATTTACCCACCAAATTTAGTATATATTCCTCAAATATTATTAGTAATAACATACCCGAAATTAAAGGTCTAAATCCCATGTATTGCACATGAGATAATAGTCCTATCTCAAAAGTTACTATTCACAAGGATATTAAAACCCTAATTTCACAGGTAAATCAAAAATTTTCCCATAAGGCTCATAAAATTATCAAATTAAATATAAATCCATAAAATGAAAATATTAACAACATATCAAAAATTCATGGATTAATTCTAATGTTTTGCATATGTGATAATAGCCTATTTGGTTTAAGGTTACTATTCCTAAATCAACCCATTTTCATACTTTATTTATCTTAGGTAATCCAGAATTATTCCAAGATCTTCATAGAGATTACTTATCACATTTTATATTATATAACACCTTAGAATACTGTGATTCCTATACTTAACCCACAATGATAAAAATACCCTTTGTAGTAAAATAACCCTTATTTCATGAAAATCTTCTAAGTTTTGTTAATATCCTTTCCATATTCCACATTTTATCAAAATGCCTTGCCATAATCATTTCACATTCATCATACCATTAATAAAGCCAATTATATAACTATAATTCACACCAAAGGTTTTTTCACATAAAATAACAATATCATATGAATACTCCTTACGCTTTCCTACCATATAATACTGACCACTTGTCATATTTTTAACAATCATATATTATGTCACATAATCACAACAACATGGCACAACATAAAATCATATATAACACTAAGTAATCAAAACCCTAGATTATGATAAGTATACTTACAAAATGGCTCTGGTCTCTAAGCTTGCAAAACCTATTCCACCTCTTCCGAGGCTATAGGAAAATCACATAAGAAAAATATAATAAAACATCAATAGGATTAAACCTCCTAATTAAGGAAATTATTAAGGAAATAAGGGATAAATGGAGGAATAAAAACTAACCAAATAAAGCTATTGTTTGGGAAGAAGATTGCGTAACCAAGGAAAGAAAAATAGAGGGAAGGCTTCAGCTAAAGTTGCTAAAGTGAAGGAGGGGGGCTTCGACCAAACCTGCTGAAGGGGAGGCTTAGGTTGTGGGAGAAATTTGTGCAACAAGGAAAGGAAAGAAAGGAAGAAAAAGGAAAGCGATGGAGTTAGCCAAAGGTGGGGGTGTATTTTGGTGGAAATGGCTGAATGAAAGGGGTAGGATCAGTGGTTTTAGCTGATTCTTGGAGGTAGGTTGTGGAAAAGGTGGCCGGTGCAAGGGGTAGTTTATGGTGGCTTTGCCCGATGATGGGGAGGGAGAAATGGAAAGGGTTGCTGCTGGCAATATAGTTGCTTCAATTTGGCTCACCGGTGGGGCCTTTTGTGGTGATTTTTGTGGTTGCAAGGAGGTGGTGAAGGAGGGAAATGGTAGTGCACAGGTGGTAGAAAAAAAGAGAGAAATAAGAGGGTTGGTAGGAGAATTTAATGTGGAGGATGTGTATGTATATATATCTTGTAGAAAGACAAAAATAGAGGTGAGGAAAAATTTTCAACCCAAATCCTCATGCATAGGAGGTGGGAGTTGATGGGAGTAGGGGATCGTCTTGTAGGTGGTAGGGATTAAGGGACGTGTAAGCATTATATGTGGACAATGTTCCACACATGAAAAAGGGAAAAGGGAAAGGAAGGGGGATCAACTGAGAGGGAAAAGAGAGAAAAAGGAAAAGAGGAAAAAGAAATAGGTATTTTAACATATATTTAGTTTTTGATTATAACAAGGTGGATATAAATTTAGGTTACGATAATAGGGAAGATTAATCATCTATAAATAAGGATTAGGTTTAGTTAAAAAAATTGGGGTATTACACATAAAGTCATAAAAAATTTTGTTTTACATGATAGATGCTTTTCACCGATTTCTTTGTTTTAATTCATTTGAGCTTTATAACAATTCTGAAGTCAAATATTCTTACATATTTGAATTTATAAAACTATTCTGCATCCATCTATAACCTTTTAAACCATTTGTTAATTGATATGCCTATTTGCCAAAGATGTGTTTTTGCGAATTTTCTTATTTTTCCCTTTTTGATAATTTTTTATCTTTCGAACTTCAAACCAACTTTAATACCTATATTTTTATATCTTTGGGTTTCTAAAATTATTTTTCAATTCCTATATATTTTATTAATTTTCAGAAACCATTTGCTATTTTATTTTTGCTTATAGCTATTTTGGGCATTCTTTATTTTTTAAATCATTAATCTAATTTAATCAACTTCATAACCGTACAGTTGGATCCTAACTAAACTATAACTAGTATAAAAATATGAATCACCATAGTTGACCTTGGTTAACCAAAAACATGACCATAAGTACATCACCATCACCATCTTTGTATTTATAGTTAGACCTATGCTTTAACCCTTAATTTAAGTGTCATCCAAGCAATGTTTTAGCATATTTTCCATGATAACCTCAAACATATTCTAGCGCTAATAATCAAATCCAAAATATTCCCTCAACCACCACCCAACCTCATGTTTTTCTTTTCATTTTCATTCAATAATCACCACTTACACTCATTTTATTTTCTCTACTATCAACTTCTAACCTATTTATCCCCTCCTTATTCAACCTTCTTAGAGATTTCCTACTGCCAAATAATCATCCTTACCCCTCCTCATCTTGGTGTAACTATTTTTTTTTTCTTCTTCTTCTTCTTCTTCTTCTTCTTCTTCTTCTTCTTCTTTTGTGCCGTTTTGCTGCAATTTTTCCATTTTTGAACCGTTAGATTGTTTGTGAAGTTGGTCAAGTTGTCTACTTACAACACTTATAACTCCTTCATTTCTCCTCTTTTTTTACTCCTTTTTTTTTGTTTTGGATTCCTTTCAATGTATACTCCATGCATGTACCTATAGTATTAAGAAATTAATGGTATTTTCTCCTCTTATAGCCCCTAATTTTTCCTTCCCACGTTACTTCATGTTTTCATTGCTAGGTGGGATGATTGCCGAGCCCACTTACAACACTTGAATCCGCTTCTTTTGTCAACTTTTTTTCATGATTTTTGTTGCATTGGAAACCTTGAATTGCGTACTACAAGAATCACCCAACTTTTCTCTTTAAACCATGGCTTTGATAGCCTATTGAAGCCTTGACTTTCCCTACGCAATCAACCAAAAATGGAGCAAACTGACTACCTTCTGTAATATTTTTGTGTGAACATTGACGTAATTGTTTGAGATTTATTCCACCCACTTTCTCCTCATTTTCTTACCTCTGATTTTGGACTTTATCTTATGTCCTATGACTTTTTGATATTTCCTAAAAAAAATTAGGGTTCTTTTGATCCTTAGTGTTCTTTTAGATCATTTGTTATTATTATTTGACTAACATTTGATCATATATAGGGTTTCGCGTTATCCTTAAACACTTGTGTGTATTATGAGATATGTGTGATCTTTGAGCGTTACCTTTTGTAGAGTATGCTTTGTGTTTGTGTTATAAAAATACTTTCCTATAAACCCTCATTTTACATTCCCACAAATTGTTAAGGGTTGCTAGTTATATAGTATTTTGGTATCTTTTCCACTATATTTGATCCTTTGAAATCTATAGAGAGTATGCATATTTAATAATTATGATGTATTTGGTGAGACTACCTTGGCTCTAATCCATTAGTAGTGGCCAAGTTGTTTAACCTACTAGAGCATATATGGTCTTAGACTAGGCAGACATTGGAGTCCTCGTACAAACGACTTAAATTAGGAATGTAACCCTATAGGCGGGGGTCATTGCCGCATGTGTAAAATGTTGGAGTTTGACCTCAATTTTCAAATATGATGTTAATAATATATTTTAGGAATGTGTACTAATTTTGCTGATTATGTGAGTTTTATGGGAAAAATTATTCCTAACTTGTGAAATTAGGGTTTTGTAGGGAATTGTTTATAGTAACCCTAGAAGTAGTGTCATTATCACATGTGTAAGGTGTTGGAGTTGGACCTTAATTTTCAAGTAAGTTTTCAATAATAATATCTTAGTAAGGTTTGCTAGAGTTTGGTGGATAAATGAGTATTATAGAAGTTATGCTTATAATGTGAATTTTAGATTTCTTAGAGAAAATGTGTTCTTTTTCCTTGGGCCATATTCTAATCTTTAAGAGGTTATGTTTTATGTGTTATGACTATTTATGTTAAGTTTGGATTATGTGCCTTACATATTTATATGTGTGTATGTATGATGACTTTGATATAAATAAGGATGAATAAGACATTAATTACTTAAAGTAAAAGATCGCATGAGTCAAGACTGCAGTGTTGATTCCATTCCTTTGGTTTGATAATAGTGTTCAGAAGCATTTTTCCTTAAGAGATGCTTCTAAAATCTCCACCAGTTTAAGAATAGTGGATATGAGTGTATAGCCATAGGAAGTGTTGAGTTTGTTCCACTGACTAAATAATAATGGCAATCGTGTTTTGCTCTGAGAGGTGTTTTAGTCCATTCCAATGTATTGAGAATAGCAGGATCTTGTACTCAACATAAATAAGAACAAGGATGGTGATATTATCTAATAATAGAAACCCGAAGTCAATTATTCTTTTGCATCATATCATGATCATGCTTAATCTTTTTTCCTGATGGTTCCATTATGTGATCTTATGTATTTTATACCCTTTTTACGATTGTGTTGTCACCTTAATCGATATATAGCATATTGAGCATCCTTCTTATAGATATTGCTTATTCCCATGAGTAGAAGACATAGATATTTTCATGTAGGTCGACGATGACCTATTGGATGAATTTGTTGCTTATGATGCTTTACTTAGGGGAGGAATGATCATTTTATCCTTGAGGTTGGATGTAGAGTCATAATATTCAGTTATTAGCTTTTGTCTAGATACCTTCTTGGACTCGTAGTTCCATGGGATTTTTTTTGTTGTATTTTTATAATGTATTCAGATTTAGCCTCCAAATTCGTATCTAAGTTTATAAAGTTCTCTTATTATTTATTTATCATGATCTACATTTTACTTGTTTTGCCATATATTCTATGTAAGGATGGTATAGTAAGCCAAACTTATTTCGAGTATAAAGGTAACACTCAACTATATTGTTATTATGCTTATTCTAAAATAAAAATTTTCTGTAGAAATTGACCTATTACTCCTAGAGGCTTGGTTATGGAATAACTTGAGGAATAAACATTTTTTTATTCTCTATATGAGCCTCCTTGGGCACTCTTGTTTATTGTTACCTGGTAGAATTTAAGTTGCCTTTGTAACAAGAGATTTTTTAGCCTCAAAGAGAAACGCCCGACCAAAATTATTTCCTGGATTTGTGACTTACAAGAGAAATATACCAAGATTAGAATACACTCAATGGGTTACAACATAGCAAGGGCCACTACCAACTTATTTATTTGGCTTGGGATATGCCAAGGATTTCTGACTTACAATAAGAGCCACCTTAGGCACTATGGTTTATTGTTACATGCTGACATTTATGATACCTTCATAACAAGAGCCTTTCATCCACAAAGAGTAATGGCCAAACAAAATTGTTTCTTAGATTTGTGACTTTGTAAGAGAAGAATAGAAAGATTAGACTAATCTCGTTGGGTTACAAAAGAAGAAGAAAAAACAAGGGTCATCGCCAACTCACTGATTTGGCTTGGGTATAAGCTTTCAAATGGCACGGTCAAAATTAATGTGCATGGAAGTGCTTCATCTACTCTAATAAGCATAGAAATAGGTGGTGTGAGATATGATCACTTGAGCCAATGAATTTTAGGTTTTCCGACCAATGTTGGCAATGATACTATTTTGGTTGATAAATTATGGGGATTATACTATGGCCTATAGGAAACTCATTGAAGGGGATATAAAAGGATATATGTTAATACTAATTCTCTTGTAGTAGTTAAGTTTATATACGCCAAGAAATTGGGCGATCACGTGATGAGTCCAATCATGGAGACTTGTAAGAGCTCATGGCACAAATTGAAATATAAATTGTTTGACATGTACTTAGAGAGATATATCAAGAAGTAGACCGAATGGCTCATCTAGGTCAATTCTTGCCTTATGGATTTCACATCTATGAAGAACCCTCTAGAGAAGTTAGAGACAACCTCTTACTTGACCTTGTTAGAGGTGTTAGCTACATATTTTTGAATAGAAAATAAGTCTTTGTCCTAGTTGTGAACTTTTGGAATTATTCCTCCCCATGAAAGTAAAAAAAAAGGAAAATTAATCTTACTTTATTTTGGATGAATATATGAACAAATTGGATAAGTATAATTTTATAGTGTTGTTGATATAGAATTTGACTTTCATACTAATATTTTCTTTATTGTTTATTAGTGTTAGAAATTTGACGTTATGTGTTCATGTAGAATTTATATTTAAATAAATTATTTGTTAGCAAAGTACACTATTTTTTATTTGAATTGTAATATAACAAAAATATCAAATCAATAAGGTTATCAAGCAGAAATCTAAAACCTATTCTTAATAGATAATGGAAATTTTGAAATTTGTATTTGAATCTTAAATAATAAAAAATTAACATTTAGATTTAAACCATTAGTTGGAATTCATATGGTGAATTACAATAACATCAAGGTCGCTTGAATGATAATTTTAACTTAGTGGTAAATCTTAAAATCATGCCAAAATCTAGGCTAATTTCGAGAATTTGTCCATATATTTAACTAAAATATAGTAATAGTATGACAAAATTTAATAACAAAAATAAAAAAATTCAACCCTAAAAATTCTTACGTAGGCTCATTTGACACAAATTTCTAATAACTTATAAGCAAAAGGTTTTTTGAATGTAGGAAAGCTATTCATTAGCTACTACCTAATAAGTTAGTCAATTTCTTCAAAACTTTTTGGAAAATGAGTTATATAACTAATTGAAAATTTTAAAATACCATTGAATGCATATTTACATACATAGAAAAACAAACTATAAATATATTATTAGAATAAAAATAGAAAAGAATAGATATGAAGTTAAGCTAGAAGCTACTTTATTTTCTTCAACCTCTCAAAAGTTAGTTTATAAACTATTCACAAACTTTTTGCTAAACATAATCTTTTATCTAAATATTCACCAACTTCTTCAATTAAAATATATCTTGTAACTTGCCAAACAATGTTTGATACTACTCTCCTTAAATCAAGTTGTAATTTAAAAAGTTTGCTAAAAGATGCAATACTTATAAGCTAGTTATTAGCCAGAAAAGTTTGTTCAACTCAATCAGCAAGTGTATGGATGTCATTGTAGTAATATAAGGTTGTATATATAGGGAATTTGTTATTAACTATTGATTTCTATTGTTTTTGACTATCTAGATCAATCGAAATGGCAATTTCACTTATAATGGTAGAAAATAATGTAGATGCTAAATGATACAAATAGCAAATTTCATTGAGAAGTTACACATGTTTGCACACTAATCATATGGTTATATCTCCTCCCTTGATGTTACACTATGAGTTACTCCTTTTCAACCAAACGATGTATTGTTAACTTGTGGGAAGTCTTCAATATTTTTTCTCTCACTTATCTTGATTTAGTGTGCTTTGTCAACAAGCTCTCCTAGTTCATCATAAACCTGCCTCTAATCATTAGAAAACTTTGTAATGCCTAATTTACTATTTGTGTGGTACAAAACTTTGAAGTAAGGATACAAAGTTTGGGGTTTGTTCCAAATAAATAACACATATTTTTGAATTTCCAATTAAAGAAGAAATACTTTAGTTTTTGTTTCAAATAAGGACATTTCAACCAAAAAGCTGTCGTTGATAGCTAGAATTTAATAAAATGCATGATTTTTATATTTTTATTTTATATTGTATAATATAATCTATATGATACACATTATATATTATATGTATTTAATAATGCTAAATGGATTTTAATGTATCATTAATTTAATTTTTCTTTAAGCCGAAGCATATCACTAATTTAAAAATTAAAAAGAATTGTACAAACTTAGAATCAAATTAAACTTATAATCAAAGAATCAAAGCGTATATAAAATCAAATTGAAATCAAAATCAAACTAACCTAACCAAACAAACTTGGCTCACATAATAATAATAATAATAATAATAATAATAATAATAATCGTAATAATAATAATAATAATAATAATAATAATAATAATAATAATAATAATAATAATAATAATAATAATAATAATAATAATAATAAAGGAGTTGTAGTTCATCGCTTCTCTTCTTTTTATTCATCCTTCTTCCTTTGGTTTTCCCTTCAATTTCCATGCAGTTGATGCTAACTAGTATTTATCAGCAATAGTACAAAAGCATAAGATGCTAACTGGTGGCATTCACATTTTTTTTAATAATGGTTTTCTTATAGATACCATAAAGTCTCAACTTTTTTACGGTGATTGTGCTCTCTAGCAAATTTTTGGATTTATTAGCATAATGTTCAAATTCTTCCTTCAAAACCCTTTTTAGCATATCACTCTTCTTCCTCTCCCCCTCTTTTTCTCTTTTTTCTACTTCATAGCACGTTGGGAAATTAGTTATAGATCCAAATCTATGGAAATTAGACTAGATCTTTAGTAGATTAATTATAGATCTATTCGTATGAAAAAAAAAGGAGAGGGAACAAACCACAATAAGGGCATATGCAAATGTAGTAATAGAGATGAAGGAGATGAGAGAGATTAAAGAGAATGAGGGCTTAATGACTTAGAATTGGGGCATAGTTATCTATGGATTCTTTCTTCCTTTGGTTGGATTGAGAGAGATAAATAGGAATGGAGAACAAGAGGACCCTTCTCTATTGTAGAGTTAAGAATGTAAAAGGAATAAGATGAGTGAAGAACAAGAGGAGGAAGGAGAGAGAGAGAGAGAGAAAGAATGATGAATGAAGATGAGGAAGCCAAGTGAGACATTGTGAAGCTTCTTTTTTTTTTTCCTTCTTGAGCTTGATTTTATTCATCTATTTAGTATGTTTGGGTGTTTAGATTTGGAGTTTTGACCAATTTGTTAAGCTATTTTTTTTATATTAATTTGAAATAGGTTTGTTTTGTTTCATAGCTTTGAGTAATTTAATTTTATGTTTGACATATATATATATATATTTGCGACCAAAAATAGTATATGATACTTAAATATGTATAATTTATAATTTGTATTATAAATATTATACTATATAGTATAAAATACAAAAATGATACTTTTATAAAATTTTGGCTATCTTTGCTAGCTATTTGGCCAAAATTTTCTTATTTGAAATAAAAACTAAAATGTTTTTTTTATATTAGAGTTTTGAAAAAAATTGTTCCTAAATTGGAAAAAACTCCACATATTTTTTTCCTTAATTTACATTTTTCTCCTTAACAATGGTATTACCAATTATAATAATTCTTCTGTCCACTTGCATGCCTTCTCAAATGCGGATTGAACTAGAGAAAAAGAAGATTATCTTTCTACCGATGCTTACATTGTATATTTGAGCCGCATTATGATCTCTTGGAATTCTAAGGCTCTATTTGGTTATAAGAAAATTTAAGAAAAAAATATATAATTAAAATACTTTTTTTCAATTTTTTGCAAAAAAAAAGTCAAATAGTTAATGTTTAATAATTTTATTTCTTTTTTTTTCCTATTTTACTATCTTATATAAACCAAACAAAAAAAAAGTGCTCTTTATTTTCTTTATTTTTTTAAAACTTTTTATGAATCAAATAGAACTTTAAAAAGCATAATTTCCTTATAAACTTGGGGTGCCCCTATGCCAACTTCCTGTCATTTGTTGAAACAATGTTGGCACAAAAAATATTGCTCCAACGCAGTATTTCTAAACTATCATTTCTTTAGCCAACATGCCCAACGGGGAGTTCTACATATCATTAATGTTATAGGTGACGATCAGTTGGTAGATGCTCTCACCAAACCCTTATCACGACAAAGATTTCACAGTTTATTATCCAAGATTGGACTTACTGATAATCCATCTGGCATAAGCATGATAAAGATAGTGTCTGATGAGCAGTAACCTTAGAGATATTCCAAGAGGATCGTATACCGAGCCATGAGATATTCTAGGCAAATCAGATCTTATAGCTTTGAACTCTAGTTATTATGTCGATTGGTAATTAGCTAATTGTTTGCTTAATATACGCAACATTTGTATTATAAATACCTGCTACTGTACCTCAACTAATTTAATAATACAAAAATAAAAAAATTTCATGTGAGAGCTAATCAAGCATAGAGTTGACCAGTGCTTTAGGCTTTAATTTTTAGTGAATATATACAGCACTAGCTAGTTCCAAGTGTAGCCGCGATTGTTGAGAAAATGCCCACTCAATGGGAGCATGTACATGAAGGGTGCACCAAAGTGCAAACCGTAAAGATTTTCTTAGCCTGTCTATTTTGACTATTTGCATGCCCCTGAGATAATTTTGAACAATCACTCATTGCAAACTAAGAAGTCATCTCCTTGAGATTATATGCTTGCCAAAAGCAAGGCTGCAAAATCTGTTTAGAATGATTATGGTTCCCTCTTTTTTTCTCATGAAGAAACAAGAATATTGAGTTTTGATAAAAAAATGGTAAGCTGGACTTATGGATTCGGTGGCGTTATTGGAATCTGATCTCCTCACTAAAAGGTACTGTCATGAACCTCTAAAACTCTCAATTTAAGGGTATATGTTGGAGGAGAAAATTACTGCTGCTACTACTACTACTACTACTACTACTATTATTATTATTATTATTATTATTATTATTATTATTATTATTATTATTATTATTATATGATTTTAATTTTATTGATGTATGTGTTGCGATTAAATATATATATATATATATATATATATATATATATAATGATTATTATGTATCTATGTTGGTAGTTGTAATTAAATGTATATGTTGTAATTAAATAATTTATTATTAGAAAAGCATAACACTTGTGAAGATAATTGTATATGTATGTTGGTAATTGTGGTTAAATAATATATTATGTGTGTGGTATAATAATTGAGGTGGTAATTGTGTGTATTGGTAATTGTGATAATATAATTTATTATGTATGTGCGATTGTGGTGGTAATTGTTTATGCATGTTATTGTGATTAAATAAATTACTACTAAGGAGATACAATAATTATATTAATAATTGCTTTTATTTAAAAAATTATTCAGTATCTCTCTGATTTTGGTTTAACAAGTCCAATCTCAACAGAAAGATCGATGAATTGTAGATGATAGTGAAACAGACACAAGGACCTGTGTATACACCTATGCCATTAGTCTAGGTTCAACCACCCTATATATAATCAATCTTAACACCAGGATCAACTTTCATATAATTATCCCCAATACCAGATTCATCATTCTCAAAAACTCCCCAAGTAAGAAAAGATTCATTATAAATAATTTTGATTTTAGACATTTTTATTTGTCTTTAATTCAAATAATTTCTAGCAATATAAATATTATTATGTTGTTATTATAAATATTTATAGTGTTAATATTATTATATATGAAATTGTATATTTTATTGAATTAAAAACAATTGCCGTGATTTTATTTTTCGTCACTAAATGCTTAAATAGCAAAAAATCATAGAGACATAAATTTTCTAAAGTTTTCCCTCATATTCTTTTTACCGATGTCATGTCATGACTACAATTTTAAAAAAATGGAAAAAAATAAATATTTTATGAAAATTTTGTAGCTAAAGGAGGTATTAGCAATGACATGTCGTAAAAAAAGGTCATATTCTTTCAAATTTTCCATGCAAGATTTAAATTTGTTCAAATTTTTTGAAAAAAAAATATTGTTGCCAATACTCCTTTTAAAATGGTTTCCCAAAAATATTAAAATTTAAAATTAGTCAACCAAAATTTAAATTACATTAATCGTTAATAGTATAAGTTGTGACAATATTGTCGTCACTAAAAATAGAATTGACAACCATCATTTTTTCATCCCAATTTCATCTTCTAACTATAAAACATTAGGACCTTGGTTTTGTGACTATGTGGAGGTTATTAGAGACAATAAATGATGTCCCTAAAGACTCTTTTTTGAGTAGTGGGCACCGTGAAGATGTTTCAATATAAAGAGATACGAAAAAAATTTGAACCAGAAGCCTCTAATACACCAGAGCTGACATTTATCACTAGATCAAAACTCATCTAGTAAATGCTCATTACTATATTAATTTTCAAAGCATGGGCTCCATCATAATATATGCTTCTTAAAATTAAGTAGGAATCTTAAAATTTCTAATTATGATTTGAAACGAATATTTAGTTTTTCCTTCAAAATATTTATCTATTTTTATTTGAATTTCCTTTTTTTTTCTTTTATCATAGGAATCATACATATATTAATTAGCTGTATCTTTAATTGCGTCATAAATGCTGAATAGTTTGAAATCTTCACATTTTTACTTTATTTCAACAATTCTTTTAATAAAAAAAATTAAAGTTCCGTGATCAAACTTCTATCTATGTAAAAATACTCCTTGCATGGCATTATCTTCCGTACTAGTTGCTACAGTAGAATATAAGGAAAGTCTAATATGACCAAAAGGGGTCACCTTAGTTAAATCCTGGATTTAACTAATCCTTTGCTTCAGGTAATAATATCATTAGAGATGAAAAATAGATACAAAAGACTGTTTGGTAACCAAATTATCTACCACTTACTTCCTCCATCCTATAATAGACTAGGTTTCTATTTTAGTTTGTCTAAAAATATATTGTTATTTCTATAGTTAACTTGTTTATTTTCTATAATATCCTTACTTAATTTACAATAGAAACACAAATTTTTCTATAAAAAAAATTAATGTTTCTAATTTCCAACGTGGGGCAAATTTGAAAAAATAATACTTAAATGTACTACAAACATAACATTAATTGTGTTTTCTTAGTATGTACATAAATCATAATAAATATATTTGTATGCATGGGACCGAGAGAGTACTTATTTATTATGCCGATATCACAAATTGCTTCTCATAAATTTCAGAATTATTCTTAGATTTTATCAAAATTTATAATAAAGTTTTAGTTATAAAATTAAATCAAAACGCATATATCCCTAAATATATCCACACACACACACACACGCATACACACAGAAGAGGGGTTAGGATTCAAAACAAACTCTAAATAATATACAAATGTAGAAACTACATCTGACCATTCAATTAGATCAAATGGATGACTACGATTTCATTAAAGTTCAACCATCACATTTATTATTGAAGTAATATGCTCTTATTATAGAGCTCTTCTGTCTCGCATACCTCTTCATCGACTCTAGATCCCCATATCTCTGGCTCTTCACCCCCTCTTCATCCCCTGATTCTCTTTCTTCATCTTTTGCAATTGATAGTGTTTGCAAAAAGTAAAAATAATAAAATTAACTACAACTTAGATTCATAATCAAGAAGAATAAATCAATCTATCTACATGTAAGTTACTACTGAAAATAGTGTAGGTTGCAACTTAGATACATAATCAAGAAGAATCAATCAATCTATCATACATCATTTTATGACCATCGCTAATGTATAACCTTTAAGCAATTCAATTATTGAATTCAAAATTTTCATTACAAAACAATAAGTAAAACAAAAACCTAATTATATAATGCCAAAATCAAAACCTGAGTGAAAAAAAAAATTCAAAAAAAAAGAAAGAGTAAAATTAAGTTGGAAAAATGAAGAAACAAACCTTGTAGAGCTAATTAATTGGTTTTGTGGGAGTTCACCATTGATGTTGACGGAATAAATCGAGTGGAGCTATTGCAGAATAAGTTATAAAAGATGCACAATAAAGTGGAATAAAAAATGAAATTCATAAAAGGTAACACAACTAAGGAAGATGAGTTTGGATAATCAACAATTTTTTCTAAGAAAATCAATGATCAAGGTAGTTACTCACCAAGGATGGATAAGGAGAAGTTTCAAACGGCATTAAGTCTTTCATCGGATATAAAATAAAGGCGGAATGGTCGAGCATATTTTATCAAGCTAATAAAGGTGTGTGACAAAGTCATACAATATCATTCATTCTTTCTTGATGATCTAACGATCATATATTGTTCCTATGTTTGTATATTATTTAGAGTTTTCATCCAACCCTAACCCTATATATATATGTTCATTCAATCTTCAATTCAATGTTGAGTTTACCAAACCTAAACTAGTATATGAAGCTATACTAGATTTGTTGAAAGTTAATGTTGAGACAACCTCAAATGTTGTGTTCGAATTTACTTTCGAGTAGTATTGACAATCAAGAAAGCAAAATGTGAAAAATATTTAGATTCCTCCATTATACAACATGTGTACCCCTGTTGTGGCTTCTATATAGTTACATGTGACAACTTTGACTCTTTTCAATATTCATTAGATGGATACCCACATGAATATCTTTCATGTGTAGTTGCTCCGCCTCTCTAAATCTTGTTAATGATTGAATCATTCTAGATTTTAAATCTATTTTATTTTTATTTTACTCTACACTATTTTATAATATACATTATTAGTTTTATGAAAAGTAGAAAAGAATAAATACTGCATTGCCAATTTTGTCATTGCGGTCTTTTTGATAGTTAATAACTAAGATGGAGATGTAGTTACAGGGATGAAGCTAGGATATAAAATTTACGGGTTCCTAACAAATAACAAGCATATATATAAATATAAATAGAAAAAAATGAAAATAATATATTTAATATTATCCATAATCATACATAGATATTAATTTACAATTGTATTCGTCAACGTTTTATACTTTAAAGCGAGAGATGATAGTCACATTACTAATGGTATCGGGCCATATTTTTCTATATATGACATTAGACAATTATGTACCAATTCATCACACATATGATTTCGCAACTTATTTTTAATAAAAGTCATTGCTGAAAAAACTTTTTCAGTAGTCACAGTAGCAACCAAAAAAATCATAGGTAGCTTCACAAGCATTTAAACCAAAGGATACGTAGTGTGATTCTTTGTTTCCACTAGATTCCTTGAGAGATCACCAAGTCCTTTTACTTTAGAAAATATATCATCAAATCAA
The DNA here is from genome assembly GCA_039764185.1 of Tamarix austromongolica. Lineage (NCBI taxonomy): Eukaryota > Viridiplantae > Streptophyta > Magnoliopsida > Caryophyllales > Tamaricaceae > Tamarix > Tamarix austromongolica. Next base: position 16,609,688 of record CM077810.1, read on the forward strand.
ACATCCAAAATATAATCTCAAGCTGAATGTTCAGTATCACAAAATCGACATTAGAAAACTCATCGGATAAAACTTTGTTAATCTAATCAATGACTTTTTGTCAAAAGTAGAAAATAACTCTAATGGATTCCAACATGTTACACAAGACAAAAACATAGTGCCTATCACATCAAAATGTGATTCAAGCTCCCTTAATTGCGAGTCTAATATGTTGTAGAAACAATCAAACTTGTAATGATACATTTTTGTAAGAAATGGATCCAATCATTATGACTTATTTTCCTTAACATACCTCTCATCCATATTTTCTACCACAATATTCTTAGTGTGCCAAAATAAAGAAACTTCAACAATAAGATATTCCCATCCTTCATCCATCATAGTTTGGAGGCATTGTTTAGCAAGTTGAAAAAGCCTTATGGCATTCACAATGTCTCAATCATGCTTTTGCAGCATTTGAGACAAATCATTCATGATACCTAGAACCCTTTTCATCAAATACAGCATGAAAACACACTCAAAGGACATTAATAGATCTTTGAAAGCTCTAGTCTCACCTTTTTGTCTGCTCTTTTAATCTTTTTTCAAAAAATAAATTACTTCAATAAGAGAAGAAAATAACTTAATCAAACTTGAAAGAGATTTAAGATGTGACCCTCAACTAGTATTTCTAGCCCTTGAAAGAGTTGATTCTTGATTCAATCCACACCTATGTTCTATCTTGGCTAGATTAAATGCTTAGTCTAATTCGAGAGCACATTTATCTCAAATCATATCTCGACATTTGTTAGATGATCCAATTACATTAACAACACTAGTAATAATAAAAAAACAACCAATCAACATCTTCACAAGACCTTGCAATTGCAATGAGTTCCAACTGATGTTGATGAGCAAAATAACAAACATAATACCCTGAATTATTTTTAATGTGAATCAAAAAATTTAAACTACCATATTCTCCTTTCATATTACTTGCTCCATCATAGCCTTGTCCTTGTATTCTTGATAAGCATAGTTGATATTTCACTAACATTATCTCAAGCATTGCCTTAAGTGACATAGAAATTGTATAAGCTACATGTGCAATACCAATGAATCTTTCCATCACAAAATTCCTTTGATCCATATAACGTACAACAACAACCATTTTTTTCTTTACCAAATATATCACCAGATTCATCAATTAGTATGCCAAAAATATCATCCCCTAGATCCTTACAAATCTCATTATCTTTTTGAACATTAGGAGAAGTTATCTAGCTATTTCTTGGAGCATTTTTCAACTTAAAATTAGCCATAGATGGATTAACTTTTTGCAAAAATTTTAGAAGCTCATACAAATTGCCTCAAATTTTTAAGCCATCTGATTCATCATTTTTATAAAATGCTAGTACTTGTCAAAGAAGATATCTGATAGCAATGACCGATGGTTCTAAATGAATATGATACTCATTCACTATTTAAGATTGTTTTGCCAGAGCAGCTTGAATGTCATGCTTTTGACTCATCAAATTATCACTTTTTTCACAACCTTATTCTGAGGACTATCACAAGTACTAGCAAGAATTTCAAGCCCACCCTTTTTATTCCAACCCCACATACCTTGCCCTATAAAATGAGTGCCACCAGCTTTAAATTTATTTTTGAACAAGTAACATGGTAAACAAAAAAGTAACATCTCTTACTATACTATATTCTAACCAGTTATATTGATCAAAACAAGATGCAACAAATCTTTGATTTTTTTTTGGGCAATAAGCTTAATTGAAAATTTGTGTACACAAGGTTGGAAAGGACCATGATGAATACAAGCTCTCCTTACCTCTTCTTACTATTATGGATGGAAATCTTTTTTTTTTGTTCTCAAACCTGAATCGAGCTCTAGAGAAGTAAATCCACCTAATTGCATTTTGTGGCTCGAGCTCATTGAAGAGACAAAGAAACTTGTACGTGAATTATAGGCGTCAGAGCTAGATTAGAATGTTTTCAATTAGGCCCTTCTTTATTTTTAAATTGCTTTTGAAAATATTTCCATATGCTAATTTAACAAAATAAAATCTACAATTATCGATACAACAACACACAATATCATGAACAAATACTTAACTAATATAAAATTACAAAATAATGAGCTAATTCATATAACCAAACTAATTCATACTACACTAATTTGAAATTAACATAACATAATGCAAAATATACAATAATCAACTAATTCATGTAACCCTAATTCAAGATTACTTTATAATTGACATGAAAACAATAAGAAATTTTCATTATCATAAATTCACATTAAAATTAGAAATAAAAGCACAAACTAATTCAACCAACATAAATTAGGTTAAATTTAAATTAATTAAAAAATAAAACTCACCACTTCTTATTGTTGTGTTGCTGACTATTGGGCTCAGGGATAGATGTCGGCTAGACATTCAACAACATAAGTGATCATCGACAGATGAAACAACGGTGTCATGGTGGACAGTGGTGAGGTGAGTGCGGACCCCAAAAATCACCATTGACAAATTTTGTTTTAAACATAAAAATATACACCAGAAGAGGGAGGTGTTACCGCCGTAATTGGTATAAGTTTGACCCTAGGTCATCCTTATTCCAACTACAAGGCAACGTAGAAATAGGTGCAACCATGATATATATGACAAGGAAAGCATTTCATAATATAATAGAGGCTAAATGTTTGTTACCAAAAAAATACTGAAGTATATAAACATTGTTCGACTAAAATAAAACATTTAAACTAAAAACTGAAATGGTTAATAGCCGAATGTCACTCTCTCCGGGCCCCAACCTTAGATTACTACAACATCACTCTACCCCGATCGTGCTATCATAAGCAACAAAGTCATCTAGGACATCCTCAGTCACCTACACAGACTTAGGATGGGACACTACTGGTGGGAATGGGCAACATCCATAAAATGGGTGATCAATATGCTACGTACCGAGTAAGATAACAATACAGTCAAGCGAGAATAAGGTATTTAATGATACTATAGCAAGATATAAGGCACATAAGAAGGTTATTTTAGTTCGTTCATTACTATCTGGGCTCAAGACATTAGTGTAGTAATTAGTCATCTCTTGAATTATATCAATGTGGGTTCGGGGACCCCACTATTCTTATCAGTGGACTGATAAATATAGTATAACCCAAGACAACACACTCTTGAACAATTTTTTCACCAATGGACTAATAAATACAATACAACTTAGGGCAGCACGCTCTTGGCTACTATTCTCATCGATGGACCGGTAAATATAATACAACTTAGGGCGGCACGCTCCTGGCCACTATTCTCACCGGTAGACCGGTAAATATAATACAACCCAAGGGAGTACGCTCCTAGCCACTATTCTCATCAGTGGACCGGTATATAAATATAAGGTACAATTGGTCCCGACCCACGTGGTGTTCCACTATAAGTAATTAGTATCTTTCCGTAAATTATTATTATCTAAGGGTTTTATTACTTGAGCTTAGGACCCCCACTATTCTCACCGGTGGACCGATAAATATGATACAAACCCAGGGCATCACGCTCCTAACTACTATTCTCACTAGTGGACCAGTATATATATATATATATATATATATATATATATATATATATATATATATATATATATATATGATACAACCCAGGGCAACACGTTTGATAAACACATATTTTTATATATTTTATACCCTTTTATTCTATACTTTTGGTCACTTATTTTAGTAATATGTGAGGTTATTTACATTGTTTATAATTTTGTGCTTAAAATATAATAATCTCATATATTCAATTTATTTTGAGCAAAAAGATGAAAATTCGTATGTAATTTGACGACATGCCATATTTTGGCTATAACTTTCACGTATGAACTCGGATTTAGACGATTCAAATTTCTATGTAAAGCCAAAATCAAGATCTACAATTCTTATTTCTAGAAATTTTCTCTAAATCTAGACGTAGAATTGGAAAAATTGAACTTAAAGTTACAGATGAAGTATTTTACATAATAAAAGTTTGGTAGGCATGATTTAATTAGTTACTATTCTTGTTCCTTCTTTGCAGGTGCCCCATTAGCAACACTACATGTGGGCTATGTGGGCTAGGAGCTGAAAAGACACACACCAAGAAATTAAGTTAGTAACTAATAAAACGTAACAGTTTCAAGTGAAGATTAAATGATAAAGAGAAGATCAAGGAAATAAAGGAAATGAAGCAAAATGTAATAGTTTCACGTAACAGCTTTCCTTAAATATTGTAAGACTTACGGCCAAAGAAAAGAGAGAGAGAAAATGACCCATGCACTATATATATATACACATCTTAATACACACAAAAGAGGAGAGGAACAAGGTTTCCCACCGAAGCATAAAAAGAAATTCGAAGCCTCATCGAAGATATAAGAAGCCGAGAGCCTTTTTCTTTTAAATTTCCTACTCCCTGCTCCTCCCCACAAGAAAATTAGGGAGAATTAAATTTAAGTCTAGAATTTATATAAATAGAAGGATTAGCCATAGTAAACGAGCGGGTCCATGATCCTATGGAGAGTAATTAATCTATTGGAGGAATCCTCGCAAGTGCACTTTGACCGGAAAGTTCGTGTACCTATTCTAAATTTCCTTCTTTTATATAATTATTTACTTAAATTTTAATGTATTCCTAATGAAACGTGTGTTCTATATTACATTTAATTAGCCATGTTTTATTAAGCTTGAATTTTTATTGTGCGTTATTATTTCAGATGTTGAATAATTGAGTTTTTGATATATAAATTATATTTCCGATTCATGTATAAACTTTTGTCCGATATATGAAATCTGATCAATTTCTAGGATAAGGGTTGTAGGTATCAGGTTAATTCTAGCAGGGTAGTAATTAATCGGAACAAGTAGCAATTAATTTAATTCGGGGTCTTCATAAGTAACTGAATTGAATTAAAATATAATTTATTCTAGTCAATTTGAGAATGCAGGGTTTTTAATTTGGCTAGGGCTAATGAGTTTCCTTAGAGCTTAATGCAATTACTTTATCTCTAGGTTAATTGAATGGCAAAGATTAATTTAGAGAGATTAATTAGTACTAGAGAAAACGCGGCAGTTAGCCTAATTAGACAATATCTAGAGCCGAGAGAGTTAGCGGGTTAGTTCTGTATGGTTAGCCTATCAACCTTGATTATTTAAATATCTGATGCTTAATAGAAATTGGCAATGCAAATTTAATATAGAAGTTGGGATGGAGAAGGGTAGATATATATATGTTATATTTATTTAATTCTTAGATTAGTTTAGTTATTAATTCAGCTATTAGCTAATTTAATTATTATTTTTTCCCCTTTATATGAGAACCCCCCCAATCTTTGTAAATATGTGAATAGTATATATATGTGTACCGTGTTATTTTTATTAATTCTTTTTACTTAATATTTTAGAGTCTAAAATCGCATCCTCTTCGTGGGAACGATCATTCCTTACCCTATGCTACGTATTGTTAGTTATTATTATTTGGGTTAGGAGAAGGTTTAATTTGATAGCAGCAACAACATGCTACCAACGTTCCTAGTCACTATTCTCACCGGTGGACCGGTATATAAATATAAGGTACAACCAGGCCCGACTCAAGTGATCTTCTACTTTAAGTGATTAGTATCTTATTCATGTCTTATTTGTTCAGATATCACACACAACCATGCACAACCCATGTATAACTTCTAGCCCTTGGAAACCCTAATTTCTTAAGTCTGAGGAATCCTCACCCCCTAATGATCCTTTAAGTCCCAAAATTATCAAACAACCCAAACCTATCATTAAGAACCCTTTTATATTTATGATTCATAACCATTTTCCCCCATTCTCACATATGATAACCATAAGCCCCTAGGGTTGCTCCTCAAAACCCTAGTTTGGCCCCATGGAAATACTCCTCAAAACCCTAGTTTGACCCCGTTGGGCCCAATCCCCTTTAATCCTACTTATTTAGTCCTAAACTCCCACAACCAAGCATATGTTACTATGATTATCCATACCATAAATTTGTGTAGCCTAACTCCTTTATTTTGCACATGTGATAACAACCTCTCTAAAGGACTTCTCTCTAAACCCTAATCTCCCTTTAGTAGTTGTATCCACTCCTACTTATCCCACCTAACCTTCAGACCTAACACACATTCTCTACAAGGCATATTCAACATCATAGTTCAGAAGCACAACCCAACTCCCCCATCTCCTACATGTGATAATGATCTACCATTAGGGTTTTGTACCACCAAAACCCTGGTTTCACCTACTTAGTAATCTCCCATCTCCTAGAATCCAAGGACTCCCCCAAGTTTTTCCAAACTACCCAACAATACCATCATTTCCTCCCATAACCATCCTTTTCGACCATCTCTTACTTAGTCAGCCCCAGATATAGACCATATTAAGTTTGACTCACCCCATGCATGGTCAACCCTCTCCATGTAATATCTGCACTAATCCTCTTTTATAATTATCATACTTATTATTTAACATTTTTTAAAGGATATTTAACTAACTTATTCCCTAGGGTTTCCCTATATGCCATTTTCCACAATATTAACCAAAATGCCCTTGGGTCTCCGAAACCCCACCCAAGCCTCATAACTTAAAATATAAGAAATTCTCAACAATTCTCAAAACATGCAGTACCACATAATAAAATTACACAACAATATATGAACCAAACAATCATGTCCACGAATACTCTTACCTTAGATCCTTGCAAGCTAAGCTGCACAAGCAACCCTAGAACATGTAACAGTTAATGTAGTTATTCACTTAACACATAACATAACCACATAAGCACAAGACCCTAGATATAACTATATCCTTACCAAAACGACTACGGTCTTGAAGTAAGAAAAACCAACACCTCCTCTCCTATGGTCACCAGAACAGTACCTAAAAATGGGAATATCCAAACTTAGGTTATCTTATCCTTTTTCTTCCTTTTCCCCTTTTTTTCTTTCCTTAAACAAAAAAATAATGATAATAATACTAATATTAACAATGATAATAAATTTACTTAAATGAAGCTCAAAATGGATGAAAGGAAAGTGGTTTAACCAGAATAGGTAAGGGAAGTGGAGGGTGATGCGATGGCAGTGGCTCAAGGTGGAAGGTAGTTTTTGGTTGGGAAAAGAGTGGGGGGTTAGTCTTTTGGGGGTTGATGGTGGTGTTAGCACTAGGTAGTATAGTGAGAGGTAAGGTGGCTCATGGGAGCAGCCACGGTGCTTGGTGGCTACGAAGTCTAGAGGAAGGGAGGAGAAAATGGGGGAATGGTGGTGGAGAGGGCTAGTTGCATAGGTTGGGAACCTATGCAGGAGGTGGTGGTGGTGTGAGGTGGTGTAGGGTGGTACAAGCTTGGGGAGAGGAGAGGAAGGGGAGAAAGACGGTGGTGAGGGGCTTAGCAGGTGCAGGGAGATGTATGTAAGGGAGAGGGGAGGAGTTTGGGCGGCAGCATAGCCTAACTACAATGGTGTTGGAGGTTGAAGGCGGGAGCAGGGGAAGGGTGTAAGGTGAGGTCGACTAGGGAGAAAGAGAGAAGAGACAGTGTTTAGGGGTATTTATAGGTTGTGGGGGAGGATAAGGACAACGGAGGAAGGGGACAAGGGTGGCAGGTTGCAACACCCCAAGTTGATACGACTATGCGGAGGCTACCTCGGAGTGCTTTCGGATTGATTGGCTAGCCCCACAGATCAACATGAGTTCTTTCAGCGCACTTTATCCTCACTCACGCACTTCTTGAGAAATTTTTAAAATTTTTTTGAAACTTCCTAGGAGGGTCACTCATCCTAAAAATTGCTCGACGGCTAACATGCTTAAATGTGGGTAGCATGATGTTGGCAGGGAAGGACAATGTGAAAGTTGTGCGGTGTAGGGGGTGCAGGTGTCTTGCAGGGAGTGTAGGGGGATTGTGTACAGGCATGCCAGCGTAAATGCCCCGCATGGACGAAAAGGGAAAAGGGGAGGGGAGGTTGGCTGGTGGCAAGTTATAGGGGTGTGAAAATGGCAAGGGGGTCGTATAGGTCTACAGAGCGAGAGGTAGGGGACGGGGAGAGAAGGTAAAAGGAGAAAGAAGGGAGGGAGAAAAAAGGAAAAGGATAAAAGAGAGGAGGGCTTGGCTCGTCACTCGGGGGAAAAGAAAAAGGGGAGGGGGAAAGGAGAGTTGGGTCGGTTAGGGGAGAAAGAAAGAGAAGAGAAGAAAGGGGAGGGGCACTTGGGCTGCTGTAGCGTAGCCCAGGAGGGGAAAGGAAGACAAAAATAAGAAGGAAGAAAAAAATTTAAAAAAAAAGAAGAAGAAAAGAAAAGAAAAAGAAAGAGGTGGTGGGATTTTTAGGTTCTTAGGGAATTAATAAAAATAATTAAAAATTATTATATTTGCCTATAATTTTTTTATGCTAAGTGATTAAGATAAGGCTTATAAATAATAAGTTTTAAATCTCATATTATTATTATATTATTTATTCTTAGGATTTTTCTTTTTGGAGTATTACACATGTAGTAGTGGATAAGGTTGGCCTAAGCATCAAACTATAGGAGTGGATGATGGTGTAAAACGTCAAATTGAGAAAAATGCTATAAGGATTGATATGGCTACTTATATCAACATGGTATACCATCCTTTTAGTGATTCCATACTAAGAACTCTACTGTTAAGTGTGCTGGCTGTGGAGCAATTTTCAAGATGGGTGACCCTCTTAGGAAGTTTCAAAAATTTTCTAAAAACCTCTCGGGAAGCGAGTGAGTGAGGAAAAAGTATGGTCATATTAATTTGGGGTGCTAAAGATGACCCTTGCTAGCAAAGTCGAAGTAGGTGTATGTGATATGTAGAGGCAAGATGTGAGCCGAATGGAATTGATGAAGAAGAAGTTGAAAGGGTTGAGTGGCTCGAGTCTGTTGAGGAGAAGTAGGCGTAAGGTTGTGTGAGGGGTCAGGGATGGGGACAGGTAGGTGTGGGAAAAAATTAGAGGGGAGAATTTGAAAAAATAAGATGGAAAATTTTTTACCAATCAGGGTTTGAATTCGTGACCCCCCTATTTCACTTAAGTCCACATCTAACTTCCTAACTAGTGCTCTAGAAATGTTTTTATATATTTTAATTTATATATATATAATATATATAATTTTAAAATTTTCATCGGGTCAGGTGACCCCATAGGCTCTTAATTGGCTCCGTTCGTGACTTATTAGAGAAATACTATTTTTGTAAAGGGATATTAGTTAATTTAGGTGTTAAAGTTACTACTAAGATGGCATATTTTAAAACTATATATGTGTGTGTGTGTGTGTGTGTTGAAACATTAAACATCCTCCATTATAAATTAGAGAGTAATGCATAATAATTTATGTACATGTACTTCTTTCCATACTTGTTGAAAGTAATTTCCTAGTTTTCTACTCCCTCCTCCTTTTGTGAAGTTATTTTAACTTCAAATTTTTATATCAACAAAGAATGTCACATGAGAAAAATTAAAGCATAATTTTCTTATTTACCTCTATATACTTTTTATTTTTGTATTGTTAGGTGTACTAATTATATTTCAAAATTTTTTTCCTCTACTTTATAAAATGACAAAGTAAATGATATATTTACAAAAATCACTTACACTTAATTAAATGTTTTTTTCTTTAGTTAGTTGGGTTAATTGAGACAAGAATAAAAGAGAATAAATCACAGATAATAGCAAATAAATTCATGCCTAATTGGTGTTGGTTTTATAACTACCATTCTCACCATAATGGCGGAGTGTGGGTGGGCTAGAACCCTAGAAATATTAAGTTGACTATGAGAACTAGATCTTATCAACATAACTATTATGATGTTGAATCTATTTCATGTGACATCTAGTTTAAAATTACCTTTGTTTATGGGATGAATGAAAGTGCACATAGGAAATTTCTCTAGGAATGGATAATTAGAACTTAACCAGTTTCCTTGCCATGGTCATGGTAGATTTCAATGTGGTTTTTTGTAGTGATGAAAAATTGCAAGGATTCTTATTCATGAGCTAGATTTGCAAGATTTTTCTTAGTGCATTCAATAGCTTAAACTAATTGATATAACATTATCAAGTGATGTTTTCACTTGGTCTAACAAACAACAAGGAGTCTATATAATATGTTGCAAGCTTGAAAGGGTGATGAGTGACCCTAATTAGTTAGACACTTTTGTTAATGCTACTACACAATTCCTGCCCCCTACTATTTCAGACCATTCTTTTATGCTAGTTTCACTAGAGACTACTTCTCATAGGGTCATAGACCCTTCAAATTTTATAGTATGTGGGTGTTGGATGAATCATTTTTCTCAGTAATTCATACTCACTGGAATCAAGAAATGAGAGGCAAAAATATATATAGGTTAGTACTCGAACTATATTAATCGAAAGCACCTTTGAAGAATCTTAATATACACAAGTCTAGGAATCTATATAGATGTTATGCCCCATATTTTTGAAAGTTTTTTTGAATGGGAAGTTGTAGTGTTTATTCAAATTTGATAATGTTTGATTTAGATTCAAAATTATAATTGAGTTTGAGAAAAATTTATATTTGAATAAGCATTAAAAATTAAATAAAAAGAGTTTTCAGGGGGACCCATCGACTGATTCTATAAACCGATCAACTAGTTTGGCGTTTCATATAAAGAGTTTTCATCTACCAAAACAGTCCTTTGGTTTGGAAAACCAATCAACTGGTCACTAGAACAGTTAACTGGTAAGCCAAACCGATCAACTGGTTTGTCAAGCATAGTACATTTTCTAAATTTTATTTTTTAGAAAAACTTCTTATACCAAAATGAAACCTTGATAATACCATTCTAAGTTGTTCTTTAGAGATTCTTATCCTTTCTTATCATACAATCGACTCTTTTTACTGCCTCGACCTAATTCGAGGGTTCAATTTGGACAATTGAGAGAGAGGATGATAACAGCTTTATCTTTTTCCACCTCTCTCCTCTTCACACTTCTAGAATCATTGCTTCAATTCTCATACTCTCTTTGCTCAGCTAGGAGATTACTTCCCACATTGATCAATCATTTCCTCTCTTATGTTTGCCATTTTCTAGGCAAATTTGACCTGCATTCTCTAGAAATCACCACTACAACTTTGGTAGGGAGGTCAGCCTATCTTGATAAAATTTACCCATTCAACTCAAATTTTAACGGTAGGAATTAGGGTTTTTGATTTGTGCATAACCCCACTTGTTCTTGTACCAACTGGTGGACTATAAATAGTCTTAATCACCCCTTCCACTCGCTTTTCTTTCAGCCACCAAGATATTCCAAATTTCTAGCATAAATGTTCTTTTCCCCCAATTTGAGCTTAATTTTGGGTCCTTTACACTCTCATGATACTTTCGCTAGCTCCTTATTGTTTATCTTTAAGCATGGGAGAGTCAGATTTTAGAGGAAGTTGAGTCTCTCATTTAGCACAAATTCCCTCTATTTTTCTCTTAGGTTTTGTTTGGAAGTTGAAAATATTCCATGTTGAGTTTTTCTATTTGTGAAAGAGTTTTTCTTGCATAAAATAGGTCATTATTACTTCTAAAATGTGGCATGGTTAAGCATGTGGTGTGGTGTATTCTTTAAAGTCCTAATTTTAAAGGTTTGCATAACAATTTGGTTCCAAATTGATGCATGTTGATTAAATTATGAATACTGAGAAAAAAATGCATGATTTTAGGGAAATTATGGTTTATTTGATTAATTGTGAAGCATTTTTTAGTTTATGAGATGAAAAAGTATGGACATGATGCTATGATATGTTTTGGTTTGGATGTGATAGGATTTTTTTTTGGTGATTTGCATGAAAAATGTTTGTTTGTGTTGTTTAGGGGCAAAGTGATTGACTGGTTAAGCCAAAACAATCTACTGGACCTTAGAATAATCTATTGATTGGCTTAAACCAATTAACTGGTGGGTATGTGGTGAACTTGGTTTGCTCTATACTTAAACTCATTGATTGGTTTGACAGAACTGATTGACTGGTCTCAGAAAAGTACCAGTCAGCTGGTTTGGCCAAACCGATCAACCGGTTTTACAAAACTCTGGGTTTGGGTAAGCCAAGCTGATTGACTTGTTGGTCTAAACCAATCAACTAGTTAGACCAAACTGATCAATTGGTTCAACTAGATTGTGTGATATTGATCTTTTAATTTAGATATGGTTCAACACCATACATAATGTTGCTATATAATTATTTAACAAGTAAAATACATCTGTTGACATGGATTGACAACCTATGAATTAAATGGATCATAATTTATGCCATACTCAATGGGTGTTGTCAAGGTCATAATAGGAAAACCCGAATAAGTATTTCATGTCTTTAAAGGGTTAATGTAATATGGATTATTGGCCTGAAATGGATTAATATGAAAGATTGGTTAATATTGATTTAGCATTAATGGAAATCCTACACATGGTTGGGGGAATGGCAATGGATAAGATGGAATAAGTATGTGAATGCCTTGCTTTCATATTGTATGGGCCTTGTATGATCACATAACCTTTATAATAACATATTAATTACTTAAAGTGAAAGATGATCTAATTGCGTATGGGTCTAGGTTACCCGATCCTTAATTAGCTACTGGGGATTAGTTTGCTTTATGGCGTTTATTGGTGCCTTTGGGTAGGATCCTAATAGATCCCAATACCTTACCTACTCTAGACACTGATGATGTATTAAGGGTTATCGATATTAAAGGGTCTAGTTAGCTAGGTGGTTTTTGTCTTTGGCCTGGACTTATGTTAATTTGTGGTTACTTAGCTTCAGTCGAACTTTATGTCCTTTGATTTAGATAGACTTCTATGGTATATAAGACCATAGGGTGGTGCACAGTCCATCACTCAATAAGAATTTGAATAATTATTTGAATAAGAAATTTTAATAAGAATATGGCTAAAGAGAAAAATAAAAGGAAAAGAGCGTTAAGAGAGACAATATCTTATAAACAAATAATCTAATGAATTAGGTAAGTGGAAAACATGTCCTGTTGTGGAACTATGTGCACGGATGAATGAAGCCTTAATAATATATGGGTAATATGCTTAGTAGATTGCATGTTGTCATATACGATGTTGTGTTATGTTGTTAAACATTATGAGGCATGTATGGTATGAGTTTCCTATGCATCATATGACCACTATAAAGCATGTATTATGTTTATTTTAAATAGGCATGAGCTATGTTAGTATGATCTCCATATTATCCTTTTAACTTGTGTGTCTATGTTCTTGGTCACCTACTCATTCCTACGAGTAGAGGGCCATGTGTAGCCTTTTAGGGGTGGTTAGTAGTGGGTCAACCTCATGTTGGTCATGGGTTCTAAGAGCGTGAGCATCTGGAGACTTTTGTATAGTCCATGATGGACTAGATTTTAGGGTTTTGCCCTACTTTTGTTTTTATAATTTGAAATCCCATACTTTAGCTCAACTTTCCCTCCCTTGTGTATTTGAGTATTTTCCGACCGTCAAATTCATGTACTTAAAAGGCTTTCTTTAGATTTTTATATAATGTGTTTTGGCATACTGCACTTTGGTTTTGGTTGGTTTGGTTTTCAATCTTGTATCTAACATGGGACGGGCGGCTGGTGTCTATCCTATGTTAGGTGTGGCGGTAACACCCCATTTTTTCTAAGTGTTTAGTAGTTTTCCACTTCCACAAGGTTTTTAAAATGAAAATTTTCATTAGTAAAAAATGGGAGTGTTACAATAAAAGAGTTCATGATACAAGAGAGGTATCACAGGACATTTAATAACAACTTACAATAAACCCTTTAAATCGGGATCTTATTGAACCTATCAATGAATTTAAACATTTGTCTAAATGCCAATAAATCTTTTACCCACATAAAGAAAAGGTACATTGGTTAAGAAAATGATATGGGAATACCCATTATTTTCATGCAATACTTTATATCAACCCAATTTATTATCTTGAAGGGTGCTTAGGGAGTTCTCTAAATATATCAACCCACTATCTCACAAAGCTTGATTAAGTTCTTCAAAGACCTTTTTGATACTCTTCCTATTAATCACTATCTTCCTTCCACTTACATTATTACCCAAGGTCTTGTTTTACTCAAACAACACCAACAATAACTCATGACATAGGTCACAAAGGAGGAGGTCATATCTACTTTATCTTTAATTGGGAATGAAAAATCACCAGACTGTGAGGGCATTAATGCTTTATTTTTTAAAAGTTATTGGGACATTATTGGAGATGAACTTTGGGCCATTCTTTCTGACTTCTTTCATAATGGGGATACATCAAAAATAGCTACCACCACTGCACTAATTCTCATCCCTAAAAATGCCCATGCTGACTCCCCACACCAATTTAGACCAATAGCCTAATGTAACTTATTTTATAAGATAGTTAAAAATATTATAGCTCATAATATTCATCCATTCTTACCTCTCCTTATTGGAAAAAATTAGTCAACCTTTGTGCATGGGAGTAATATTGCAGATAACATTCTTTTGGCCACTAAAGTGGTAAAAAAACTATAACAATGATCATCTTTCTCCAAGATTCATACTAAAGATTGACATGAAAAAAGCCTATGACTCGATAAGTTAGTATTTCTTAGAGGAGGCATTACTTGAGTTCCATTTCCCACCTCACTTAGTTGGTTTAATTATGAGTTGTGTGAAAATAGTGAGATATTCCATTAATTATATTAATGGTTGTCTTTTTGAACCTTTCCAAGCTAAAAAAGGGCTTTAATAGGGTGATCCCCTTTTCACCTTTTATATTTGTTCTAGTGATGGAGCCCTTGAACAGGGCTTTGTCTCATCTTTGGGCTCATTCAAATTTCAAATTTCATCCAAAATTTAAGAAGATTAAATTGATGAGCCTCATATTTACTAATGACCTACTATTCCTCAGTTTAGTTGAAGTGGGCTCAATTCAAGCCATTATGAACATCTTTACTACTTTTTCTAGAATCTTAGGTTTAGCTATAAATCTTGAGAAAAGTAATATATTTGGGGGGGGGGGGGTAAGGTTTCATCACAAAAAAAATCTCATATTTGGAATTAGTTCCATATTCTTGAAGGCTCTCCTCCTGTCACATACCTTGGTGTACCTTTGGTGAGTAAAACATTTAAGAAGAATGAATACCAACCTCTAATTTAGAAATAAATATGTAGGCTTAATCTCTGGAAAAATAAAATGTTAAGTTATGTTAGAAGGCTTCAACTCATCCAGTCAGTTCTATTTAGCCTCCAAACTCATTAGAGCTTGATATATCATCTTTATAAGGGTTAGATTCATGTGATTAAATCCCAAGTTATGTTGCTATATCACTCAAAAGGCTCTAGTGAGTTGGTAACATGTTTGCAAATCTATAAAGGAAGGTGGATTATATGTGGTTCACCTTGAATGGTGGACTACTGCTACTGTGGGAAAGAATGTATGGTATATTCAACACAAAAAATGAGACTACATGAATTCAATGGCTCGAACTCTATTATTTCAAGAATACATATGTGTGGTCCATGCCTATCAAATAATCATATTATTGGGTTCTAAGATAGATACTATCAAATAATCATATTCTTGGGTTCTAGCATTTATTCAACTCTACTCAAGATCAAATAAAGTTTATGAAATGGAAAAATAAGTCTTACTCAAATTTATTAGTTAATCAAACCAGCTTCACCTAAGTTTAGTTGGTGGAAGAAAGTATAGAACCCCATGTATTTACCTAGGCAGAGATTTTGCCTATGGCTTGTTATGGTGAAAAGGTTGGTAAATGAAGATAAGATTCTAGAGTAGGAGTTACAAGTTGATGAAAAATGGGTGTTATAACATAAAGCTCTAAAATTCTAGATCACCTATCGTTTGAGCATTGCTGCTCTTCTAAAATTTGGAGAAAGTTGAATGTGGGGTTTGGATGCACACATAACCTAGGTAACTTGAGAAGTATTATTCATTAGATGGAGAGATATAGAAAGGGACCTAAAGATAGAAGATTATCCCTATAATACCTATTTTCAGCTATCATTTATCACATTTGTCATGAAATAAATCAATGCTTACACCAAGGGAAGACTCGTAATCCAAGATAAATGATACGAGACATTGTAAGGAAAATGGCTAGTAGCATAAAGTGCAATATCAAGTGCAAGTATTACAAATAGGCTTAGATATTTTGTTAATAATATGTGACTTGATTCACTTATTATTTTATTGATGGATGTAATTCTTTCAATTGGAAGTAATAAAATTTTAAATTACTAACCAAAAAAATTCTTCTAAAAAGGTGTTAAAATGCGTATTGTGACTTGTTTTTACTTGGGAAGAAACAATTAGGAAAAAAGAAACTAAATATTTGGCTTTGCTATAGTTAACCAAATGATAAAGTTTACTTTAACTAAAAAACTAAATGAAATTTGACTTACTAGTTCATTTGTACTCCATCCGTATTAAAAAGTTATCACTACATATTTTGAGAATAAAGTTTGATCATTAATTTTTCTTAAAGTATGATATATTAAGATATAGGAATATAATTATTATATCAGTATTAAAAATATTTGTGTAGAATTATTTTATTTTTTTAATATATATTAAAATATATTAATGAATAAACTTTATCTCGAAATATCCATTGCTAGTCTTTTTAATACGGAGGGAGTAGTTTTTAAATAGTAAACTAGTTGAAAAGCATTAAATTATATTAGATACATTCATATCCAAAAATTAAATTAAGCATTGAATTATATTAAAAGATGCATTCCTATCCATAAATATCATCTTATTATAGGATTATATATATATATATATGGAAAGTTAGCTCCTAAGAGGTTAGAAATTACTTGTTTTAGCTTATCAAAAGCTAGATTACTGAAAGATTATTAGGCAAAATTTTAAAAATAAAGCTTACAATTGATGTATAGTGGTATCGGTTCCGGCAAATATGCTAGAAATGGTAGTTATCTCTCAAGGAAAATAGCTTGAACAAATTAGTTCATGAGAAAAAAAAGGTACTCCCCTTTCTCTTCTCTTTGTTTTTAATTTTATTAGTCTTTGATTAAATATCCATACTACGTCTTTGTTACATTAAGGTAGAGCATGTATGTGTGTATGTAAGATTCAGGTAATCAAAGTACCAAGCACTAGACCATGATGATATCAATCATATTATTAAAAACTAAACCAAACTAGTTGGGTGAGCTGGTAAACCGATGAGTCGGTCACATGCCCCTTCTAGATTCCATATTAAACCTATTCCATAAGAAAACCAGTAGAAATGTAAAAAACTAGGAGTTGCCAATTGAATTATGAAACATACTAGTTTTGTTGATATCCCATACAACTCCATTTTCACCCTCCAATTTAAATTATATCTTATTTTAATACTAGGGGTAGGTGTGTCATTTTTCTCAACCCTAATAATATACTATTTACTACTAACTTTATTTGATTCACTCATTGTTGGTTATCTTCTTCACCATTCTATTTCAGATTTGTGATGTGCGATTGAGGAGTTTAGCATTCAAGCAACTTTGTCCAACAACCATCATCTTCAGCTCCTCAACCTCATCGGTGATCCTTCAATGGCATCTCATGGCATAATAGAGTCTTCATCCATTTTGCATCCACAAGCTCGAGTGCATCATCTTTAAGGGTATCTGTCGTCTTCAATCTCTGAGGATTCTACAAGTTCCATAGTTATCCATTTTTCATAGTTTAGTTGTCCGTCAATCTTAGGTGAGTGGTTTCTGTCTTATAGTTTTCCATTGATTATAAACTAATCTCCATTGTCTTAGAGAGCTTGTTTAAGCTCAATCGACTAGTACATGTTTGCATATTTTAATTCTTTGTTAATGTTTAGGCTTTGAACTTGTGATTAGTATATTGATTATTATAATTTATGCTTTGAAATATCTTTAAGATTTGATTATAGAGGACTAGGGTTAGTGTATAAGCTCAATTATAAGGGTATTGTTTAAGCTTGATTGTGTACTTGATTTGCTCAATCATCAATTACAGGGCTAGTGTTTACACTTACCTAATTTGTATGTGCCGCTATTAATGTGTCTATTAAGTTAGGATTTGGAATTTTAGTTTGTAAATTGTGATAATACACTTATCTAATTTTTCATTTGTTATTGTTAATGTGTCTCTTTAAATTTGTTTCTGGATATTTAGTTTGTAACTTGTAATATATTCTTAATGATTTAAAGATGTCTACGGTGGTGAGTAATATTGGCTCTCTGCCAAATTCTTCTCAAGGTTCTTCTCAAGGTCATTCTACGAAAAAGGTTATGATGTTTATGTTTTTTTAAACTTCTTTCTAGATATGGAATCTAGAGTGTTAAATAATATTTACCTGGCATTAAAGGTCAAGTGGATAGGTGTAAAAAAGTTCCTCTTGAAGTTGGGATGAATCAAAATATTGAAGAGTTTGCTAGCAAAAAAAAGAAAGACACGAGAGTTTTTCCTTCGCACCAATTAATTGAAGAATCGTCATTGATACCTCTTCCTAGTGTAACTATTAATTCTATACTAGAAGCTAAGTCAAGGGCATCAGATAAGGGAAAACAACATATTATAGAGCATCATTTCATACAAAGAATAATTGGAAGTGTACAACCAATGCTCAAAAGTGTGCTACAAAGTAAAAATGTTGTTGAGAAATTTGATATTGTCATTTCTAAATGGATGACAGGTTCATGTATCCCATTAAATGTTGCAAATTATATTTATTATTAGCTTATTGATGGTATAACTCATATTGGTCCTTTCATGCACTTCGTGTTTAATTGTTAATGAAAATGTTAAAGAGGTGAATAATTATGTTTAGACATTTCATTCTTCATGGAAGGAAATGGGTTGTATTATTATGGAAGATAGGTGAACAAACCAATATAATCAAACTTTTATTGAATTCTTAGTTTATTGTCCAAAGGGTATTATGTTTTTTAAGTATGTTGATACTTCTTAAGCTTCCAAAATTACTAAATTGTTGCATAAGTTGTTTAAGGATATTATTGTCTATGTCAGCGCTAAAAATGTTGTGTATATTTAACAGATAATGATGCAAATTATGTTGTTGCTAGAAGGTTGTTGGAATGTGAATCTAAGTCACTTTTTTTATCGTCATTTGCTACACAATGTGTTAATGTGATGATAAAAGATATGAATAAGTTAAATGAGGTTAAAGATATTGTAAAAAATGCCTATAAAATAACTAAGTACATTAATAACCATTATTAAACATTGTATTTGATGAGGAAGTTCCCAAAAATGAGGGAGATCATCAGTCCAACTTCTGGTCGGTCTACTACTATTTTTTTCTTTGCAAAGTATCTTGACCCATAATGATGCTCTTAGGTCAATGGTTATGTCTAGATAGTGTACCTTTTTGTGTTTATGATAAATATAGGGGGTAATAAGTTTGTGGAGAATGTGTTGGATAATACATTTTGGAAAGAATGTGCTATAATTGTGCAACTTACCGAACATTTTGTACGTATTTTGTGATTGGTGGATAGTGAAGGGAAACCATTTATGTGTTATTTATACCAGGCCTTTCATAAAGATAGAGATGATATGGTTCCTAGATTTCAAAGGAGAAATAAAAGGGTGGAGCCTTATCTCCATATTATTTCTTTTTGTTAGTATAATCAACTCTCAAGGAACTTCCGTGCAACTAGTTATTAGTTTAATCCTCATTTCTAGTACTCATCTATAATTTCTGAGTATCAAAGTACCATGTCTTCTATTATGTCAATGGTAATATCACATTGAGGTTAAAATTAATGAGGGAGATGAGTTCTTTTAGAAAAGTAGGAAATGATTTTGGGAGATGGTCCATTGTATGAGATTGTTGCATTCTTACTTCATGTATAACTTTGATACCTATTTTAAAGTAGTACTAATATTTTATATCTAACTAAATTTTTTTGATTTGTTTGGTAACTTATTGTATTGATTTTGTAGATGAATAGTGGGTGTTGTATAGGTGTAGCATTCTAAATTTACAAAAGCTTGCTATTCGTGTCTTGAGCTAGACTTGTAGTGCTTCTGGTTATAAAAGAAATTGGAGCATATTTGAGAATATCCATTCAAAGAAAAGGAATAAACTTTAGCATCAAATACTCATTGATTTAGTATTTGTGCATTATAACTTTAGGCTGAAACAAAGGTATGGATTTAATTTGCTGTTATCGTTACTATTTTAAATCATGTTTAAAGTTACCGTTTTTATATGACAATGTTACTAGGCTTGTGTAATTATAGGAATTGATTATGAAGAGTTTGATAAAAATGGCTCTTGGATTATTATGTATGAGTCATTTAGTTTTAATAATGAAGATCTTATGTTGTTAAGAAATGAATTAGCTTCTTTCACTATTTAAGACAGACCTAGCGAGGTATGAAGCTAATAACCTTTTATTATCTATATGAATTGATAGAATAATGTATTCTTGCTAAGAAATTAATAAGATATTATCCTTATTCTATTTTTGTAGATGTATTGGCTGATCTTGATAGAAGTGAAGACGATGAAGTTGGTGGAGAAAGTGGAAGTGATGATGAAGATAACGGCTTGCATGAAAATGTCACTCTAATACTTTCTTATGTGGGAGAGAATATGGATAATCCATAGAACTAGATGAATAGTTATTTGATTAGACTAAATATTTTATCTAATTGAACCATAGCTTGTGAACTAATTCCTTTCATTTTAATTAGTTTATGAGTATGTAAGGGATTTGATATTGGATTATGTTTTTTTTTTTGTGATCATATTTGAATATGTAAGAGACTTCTTATATTGAATTATGTTATTTTGTGACCTTATATGAATATGTAAGGGTATTTTGATGATAAAATATATATCAAATATATTATTTTGTGTTAGATGATATATAAGTATTAAATCATATTTTTAAAGTGAACTTGTTGAGCCATTGGTTTAACTAGTTCAATTCACTGGTCTGACTAATGAACCTATGAACTAGTAGCCTGATTGGTTCAATAACCGGTCCAATTATTAAAAATATGATATAAATAGACCAATAATTAATTACTTAATGCCAAAAGGATGGCCTTACAAGCTACTTTAGAACTTACTAGCCTATTGTGATTTGACATAAGTCACTAGCGTATAAGTCCATTTTTGTAAGGACGCGACTAAAGTCCATTTTTGAAAGGAAAGCATCAATGGCTATTTTTATGTTAAATTGACATATTGTATGCTATAGGGTGATGTAAGGCCAACTTTGTCCCTTTGAAAAAGAATATGGTACCTCTAAGTTTGGCAGCGAATCTGCAAGTTTTTTTGGTTGTCCATGCATAATTTCTTTTGAGAAATCAACATAAGAAAATTTTGGTAGTTAACAATTGAAGCCTCACATAATGTTTATGGAGAAGAGGAATCACTTTTACATGTACTCTGGGATTGTGCACCAAGCACGGGTTTTTGGCATAATTTGTTGCATATCTTGCTCGGCCCCGACTTCTTTGAACTATCATTATTGGAATGATTGAGAACACAAATATCTCCTAACTAAGCCAATTCTAGCAGAACCAACCCCTTTGGGCTTCATCTTTTGCCTTGACAATGTGGAAACTATGTCAAAATAGAAATAATATAATGCTTCATGATGCAAACAAAGGGCTAGTTTTCCATGCCAAGTGAATCACTTCAGAAGAATATGCCACATGGCATAATATGAGAGAATATGTGAATCATAACAGCCCCATGTCCATAAAGAAGTTGATTGATCAACACCTATGAATGGTGCTGTGAAAATCAATGTTGATGTCAACATTATAGGCAACCCAGGCCAGATCTCAACTAGTGGGATGGATTAAGACCATCTAAGTCAATGACTCCTTGGTTTCTTTATGAGCATCGGGTTTGGTAGCACCTTAATGGTGAAACTTTAGGCTATATATTATGGGCTTGCACATGCACGTAGTCGTGGCTATCATAAGATACAGATGAATATTCCATTTTGTGGGTTTATTTGTATATATCTAGAATCTTGCATCTCCATCTTTGTACCTTCATGGTGAAAGCTTGCTACTCCCTTACTAGTAGCTTTGAGAGCTATGTTATTTCACGTGACTATAGAGAATCAAATGTTGTAGTTTATAGACTTGCTCATTGTGGTCACCTGCTCCCCTTTGGTTGTGGGATGTATGATGCCCCTCCCCCATATGTTTGTTCAACCTTGATTTTTGATCATGTAGGGGATACCTTGGCTTGTCGTCATAACAAATTCTTATACGGTGGATGTTCCCTTGGATTTGTAATACCAATCTTGAACAAAAATAAAATAAAATTAGGTAATATGCTTTCTTAGTGGCAGGAATAGAAGTCTCCTTCAACATGTGGCTCATGACTTCAAGTAATTCAAGAGTAGCCCCAAATTACAGCCTTCATTTAGACATCGGTACATTATATCATGAAGCAACTTTACTCCACATGCATTATGCAAAAACAACACCAATGCCAACAATTATCAACTAAAAGCATCACATATGGTTTAGTATCTTCAAAACAAATAGTACAAGTTTCGTGGGAATGTTACTGCATATGTTTTGGAATATATTTCATGTCTTTATGGGTCTAAATTAATTTTTAAGGCCTTGTAATTGATTTTGGTGATTGATGAATGATCTATGGACTATGGGTTTATAACTTGCACAAGAACTCATATTTAGCACATCTTGATTTGAAATTGAGTTATGGTTTTGAATGTTTATTTGTTGGAAAATATATATATATATATATATATTCCAAAAAATTTGAACTCTTTTATGTAAGATATGAATTGTTATATTCAGGGACAAAGCTAGTACTTCAAATCCATATGGTCCCGACAGACGACAAACATGTATTTAACCATATAACAACAACAATAACAATTATAATAAGATATATAATATTATATATATTAATACATAAACCAATTTTCATATAATTTTTCCTTTTTTTGTATTAGTACATTGGGGAAAAAATATCAAGTCATATCTATTGAATAAACTATACCAATTAGTTATATACCCACTAACACCATCAGTTTGCATTTAGGTATAAGGAAATAGTAATTAGTTATGATATTTAATTATTTTTATGAATAATATTACTAGATGTATTCTACACACGGTAATTAATTAAGATAGTATTTTACAATGATAGTAATTGATTGGGATGGTTTAAGATAGGAATATATTGATTTATTTACTAATTAAGAAAGCTATAAATTATAATGTTGAGATTTTTTTAAGATGAGCTTTAAAAATCACACGCACACGCGTACACACGCTGACACTCTAACATTTAGTTAATATATTGCAATATGAAGTCTCAAAAATATATTTTGTAAGGTGCTTATGTCTGTTAGTATTATAATTGAAATAACAGTGCTAACAAATTTAGTTAAACAATGTGTATATTAACTCAACTACTCCAACCAACACTACATTATATTCTAAATGATACTACTCCGACCAACACCATTTAAGAAGTTAAATGATATTACTCTACATATATATACTACATGCTCAAAAATTTCCATGGGGTCAACAGATCCTAGGTGGCCTTAGATGCCTTTGGCCATAGTTATATTGGAAGTATTTGTTTTATAGTGACATGTATTTCTCCTTTGTGTATATATATAAAATAACAAAAGTGTATTTCTTCCTTGTAAGATGTATATTTTTGTGTTTTAAGATGATTATTTGTTTTAAAATATGTATATTCCTCCCTTATAATTATATACATAAAGGAATGTTGATTCTTCTTTTGAAAAGACTTGTGTTATTCTCATAAAAGATGTGTCTTTTTTAATACGTGTATCCGTTATCACACTTGTATAAATAACATATTTATATTATTGTCCTCAAAGTTATATATTTATATATATAAATATATGTATTCACATCATAGAATAAGTGTATTATTGTCCTAAATAATATGTATTATTCTTTTGTGTATTTATATCTCTAAAAATATTTATTACTATCCTTGATAATATGTATTCTTATCTTTAGTAATGTGTATTTATATACGACAAAAGGTATATTTCCGTACTAGAATATATATTTGTTGTTGATGAATATGTGTATTCTTATAACATGTATATTTTTGCATACATATGTGTATTTTCCCCCTAATAACCTAAATCAAAGAAATTTTGTTATGAATTGTTGTGATCTAACAAATAAAAAATTCGCTTAATTTGTGGACCATGTAATATATTCTCACCTAATACGTAGTAAAAGAATGACGTATTATAGGTCGATTTAAACAAAATTTAATAATTAGCTAAATTACAATCACGAAAAACTCTAATAGATTTATAGAATTGCCCCATATCCAATCTGGACTGTAGAACCATTTCTTCAGCGCAAATTGTCTCAATTTTACAAGTTAAACTTATCTTCTGCCAAACACACAATTTCACAAGATGAAAAAAGAATGATGGTACTTTGTCTCTTTGTATTGATGGTGCTACTAATTTTTACGCTATATTTTAATTTGTAGCTGACTTTATCATCATCACTTAAATATAACCGCTATTGATGGACAAACCAACAAGGGTTTATTAGTCATCAAGGAGCTCTAATGAGAATGCATTAATAAAAAAAATGTATTCCGCAAATCTATTTAGGATTTGATAAAATTACACAAAAAATTGGGACGAGTCTACAATAATTAGTAGATAATGATAAATTATTTTTTGTAACCTATCATATTATGTTGTATTTTGCGACAAATGCCACTTCAACAAAAAAATTTAAAACAATATACCTGAATGAATATGAGTATAGTTTTTTTTTTTCATCATCACGCATATTTTCTATCATTCTATTTCTTCTGCTCCTATTTGCACTATTTCCTCTTCTTGTGAAAATCAATCGAAGTCCAAATCATTGCTCTGATGAGTATGAAAAATCTAAATTATGAAGAAGAATAAAAGGTTGATCTATATTGATTTCATGGTGAAAAATTAGTTCAATGTTGATGAAAGATCAGTTAAATTATGGTAAAAAAAAATTAGTTTGAGTATGGTGAAATATTAACTAGATTCTCCTGGAACTTAAATTTATGATATGTAAGAATTTTACTATATTTCAAGGTGAAAGATCAATTCAATATTGTTAAAAGATCAGTTAAATTATCGTAAACGATTAGTTAAAATATGTTAAAATATTAATTATATCCTATTGAAAGATCAGTTTTAATAATGATGAAATATTTACTATATTATTTGATGAATTATTAGCCAACGTTCGTGAAAAATAAATTTAACATTGGTGAAAATTTGGTGAGACAATAATAAAATATCAATCGAAGTCTGAATCACCGTTATGATCAGTGTGATTCATTTTCTACTTCGCGATTTATAAATTGAGAGGAAACACTAAAATTAAGGCAATTCATTATGAAATTTTAGCAAAACAAGACACAACATCCGTGAAATTTCAAAAAAAAAATGTTGAAATAGTTACAAAATTTTACAAAAATGTTGTGTTATTTTCTTTATCTAGAATATAGATTATTGTATATTAAATTTAAAACAAGTAGCATTGAGTTTTCCATTGATAAATTTAAACTTGAGAATGTTTGAATGAATTGAAATCTTGAGAAATTTTTTATTGTTGCAAAATCAAAGAAAAGAAATAAGGAAATCGTCGGACATAGGTAAGGAGTAAGAAATAGAAAAATCGTTCATAAATAGCAAAAAGAAAACAAATATTGTAGTTTAATATCTTAATAAATTATATGGTGGTACACTGTATAACCACTTATGCCGCATAAAAATTGGTTGATGATTGAATAATCTGAACAGTTAATTTTAACTTATTAATTTTGTTCATTAAATATGTTTCTATCATTTTATAATATAAAAATAACTAAAAATATATATATAATTGAACAAGTAATAATTAAAATTTCTATAAAATTACCTAACTACCCAACCCTCATCTCGAGTGCTATGCTATCAAGTTGTCGCCCTAGCCCCAACCCCAGCCCCACCGCCGTTGTCTGCAACCGTCCACCATTCTGTCAGAGTTAGGGAGAAAGTGAGTTAACTGTAATCGTTACTCCACTCCCTTCCTTCCTGTTTCTCCTCGTACCGGTTGAACCAATAGAAAAGTCTTTGGAAGAGATTATTGAATCAAGAGAAAAATGTGCTCATGAAAACGTCATTCGCTTACAGTGGAAGCCCAAGGGAAGAAAAAACATGGTAATCTCTACAGAATGTAAAGAATGAAGAGTGAGAATTGATCGATCTAAAACAAGATGCTGCAGCACACAAAAAACCTAGTCTATTTTTTTTAATTAAATAGGGGAGAAAAAAGATACTCATAAAAATAAAATCCGTATATGATATAATACTATGCATTTATATTCTTAGTTTGTTTTATATGTAACCATACATGTACTATATAAATTTATTTATAAAAATGCATTGAATAAGGAAAAGTCATATTATATAAAATTATTTATAATCTATTTTTATAAAAATATGTATTATTATTTTAAAAGATTCCACATATTTAAAAATATATTTTTATTATAAAATATGTGAAATATACATTTTTAATATATGTACTTTCATTCAGATATGTATTTTTCTATATTAAAAAATTTATTTATATATCATTTGTATTGTATGTATTTATATATGTTATGTTGGGTATAGATTTATATTCTATAAAATGAGTATTTATACATATTTTGTAAGGTATGCATTTATATATTATGTTATGATATGTATTTCTATTATAAAACTTGTGTACTTATAATTTGAAAAAAGTATATCTGGTTGGAACATATGAGTGTTTTTATAAGATACACATATGTATTTTGAATGAGAGTAGTATAATAACTAACACATAAGATAAAATAGCACGGTATTCACTTTATAAGGTGCATATTGTTGTAGGATATAATTTACCATAAAAATATGACTATGGATCCAACAACAATCTTGATGAACTAAAATTTTCTTTTAAATTAGATATGCAGACCAAGAAAGATAAAGGAACTTAACTTCTATCAAAGTTTGAATATGGTTGTAGTAATGACATGTAGGAATCAACGATGCATGCTAGTTGTAGTTAGAGGTGGCACTTCAGTCGTTCTTGATTAAGGTTATTGTGGGTCAATTTTCTTTTTGGATTAGTTATGAGTCGGTTCAGGCTATTTTATTGTTTGGGTCAGGTTGGGTTTGAGTTGTTGCAAATTTGGGTCGGGTCAAGTTTGGGTTAAGCTAATTCAGGTTTGGGTTATTTTTAGGTTGATTTGATGGGCCAAGCTAGCTCGGGTTTGGGTTGTTTTAAGTTAAATTGATAGATTAGCTTAGGATTGAGCTAGTTTAGACTTAGGTCATTTCGAGTTTTAATAGGCTAGGTTAAGTTTGGATATTAAAAAAAATATCTAATATACACATTAACTACCAAAATTATTCCAACTCATTAACTTCGTAAGCAATCATTAAATTTGACTTATGTAAACATGTAATTAGAATTTTGTGGTTACTTGTTACATGTTTATTACTCTAAATTTTTAATGTTGCATTTTTGTGTGGGAAGATCGGTAAATTCAGAATATCGATAGTGAATAAGGTTTTTTAAGATAAAATTATGAAAAATAAGTAAAATTTATAAAATAATATATTTTAAAAATCTTTAAAGGAATAATAAAATATGTTAATCTTTTTTTATTATTATCATAACATATTGATATCGAATTTGGTCTTGTTATGTTTGGATGTGATCATGTTGGGTTTCTGATTAGCATTGGTCATGGATTGGGTTAGAATCCGGTGAACTATCATCACGTCAATGTCGAGATGGAGTAGTTTCAAGTCAAGTTGGGTTAACGACTTTTTCAGGTTTTGTTGTAGTTGAAAGTGTGGTCGAGGATGGAGATTGATGTATGATAGTAGGGTAATTTCATATAAAAATAATCTCTTATGCAGTTAATATGATTTGTTTTGATATCTTTTAATAATTAAATTAATTGGTTATCTTAGTTATTAAACTTCATATCTTAATCTTATGATTTTATAATTCTACAATTCAAAATTCACGAAGTGATCCCTAATTTTAGGTATAATTTTAAAGTACTAAAACCGTTGTAGGATCTAATGATCCTATGTAGGATTAGCAGAATATTATGATCCTATGAACAATCTTACAATTCTACATACTAATTATAATTTTTTTTATCTATTTTCTTTAAAATTTATTTTTCAGCTTATGCCCACTATATTTTCCACCCCTAATTCTAAACCTCAATTTCTATTATTTTATATGCACCAACCAATGTGAATGAGGTAGAAACAAGATATTAATATATATAAAAAATCCATTGTTGGAAAGAAAACCACTTATGATAGAGTTTAGACTATAAATAGATTTAAATAAATATATTAAAGTTTTGTGATATTATTTATTTATTAATATTTATTTAGTCCATAATTGTTCTTTTTATTTTCTTTTATAGTGCTGTTAGCTCTTTTTTTTTTATATGCATAGTTTGTATACCATACTTTTTTTATGCATATAATTTGACAAATTATTTTGCTTTCTTATTATTATAATTTAATTAGTGACTAGAATAGCTTAGTAATGAGGTTTTTTTTAATATTTTTTTAACTTCAAATATGATATTTTATAGCGTCTAAGTATATCAAGGGTCGTATTTTTAGACTATGTACAGTACAGAGCCTTACTATCTTATAATCTAATTCCGATGACTACTATTAATTTTAAATAGAATCTCATTTCTAGTAACTATGTTATTTATTATGGATGAAATGTTTTGAATGGTTGAGATGTATTGTTAGAAATTAACGCTCCGGAATATTCTGTTAAGAACAAATTATGGAGCTCGAACATACTGCTATGATGAAGTTTGTGAGAAATGATAAGAACCACATTGCTGATCTAAATGCTACTACTCGGTAGGCTTTATGGGAATATCGAAACGTAAATTTGTATATTTAATTACATTCGTCAAAGTTGTTGGGCCTGTCAATTGCTAAGGGATTTTGTTCGTCGTCTTTCCCACTGAACTCCTAGCTAGTATGCGCGTGCCTGCTATATCAATGGAGCTGAGGGGCAAGGAGACGTAGGGAGGGGTCGCCCAGAAAAAGGCCTGCTGTCAAATACTTCTACGAGTTTTCTATTACTTAACATTTAATTCTAATTAATTTTAATCTATCAATTTATTAGGTCTGTATTTAGTGTATCTTCAATTAAAGATGATGGACAGAGAGGTTAATAGTGTGACTTGATAGAGATCTCAAATATTACTAAAATCATTAATTTGAATTTATTTATTAAAAATAATTATTTAATTTCTAAAAAAATCAACTTAATAATTTTCAAAATAAATAATTATATTACATAATTTTTTTTTTATAAATAATTTCAAACGTACGATGTAATTTAATATAAACTTTAATATTTATATAAAAGATAAAAAAAAAAAAAGGTTGGACAGCTAAAACATATTTGATGACTGATAATAATAGTTACATTTAATTGTCGAGACTTGGTCGACGATTGAGTACAGTGTTGAAATTTACGGTTGACCAAGGTTAAAGTCTCTGATCATGAAGAAACCATGTTATAGTTTTCGAAACATTACTTATGGCAAAAATAATAATAATAATAATAATAATAAAATACAGTAGCGTAATTGCATATTGAAATAAATTAATGTGAGTGGGAAAAGGTTGTAGAAATGATATTAATTCATGATTATTGTCTATAAAAATGGACTGTGATACGTGAATGTCATTGTTGTATTTCCGACATGTTGATCGAATATATTTGATTAAAGCAAAATTCTGAGGTGATTATTTATGATGATTGATTTTGTTATCATTTCTTCTTCGTTTTTTTAATAAATATCTGGTATTGGTTGTGTCCAACTATTTTTGTTTTTTTCTTCTTTATGACCATTAAAATTGGCATGCATGATACCGGCCGTCTTGTATTCTTTTTTCAATAAGAAGAAAAAGGATAAAGTAGAGCCAGTAGCCAGAGAATAAGGTAAAATGATTAGAGCTCAGTGGCAATCATAACAAAGAATGTCACTAGGGAAGCTCATCATTTTAACCATAGGATAATGTTGAGGTGGTGTGCGGCAAGAAGAAAAATCCTCAATGCTTATGTGTGGAAATTGGAAGAAATAGATTCAATTTTAGATTGAGACGGAAAAAGGGGGCATTCAAAATAGCTCATATCATCACTTTTATAATTGATTTTTTTTTTATAATTTACTTTTGAAATATTTTGAGTCGATTACATTTTAGATTTTAATAGGTATTTTTTTTTTCATTTTGGTCGAGCATATTTATTTTTACCATACAAATCAATTCAATTTTAAATATTAACTTTACAATATATTTTTTTGTCATAACATAGTTAATTATTTCATTTTATCATAATTAACTTAAACTTATATTGTATATCTATGTATGCATACGTAAAAATACAAGATATCAATTTGTTAGAGATATGATATTAGTATTATACTATCATATGGAAATATACATTTTATATCTTAGTATGCTATATACTACATAATAATAGTGTAGATTATATATTCCTTAGAGACGTTAATGATATACATTTATATATAAATATATAACATCTGTTTTATATGTAGCTACCGCAACAACAAATCCAAATCAAGTTCATATATTAAAGGTAGGGCAGTGAGACAACTACTTAACTAAACCCATTAAACCAAGTAGCACACGGAGGCAGCTACCAAACCACAACAATCCATTTTTATTCTTGCACAAGAGTTACTTTATTTTTTTTATTTACTCGAGAGGATATAATCAATCTAGGGATACTAAGATACACCTGGTCATATTGGTGCACAAAGGCAACACAATACCCTTAGTCTAGAACCTGGGGATACTATGGTACGCCTGATCATACTGGCACACATAGACAATACAATATTCTCCAACCTCAATCACCTAAGCCTTAAGTACCGATATTCCTATGGGACATGTAGGTCACAAGTATAATAGACTAAGGCCTTACTGGGGCACAACAACACATTAGCGAACCAACTTAAATGAGGGATGCACCTCATATCTAGGGTAGCTAATCCTATAGATAAACCATTTTCAAACTTGAGGTCTTACACTCTAAGTATTAGTATTATATGAGGTGATCACAAATATCGCGTACTACACAACAATTTTAATTTCCATACTTAACCATTTTTTTCTTATTTCCAATTATTAAGGTAAACCCTAAGGATTCAGTATATGTCAACGTCGACACTAAGGTCAACTTTTTCAAAGTCTAAGGCCATCTTATATACAATTATCCACATTAGGCACATCAGGTCGAAAGTTACCAAAATACCTTCAAAATCCTAATTTTTCCATTATTATCCAATTTCATATTAAAGATTATTATTATGTAAATTTGTCATGAAAAGGCTAAAATACAATCATTTATAATATATTAACAAGTAGATGAATTTTAAAACTTAGTAATTAACTATATTTTCTATTTTGCATGTGTTTAGGAACTTATGCATACAAACCCTAATCATGTATTTTTAATGTGTCATATATTCCATGCAACATATACATACATATTTATAGGATGGTAAGGCATTTAATAGGGAAATTAACATTATGGTGCATGTAAGGAAGTATTTCTAACCTTGGAACATGTAAATAACAATTATTGTATTCTAACCCTAATCATGAGTGCATGCTTTTATGTTATTTATAACAATCATAGCTACTACGCTATGATAATAATGGAACAATTATCATGGAAATTACATCATAACTTAGCAAGATTACAAACCCTAACAAAACCCTAAACATGTATACGTTAACCATTCAACAAAATACACATGCAAGTGTCTTATATTTAATGGTAAGTCAAACATATGTACCAACTATTTACGAGCATGTTATCACTTTATCATGTGTTTCATAACATTTGTATAACACAAAACCCTTGCATGATTCTAGATCTAAACAACCTATTATGCTTGCATATAAATTCTATCATCTCATAAGTGATTGGGTTTACCTAAATCCAAACAGCACAAAAATTATAAAAGACCATCTTATCCATGATAAATCAAGGATTAACTAAGCAAAAACATCCCATAACATTTATGTTAGCCTCCAATACAACACAACAATAACCAAAATTAAATATAATCCACTTAGGAAAAATGTTAGAACATAACTAGGGAAAATGAAGCTACGTGAGGCACAACACAACAAGGGAACAATGGCACAAATTCACGAAAAAAGGAAGGAAGAATGACAATTATTATCATAGCAAGTGGGAAGGCAACATCACTTATTGTCATTATAAAGAGAAGAGCAATGAAACTTGTGGCCATTACTAGGGGGAAACCTTCAGTGTTGGAGGATGTTGTTAGGGGGGAGGTTTCAGTGGGAAATGCTGCACTTAGGAGGGCAGACTTGGTGGTTGTTATTGCAGCTAAGGAGAGAGTTTTGGTGTTAGTTGTCATTGCTATGTAAGGGTGATGTGTGTTTGACTGATGATAAGGGCCTAAAGATGAGGAGAGCGATGAAGATGAAGCTTGGGAAAAGGGGAAATGAAGCATAGGTTTTGATTTGGGGAAATCAAGACACAAATTTGGGAGGGAGAAGGCCTTATATAGGCGAGGGTCACACACGATTAAGTAGATAGAATGAGGAAAACATGAGATAGAGGTAGAGTATGGGTTAAACAAGAGGAGTGTGGCATGTAGGTGAGAACATTGCCAAGGGAAAGAGGAGGTGGGATTATGCAGACAGAAGTAGGATCACAATAGGATAGGGTAAGGTTGCTAGATAAATAAACCCAATCGAAAAAACATTCGTTAGCAGAATTAGCGGTCTTCATCAAAACATACAAGTGTTAGGGTTCTGACTAGAGCTAAAATTTAATATCTAAATTCTATCAAAATTTTAACCTAATTATTTTATAACTAATTTGTCATATTAATACACATAATAATAATATGCTTAATAAAAAAAGCATCCTACAATAATTATTATAATTAATTATACATGATTACTAGTTTATAAGTAAGGTTTCTACAAAAGGGGCATTATACAAATAAATTATAAAAAATCTCCTATATTTTATAAAGTTAGTCCTTAGATAATTTAATCACCTTATTTTCGTACAAGACTAGGAAAAAATATAATAATTAAGATCATCAAATATTTATACTAATAATGATCATAAAAATATATTAAAACATTTCTACATAAAAAGAGTGACAATTAATGCTATATAAATAATTATTCATAGTTAAACCTAAATAATTTTATTTTTTCAATGTATATAGCGATTTGAATGTTTTCACATAAAGAATCTTATCACCATGGTAATAAAATTTACTTAAAGTTATATAAATTTGGAGTTTAACACTTATCTTAGTTTGTTGGATGTTATAATCGTATAATAGTTTGATGAAAGTCTTGGTTGTATTTTTCTATAATAATAAATTTTCCTACTACAAAAGGAAAGAAAACTTGAATAATTTGAGCAAACTTATCAATGTTAGACAAAAATAACCTTTTACTACAAGCAACCGTTTGAAATACCAATATCATCACCTATTAAGTAAGATGTTAGCTTCATACCAAATGTTTTTATGTTAAGAATAAGTAATATATTGTCAGCACAGTCAAGGACCAAAGTATGATTGATACAATAGGTGAAGAATGAAAATTAGTTGAAAACTAAAAAAAAAATAGTAAAAAACTTAAAGGTAAGAAGTTGATTTTTTTTTTCTTTTTTAATCATAAAAAAGCCACTTAAAAAGTTTTCCAAAAAATGAGTTTTTCAAGACAAAAGAAAAACTTAGAATTCAAACAACGATATAGGTTTTAAAACCCTGATAATCTTATTATCCAAACATAGTTAAAATTTATAAAGTTTTTTTTGTAATCAAATAAGATAAAAAAAAAAAAGTTGAAATAGCTATTCAAGCATATAGAAAGATGTTATTGGTTGTTGGCAATCACAACAAATTATATTTTTTATTTAAAGTAAAGTAAATCTTTTGTGGACACCCTCGTAATTAATCCTACCATTATCTAAAGACTCACATTCACCATTTGTCATTTAATACTCTGAATTGGAGGTCATTTTTTGACCTCGTCTAACATGAAACTATGTCTATGTTTAATTCATAAGGGCAAATGTTTTCCGGAACTAAAATAAACCATATCGCACCTTTTAGCACTAAAATTATCAAGGAAAGAAAGAAAGGTTTTGTAACAAGGTAAAAAAAGGACGAAAAAGTTTAATAAATTTAAAATGACCGACGTTGTAAGAACAAACACAATTAGATAAGAAATAATTTATTCTCCTAATATCATATTGTTGGCCATTCAAATTGTTCACCCCTTCCATAGACCTACTACTCATTACTCCCTTGGATTTTTATTAAATAAAAACCCCTTCCAAATTCGTTGTCCACTTACCAACTCACGATCCAAAACGAACCATAGCCTTTGTTGATTTTACCATTCCGCTCTCCTGTTTTCCTATTCTCCAAGTGATGGGAGAAAGACTTATGGCTCAGGCTCTAACGATGCGCAGGATAAGAAAAAGGAAGTGAGGTAGTGGAGCAGACAGCGTATCTTAGCAGAGTGGCACTTCATAGTTCACACTAGAAAAGGTGAAAAAATAAAGAATGGCAAGCACAACTTACAAAAGCTGCACTTAGTTTCCTCCTCGAAATTTTTATACTACAGCCAGATACATACCAGGAAGGACCGGAGAAAAACACCTCCCAATTCCTTCGCTTTGTCTATAAAAATTGCAAAAAGTTTCTATCTTTACCTCTTAAAAGGTGGAAGGAAGATGGAAATTCAATGGAGTTGCAAAAGTCTCAAGAGTTACTTTTGATGCAGCATCAGCAGGTACCAGCTTACTGTTAAAGGGACATAGAGTGGCGAGAGCCGAACACCAATAAGCAAACACTAATAGAACTCTAAATTTTCTCCTTATCCCTTCATTTTCCACTCAAAAAGATATCTGGGTAATCAGTTTGTCTGCAGGGGATTCAAGCTGTCGTTCTTCCTTTCTTTCAGTCCTCTCCCCCATTGACAATGTCGTCAGATATTAGCTAAACTACTGCAACTTTCCTTTCTTCACATCTTGTCTAAATTTGTGGCTTTTGACTGATTTTCCTGCGACCCATATTGGCTATTTGGTTATATGATGGCAATCTGTATGAAGAAGACTGTCTGTAATTTGGATTCTGCATTGTCTGGATTGAATCTGAACAGTTCTTTCTCTTGTTAAAGATTTTGGGTTGAGTGATTTGATTTTAGTGAGGGGCTAGGGTTAGAGATTCTTCCTAGTTTCTTTGGGTGAAATGGGGACAGATTGCTTGCTGCTTGCGACGGTTGGACCGCCGATAAAACGACGAGCAGGATTAAGGAGAAAGCAAGCAGGTAGAGGTTCATATAGGGGAAGCTAGTCGATATATAGTAGTTAGGAGAAGGGCGATCGGAAAATTGGAACGCTAATCACGAACAAAAACCCAGTTGTGGTTGGTGTGGGTGGGGGAAGTTAGATTTTTGTAGTGGGTGGGGGTTTAGAAATTTCGTGTGATTTAATAGTGTGAGTGGGAGGAGGAAATGGGTTCACAGTTGCAGCAATTGCTTCAGAACCTTTGTCTGAAAACAGGATGGAAGTATGCAGTGTTTTGGAAGCTCAAGCATCGCGCCAGAATGTAAGCCACTAAGCTCTATTGCTTTTATCATGCTTTTTTTTTTTTTTTTACTTATTTAGAAATGAAATATGCTTTATCTGATGCTTGCCTAGTTACTAGTTTGATTATGAGTGGAATTCATGTTCATGTTTGATGGATTTGAGTGAATCAGTGAACTGACCTATTAATTTGTAAATAATTTGAGTACTGAAATCAAATATCTCAAAGATTATGGTATAGTCTTTTAGATTTCCCGCTAGATTTCTTCCGTTTGTTATCCCCCGATCTAGAAATTGCTACGTTATAACTTCTGCTAACATATATGCAGATGAATGAATGATTTCCCTTTCTGTTTGAAGTTTCAGTACTTAAGAATTGTTTATGAATCGAGTACTGTATTGAAAGTTCTGAACCAGAACTTTGTGGACATATGTTTAGAATTTTTATATATTTGAACTTGTTTATTGCTGAGAGGAACCTTTTTTATTGGCTATGGTAAATTTTCTGGCTTTAGATTATTAGATATATTTGAACCTGTTTACTTCAGAGAGGAGAGTCTCTTGGCTGTAGAAAAATTTCTTGCGTGAAAAATTCCAACATCATTTGTTTATGTTGTGGATTTCTCTGGTACAAATCTTGATTCAGGGTGCTGACTTGGGAAGATGCATACTACAACAATCATGGAAAACAAGATCCCCAAGAGACTAAGTGCTTTGGTGAAGCACCAGAAGGCTTGCATGATGAGCACTTTCCACATGATCTGCTTGGGTTGGCTTTGGCTAAGATGTCTTATCACGTATATTTCCTAGGCGAAGGGTATGTTTCTTCCAGCACTCATGTGAAAATCACATTGGTAGGCTTCGAAGTCAATAGATTTATGTGGCCAGCTCTTGTTTTGGGTTTTGCTTGAATTTTCTTCACTATCATGTTCATGTGATATGTAGTGATTGGTCCCTTTCATGTTCTCTTCACTTTTGATCTACAAAGTGGGTGCATGATGTTTGTGAGATTTTTTTTTTCTTCTTCCTTTTTGTTCACATTTAGTGATGGATTATATCTGATGTAAATGTTTGTACAAACATCGTTCGATGTCAATAGATTTATGTCGCTAATTCTTGTTTAGGTTTCTGCTTGAAATGTTTCACTATCATGTGATATATAGTGGTTGGTCTCTTTCCTGTTCACTTCACTTTTGATCTCTAAAGCAGGTGCATGATGCTTGTGAGATTTTTTTTTTTTAATATTCTTCTTCCTTTTTGTTCACATTTAGTGATTCATTATATCTGATGTAAACGTTTGTACAAACATGGTGGATCAGGATTGTTGGACAGGTAGCTGTTACCGGAAAACATCGTTGGATTTCTGTTGATGAACATGGAGTTGATTCCTGCTCAACAGTTGAGGTGAGTTATTGATTGGAATTAAAAGACTTGCATTCGTTGCTTATTGCTAAATACCGAATTCCTTGATACTTTTCTTTTACTGCATCTAAGTGTAAATTTCTTTTCTCCAAGATATCACCATTTTTTCTTTTATGCTTCCAGCACTGCGATGGGTGGCAAGCTCAGTTCTTAGCTGGAGTACAGGTATGCCTTCATAGTTCTGGGTATTGTGTGTGGTCATTTTCATTAGGATATAATAACATCCATGGTATCAAAAATTGATTGATTTGGTATTCCTGCATACTTATTTCAACTTTTTATGAACTGCAGACCATTGTTGTTGTGGCTGTTGCTCCACATGGAGTTGTGCAACTTGGCTCCTTGAATAAGGTCTGCTTTATTTCATGCTGAGCTACTTTATAGAGGGCATGCATCTCAATTATTCTTAAGGGCCTGATTTTCCAGAAGGACAGGTTTTAGCTGTCCTGACTGTGACTGTTAATCTGTTGAGGATGGTACACAAAAAGACAAGTCTAGTTTTGTGTCCTTGGGACTTCAGGATTGATGTTGTCTGGAACTAGCTTGATGTACTGTCACCTTAAATTGATTTTCATATTTGTGTTTATTTTTTAAGAGTTTGTTCTGCTTCTGCATGGGCTTGAGAGCCTCTATATCAGATAACAGATAAGAGTCATACGACAAAGGCAAATGCAGACAATAGTCTCTCGATTTTCTCTTTTTTAATCTTGATATTAATAGGATAATTCTGCTTTATTTGTTTTGGACCGACTATATTCATTAACATTTTACTGATCTCTATGGTATGCTAGGCCTTTGTCCTGAGACCATCTGATTTGTTTTCTGTAGAATAACAGAAAACAAAATAATAATAAAACAAAGGAAAAAAAGAAAGACAATTTCTCGATAGTCAACAAGTTGCAAAATTGAAAACAGTGGACATGAATGATGATTTATGATATACTGATCTTCCTTACAGTGGACAATGCTAGTCATTCTTTGCGTCTGCATAATGCCAAATCCCCTAATTTATTCCCCTCCCATGCTTTTTTTGGCCCCTTTTTTTCTTCTGTCATCATCTTTTGATGCGTGCTTCTATTTTGTGCCCAAGATTGATGAGGACATGAAGCTGGTGTACCATATGAGAGACGCCTTCGCTGCATTTCATGATTCATCAGTGATCAGTGCTTCTAGTCCTACACAATGCAGTCTGCAGAATTTATCACATTTGGTGAATTTCTCTCTTTACCTCTGGTCTATATGTAGTTTTTTTTGGGTCTTTGCTTTGTCATTTTCTAAATTGGGCATGGTGATCTGAAACCCATTCCTTCTTTTCCAGTCAGATATACCAATGGGAAATATTGACCCTGAGCTTCTTCATCCATACATATCTGATCTGGAAAAAACTGAAAATAGGGAAAGGATAGCTATTCCTTCTATCATAGGTCCTTCACTTCAGAAACAAGTTGGTGCTTCTCATCAACCAACATTGCCTGCTACACTTCCGGATACAGATGTTTTATCACGTAGAAACCATGGACTGGCACCATCCACAGCGGATGATTGGATAAAGGCCAAGGTGATGGGTTCACCATCTAGTAAACAAGAATTTGTGGAACTGGTAACTAATAGCAGTCAGGCAGGGACAGGAAGTAAAAAACAAACTGCACGTACTGATAGTGGACACAAGTTTAGCTCATCTTCAGCGAGTCGTATGACTGAAAATTGGAGCATATGTGACTCAGCTCTTGTTGCTAATAAGTCTGGAGCTAAACACAGACATTTCCAAGCAGATCTGCTTGAGTCTCGTGCTTGTGACAGTGTCATTTTTAATTCCAGAGGCCATCCTTCTCAAAGACCATTCGACAGCTCACAAGTTCTACTCAAGGTTGGAAAGGACACAGACCAATCGGAATTCAGTCTTCTGCAAACCTTAGACTCTTCATGTAAGTTTTCTGCTGGACTTGAGCTACATGAGGCACTGGGACCAGCTTTTCTAAAACAGAATTATCCATGGTCGTTGGAGGTGGAAAACTCTGAAGCTAGGACGTCACCTGAGGTGCCTGAGGCCACTGAGGGTAGCTTGCTTACAACTGAGTCTGGCTCGGATCACCTTTTAGAAGCTGTGGTAGCTAGTTTTTGTCATAAAGATAACACAAATAAGGGTGTACAATCTTTTTCTGCATCTACAGAATCTATGTTAACAACTGAAAAGGCACCTGAGCCTTCTAGTGCTACCAATCATACAATCAATTCTGCATGCTACTCGATTGGTTGCTCCTCACTTCTAGAAGAAAGCATGCAAACTTGCTTTAATTCTTCAGAATCGTGTGGTGTTTGGTCTTCAAAAGCATTTTCGTCATCTAGTCATCCTGGTATGCACAAAGAGCAGTTGTCTAGATCAACAGAAGTGGGTAAAACCAACAAGAAGAGGGCTAGACCTGGTGAGAATAGTCGTCCTCGGCCAAGGGATAGGCAATTGATACAAGATCGTATTAGGGAACTCCGAGAGCTCGTACCAAGTGGAGCAAAGGTAACCTTTTGTGGACTGGAAGATATTTCCTTCCTTAAGGAACATAATAATTCTATTTTTATTCTTTTTTGGTAATCTGCTGGTGTTATATTCGTGCAGTGTAGCATTGATTCATTGCTGGAGCGTACAATCAAGCACATGCTCTTTCTCCAAGGTGTCACAAAACATGCTGACAAGCTTAATAGCTGCATTAAATCAAGGGTAAGTCGGAAAATGCTATCTTTGTGCCTCCATTCAATTAATTATTGTTATGATTTCAGTTTGATCTCCTTGTAATCAGGCCCCAATTTATTGCCTTTTGCATTTGATCATTTCATTGTTGCATTCATAATGTATCTTTGCACCTACAGGCGGTTAACAAGGAAATGGGAGTTCAAGGATGTGTGAGTACTGATCAGGGTTCAAGCTGGGCCATGGAAGTTGGAGGCCAAATGAAAGTCTGCCCAATTGTGGTGGAAAATCTTAATTTGAATGGACAAATGCTGATAGAGGTATGTATATGTTAAGGAAAACCACCTTATTTGATCATTCTGTCATTTCCCATAAGAAGAGAAAATCGATTAGGCTTCATTAATAATAATAAGTGCATGTTAAGATGGTTGCAGAGAAAAAGCATGAGAAGAGCTTCTTTTTTTCCTTTTTTTTTTTTGGGTTCTCAGTTTCCTTTCCTTGCGCACAGGTGCTATGTGAAGACTGTGATCATTCCCTGGAGGTAGCCGAGTCAGTCAGGAGCTTGGGTCTAACTATTCTGAAAGGCGTAACTGACAGCCATGGTGGGAAAACATGGATGCGCTTAGTAGTTGAGGTGAGCTTCTACTGTTGCAATATGCATTTGATTCACATGTGGTGTTACTGGGCTTATAAGTAGTAGCCAAACACTATGTCTTTAGTTACCCCTGTTTGGGTCTGACTAACCTGGTGGATTTTGCCATGCATGCATGGGGACTGTTTAGTATCACATGCATGTTTAGTTTCCTAGCTGACCTTGATGACTACTCTTCGAAACATAATCTGAACCTTCGCTTCAATGTTTGCAGGGGCAAAACAACAGGAACATGCACAGAATGGATGTATTATGGTCACTTGTCCAGATCTTGCAGTCCAAAACAAATTCTGCCTAATATGGCTAATTAGCTCGCTTAGGTGGTGTGTTGCTGCTGCTCCTGCCGATGGCATGATCTGTGATTGCAACTTTTATCAGCTTGTGTGTTTGTTTTTGTGTGGATTTCTGTTAAAAGGACTGTATATGTAAGACTTTAAATTTTATTTGGTTATTTCCTCTCATCTTCTTCCCTTGTCAAGAAAAAGATGGAGAAGCAGCAGAAAAGATATATAGATTTATATTATATAATATTAGATATTTGTGAGATACTGAGATGTCAATCTTTTGGATTTGTTGGTGATTCTTGTCGTCTCTTTTGTTAAATGATTCAACAATTTGATATCGAATATGGAGATTGGTGCTTGTTTTATTTTTCCCGGGCCGCCTCGGCATCAAATTTGTGTTCTGTCACTGCTTATCTTTCTCCTGCTTTATGAGATCAGATGGGTTGTTTTGTTCCCCCCAACCACCCCGCCCAACAAACCAATAATTTAATACTACTTAATAATTTGGTAGCTAATAATAAGTAACGCTAATAAAGAAAGGAGAAGCGAAAAAGGTGCAGAAAAAAACAAGGAAGGGGAGAGAGAGTAATGTACTGTTACAACTTCCAACTTGACGGATAGATTCAAAATCAACGGATATATTCATATTGAATATAACAAGCTAGCTAGCTAACTATGCATCTAATTAGCTTGATTAAAAGTTATTTATTTTGATGTGCTCTGGATACATATAGAGACGGGCACTAATCTCCATGGTCATCAGCATCACGCTTGAAATGAGGAAGAGCTGAATTACCATCTAGCCCTTTCTTCCTGTAATAGCTCAGGTATTCAGTAGCACTAGTTCCCTTGTATATTGGTTTGTTGTTCTCAGACAAGAGCTCCTTTATGGGTGCATACGGTATGCATCGTTTCTGACTACTTGGATAAAAGAAACACGCAGCTGATATTCTTGGTCCAATCTTGCTTGCCACAACCCTGTGCTCTACACTTCTAAACTTATCGTTCGTGATGAGCTGCAATTTTTAGATAGATAATTAGCAGAGAAAACTGGCTTTGAATCAGAAGAATCGGGGAACCTGAAGTAAAACAGTACGAGAGAAGGACCGTTCTAAAAAACAATATGAGGGGGGGGGGGAAGGGACCGAAGGACTGG
Source organism: Tamarix austromongolica (assembly GCA_039764185.1). NCBI lineage: Eukaryota > Viridiplantae > Streptophyta > Magnoliopsida > Caryophyllales > Tamaricaceae > Tamarix > Tamarix austromongolica. The sequence continues at coordinate 16,651,667 of CM077810.1, forward strand.
GTGAATGGAAAAGCCCAGTATGGATTCTGCGAGTGAGTACGTACCTGCATTAAGTCTCCAATGTTTACTACTAATGCTCCTTGTTCAGGTAAAACATCAACCCATTGGTTTTGATGGAAGACTTGAAGGCCGCCGATACTGTCTTGCAGTAGGATTGTGAGAAACGAAGGATCTGAATGCCTTGTAGCACCTATGGTCAATTCTGGCTCCGGACAAGCAGGGTAGCAGTGGCAAACTAGTGTAGCAGTCTTCATGCACTCGATATTTGATAAGTAATCCTTGCTTAGCCCTAATGCTTCTGATGATGCTGCAGACAGTGTCTCCTTTAACTCGAGTATGTATTTCATGTACTCTAGTACTGACTTCCTGAAGGAGAAGAAAAATCTTTATAATACAGGAACATGAAACTCAACTTTAGCGTAACTAGTTGATTGGGGAATGTATATTCATTCATTCATTCATCCGTCCGTTCATAATAAAGGAATAAATTTGAAAGGAAAATAAGCTGCTGATCTAACCTGATAACTGGAGGTATTTCCTCAGGGTCCAAAACACCGTCATGGTAGTCACAGCTTATGGAATCTCTCCAATTAGCAGATTTTGAGATTAAGAGATCTCCGTTACAATAATACCTTACCATTCGTTTCATATCACGCGTATAGTATGGTTTCTTTTCTTCAGTAGGTAACTCATGGAATCTGCTAATACTATCCAGCATCTCCTTCATGACAGTAGGTGGTACCCCATGGTTAATAATCTGGAAAAAACCCCATGTTTCTGCTGCTTTACGTATTTCTTCGATGATCTTTTGACGTTGAGTACTAGTAGCAGTACTGCTACTAACTAACCCACTCAAATCTATCTCTGGTAACTGGACTTCGTTTTTCGAACCAGTACCACCAGATGATCTATTCGAGTCTGATGAATGAATGAAGATTCGAGGGACATGGATTACTCCGGCATCTACTAGTCCTTTCACTCCTGCTTTCGTTTCGTCGAATTCGAGCACTTCTTTCTCTCGGTCAAAGGCTGGTTCTTCTTCCCTTGGGCGATCTGTTCTGGTGGAATCCATGGGTGATGGTTGAGAAAGATTTGGGGTGATGAAGTATTTAGAGAGTTTGTTGTATGACTGTATTTTGAAAGAATGTATCATATAGTCTTCGTTTGATGGTACTGACAAGGAGGAAGGAGGAAAAGAGGGATATTGCCTTTTGGATTAGAAGATGAAAATTTCTGCAACAGAAAATATAGGAGGATAGAAAAAAAGCCAAAGAGAATGAGGTACCCACTTTGGCATCGTTTGCAATTTAGTTGCAAACTCTGTTCAGTCAAGTCGCCAACTCTTGTGTTACGAGACTTCTCCCATACCCTCCCTTATGTTAGAAAAATAAGAGAATTTGATTACCCGTCTTTTTTGGTTAATAAAATAATAAAATAAATAAAGTTTTATTTGCGGTAGGGTCACGTGCACCTCCCATTCGCTCAGTACAAGCTATAACAGTTCTGAAGCTGTACATTTTGCAGTTTGGATTCATGCAAATCGGACATTAAGTCTTTCTCGATGCATCCTTGAGCTGACCGAGCCGAGGCAAATCAGGTCACAACGTTACTTGTCACCCTAGACATATGATAAAAGAGAACATGCAGGCTTCTCTTTGTCTTATTGTGTGGCCTCAACCCAGCAATTTTCATTGACCGTCCGGGCATAATCTCTCTGAATAGACCAATCACGGACACGTCACTTTTTCCAGTTCAATTGACGCTACAACTACGATAATTATTTGTTATCCATATAAAAATATAAAATTAAAACAAAAATGATTAGAAGTTGCAAATAACTTTGTCGCAGAATATGAATTTTTTGTGTGAAGCTTAAATACGGAGTATTTAAAGTTCATATTTTATGAGAACGTCGTAATTTTTTATATATTTTATTTTCTTAAATAAAACAGATTTATATAACTAAACAAAAATTACACAAAGTGATGTTGAAAGATTAGCAAAGCTACATAAAGTAGTACTTAGTAAGAAAGGAGGGACATATGTGCAAAAAATGTAGCTGTAAGATTTGTAATCGTTGTAGCACAACCCTATTTCTGTACAACAGTCTGATAGAATTTATGCTACCCATGTGCGTATAAATCTTTTGTAGAAGACTCACTCTACACTTTGTGGAAGTAAAGTTCCATTTCATTTTATTTTTTAATAATCATGATGGACTACAGACTACATCATTCTCGGTTGGGGTTTGTCTAGTTGTCTATTAGCTGGGCCAGGGTTTCGGATGGACTCATAATATATAGTACTTGTTTGTTTCCGGTAAGTGGTAGGTTTCTAATGGACTCAGAATAGCAGTTGTCATTTAGCTGGGAGAGGGTTTCTAATGGACTCATAATAGTAGTTGTTCGTTTGACAACATTTTAGATTTCGGCTAGATTTCAGTTACAAAATTGCTTGTCTGCTAATCACGCCAAACAAAGAGAAGAACTTACGGAAACACAGTTATCTGCGACAGTTTTTGCACTTCTCACGTGAAATTAACACTCTGAAATTCAATCAGGGATCATAGGCCGTAATTAGTGGCAAGATCAGTTATCATGCAGCAATTATGGGAGTCAGATCTTCAGATAATTACTCAGACATGGAACACAAACAAGCACACAGACTGCGTACTCATGTTGGCTTGTTTGGAGCTACTTATCAGAAGTTATTATCCAAACTAATTACTTATTTTGCAAACCTTTAAAACTAAAAAGTTTCTAGAATAAATAATTAGTTTGGATAATTACTTTTGATAAGTAGCTCCAAATAAGGGGATAATTGATACAATCAGTACTAACAGATCAGAAATTTGAGCTTTTCAGATAAATCATACTTGGTTAACATGCACCAACCATGCCAGAACCCCATCCATTACAATTAGTAATCGAATTTTTGCATCCATATACCAGGATAACGATCAATGATGCTTGAAGAAGGTTAAGATGTAGGTGACCTGATGGAATAGATTCGTTGATGCAATTAGCAGCATTCTTCAAATTGGAACTAATGAGGGTAGAGCATCAGGTTCCAGGTGCAAACAACCTGCTGGAATCCCATGTATCTCGATTCCAGGAACAGTAAACGCCATCACACGATGAGAGAAACGAAGCATCTCTGACCTAGGAACTCTTCGAATCAACTCAAACCCATCCCTCAGCTGTCTCTTGAAGAAAGTCTTGTATCCTTGAACCTCTTTTAAGCTAGTAGCCGTTATCTCCAGACCATCTGTAAAATCCGATGTGATCTCGACAATCTGATATCGGTTATGCTTGAAATCAGATCGGTTCCACTTATTATTCCAGTTCCTATACATGGCCCAAACCTCTCCTTTCTTTGGGTAAATCTTGTAGAAAACTTTTGCTATGCTTCTCTCATAGTTTACAGGGTGTGAGAATCTATCTATCATCAAAGTAGCAGTAGAGGTACCTTGTCTGAATGATCCACATACAAGAGGCAAGTTGTCTCCGACCCAATCAATCTCTTCATCAGATATGGGATGTGGCTCCAAGAAGGCAACGGAAATGTTGTCACTGAAAGCTACCTCATTGACAATGGCATACTTCCTAGGGATGCAATCAGAATCAAAGACAGCCCATACATCACCAGGGGAAAAATCTAGGTGTGAAAACTTAAGGTCCTCTGACTTACCAACAGATTTCAACGAAAGTTGGAGATTACGGTGGGATTTGGAGGCATAAGCGATGATGCTGCGACATCTTTTAACTTCTTTGAGAAAGCAAGGATCAGAATCACAGATATCCACAACGGCGAGAGAATCCAGCTCAAACATCCCACTAACAATACCCTCAATCTCTCCACCATTGAAACTATACGCAGGGATTTTGTGAGAGAATTGGTAATGATGGCCCCCACGAATTTGAAAATGACTTTCTCCTCCCACCTGCCTTTTGAATATGTTTTTGAAACCATCAACTCTGACCAAGGGTGAAACTTTCACACCCTTTTGCACATCATAGCTCTCGAGGATTTCTACCATTTGTATGGAACATCCTATTCTACTTCTAGGTTCTTTGCACCAGTCATATGGTTTCCAGTCCTTGTAAACTGCCCAAACCTCATGCTGTTTAGGATAAATCTCAATTTGGTGAAACGTAAAGGCTGGTTGGGCAACTAAGTGGGAGAAAATGGTTGGCTCTGTCACCTCATCCTCATCCAAGCAGAATTTTCCACAAGCTACTGGCAAACCTACCTTACACCACTTTCCTTCATCAGCATTACTTGGAGTAGGAGTCAACCAACTGATATCTAATTTCAAAGGTGACTCTGAAATGTTATTAATTCGAGCATATGCACGAGGCACACTATCCTCATCATACGCAGCCCAAACTTGTCCGACTGCAAATGCTTCAGGCTTTCTTACATCATCAAAATTGTAGAAATCCTGATTTTGGCACCCACTGGGATTACAATCATCCAGAAAAGCTTCTTCACAATTGTTTTTCTCATATTTTCCATCTATTGCTTCGGGGACATTAGAAGCATCAGAAATTTGCATCAAATCATCAAAACCTACCCAAGAATCCACATCTTTCACTGTGTCTTCGTCCTTAGAGCAATCATTTTCTTTAAGTAGAATCCTATCACTTGAAGAAGACTGCTCAACATTATCAAGGCTGCACATTGGATCACAAGTGCCAAAGCTCGTAAGTCTCTTCGAATTGAACAATAGCCGTTTTTGTTTGTCTGAGAGCACCGAGAATGCATCCTCAAGTAATTGTAAAGCATGTAAGGTACCTGGGAATTCATTCTTGATTGGTTCAAGAAGGGTTGTAAGTTTGTAATACTGAGATTCTATTTCCAATTCAGTTGCAGCGAGACCGACTTGTAGAACCCAGTACCAGTCAATTCCACTCTCAGAAAATGTTAGGTCAGATGCACAGAGTATGTGACACACAATTAACATCTTGGAAATGTTTGGAACGGCTTTTGTAGATCGCTGCTGCACTTGAAGGAGCTTAGCTCTAGCAGCCACATAATGATCATTTTGAATCATACTCTTAGCAGTTTCAATTTCTTCAAGAGCCCGCAATTTATCTCCCTCCATCCCTTAGAACAACATAAAAACTTTTAGACGCATGCAGGGAAACTGGATCATTATAATGATTACATAGATCTCAAAAACATCGACAACCAGGATTACATCCCGATGTATTATCATGTAACAAAAGCGCCAAGGCAATGTCATTTAGAAACACAACCAGAAAGCTCATAGTTCCAGCTTTCTATGCATATTTTAGGAAAAAAAAATGATGGTAACTGACTTGTGAAAAACTATTCAAAATTCTAATCCTAATTACATCAGAGATAGGAGATATTGATTGATTGTTCTGCATCCTCACAACAATCATCACCAATTTGAGACAATTAGGAAACATTATAACACGAACCCTTTAATTGAAGATTAATTGAGAGCACCATCATAATCAAACAGCATAATAATCAAGAAATAATTAACAGCCGAATCCCACCAAAATTTCCAACTGGGTCACCTTAGACAACCAATTTTCCGAACAAATGACCACGAAATTATAATCAGTTCATCATATCATGTTCGAATATAACGGGGCATTACTCTTTTACAAAACCAATAATCAAGTTATAATCATACGAGAAATTGGAGCAAATACTTTGGCATGCATTCAGAACAGAAGAAACAAATGGGAGGCAAAGAGAGCATACCTTAGCCCTTCGGTTCAGGTGCTTCAAGTTCTAGTTCTAGAACAATTTGTAGGAATGGATCACTGTACGCCAAGCGTTTCATAATCTCTTCTCCTTTGTTATGGCCGGAGTGCAGTCAGGAAGTGAGAGGGTCAGATTGTGAGAGAGTACTGGTCAGCCATGCGCGTTTGACGGTAGTGGTGGACTGGTAGGCGACGGGCATTACAGCTACAGCCTACAGGCGCCGCATAACCGGTAACCCCATAAACGTCGACCTTTTGCTAGTCTTATTTTCACACGAGATAGTAATAATAATAATAATAATAATAATAATAATAATAATAATAATAGTAGTAGTGGTGGACTGGTAGGCGACGGGCATTACAGCTACAGCCTACAGGCGCCGCATAACCGGTAACCCCATAAACGTCGACCTTTTGCTAGTCTTATTTTCACACGAGATAGTAATAATAATAATAATAATAATAATAATAATAATAATAATAATAATAATAATAATAATAATAATTATTATTATTATTATTATTATTATTATTATTATTATTATATGTGTTTCTTTGCTTTACTAGTTGTTATTACTTAAATTTTTTACATAAAAAAATATGATTATCTAACGTTTGGTAATAACAAACGGAAGTTTGAGGATTAATGGATGATAATGAGATTAAAAATAAATATTAAGAATTTACTTAGAATTCATTTGGATGGGACAGCTCTCAGAGATATTTTACTTTTAAAAATTTATAAAGTTCTTTTAAGCTAAAAAGCTATAACTCCTTTTGTAAAGTAAATTCTCTCCTAAAACTATTCAATCTAAATAAAGCCTTACTTATATTTATTATTTTGTTTGGCATATGGTGGAAATAAGATAGAAAATAAGGCAATAAACAAGTTACAATTAGGAATATAGAATTTTTAATATGTTGTAAACATTCTATTTAGGTGGATTTACATTATTTGTTTGGTATAAAGTCATAGATTTAATACCCCTCATTATGCCCACCAATTTGTAACACATCCCCCTATTAACTCCCAAGTTTCAGTCTCTTTCACCACATACCATATTCTTAACTCATTTTTCCATTATGACATGAAGTTATATATACATGAGCAAGAATTGTATTGAGTGTGAAGAAAATTGATACATATGAATGAATAAAAGATTACCTCATCTTTGTTTTTTGTTTATTTTTTTTTCCTATTTGAGTTTATTAATACCACAAACATAGCTTGGTGCTTCATATCATTTGTTTGAAATAAAGTGAAACTTTGAAAAGGAAAATTGGAGGCTTGATATATGGAATGGGAATGTCCTCTATATGAGGGTATTTGTTTTTATTTTTGTGGGATGATCTAGTAAGCTATCTAGCTATGAGAGTTGAATTATAAACAAGAGATAAGAACTTCTAATCTTATACATTGATTTCTCCATTCTAATATTTTCATATTCATATGCTTGGTTCGTTTTTAATAATCATTTCTAACTTATGCCTCTAAAACTATGAAATAGAGCCCATTAGTAATTCTGATAATTTCTCTTTATATCCTTGTTTTGGGTATATATTAAATTTAGTAGATGATTATTGTTTTTTGCATAAGTTGGGGTCCTTATATGTATTTTAATTTGAGTATACGTGAAATACTGTATGGATACTCTAGAGGGGGTGAATAGAGTATTTTGTAATAAGAATGCCAAATTAAAATTTTGTGAGAAATAAGTAAAAGGATGACAAAAAATAAACACACGATTTATAGTGGTTCAAGAAACTCTACAAAGTTTATCTACATCTACTACGAAACCTTTTGGATATGAATATCTCTTTATTTATGGTGAGTGTTTGATGATAATCACCCCTCTATTGATTTATGAGCCTACAATCTCAATGACCCTCTAGGAGATGATTTACACTTTGTCTAGTTATCCTCTCTAGGTTTATGATACTACAATCTCAATGGCCTCTCTTAAGAATGCTAAACAACACACCACTCTTCACTTGTATTTGAGATGTTGAGTTTGAAATGAATACAATAAAAATATTCATTTGATAGCATATGAAAGTGAGTAATCACTAGTGAAGATTTTTATCTAGTTAGAGAAATAATAATTACAAGTATATGAGCACTCTAGCTAAATATGAAAAATAAATTGAGCACTAGAGAAGTTTGATTTGGATTTGAAAGTATAAAATCAAAACTCTCTTTGATTCTTCGTAAGATGTACAAATGATAATTTTAAAAGAGTTGTGCTGGCTTGATTAATGTTTATTAAAGTCTAATAACTCTTATTTATAATGCTAAAAGATGGAAAAAATCGGCACTAGCCATTGGATGTAAAAATTGCTCCGACAGTCAAATTACAAAGGGTAGAAAATCTCAAAAAAGCCCCGACCACTCAATTGGTTTTGACAAACCAGTCGATTGATGGAACGGTGTTTAACATTGCACACCTTTACAAAAAAGACCATAACTTGAGCTAAAGATCTCAAAATTGAGTTCCTTCCTTTTTCTTGTAGATTAGACATCTTAATATTTCCAAGGAGGTATTATTAATCCAAAAATAATTTCTAGAGAATTTATGGTGAATTTTTAAATTCAAATCATATGCAAAACTACTTAAAATAAAATTAATTTAAGACAACCTTTTACACAAATAATTGGAAATATTTTTGGTGCTTGAAATCACTCTAAGATCTTTCAAAATAATTTTTGAATAGGATTATAAATATCAAATAATTTAAATATCTAAGTGATCAATATTTAAATCATATGTACATAAAACATAAGACTGTTACATACTCTTTGAATTTTGAGTCTTGAAATTTTAAGCACACTTGCTTATACCTTCATGGTGTGTGTATTACATATATAAAATTAAAGTACTTGAAACTAGAGTATTATTTTGACCTCCTTGTTTATATTTGGCTTGTTATTGGGATATTATTTGTAAACTTGATTTCCTTAACACTCCTTGACTTAATTAAGTGTTGAATACTTCACTTTTTGTTATGATAAACATGCACACTTAACAAGATAATTCAAATTCATAATTAAGTTTGTTATTATCAAAACAAAGGTTGATTGACCCATGATGTCAACAATACATTTGATGACCTCCATTTCGAAGATAGAGGTACGTGACAATAGAAGGCTAAAATCCTCCAGCTCAACAGACTTGCATTGGATCTAATATGATTATTTCAAATATCAAAAGTGATGGATAGGTGGTCACATCTCCCATCACCATATATAGATCTTCATTACTTAAAGATGATGGAAAACCACCAAAGGAGAAACATTAAGAAAATTACGTAAATTAAAAAAGTGATGGATTAATTGTTTCATTACCTATTACCATGTACATAAAAGTGATGGGTCAAAGTGATGGATCGATAGTCTCATCACCCATCATTACATACATGTCTCATCATCTAAAGTTGATTAGAGAATATAGTGCATAAGTCCATTACCCAAAGTTAATGGAGTGGCTAACTTTTTCCCATATATTAGAAGTATAGATAGATGATTACACAGGTGTAGGTAGAATAATGAATCTCTCGACCAACTATACTATTTATAAGTATGTACTTGAGGTACATAAAGGTAATGGCACAATTGAGGTGGAAGCCAGAAGCTTCACCCAATGATCTAATGGTTCTGAAGACCTTATGAAAAATTCAATCCTGAAGATCAAATGATTAAAAGGTATTGAATACCTTATGTATAATTTGATCATGGAGAAACAATAGTTAAAAGTCTTTCAAGACTTATAGTTTACCGATTGGGAAGATCGGATAATATCAAATACTTTAAGTGTATTTCGATCTAGAAAATCAAACTATTTGGTGGTATTTAGACCCAAGCACTAACTTTATTTTTGCACTTTTCATTTATGTAATTAAAAATGTTGTAATTTTAATTTTCACAACATTTAAAATATTTTTTCTAATTGTGAAGTAGTGATGATGGCTTTGTGTGAAATTTGCTAGCTACTTATTCATGAAACTATGTGCATACTTCGTCATTGGTAGTAGTTAAAATCTACCACAATCAAGTCTCATCCACCACCGCAATGGCTAGAGTATTTACAATACCATTTTTGTTACACTATAGTTTTGGTAGGTAGAGACATTTGATGGTTAACTCCTAAAGCTTCATATTAAATTAACAGTTTGATGGTTGAAGCCTAAAGCTTTCCATTGAGTTATTAGTTTAATGGTTGAAACGTGAATTTTTCTATTTTATATAAGTAATTTAATAATATAGGTTAAATGCTTCTTGTCTCATAGATCTACTTACGATCTAGAAGATTGATTTATCTTATTAAAATTCCATTGTGCATTCTATTTTAACAATGATATATTTTATGAGATTTTAATTGGTAATAATGTCAACATGTACATGCATGATAAACCAATTAAAAGCTTTTCTAAAGAAACAATTAAATAGAAAACTTGTGTTTGATATTATAGCTACGTTCATAGAGAACTTACGGTGGTCTATGAATATTTTATGGCATTTTTGTCATTAAGATGAATTCAAAGTAAACTTAAGATATATGTGTATTTGGTGTATGTGAAAAGCCAAAAGATATCACTAACAAATTTTAGAAGGCTATAAAATATTATCTTTGTGATATGAGAAATGAGATCATATAAGTAAGGTCATATGTTATATTTTGCATTTGATATTTTTGTATTGACACAAAAGTAAATATTCATCCAGTCAGGATAATGCAAAATCATTGCTTTAAGTTGGAAGTAAAATAGCTTGGTTGATTCATTCATTATGCATTTGATTTGTAGAGTCTTGTTAGCAAGGTCAATAAGTGATATGATAATGTGCATGCAAATATTTTTAGTACATACCAATCATATATCATATTATCCCTTAATTTATATTAATTGGAATGAACCTAATGCTTTTCTTAAAAAAAATGGATATGCCTTATATATGCCAACAATCCCTCATAGATATGAAATTAAGCCACAAAGAATGTAGAGAATGTTAGTTTCCTTAGCCTATAGGGGAGGAAAAAAGAGATTGATATTATAAAGTAAATAAGCACGTAGAAGACATCTTACATGAAATATGGACCAAAGAGAGAGTTAAAGTACATTTGATGATGCTTATGCTTGCTATATGTATCTTAGATACAACTTACATTTATTATGGCTAAGAATTTATGAAATTCATACATGTATTAACTAAGTTTCCAACTCATACAATTCATTAGGGTAATTTAAAAAAAGCTAATAAAAAGTATGATACAAACACACTAGGAGCATATGATATGGATTAAAAGAGCTATACTCTCTAAAGAGGAGTTATAATCCTTGTTATGATATAAAAATTGCTACAATGATTCAACATGCTCATATGAAAAGAATTTGAGAATAGATTTTGTCAACAAATGAAATATCCATGAGTTATCTTTACACCAATGTAAGGTATTATGAGGCAGACATTGATAATGTATTTACCCAAATAGTTACAACTGCCAAACTTGAGATGTTGTGGAATACCACTACCCTAAGTGAAAAAGACTCCTTCTATACTACAAAAAGGATTCAAGTCTCCATATCTTAAGATTAAGGCCTTTCTCCACCAAAATTGGTGCACAAAAATGAGTAATGTAGGAGCTAGGTTCATTCTTAGAAGATCAAAGGCCCTGTACCAAAAAAAAAAAAAAAATATGACCATATCATTTTGTTATGTGTTTGATAGAATCTAATTTAATTGTAACACTCCAATTTTTATTGAAAAAAAATCATTAAAAACTTAGTTTCGTTGAAGCCAACTATAAAAATGTAGGTGTTATTATAAGTTTAGTTACCTCACCATTCTCATACTAAGTGTCAGGCTAAAATATTTCTTAAACAATACATGAAATAAAATAAAATAAAATAGAGGAACAATAATTATATATTACGAGAGATTTGTTGTGGAAATGAACTCTCAAATTATAGCACCCTTAAGTGAAACAAAAAAAAAAGAGGGTACACAAGATATAAAATTCCAAAATATCATAACCAAAGATTCAATGATGACAACACCAGATAGGTCTTATTCTAAATCCTAATTCATAGTCATCACTCCTAAACTAACATACCACCATAAAATCATCCTCATCAAGTACTTACAATAGGTCACCTACGGAGTGTAATGCCAGCACATTGATGTATTAATTAAATAAGACATCCTCAAAAGAGGCAACATGCAACACATATGGTATAAAAGTGACAAATCATGTGATACACACAACAACATATTGAAATAGATTTCATACATCAACACTTAATACTAAGAATGTATGGTTGTTTATCATGATATATACTCAAGCCATAATTGGTTCACTTATAATCAAAATACCATAATAATAAATTATTATCTCAAAAAAATGGAGAATTGTTTATTGTCACACTCCTTAAATTTTAGGATTGAAAAAATATATTTTTAAGGTAATGCAAAAGCAGTGCAAATCAAAGTCGAGTGATGTTACCACCACATTGAACATATAATAGGTTTGATAATTCATCTGATTTATTTTTGTTGCAAGGAAAAACAAAAGCAAACACAAAATTAAACTAAAGAGAACTAGTGTAAGAAAATAACATAGATGATATGACAGTGTTATACAACATTCCAAATTATTAGAATCAAAACTAAGAGTTTAAATAACTAAAAGCTCAAAAAAAAACCCAATGTAATGGGAAAAAATCTTGCTAAATTGATTAGCCAAACTCTTTACTATAATATAAAATAAAGCTCCCTAAGTAATGATATAATACTAGCCCACATCATCATCCTCAATATACTCTAGATAAAAATCGTACCCTTGCAAATCGTTCTTTCCTCATTATAACAAAATCCAGGTCATCATAGTGGCTACATAAGGTATATTATTAAAACAAACCTACATTAATACATGGTATGGTTAATGTTTCACATAAAGGATCATGCCTATTCAGATAGTACATGGTAAACATCCTTTATATTTATAACAAGAATCATGATAGCACATATTACATGAAAATATGCTTGTCACTTAACATTTTACAATAGCCAGGCATAACCCAAACCATCTCAAGCATACTAAAGGCCATCTAAAGAATTTCCATTAAGTATCTCTTGGATTAGTTGAGGCAATAATGTAAATATAAATTTGAATATCTAAGGTGAAACACACAAACCAAGACCAAATACTCAATTAAAATCCATACTTGACTAGTCTCATAAACTAGCTAACTAGTATGGGAGTTACAACATTAACAAAACAAAGCAAATTAAACAAATCAATTGACTTGTTTAGGGGGTGGCCAATTGATTAATAAACCAATTGATTGATTCATCCCATAACTAGTTGAATGGCCAAGATCAAAACAAAAACATGTAGTTCCATCTTAATCGGTGAACTTATGGGCCAAAACTCATTGTCTAGTGGAACAATTAACTAGTTTTATTGGGAAAAACTAATATGATCATGAGATGAAATTTAAATAAATTCATAACTTATTCATGCATATCTGATATGCTTCCAAATCATCAAAACTTATACAATTTCATGTTGGACATGCTAAATACACTTAATGTATCATAATCATACTCAAACAATACTCATGCATAGATTCACCAAGATCCACCAAATATGACCCAAAACACCATGGTAATAATTAAAAGATCATGTTCATAATTCACCAATATCCACCTAAATGACCTAAAATAGCTAAACATGCTATTGAGTTCTGAAATGCCATACATATAAGTAAAATCTTAATTTAATGCATCATAATCACATTTAAACAAGAATCATGCGTAAATTTCTAAACACTTATGTTATCACACAATTACTTAACCACATATTAAGGTAGGTCTGATTTACCTTTGAGTGAATAAATCTTCTAGAAAAGAAAACCTAACTTGATGGCAACCTTACCAAGCTTCCTGATTTCTTAGGTAAAATCAAGAGAGCTAAATTAGTTAAAACCTTTGAAACATTTTAAACAAATGAGATTAAAAGAAAAGGAAACAAGTAAAATCCTCAACCCTAATCCAAGGTTAGGGGTGCCAAGAAGAGGAAAGCAACCTCTTTAACTATTTCCCTACCTTACCCTAATTTTTTAAAGGAAAATAAATTTGAATTAACATGAGAATCAAGAATAAGAAAGAAAAAGAATGATCGACTACAAGGAGGAAATAAGGGAAGAACTCAAAGTTCCAACACGTAAAATTCTAAGGGAAATTAAAGAGAGAAAATGAGTGGGGAGTTGAGTGTGCTAAGGTAAAATGAATCAGAATATGGGGCATAGAGGCCCTATTGATTGACAAAGGTAAGGAAGACAAGGAGGTGGAGTGTGGAAATTTGATAATTTATAGGTACATGGGTGTGAGAGATGGAAATGATGTAAGTGAGGGAGATAAGGGAATGATCTACCCCAAATAATATCAAGACAAGATGCAATAGATGAAGGAAGCCATGCATACATGTATAGGCGATAAAGGAGAGAGGGGAATATAGAGAAGGTGGGTAAGTGAGAAAAATATCTTAAAAGGTGCTTTTGGAGAATTTTTTACTAAAATTGAATAATGATCTGAATAATATGAAAATAATCTCAAAGCACCAAAATATGTTTATTAGCACAAATAATTATTAATTAAAAGTTTAGGAAATTATTTGAACAAGAAATGAAAAAAAACAATAAGCACTTGAAAGTTTCAATAGAACTAAATGACTGGTTCTAGAAATCTAATCAATTGGTATAACCAGTTGGTAAGTTTTCACAGGCTAGTTGTTTCTTCCATGAAGAGAACTTATATTTTAGGATGAACTGATTAATTGATTTAGGTCGTGACTATTTGAATGGTCTATTTGCAACTTATGTGTCTCACCCATTTTTTAAGCCTCTTTTAAAACCAACCCCATTATATATATATTGAAATAATCTTAATAAAATTTAAAAAGTTTTTAGGATGGAGTATTATATCTACCACTGTCTAGTCTAATATAGATAATCAACACAACTCAAACCAATGGTGGATATTCTAGCACCAATTGGCCCAAATATAGTTACCACCATAACTCAACCACATCAATCATCTTATCCTTAAGGCTCTATTTGATTTGAGAAAAATAAGAAGGAAATAAAATAAGAAAAATTAATTTTCTTTTCCTTTTTTGATTGTTGGAAAATTTTTGTGGAAAAATTTTAGTAGGAGCAACATAAATGTGAATACTACTTAATAAGTTATGCTACTCTCATACCTTTGCTTATCGTTATTTGTTAGTATTTTGATATTAACAAAACTTGTATTTGAAGTTGAGAGATAACAAAATAAATTAAAAAACAACTTTAATCGCAGAATACACAAACAATGTAGTTAAATGTCGAGCTTATAAATGTGAAGGTTGAGGAAGCAAAATTAGGTAGAGAATAAGATTTTTCTTGAGCTTTCTTTCATTTTCCTTAGCTTTTTTTTTTATAGAAAAACTATCTAATACAATTTCCACACCCTTTTTACTTCTTATTTTCTTTCTTCCTAACTTTTTTAGTAACCAAACACCTAAAAATTAGAGTCCATCTCATTTTCTTTCCTTTCTATGGTATTTTCAATGAATCAAACAAAGCCTAAGTATCGATAACCTCTAAGAAGCATGCATATCTAAATAAAAGTATATGTAGAGCCTTAATTGATGCACAAAGGCAAACTAGGTATATATAATAAATAAGGAAATGATGTAGCACATAGTTCCTACCTCAAAGGTCATCCTGAGGCTACATATAATGGAATACTAAACCACCAACTAACCTAAATGTAGCTATATATGAAACTCAAACAATGGTGTTTATCACACAATCATACTTCCATACTTAATCACTTATCATTTTATAAAATAATTATCACAATAAAAGGTCAAACCAAGAATTTAATACCAAGGGTCACACGACAATATATCTAAAACTATCCCAAGGGACTAGTGTCTCACAAACTAGTGGACTTATTTGGGAATAGTAACAACAAACTAATCATGCATAATAGAAAAACTAGCAAAATTGTAAGAAAAAACCAACTCAATGGTTATACCATAGATTGGTGTTAATATCACTCAAAACTAGCAACCTCAAAAAATAAAGATGAAAATTTCTAGGGGACAACAAACTAGCATACAAGTGTTTTCCCCTATTAATGTGTTGGTTGCATTGGAAATTCCATATGCATAACGTGATTCAAACTTAAACACTTCCCATCCATCTAAAACACTTCAAACATGAATTTAAGGTGCTAAAATCATCCCAAAACATTATTTTAGCATATCATTACATAACATAACAATAGCTTTAGAAATCAGTTCAACAATAAATCATATCTCTTTCTTCTAAGATTAATACAAAAAAAAGGGTTAGAAAAAAAGGACCAAATATGCACATAATGCACATAAAATATCATTTTCCATACTTAACCATTTTTCCTTCAATTTTTATTAATCATGACAACCTTAAGGTCAACAACCAAAATAAAAGTCAAGACTTAACAATAAAGTCAACCTAATAATCTACAAAGGTCACCCTATATCTTATTATTTACATTTAGGTACACTAGGTAATATGACCAAAATACTCTTAAAACCCTAAGTACCAATATTTAACGATTTTAATACTAAACTCAAGTATAATTAATAATTTTTTTTGAAAAGGATAAAGGTCATAATAACATATTTGTACAATTTATAGCTGTTTGAAAGTATAACAATGGAAAAAGATAATTTTGCCTCTCTGCCCTAAGCATGCATATCTAATCATTCTATAATTCACATACTTTCATACTTAGAGTAATACCACACATATTATGCAACTATAAATCTAAAAATGCTTAGCCTTAGTACATATCGACATTAAAATACCTCATGCATGGAATCTAATTAAAAGTTATAATAACAAGGAAATATTCAACTAAGGCTAACAACCCTAGGCCAAATCCCACTCCTCACATGTATAATAGATTCACATGACTAATTCTAACATGTTATCACATGTATATGAAAGTACATAAATACGACATGCTTGCACATTTTATGCCATGCTATTATACTTGAAGAGAAATTACAAATCCATGGCATATGCATGTATTTAGAAGGATCACAACAAATAAATCATAATCAAGCACACAACTGAAACCTTAATCTGTTATCACATGATCTCCATACACTCAGTAGGATAATATGAGTTACCATAATTCCAAATGCAAATAATAAAACTAAAAGTAACAATAAAAAAAACCTAGCCTCCATCAATCTTCCCTTTTCACCTTAAAAAAAACCCAAAAAATATGTATTAGAATATGTAGCATACAAATATCAACAAGGTATCAAAAAATTAACAAAACCAAAAATAAAAAACCGGACTCAAGTTGAGTGATTTGGGTGCATTTCTTTAGGATAATTGTGTGATCTAGTCATATGGATAGGGAGGAAGTAAAGTGAGATATGCATACTAGCTAGAGGCTTCAATCTAAAGAGTTGATGAAGGGAAGGTGAAGTTGTGTGAGGTATGCACGTAGGTGGTGCATGGTAGCATGAATGTGTGGTGATGGGGAGTGTTTGCTACTTCAAGAAGTCATGTAGGTGATAAGGGCTTTGTGTGGGTGTTTTACATAGGTGGAAGGTGGTGGCATAATGGTCGGACATAAAAGGCGGGTGTTTGTGCAAGGGAATGACATTAGACAATTAGAGGGGTTAGTTGTGTGGAAGCTTGATGTTGAGGGCGATGGGTGGCATAAGGTTTTCATGCAAGTTAGTGTTGGTATTATAATGAGGGATGTTGTAGGAGGTTATGGGTGACATTAGGTTGCAATTATAATGGTGATGTAATGTGAGGGAAAACATAGAACAAGGTTGGGAAGGAGATGAGGTAAGATAGAGCTTGATTGGAGTTGGATAATGAATGAAAATAAAAATGAAAATGAGAGTGGAATGAAGGAGTTTATGGGGATGGTAGAGTGTAACAAGAGAATACATGAGGTATTGGGGTTATAGGTTGATAAAGAATAGAATAGAGGTATAGGGTGCAGGTTAATAGGGATGCTGAGGTATGACAAGGAATTGTATGAAATCTAAAAAATATAGGGAGGGTGTTGGTTTAAGATTAGTTGGGTTTATTTAGTTCATTTATCTATCATAAACAAACTAAAATAAAACCGGTTAGATTAAGGGAAGGGGTACCACTATATAATAAATGGTTAGGGTTAATTCTAAGATAAAATGTTAAACACCTAAAAAAAGGTTGATTTTTTTTACGGATGTTGCATAAATCATTTTCATATCAATACCAAGCAATAGCACACCAAAAAATACCTCAAGACTTAGTGCTTAAAGGGTATATTTAAATCTTAAGTCTTATATTTTAGGTTTGATTTGTACATGTGTTTGATCCTTCAGCCTTGTAAAACCTTCTTAAAAATATGTTTTAAAAGTCTCTTTAAAATTTATGCTTATAAAGGTTTTAACTTTATTTTAATATGAAAAATAATTTCACTTGAAATTGAACTAGGTATTGATTGTCTTCAAACACCAACTGATTGGTGGTAAGCATTAGTCAGTTGGATATTGAGTTGAAAACCGTGACCTCTATAATTCATAGAGTAGTCAACTAACACATGAGAAAATTAGGACATTAATCAATTGGCTACTATTTTCTTCTTTTCCCCTAGCATATTATAAACTCCAAAATTGTCTAAGGTACTAATTGATTGGATCACTTAGCAAAATTATTGCTCTTTTTTTTTCACACTAACTTACCTTAATATTGCCTAAACTGGTTATAGGCGAGTCAACTAGCCTTACTTGACTAATCAACTGGCTTGTGTAATGACTAGTTTCCAAACTCTAATGGTAATATTTTCTAGGAAATTTTTGACACTAGCTAACTAGTCCTTTAATACTAGTTGACCAATATGCCTATTCTTAAAAACATAGTCATTATTATTCCCTTTCATGTATTAATTGCGGCTAATGACTCTATTATTTAGAGAGAGCTATAAAATAGTTTTCTCCCATATTTAAAATAACTTATTTAAGATCATTTATTGTACTCATTCAATTCTTGTATCTACTATCTCATAATTTCTTAATAATTTAATTCAAAACTTCCATATCTTAATTTCTCTTGAGAATTTTCTTGTGCTCAAAGATTAAGCTCATTAGATAGAGTGAAAAATGCTTTCGTATATGTAACTTCTATATAGATTAAATAATCTTAATATTTCTCATTTTTATATCTTGTAATTTGAGAGGATTTTATTGTAATCACCACAACAACTCTTAAAAAAAATGATTATCAAGAGATTGTATGTGCCTAACATCCCTAGAAGTGGTATTTGAATTTGAAGGCTCACAAAACTAGACGAGGTTAACTAGGCTAAGTTGTAAATCATATCTTAGAGTGTCATTGGAATTATAGTTCCATAAACTAAGAGATTATTGATCATCAATAAAGTCTCTAAATCTAAAATAAAAGACTTTTTGGTAGTGGATGTAGAGTAAGCTATCTTGAGCTATCTTAAGCTACTAAAAATCTTGTATTCAAAATTTTTAATATATCAGTTTCCTTTATTACACACTATTCACCCCATCTAGAGTGATTTTCATTTTAAAAAACTATAAAAGAATATACTGAAAATAAAACTAGGGGATTTCACCTCCACATCAAATATTGGAGAGGTATGATCATCACATAACATATGTTTGATATACAACAAAATAGAACAAACAAGAAAATGAATGAATTAACTACAAGATAACAATAACATAAATGAGGATAACAGTATGATAGAACAAGCGATATATTATATCCAAATACACCAATCAAAGCCAAGATTTTAATTAATAGTAAAAAAAACTTACATAGCAGGAAAAACCTATCTATACCGGTTAAAATACTAAAAAATAATATTGATGGCACCAAATATATAAATAATTTAATAAAACCACCCGCTTATAGGCTCTCTTATAAAAAAACCAAGTGAGATGAAAAAAGATGGAGGAAATAGACCGCAATTAGGGAATTATAATTTGTTTATAGTGTGAGTGTAATGGGATGGGGTATAAATGGAGGTGGTAACATAAAATCTCCATTGATACCTTAGTGAGGTTTTTCTTTTTCTTTTTTCAATTTCTTAAGGGTATAGACGGTGGTTTTAGGTTATAACCATCATTTATACTTTAGTACAATTTTTCCCAATTATTTTGTTTACTATGATTTAGTAAGTTTTTATTTTTATTTCATTCTCTACTTTTAACCTAATAGGATCTTTCCACTCCTCACATTAAGACAAACACACAAAGAGATCTACCTTATGAACTGTTTCTTTCTTAAAGCCTTCCACCACTATTGCTTCCTCTTTTCAGTACTAGTCATCTTCATCGCCTCCACCAACCATCCTTCTTAGTATTCTATTTTCTTTGTTGCTTCTTTAATAAGTGTACATTTTTCTTTTTATTTTTTTTATAAATGAGAGAAATATTATAGAATTAATCAAGAATTACAGCCACCAATAAGTCATGCATACCCTATCTCAAGGTATTTACATAGAAAACTAAATCATTATAAGATTTGGATTGATGGCTACTACTAAACTTTGTAGGCAACTCTCTAACAATAGAAATCACAAGTTAACCAGGGTTCATCTCCTTTGCCTGAAAAATGCATGTATTCCTTTTTTGCCAAATGTGATAAGCTATAGTAGCAAACATATATCGTAAAATAATTTTTATACTTTTCAGATATCTACATCCTCTTTACATCCAACTCAATACAACAAGGAGGGAATTAGTTTGGCGTGTGTATCCTAAACCCCTTCATAATGGATGACCAAATCTGGCGTGAGTAGCTACACGTGAGCTAGAGATGCTTGATTGATACCTCTTGAGTCTTGCATAGAACACATTATGCATTTACTTCAATCCCCATCTTTTGCGTTTTGTCTTTAGTGAATAATCTCTGGTGAAATAATAGCCATAAGTGTAATTTATAACTTAGCAAAGAAAGAGGATTCCAGACCACTCTTGGTCAATCCTTTTGTGATCTTAGAACTTATTAAGTCATAGGTCCTACTAATATTATAACACCCATTTACATATATCCTATCATCGAATAGACACTAGACAACAAGTCTAAACTTCATCAATCTTCTCAAACACCCTGAAGTTGTATGACGAATTAGAGCCTACCATAGGTTATGCCTTTTGAGGTAATAAGAATGAACCCATCTCACACATGAAATTATTTTTCTTCTCAATGTTCCACAAATGTCTCCCAAGTGCTGCAATATTCCACCATTCAATTTCATATAGACACCTCCCTCCTTCTTTCTTGGGCTTACATACCTTGTCCCAAGATAGTGGACTTTTCTTGTAACAACATGGGATCCTGATGACAAAAAAGACTTACACCTATCATCGATTACTTATAAGACTTTCTTTGATAGCATATACATTAACCTCTAGTATGCTTAGATGCCAAATAATACCGATTAAACTAATTGAAATCTCCCAACCTGACTAAGAAATCTTTTTTTTTCTAGTGGGTGAGTCTAGTTGTAAATTTATCTATTAACTCCTAGTATTTAATCACTTTAAGAGTCCTACACGTGAGAGAAAATCCTAAGTATCTCACATGTAATTGGACCTTTGGTATTTATAATAAGGCATATAATTGTGTCTTGGTTTCTTTGTCTACCTTATCTCCAAAATAGATAGCACTTTTAGATGTGTTCATTTGCAATCCTGAAAGGCTTAATAACATCTTAAATGTTCTAATGAGTGTGGTTATAGAATTATAAACCCCTTTTCAAAATATAAGGATATCACTAGCAAACATCAAGGAGGTTAGGTGAGCTTTTTTACATTTAGGATGGGGCTGAAAATAGGGTTCTCCAAAATATTATCAAATAATATGTTGAGATACTCCATAATAATGACAAAAAGATAATGTGAAATAGGGTTACCTTGTCTAAGGCCATTGCACGCTCTAAAAGGAGGGCATAGAACTTCTTTAAGGCATAGGGTATAACTCATTGTGGTCACACATTACATTATTATATGCACAAAAGGCAAAGGAAAGTTCAAGGCAAGGAGCATCCTTTCCAAAAGCAACTAACTCATGAAGTTATAGGATTTTTTCATATCAAATTATATCATACATCTTGGTGAAAAGTTCTTGTTGTTATAACCATTAACTAATTAAATTTCCATCAAGATGTTATCCCCAATGTTTCTTCCCTCAATAAAAGCTACTTAGCTATCCCCAATCACTCGAGAAATCCATGTTTGCATCTTGCTAGTTATAATCTTAGCAATAATCTTGTATGTGGTATTGCTAAAAGCTATTAGCCAAAAATTTCCCGGCCTCTTTACATTAGGAATTTTTGGGATGAAATTGAGAGTATTAATATTTAGTGTTGGAGGCATAATACCTACGATAGAGAGTTACTTGATGGCTTGATATATGAAATCTCCCACTATTGGCCAAGCTTTCTTAAAAAAATAAAGCATTAAACCCATAAGTTCCTTGTGCTTTAAAGGAGAACAAAGCTTGCTTAACTTCTCTCTTAGTGAATGAGAGCAGTAAGGATCTTTGAGATTCTTCTATCAATTTAGAGCCTATATACATTATTTCATAGGAGAAATATCCAACTGATGGAGTGGCAAGGCCTTGCAGTTACTTATAGAATATAGAACAAACTTGAAAAATATCCTCTACATACTCCCTCGGAATATCCTTATGATCTCTTTTAGTGACAATTATATTGGCCATGACTCTCTTATTTACCATTGCGTGGAAAAAAATGTAAGTTATTGTCCCCATTAGTGATCCAATTAACCCTTGATTTATGTTGATAACAACCCTCTTCACATTTTATGAGCTATACTAGTTTGCTACGAAGACCAGCTTCCTATTGTATAAGATCCTAGTTAGTAGGATAGTTATAAAGTTGCTACTAGATTGCCTCTAAACCCCTTTTTACTTTTTGAACTTGGAATGCAATGCTACCAAAATTAATCTCATTTAGTTTCTTTAGAGGGCCTTTCAAGTTTTTTAGTACTATACGAACTCCTTCTAGATGAGAACCTCTTCTCCTACAATCTTAGAGTTTCTCCACTATAACAAGAAATGAAAGGCCTTCAACCCACATATTATAAGAGAGAGAGAGAGAGAGAGAGAGAGAGAGAGAGAGAGAGAGGAAAGGATTAGGATATTGCCAAGGCTCCTCTTTCACTTGTAAAACTATTGAAGCATGATATGAAATTCTTGGGGCTAGGAATTCAATATGAGAGGCACCATACTTGGTGATCCATGATTGGTTGGATAAGGATTGATCCAGCTTGCAAGTAATCCTACTACTAGCTTCTTGTTTATTGCTCTATGTGAATTACTCTCCAATATACTTCTTGTCCTCTAGTTGTAGCTTATGGATATAGTACTAGAATTCCTCTAAGTCTTGAGCATTCCAATTGCCTTGGATATTCATTGTACATTCTAGGATGACATTAAAGCCCCTATAATTATCCATAGATAATCATTTATCTATTGATTATCTAACAATTCCCAAAGCTCCTGCCTTTGCAAGCCTATATTAATGGCATAAATTGTACTGAGAAAAAATTGCAACTCCCCCTTATTGTCCCTCATTATAAGCATCATGCCCTGGTCACAAATTTTTTCCTTCCATATTAGAGGGTTCCAGCCAAACAAATTCTCCCATTAGGGTGATATTAGTAATTAAATGTGCACTACTGGCCTTTTAAAAGTGTTTGTTGTACTTTTTTCTCATTATGGTTTTCTATTCAAGTTTCCACCAAGCCCACCAAAGTTAATTTATTATTTCTAATTCATTTTCTAATCTTTTGCTATTTTAGGGGATTATTTAATCCTATAATGTTCCATGATCCTAAGATCATAGTAACTATATGTTAAAATTAGGGAGGTAAGCATCTTCCACCACTGACATACCATGCACTATTCTTCTCTAAGAATAAGGGTTGTCTTCTATACAAAGAATCTTTTCCAATTCATGTGCATGAAGCTGAAAGGGAATAGTTGAATCATTCAAACTGCCACCACCCTTTGCATGCCCTTTAGTTGTGATATCTAGAGTCACAACCCTAATAGGGGAAGTTGTTGGGTTTTGCTTTGATGAAGGTGCAGAATCAGGTTCTTCTTGCACAGCTTGTTGTCATCCATCATACTTAACTACCCATTTTTGTCTTGTATAGTTAGTATACATGTTACAATACTAAGATAGATGACCCACCTTATGAAATAGTAAGCTTATTTTAGGCATCCATTCATATGTCACTAGTTGCTCAAATAACTGCCTTGTGGGTGTTTTAACCATAACAAAATTAGGGGATTTCTATGGTTGTCAATATCCACAATTACCCTTGCATAAGAAAGTTAATATTTCCTTGATGTAATGACATCCATCCCCATTGGTTTACCCACAACATTGGAAATTATACTCAAGGAATCAACAAACCATAAGTGCAATGGTAATCTAAGGCACCATATCCATGTATGAACATGATAAAACTTAGTTGGATCAAACTTAAATCCTTCATGCCATTTTTTTAAAAGCAGGGGATTTTTAAACATAGTCCAATTTAAAATTTTCTTGCAACCATACTCATTATGGAATTGAAAAATATAATAACCTTTCATATGGGCAAAATTCTAGGGCATGGAAACATGGTTCCATTATGCTCTTATAAACTATTGAATGTGGCCATACCCTAGTCTAACCCAAACACATAGGAAATAAGCGTGAATTGCCAGATATTGGCTTCCTAATGGCTTCTTATTCCTCTATGGTGGAAATAATCATACATCTTGTGCATCAAAGGCCTCATATCTAAGTTAAATTAGATTATTAGGGTTATAATTTTGCCTCGCTTTGTCTCACCAGGACAAAGTCATTCCCTGAGGGATCACAAGGGGTGTTGCAATTTCATGGTGTTTTGTGTCAATGGGTTTTTTTTATATCATGGTGGCTCAATAATATGTTTCTTCACCTCGGCCCTTATAACCATCTTTAATGTATCTGCTGCATTAGAACTTACATGATCATTGATCAGATACTCCATCAAATCCATCTTCATTATCATTAGTTCCTCATTATGCATAGACTTGGCTAGAGAGTCTTGTCCAATTCACCGAATCAATTTCTTTGCCTTCACCAGTGAGGAAGTTGTCTGACAACCAACTTCTTAACCATGAGCGAGGAGTGAGTATCTAGGGTTCTCAACATTGAGAGAGAAATATTAAAATTTCAATGTGGTGATCATGGATTGAACATGTGACCTTTTGCTCTTCAATATAAAATTTGCTATGTTATGTGTTTTATATATCATTAGAAGTTTTTTTTTATTTTATAAATGCTGTAGTTTTTAGTATAATGTATGTGTATTGTCAAGAGTTTCTAGGTATATACTATACTTTGTAACTTTTTTTTATAAATTTGGTTAAGATATTGTTGTAAGTTGTCAACAATCTCCTCGAGCAGAGAAAATATTGTTTTGACCTTCAAAATGAGGTTTTTAGGTTTTGAGCTCTAAAACCCTTTTTTTTATTATAACCATCTGATAGTACGATAGATGTGCATTTGTATTTTATAAAGTTTTCATGATAATGGATTGTATATATATATAACTTTTTTAATATAGTTGGTTAGAATGTTGTGGCAATTGAATATATTTATAAGAACATTAAAGTGGCATAGATGAATGATGTATTCCATGGTTTTTGAAATTATATATTATTTGGGAATGATATCTATTTGTGATCAAGTTTTTTTTAATGTATATTTTTTTCTTATGATTTCATGCATATATGACATTTGATGGTTATGATGAATATTTAGGGAGAAAGGTAAAGAAAAGAGATGAAGAGTTCATATGAAATAATTTGCAAAATTGCAATTCATATATTGATTAAAGACTTTGGAATGAAAAAATTAGGCATTGAATGCTATAAAAACCCTATTTTACTTGGAAGAAGTGATATAAAGGATAATAGTAATAAATATTCTTTGGTACCTATAGAAAGGCCATAATGTGTAGTTTTCGTTGAAGATGCGCCTTTGTCATCTATTTTAACATCTTTATTTTTCATAGACTTATCAAAAGCTCTACCATGAGCACATACACCTGAGAAATGAAGATTTCAATATAGATAACAAAGACACCTACTCAACAAAAAAATTCACATTACGCCCTTACAATGGGAGATAAATAAGCTTTATCATTAATGTCCTCTATATCACTTTCTTTAGGTACAATAGGGTTTTTATAGCATTCATTACCTAAACTCTACATTCCAAAGCCTTTCATCAACGTATGAAAAACATTATTAAAAATTATTTCATTTACACTTTTCATCCTTTTTCTTTATTAACAGGCTATATACGACAAATTTAAGATAAAACTAATGTCTAAACTAGAAAAAATGAAGGATTAGACAAAAATTGTAGGATAAATCCATTATCTATAGTGGACCATAGATAGCAGTTATAGACTAAAATCATCTTCTAATATTCCTAGAAAAATTGGAGAAAGATTAGATAGTAGTTGTAGGTAATCTTTTATAGTTGATAATAGATGATTATTTTAGCCTCAACCTTTGTTGAATCCTTCCTAAAATGAAGTGGATTTTTAAAATTTTATTTTATTATAGGTAATTGTGTTTTGAACCATCATATATAGTATAAACAATTTTATCCTACACAATGGTTGTTTACCCCCATCTTTTCCATTTTTTAACTATTGTCTAAGGTTATTTCTATATCTATTTTAGCCAAAATCTTGAATATAAAAAAGAATATAAAGCATGGTCCCTAAACAATGGTTGCTGAAAGGTCCACATCATCATCATTGGTATGCTCCAACTAAGAGTCATACTCTTACAAATCATTATATACTCCCAAATACAAAAGCTAGATCAACACAATGACCACACATTTTGGTATCAATAGGGTGAAGAATTGGTAAAACAAACTGCCTATCATATGACATCTTAAGGTCATACAATAACATGATGTAAAACATGCTTTCATACATATCATGACCTAAGGATAGTAACATAGATAACTCATACGACACATGCAAGGAAGATAATATTATAATTTTTCCATTATGTGACCACAAACTTTTATTTATTAAGATAAGCAAAAGGACCCATTTGTCCACCATGAATGAAAGCTAGGGGAACATAACATGCATAAAGTTAGGATATTATTCCCACCACACATAGTCAACGTACATCAAGGAGTATTTCTTAAGGGATACTAGACCCTCCACACCTTGAATATATAACTTCCATAAGGGCTAAACACAATGGGATACCACACCTGCCTAAGCAATGGACATACAAAGTGCTAAGATGCTTGTATAGGGATACTACACCCATCTAAATTAGACATTAGTGTCATGCTATAATTCCACAATATTAATCCTACCCTTACCAACCACAACCCGATAAAGGAGATAAATGCTAAGTGAAAAGATAAACACAAGGGTGACCCACCCACTTACCTCCCCTAGCTACCTTGAGAGTTCGAGAAAAAGGTTTAAACCAGTCAACTAGTTATTTATATCGATTAAATATTCTTAAAAACTATTCCATAGATTTGGCAAAATTATTTTATGTGCTTAAGCTATGGATAGAAACAACTTGGGGCATACAATAAGCCATTAGATGGCTTGGCAAACCAATAGACTAATATAACAACCAATTGATTAATGGGTTTGGGTGAAACAACCCAAACCCCACATTTTTGTTGTTATCTAAAATCCTAGCATGCTCTTATACTTAGTAGACTATAAATAAGAGCATTCTCAAAACTTCATATTCATATGGATTCATGTTGTACAATTAATACACAATACTCTTGTACTTATTTCATTAAACTCATGCTTAATGCTAAAATGACTAAAAACATGATCAAACCTGTAAAATATAAATATCATGCCAACATGCCTAAAAATAGAAAATTGGTATAGCACATGATCAACATGGAACACACCAAAGAATGAAAACCACAATCCATAGCATAGTAATATAACTACTCCTAGCTTAATGGACAATATACTAAGCCTTAGGTGAAAGAAGAAAGGCCGCACACTAAGCAAAACTATTAAGGAAAAATGAGAAAATGGAGAGAGATGTAAAGGTCAGGGGATGAAGTGAAATCAAAATAACGATAAGGATAGGAGGTTCGATCGACAAAAAAAAAAGCGAAAAGAGAGAGAAATTGAATTTGGGTAGAGAATGGAAGGTGATGGTGTAGGGAGTCAAATGATGAAAGTGAGGGAGATAGATTACAAGTAGGTAAGACAAAGAAATCAAGTGGAAGGAATTGTAGTAGAGTAGATACATGTAGGCATGTAAGGCCAAGGTAAGAGAGAGTAGGTGAGAAAGTACTCAAAAAGTGCTTTTGAAATTTTTTAGCTAAATAAAATTATTTGATAATCTAAATAATATAAAAATATCTTTAAAGTACTAAAATATGCTTATTAGCATAAATAGTCTCCAATTAGAAAATTTTATAAATATTGGAAAGAGAATAGACACAAAAATAAAGAAGAACACGGAACCACAACATGACTTATTGATCAATTTGGGGAACCATTCGACTAGTTATCTTGGAAATAAAAATTCAAGTCTTTGGATGTACTTGTTGATTAGTTTGGGTGACCAGACGACTAGTTATCCTAAAATCTAATTTTTACCCATTCTCCATGTTATTTCTAAGCCTAAAATCATTTTATTTTATATGATCATAGTTTTAAATTCATTGTGAAAGATTTTTAGATAGGGTATTACATATTTCTACTCACATATCATGCTTAAAATACTTAAAACACAGAAGTAAATCGTAGTAAATTCTACATCTGAAGAGTTTAACTTAATTTACCAAAATCCAAAGCCTCAAAGCAAAGAATAAGGCTCTTAATCTTGCACTTCCTCCTCCATTATCGATCCTTAGTTTTAAACATAACCAACTTAGTAAATTAATTTTAAATAAGAAGATGATTTAAAGGACATAAAACAATGGAGGCCAAGGATGAGCTTGAGTGGATGATCTTGAAATGAAAGTGAGACCAAGGATTTCATTTACTTTCTAAATCTTAATCCTCCACTACTTAAAAATAATTAGTATAGAGCTAAGATAAATGTTACACAAAAAAAATTAATCAAGGAAAATGAGGAGGAAAAGGCAACAACAACCTAAGCACAAGGAAAATGGAAGGGAAAAGAGAAGGGGAAAGAGAGAAAAATAAATACTTAAACACTTTGAAATTTTTGAAGAAATAATGAGTGTTCAATTAAGGTGAGAGAGAAATGGCTAAAGAAAAAATATGATACATTTAGGTTGGATAGTGCAAAACTTAAAGAGATGAGAGGGGGTGTAGGTTGCTTGAAAGAAGAAGGGGAATAATGGAGTGTTGGGTAATATGGTAAGGCGAGGGAGGTTAAGTTTGTAGTACAAGTTCAAAGAGTGAAATCATGGGCTACAAAGGAATGTAAAATAGCTTAGCAATATTTAGATGCTACTAAATGATAGAGGAGAAAGGGAAGGAAGAGAATATAATTAACATAAGGGTAAGTATGATTTTTGTCTAAAAAAGTGAATTTTAGTGTTAATTAATTTAATAAATACCTTAAAAATAATGAAAAATATTCCTATAGCCTTTAAATAGCCCTATTTATCCATATATATTAACTTTAAAAAAATTTAATGATCATTGCATCAAGTTATAAAAAAAATGTGAATCTTTGGTTTTGGCAAAACTAGAAGAAAAAGGATGCAAGTTAACTAGTTGGCCAATCTACAAAATTATTTAACTAGTCTCCCAACTTGAAAAACATTTTGTTGACTCCTCTAGATTCATTCTACTTCAAACATTTTAAAACAAAATATGGTTTAGATATTAGGTATTACATTAATGTTCTTTATTTCTCAATATAACTGAATATGTATTTTATCACTAAACAAATATACAGAACTTAGGTTATATATATGTGGACACAATACATATTATAGTAAATATATTTTAAATAGAAACTAAAATTAGCACCATTTTTTATTAAATAATAAATAAAAAAACATTTAGCTACTATACTTCATAGTTAATATTTTAGTCTTCCTACAAAAAAGAATAAATTTACCTGTTGCTTGAGAAATTTAAGTCTTATATATATATATATTTATAATTTCATAATAAAAAAATTTAAAAACAAAGAAAATTCATAATTTTATAAATTTGAATCTTGAGAAAATTAGTTCTAAGCTCTAATAATTTAGCTTTTTGATAAATAAATTAATAAAGAGAAATAGAGGGAAATTAGAAAAATAAAGTAACAAACATAAGAAATGAAAAAAAAAATAAAGAAGTAAAAATTATTTGTCCAAGACAAAGAGAAAAAAAAATAAGGAAACAAAAAAAAGAACTTTTTAGTGTTACACTATGTAAGAGAAGAATAATGAAATGAAAGTACACAAGATAAAAAGAGGGAATTCACAAAAGATTCCTAACACATAACATTTTAAGTCTCTAACCATGTAAATAAATAAAGATAAAAGACTTAATTTCTCACCGTGTAGAGCTCTTAAAGTAAAAAAAGAAATGTATGGTGTCAATCGAGTATTTTAATACTTGATGGGACAAGTATATATGTCGCTTTATCACTTATGCAACACAATGAAGAATGCATGTTTAGATTTTGTTTTTTACTTTTAATATATGCTAGCTATTTAAAAAAAATTGAGGCCCCACAGATCATAGGTCATGTGTAGCGACACCATCATTGAAGCCCTAGGGTCATCCATAGTAGGAGTTACTTTGTTAATAAATTATAAAAGACTAAGATGTAGATAAAATGAGTAATTACAATGCATGTGATAGAAATTGAAAGATGGAGAGAAAAGATATTGAAGGTAGAAGGAGACTAGAACCGTTATAATGGATGATCTTTGACATGCTACAAGCTATGGTTTATATAGCAATAGTTTGGGGGATCAATCTATTGGTAATTAAGTGTAGTTTAATTACATATTAACATTGAAGATCAAACTGAGTGATGAAGATTGATGTGATAGCAACTAGAATATAGAGAGTAATACTGAAGGAACAAGGAAAGTAGAGTTGTTGTGTTGGATGACCTCTACCATGTTGCAAGTCAAGGCTTCTATAGTAATATCTTAGTGAATCAATCCTTTGATGATTAAACATAGTTTAGTTATATATCGATGTTGTCAATTAATCAATTTGGAATCATAACATTGAGATTAGAATGTTAAAATATCATGACATTGAGATTAAATACAAATGTAATGAAAAGTTTAGAGATAAACACACTAACGCTTAAAAACGTTACACCAAATCAAGGAGGTCCAAAAATTTGAGCAGAGATATATATGTGAACATAGGGAGGCGACGCATGTATGTGAGGACATTTACTTTAACAACCATAAAGAGTGAGGGGATAGATAAAGTGAATAAATTTTCCATTTACTAGTAATATGGGACTCTAAGTTTGGAAGAATCCTATAAAAACCAACAAGTCCTCCACTTGATCTAAACTTGGAAATCATTATAAAAATATTAAAACTTTATAAAAACATCATTATCAAGTGACCAAAGTCTTGAACTCAAAGAAAGAAACAAATAGAGATAACGTATGCAAACAAATATGGCTAATCATGCCCTAGATTTATAAATACTCCAAAGAGTACATCCACGATATTTCTTATAGGGGTGGTTACTCCCCCTAATAGTCACATATGTGAGTTCATCTATTATGTATTGATCACACCACCCAAATGTAAGCTGTATAACTAATTTAGGAACCTATAAAGAACTTTGACAAGTATAATATAACAACTAATAAATGTAAGACATTTGAACAATATATGAATTATGTTCATATACATAAATATAAGAGGTAGAGAACATATGGATTTGTTTTGACCCTTTAAATCTAAAGAACCATATTATGTATGCATCATAAGTTTTTACATATATGGACATGACCCATATCACTGGTAGCTTTAGAAACTAGTTTTTTTTTTGTAAGTGCTTTTATCAATGAATCCACCAAATTTCTTCTTTATCTCACAAAGTTAAGAGAAATCATACCATGCATGAGAAGACTATGTATACTATTATATCTCAAACAAATAGCCATAGTCTTATCATTATATGCCTTGTTATTATCTATATAGATATCAGCTTGTAATTTATAATGAAGATATAATAAAACCATAGAATTTGGTCACAAATAAAAGCATGTTCCTTAACCACTAATTTTCTTGTCTAAATAGCTCTAGTGTAATAACCTCTCACTCCATTATTGACTTGTTATACATATCTATGTGGAAGATTTCAAAGACACTACTACTATAATACCCCACTTTAAGCGAAATTCTATAAAGATTGATATGGCTACTTACATTAATATAGTATACCATCCTATTGGTGATTTCGTCCTAAGAACTCCACAGTTAAGCATGCTGGTCGTGGAGCAATTTTTAGGACAGGTGACCTTCTTGGGAAGTTTAAAAAATTTTCTAAAAATTTCTAGGGAAGTGTGTGAGTGAGGAAAAAGCGCACTGAAAGGACTTGTGTTGATCTATAGGGCCAACCGATCAATCAAAAAGCATTCCAAGGTAGTCCCTGTGTGGTCGTATCAACTTGGGGTGTTACAACTACCTACTAAGGTAAATACATATCTATCGGTAAAGTTTATATCATCACTCTACTATATCCAATTAACAACACAATATCCCTCTAGAATTGGAGGGTGATGACAACAAGATAATCCATAGTGCATGGTATCCTTAAGACACCTAAGTAGGGCATTCCAATATTCTTCATTTAGATTATGTGCATGATATTAGGTCTAAAGTAGTTCATTATATACATAACATTGTATAGGATCTTAAATTCCCTAGGTTGATCAATTCTTTTAGAGAGATTTTTTTGTAGGTCCACACTTAAGTCATAAAGTGTTCCTACTTCAGCATAATAGTTAATTTTTTTACTATATTTTGTCAACATAGTGTGGCTGGCTAAGTTTAAAGTGGGATTTAGTTTTTTTTCCTCTCTCGTACCTAATATCACATCAAATTGATCAAGATTTTTCGTATCAAATGTGTACTTAAACATGTTCTTAATCGAGTCAATAAGTAATTTATTAGTGCAGAAAAAAAAAGCATGACATCTGCATATAAAACAATGATGGAACATCCATCATAATCAAACTTCATTCAGATTTATGAATCAGAATCACATCCATAGAATCCCGTAGATAATATCATACTATCAAATACTTCATGCCAATAATTAGGTGCTTGCTTGAGGCTATATAACAAATTAACAAGTTTACACACTTTGTGTTCTTGATTAGACATAACAAAACCATCATGTTGTTCTATGAAATTTCTTCATTAGGACCACCATTAAAAAACAATTTTAACTTCCATTTGATGAACTTGCATCTAATAAATAGAAGTAATTGAAAATAACACATGAAAACAAGCAATCTTGGTCATTAGAGAATAATTGTTAAAGGAGTCGTGTCATTTTCTTTATGTATTGCCCTTTGCTACAATCTAGCTTTGAATTTTTGTATAGTTCCATAGGCCTTCAACTTCTTCTTTAAGGCCTATTCATACACTATAGGTTTACAACCCTTGTAAAATTGGCAACCTCTCACGTATGATTAGACATAATATATTCAATCTCACCGTAGGTTGCTTCCTTTCAAAGAGTAGAGTCTACATGTCTCATCACCTCATCATGGATATTAGAGTCATACTTTAATAAATAATTCATCAAAATATCCTCATAAACATTATCATAATATTCATTAAGGAATCAAGTAATGGAGTTAAAAATAAATGTAATAGGAACTCTAAACCTTTTTCTCTTTCGAGTTTCACTAACTTCTTTCAAATCATCGACATCAACATTAGCATGAGATAAAGATGAAATATGTTCTAAAGGTAAAAGATCTAGTAGAGACCATTCTCAAAGGATATATATCATAAAAAAATTAGCATCTTTAGATTTAATTATAGATCCATAATAATTTGATGCGCTATCCTTGATCATAGATCTATATGAAGCACTATTTGAGGCATACCCAAAAACTATTTTAGGAACAATATTAATCCTATAAAAGTTAGGTAAAATAACCTTTATAAGACACCCCTTTTCATAAACCTTATATTAGGTGGATACCTTTTCCAAATCTTATAAGATATCCTATCTAACTTTTTTGTGATGTAGTTTGTTAAGCACATAACAAGCAAGACAACTAGCTTCTCCCCACATAAATTTAAGTGACCACAAAAAGTTAACATATTATTCATCATATTTTAAAGAGTTTTGTTCTCTCTTTCAACTATGCATTTTGTTTTGGTGTATAAAGGGATGAAAACTCATTTATAATTTAATTTTCTTCACAAAATTTTATCAAAATATTTGTAATATATATATATATATATATATATATATATATATATATGTTCACCACCCAGGTTGATTCTCAACCTTTTAATTGACTTATCTAAACTAATACTCTACCTCAACCTTATATTTCAAGAAAATTTCCTCATCTAAATTATTAATACTTAACAAATAGAGATTTGTATATCTAGAACAATCATATGAAAAAGTAAAGTAATCATGTTTTCCCTCTTTGTTCATGTAACTCTTAAAGTCTCCAAAATTAAAATGAACATATTCTAGAAGTTAAGACACTCCCTTTTGTTACTTCACTAAAGGGTTCCTTAGTGTGTTTGGCATCTATATATATTTGACACTTTTTCATTTTGTCTAAGACTATATTAGGGAAAACGTTCAAGTTTTTCATATTTTTAATAGATTTATAATTCACATGACCAAGTCTAGGATGACATAGATCTATACACAGAAGAAGAATAATTAGATGCATTAGTTCAACACCAAGTACAATTATGTCGTTATTACATAATCCTTCTCTAAAAAAATTCACTATACATGGTATGAACTAGCTTATTAGATTCAAAAATAAGTTTGATGCCTAACTTACTAAGCAATACACTAGAAAATTAAGTTTTTACACACATCAAGGACAAATGGCACATTACCTAAGACTGCAACTTTTCCAAAAGTGAGAGTGAGACAAATCTTGCTAATACTAAGAATTAGAATTTGCCGGAGTTACTCATGAAGGACAATTATTTATTGTTATTTTCTTTAATTTTTAAAACATTATTTTTTCAATACATTTTTGGTTCATAGTTCTAGTACCAATGGTCTACCTACCATGATGTCTATTAGGTTCACCTTAGACACTATAGCCGCTATGGCATCCTTAATAAATTTTGAGGCATATTCTCTATTTGTCTTTATATTTTCTTGATAGTTCTTTCATCTTTGACTATTCTTATCTCCCTTCTAATATCTTTTTTTTCTTTTGTTGTTGCTTTGTGCTTATTGTTATTGATTATTCTAGCTGATTCTTGCTTGATAGTTGGATACTATATGTTCGAGCTTTGTATAGTACTAATAATCGCCATTGATCTACTTTCACTTAAACCTACTAGAGCCACTATAGTTTATGATATAATTACCTACACTACTATATTCAACTACGTTAACATTAACTTATGGAACAGGAGGGTTAATATGTATTACATTTTTACATTTGGTGGTGTCTTTGATTTTGATATGACCGATCAACTCTCGTAACACCATATATTCTTTCTTATCTCTTAGTAAGATCTTAAATTTAGTCCAAGAACTTGCTAGTTTCTTGATCAATGTACTAGCTTGAAAGTGCTCACATATTTTTATATCCTAAGCTACGGTTTTTTTCCACCAAGGTCTCATACTCATGTAACTACTCTATGATAGGTCTATCATCCATAATCTAAAACATTAGAAAGCTAGACACGATATACTTTTTAAACCCAACATCATCTTTCATATACTCTATTATTTTAGCATATCAAATTACTTTAGATGCCTTAAACTTCATATAAACATCAAACATTTAGTTTATTATGTGGTGAAGCATCACTCCCCTAGTTGTTTGGTAGTAATTATCAAAATCAATGACATTCTTCTTTTCACCATCAGTGGATTTATTAGTAACTATTGGACTATCATAATATAGGACATAATTGATGTTGTATGGTTTAAAGTAAAATAACATCATTTTGAACCCACTTTTATGTCTCAAACCGTGAAGAGCCACTAGTGTAAACATGTTAGGAATAATAATATTGTTAGAATTAGAAGTAGCCATATTATCCAAATAAATTGTAGTGTATATGTATGTATGTATGTATGTGTGTGTGTGTGTGTGTGTGTATAAACCATAGAATAAGTATGTATTTCTAGCTTAGTTTGTAAAAGCCATAGCATAAACCAAAATGCCCCAAATTAAATAGCAAAACTTATTTGGGCAAACTGAGATGAAGTAAAGTTAAGTTTGAACTTGAGAAGATGTAGTATACCTCAACCCTAAGTTTGAAAGACCCCTTTATAACGTAAAAAGGTTTTCAGTCTCCAACTTCTAGGGTTGCCATCTCTCTCCACCAAAGTTGGTACACACAAATAGGTAATGTAGGAACTACCCCATTGAAAACTTTTAATATATTGAGAAGAAAATAAAGCTAAGTGATGAAGATGCATATGAAAGAAACTTAAAGATAGAGAATAAAGATATTAGCTAGAGGAAGAAGGAGAGTAAAGATGTATCAGATCTCTATCATGCTGCAAGTTGGGTTTATATAGTAGTGGCCTGATGAATCAATCTTTTGGTGATTAATCATATCTTAATTGCATATATTAATATAGGCAACTAATCTATTAGGAATAAAAAGTTGGAATTAGAATATTGGAAGACAAAGACGTTGGGATTAAATATAATGGTAATGAAAACATTAAAGATAGATATCATGGTTAATCATCATTAATAAAATTAATAAACAATTAGTGAGAGTTAATCACCACTAGCATTTAAAGTAATCACACTTAATCACGCAAGTCCGAAGCTAGATATGAACATGGACTAAACTAGGTAAGTGGCAAGAGCGTGTAAGAACCTTTTTCCTCTCTAGTACTTCAACAATTATAAAGAGTGAGGGTATATATTGTAAACCCCCCATTTTTAGGAATTAAAAATTTAGTTTAAAGTGTTAAGAATGAAAGCTAAAACAATATAAATGATGGGTATTAACGCCCCACTTGGTATGAGTTTGGTTACCTCCACCATCCTCATACCAAGTGCTAAGGCTAAAATCATTACTTCACTTAAATTAATAACATGATTATAAGAAATAGAATAGAGAGGAAAAACATATTAGTATTAGGATAAATAAAAGAAACATTAGCGATAACAAAACTCAATGAGAGGAAGTATAGGAGGACATAAGGGTCTAACTACAATCGAAATCAAGATAAAAAAATGATACCAGATAGTCCAAAGCTCTTAACCCAAATTACTAGCCTATGACTGAACTCGTAAGCTGGGTTGCAAAAACCAATACCCATTTAATATGTAGGAGCCCACAAAAGGAACCCTTTAGTACAATGGTACTGAGCAACCTATTATACCAAACCAATATGAGAACATGCATGGAACACATATAAGGAATTACAACGGTATATGGTATAAAATATTTAAATATACATACGAGGATTGCAAAATAATAAGCATTCGAATAACTAAAAACCACCAAGACTATACACTACTCATACCCATTCATCGGGAACAAACTTAAACTTACCAAAATAATATCTAAGGGATGATTTTTTAAGTATAATTAGAACCAACATCACCCAAACCATAATTGTAACAACCTCAAAATTTACTACTAAAAATTTCATTTAAGTAGAAGAAATATTTAAACATAGGAGGGGTGTCATCACTGTAATTGACATAAATTTGGCCACAAACCATCCTCATACCAATTATAAGGTAAAGGTAAAACAAAATACAATGCATGATAAATATAGAACAAGAATATTCCATAACATAAATAAGAGTTAGATGTTCATTTTGACAATAAAAATAAAATACATAAATAAGTGTTCAGATGAAAATAACAAAGAGGAAAACCAGTTTAAAAATATAATTGGATAACACCACTCTCTGATCCCCAACTCTAGTTATAGAACAATATCACTCTCCCATGATTAAAGCTTCATAAGCAGCGAAGTCATATAGTGAGTCCTCATTTACTTGCACAGACTCAGAAGGGGTCTCTACTAGTAGAAATAGGACATACCCATAATAAGGTTGATCAGTATGCTGCGTACTGAATAAGGTAATAATACAATAAAAAGGTCATATAAATTCATAACACTACAATAAAAGATGACAAGCGCATAAGTTAATCTTGCCAATTTATTTAATATTCTTCAAAGAGATGGTAATAGCGTAATGGTAACTATTTATGATTTTATTCACGTTGGATTCAGGAACCCCACTATTTTAAACTGGTGGAACAGTAATCAAGTACCACTTTAGAATAGGATGCTCTTGACCACTATTCTCACTAGTGGATCGGTAATCAAGGTACAATCGGTCCTGACCCACATGGTATTCCACTGTAAGTATTTAGTGTCTTACCAATAGTTATTATCATCTAAGGGTTTAATTTACTTAAGTTAGGGACTCCACTATTATCAACTAGTGGAACTGTAATAGGGTATAGCTTCAGGAAAAGATGCTCCTGACCGCTATTCTTGGCGATGGATCAGTAAGTGCAACTAGCCTTAACTCAACCGATCTTCCACTTTAAGGATTAGTGTATTATTCATGCTTTATTCATTTCAAGGTCATTATAAATTCATGCACACCTACTCATGCAAGGGTCTATCCCAACTTCTACCCCAAAACAACCCTATTTCCCTTAGGAACCCTAATCTCACAACCGTAGCATATCTTCTCCTCTATATCCCCTTTAGTCCCCAATTTACCCTACAAAAATCAAAATGTTATTAGGAACCACATATTCAAGATTCATGGCTTATTACCAAAATTTTACACATATGATAATAACTAACATCTAGGGTTACTATTTGGGCCTCCTCAAAAATCATAACTTCTCTTACTTAGCATAGTCCCTTTTTCTAGTGCTTATATAGTTCTCAAATTCCATAACCATGCATAGAATGATATTTTAACCATTAACTCAAATAATATGGCCTAACTCCCACATTTTACACATGTGATAATAACTTACCTATTCGGGCTACTTCCAAAACCTTAATTTTTCATTTTAGCCAAAACTACTTCCTTCGACCCCGCATGGCTACCAAATTTAGTGTACGATCCTAAAATGTTATGGTTAACATCATGTCACAAGTTTACGGTCCAAATCCCCCATATTTTACATGCAATAATAGCTTACCCCTAGGGTTACCCCTTGGGCCTCCCCAAAACCCTAATTCCATCTTTTGGTCATAACTCCTTCTCTAGTGCTCAAATAACTTGACAAATTTGTTTTACTACCCAAGATGCCATCATAAAACTTGTATCCACTCCATAGTATCCATCTCCAACTTTACTCACATATGATCATAACTTTCTCCTAGGTTTTACTAATCACATTTATGGTCTTTCTCCCTAATTCGGTATTTACCATAAACCCTTTATTTTTGCCCCAACTATCTCATGTAGTACCCCCAACTATCTCATGTAGTATCCCCAACCTATTTTGTGCCAATTAACACCCTAAAGTACTCAATATTCCATTTTTCATAGTATTGACCAAAATGCCTCTAGGTCACCAGAAATCTTATTTCTACCATCCCTAAGTCACAGGACACCCAACACAAAGGACTCTTCAACTTTCCACACATGTAATATAATAAAATTAATGGAAATTATTATACATAAATACCTAAATCAACTCATTCATGACTACACACCTTTCTTACCTTTTACTATAGTCAAGCCAAAACTACATATATAATACCAACGTTATTTAACATTTCATGCATGTCATCACACATTAACACATTAGGCACATATATTATAATATAGAAAAAATCTGTCTATGACTATATTCTTATTGAAGTGGCTCCGGTCTCTAAGTATGCATGACCTATGCCTCCTCTTTCACTACCGTCAGAATATTACCTATAAATAAGGATATACACAATTTATGCTTTCTTTCCCCTTTCTTATTATTCTTCTTATTCCTTTTTTTTTTCAAAAGGCTTTAACTTAAAAGAAAGATAAAAGAGGAGAAAGGAAATGGAGGTAACTAAAGTATAAAGAAAATTGTGCAGGGTGGCGCACAACGGTGGTGATAGTGAAAATGGTTGTTTTGGATAAGTGGGTGAGGATTAGCAGTTTAGGGTCAAGGTGGTGGTGGTACTAGGGCTTATT
This sequence comes from Tamarix austromongolica, assembly GCA_039764185.1. Taxonomy (NCBI): domain Eukaryota; kingdom Viridiplantae; phylum Streptophyta; class Magnoliopsida; order Caryophyllales; family Tamaricaceae; genus Tamarix; species Tamarix austromongolica. The sequence continues at coordinate 16,691,851 of CM077810.1, forward strand.
GGAGTTGGTGGTGTTTAGTGGTGGTGGAGTTGGTAACCGACAATGGTGTTGGGGTAGATTGGCCTAGTGGGAGAAATAAGAAGGGGAAGAAAGGAGGGATTTGCTATGGTGGTTAAGTTGGTTGGTGCTTATGTATGGAGTCTTCAGTGTGGTGGTGGTAAGGAGGGAAAGGAAAGGGTTGGTGATGGTGGTGGTGGTAGTGCAACCAACTGTTGGTGCAGATTTAGGAGAAAGGAATGGGAGGAGGAAAAGGGGAAAAGGGTGGCATAGTAGGCATAGGCGAGGTGTAGGTAGAGAAGGGAGGCAGTATGATGGTTGGTTGGGTGATGACGGGCGGCGGTGTTGCTGGAGAGTTGGCAGGGACAAAGGAGGGAGGAAAATAGGGGTTTGGCAAGCAAGCTTACAAGTGGAAGAGAAGAGCAATGAGACGTTTGAGGGGGTATATAAGGGAGGTTGAGGGAGAAGGGAAGATGACAAGGGAGGGGGATGACAGCTCAGTGTGCATGGCTATAGGGGGAATGGTTGCAAATGGGTACAGGGTGCAAGGTAGGGTGTAGGGATAGGGCAGGGGCATGACCAATGTGCAAGGAAGAGATGGTTTAGTGTAGAAATGGAAAGGTAGGGGCGCGAGGAAGAAGATAGGCTAGAAGGAAGAAAAAAGGAAAAGAAAGAAAAAAAAGAAAAGAAAAGAGAAAAGAAGAACAAAAAAAGAAGAGAGAGGGATATGCCTTAGCTCACCTAGGGGAGGGGGAAGAAAGAAAAAAAAATGAGGAAGATAATTAGCCTAGGGCGATGCAACCCAGAAGAAAAGAGAAGAATAAGGAAGAGAAAAACATATAAAAGAAAAGAAAGAAAAGAAAGGAAGAAAAGAAAAGAAAAAAGAGAAAAAAAATTTTAGGTGTGGAATTTAGGTTAGATTTTTTTAGAGTTGAATTTTTTTTATTAGTAAGAATAAAACTTTCCTATAATTAATTTAATATAATTAAATAAAAAAATAGAAATTAGGTTAAATTAAAATGTTAATAAATCAAATTTAGAATTTTAAAATTTTAGGGTATTATATCACTACCCTATTAAAAGAAGACTTAGTCCTTGAAGTCACAAGTCCATGCTTGGGAAGGAGAGAAAGGAAATTTAAGAAAATATGATTCTAATGGCTAGCCCTAACATAGAGGAAATCATATTATAAGATACTAACCCCTTAAAAATAAAAAGATCTTGGAATCTAACACACCTATAATGAAGAGGTCAGGGTATGCCTTAAGCATCTCCTTCTCTTTCTCCCAAGTAGTTTTTTTTACTCCATGGAGGCTCCAAAGGATTTTCACAAGTGAAATTGAATTAATCTAGGTTTAGGATACCTTTGTGTAGAGAATTCACAAAGGCCTCTCCTCATAGATTAGAGAGTCGTCGAGCTAGATCTCATCAGACTAGATTATATGGGAAGGATCTGCAACATATTTCCGCAGTTGTGAGATGTGAAAGACGTTATGGGCTCGTGCTAGTTCTAGTGGGAGTGCCAAACAATAAGCAACCTCACCAACCCTATCAAGAATCTCGTAAAGGCCAATATACCTCGGGCTCAAATTTCACTTCCTACTAAACCTTTGTACTCCCTTAGTAGGTGGAACCTTTAACAGAACTCTACCCCCTAGCTTAAAACCGTCATTATGGTGTCCTTGATCTATGTAACTCTTTTGATGACTCTAAGCCACTCTCATCCTATCTTATATCAATAAGATCTATTGGGTCATCTCCTCAATCATCTCAAGCCCAAGCATAACAATCTCGCTAATGTTACTCTAACACAAAGGTGTCCGGCACTAGCATCCACATAGTACCTCAAAGGGTGTCATCACTCTACTAGCATGATAACTGCTGTTGTATGAAAACTTCACCAAATATAGATGCTCCTCCTAGCAACCTTGAAAATCCATAACATAAAACTATAATATGTCTTTGAGTGTTTGGATCGTCCTCTTGGTTTGTTTATCTATAGCTGGGTGAAAGACGACACTCATGTTTAGCTTTGTGCTTAGAACCTCCTGTAACTTCCCCTAGAAATGCTAAAGAAACCTCGAGTACCTATCGGAGACGATGTCTGTAGGTTTACCATGCTTGCTAACCACAAACCTCATGTAAAAATTAGCCAATTGATCTATGCTATAGGTCTATTTCATTGGTACAAAAATCGTTGGTTTAGTCAATCTGTCCATAATGACTCAGATCGTGTCACACTCACTACAAGTCATCATAATCCAATCATAAAATCCATGTAGATGGAGTCATATACCTATCCCGACACTTTCAAAGCCTGGACTAAACTTGTAGGTCAACAATGCTCAAACTTAACCTTCTAACATGTTAGATATCTTGCCACAAACTTTACTGCCTTTCGCTTTATGCGAGGCCACTAGTAGATCTGCTTAAGGTCCTTGTATATCTTTTCCCCTCCTAGGTGAATAGAGTAGGGGGTATAATGTCTATCTTCCAAAATCCTTCGCTTCAGATCAACACAACTCTAAGGTGCACACCAATGCCCCTTGTAGGGAATGCTACCATCCTCATGTATCTGAAATCCTTTAGCCTGACCATCCTATATCTTTTGTCAGATCCTCTCGAGTTTAGTATTTCTAGATAACAAGTCTCAAATATCATCAAACAATGTTAGTGCAATTGACAAGGCACTCATACAAACCTCTAGTTCATCAAATTGGATCAGCTCAACCCCTATCTCACCGAGTTCCTCAAGTAGTCAATTAGGCACCTTGCAAGAATTCACAAAGTGTGATTTATTCCTACTCAAAGCATCTACAACAACGTTGGCCTTACCCTCATGATAGGTCAACTTAATATCATAGTCCTTTACTAGCTCTATCCATCTCCTATGCCTCATATTCAACTCCTTTTGAGTAAATATATATTTAAGACTCATATGGTCAATGAAAAATTTGTATTGCATTCCATATAGGTAGTGTCTCCAAATTTTTCAGTGTGATGATAACCGCAACCAATTCTAAATCTTGAATTAGGTAGTTTTTCTCATGCCAATTAAGCTGGCGAGAAGAGTAGGCTACCGCGTTATTATTCTACATCAATACACACCCCAACCCATGCTTAGACTCATCACTGTATACCTCAAAACTATTTGATCCCAGTGGTAGAGTCAAAATCAAAGTTATAGTTAGGTGCTTCTTCAATTCTTGGAATACACCATCATAGATATCATCCCACCACAACTTAGTGGTCTTCTTCAATACGTTTTTCAAGGGATGTTCAATCCTTGATAAATTTTAAATAAAGTTCCGGTAATAGCTGACTATACCAGGAAGCTACAAACCTTGGATATGTTTGTGATCACCTTCCACTCTGTAACTGACATAATTTTTTATGGATCCACGACTCCTTTTCCTGCTAACACTACATATCCTAGAAAGGCAACCTTCTAGATCTAGAACCTACACTTGGAGAGTTTAGCATATAGACTGTGCTCCCTAAGAAGGGACAATATTGTGTGTAGGTGCAGCTCGTGGTCCTCCTTACCCCGATAGTACACCAAAATGTCATCGATGAACACAACTACAAATTGGTCTAGGAATGGCATGAGATCCTCATCATCAGATCTATAAAGATGGTAAGTGTATTGGTGAGCCCAAAAGCCATCACCATAAATTCATAATGCCCATATTATGTCATAAAATCCATGTTCATGATGTCTGTATCTCCAATGTACAACTAGTGGTATCCTAATCTTAGGTTCATCTTTGAGAAGATAACAACGCCCTGAAGTTGGTCAAAAAGGTCATCAATTCTTGGAAGTAGATATTGATTCTTTACTGTTAATTGATTTAGGTCTCGGTAGTTAATAAATGAATGGAATCTCCCATCCTTCTTTTTCATGAGTAGGGCTGGTGCTCCCTATAAAGGCACACTTGGGCGGATATACTCGTGAGCCAATAACTCCTTCAATTGAGCCTTCGTCTTCCTCAACTCTACCAAAGTCATCCAGTAAGGGGCTCTCGACATAGGTTTGACCCTTGGTACTATGTCAATGGTGAATTCGATCTTGTGCATTAGTGGCATATTAGGTATCTCCTCCAAAAACACATCGACGAAGTCCAGTGTAATAGGAATGTCCTTTAAGGCTACCAAATCCCTACTCAACTCTTGAACACTACACAAGAACATAGGATACCCTTTTCGCACCAATATGTGTAGCTTGTGAATAGATACAACCTTGGTTGTGGGATTAGGTTTGCATTTCATATAGGAACTCTAGTATTCCATAGTCCATGCAACACTATGAGTTCCTACACGCAATCTATCAATGTTCAATACCTCATTAACATATCCATCCCAAGTATGATGTCAAAATCCTGTAGGTCCATCTTGACCAAGTCCACTAGGAAGTATACCCCACCTATCACTAAGGCCACCTTTGAGTAGAGTCTAGTGTAATCTAGTTTATCCCCTAAGGGCAACATCACAAATATAGTTACACTTGCAAATGGTGATAGGGCAGCTCTAGTAAAAAAAGCAGTAGATAGGAACGATAAAGAAGCACCCAAACCAAAAAGTACATGCATTGGTAAGGAAATGATGGTAAGCATACTCGTGAATATGTCCTACCAATCAGCCTCTACCTGGCCGATAACGTTCAGGCACCCACCTAAATAGGCTTCCTAATAACCTCCTCAGTATCCCCTAGTACCTTAAACATATCCTCCCCTTTGAGGAAACGGGCAAGATCCCTGTGGTCTCCCCTTAGTCTCTCTAGTCTATGTCGCTGCTGGGGTAGATGCCCTCTGCTGAAATTAATGAGATGGTGGCTGGTAGGCCCACTGTTGAGACACTAAAGGTCCCCTCTACTAGAACTGACCTCCTTGAGGTTGGTAAAATCTCCTTTGATACTAAGGTCCACCCTCTCTGGGATGGTTCTTGCCTCCGAAACCTTGCATCTCCAACTTCCTCTTTCCTAAGATGCTTGCTCTTGAACCATAGTGGTGGCGATGCACACCCACTTGTATAGGGTGGTCAAATCAAGGAAATCCACTACATCCACCATCCGATGGATGTTGAAATTGAGCCCTTACTCAAACTGATATACCACTATTGGCTTGCTAGCCACTATGCCAAGTGCAAAGTTCAATAACTTTATAAATCAGGCATAATACTACCTCACCGTCATGCCTACCTTGGTTTGGCTGCATGAGTTTCTTTTGTTTTTCCTTCTTGAGGATATCTGGGTGGAACTTGGTATGGATCACCTTCTTGAAATCCTCCTAGGACATCGGTGGCCCGTCCTAGGTATGACATCCTACCCACCATGCATTTGTGGTCCCATATAGAAAGAATGTTGCAATGCTCAAATTTCGAGTTGGTGGATAGTCGACCGCCTTAAAGATACATTCCATATCCCACAACCACCCTTCTAGAATAATAGGGTCCTTATCGCTGACATAGAGCAGAGAGTTGTGTTCAATGACCCTCTAGAGGAGTCCTCCCCAATACCCTCCTAAGGATGATGGGGAGGTGGGGGTGGTGGCTAAGGCTAAGGCTGGCATTGTACAAATTCCATGAAGGTCTTGAAAGCCTCCTCCATGCATCCTACTCGTCCATTCATCTTTGTGGTTAGCTAACTACAAAGCAAAAGGCATGTTAGGATAAACATTTCTAGTTTACTAACACCTATCACACATATCACATTTAAAGGCCACCTACGCTACCTATTTTTGATTACTCACAAGTTAATCTGGGTGTTGTAGAATTGCTATTTTCAAAATATGAAAAAGCCATTAGAAACTCAAATGGGAAATTGTTCAAAACAAAATTTATGAAAACAAATCACTGTAGTTAAAACCTAAGCTCTGATACCAACTTATAACACCCCAAAAATTTATAATTGAAAATTTTGTATAAGCAAAAAAAAACTATTTAAACATAGGAGGGGTGTTATCATCATAATTGATATAAGTCTGGTCACAAACCATCCTCATACTAATTATAAGGCAAAGTTAAAATAAAACCCATGATAAATATTGAACAAGGATATTCCATAGCAAATAAGAGTTAGATGTTCATTTCAAAAGTAGAACTGAAATACATAAATAAGTGTTTAGATGAAAATAACAAAGAGGAAAACTAGTTTAAAATGACAACCGGATAAAACCACTCTTCAATCCCCATCCCTGGTCACAGAACGATATCACTCCACCCCAATTAGAGTATCGTAAGCAGTGAAGTCATCTAGTGAGTTCTCATTTATCTGCATGGACTCAGAAGGGGTCTTTACTTATGAGAATGAGCAACACTCATAATAAGGGTGATCAATACACTATGTACTGAGTAAGGTAATAATATAGTCAAGAAAGGTATATAAATTTATAACAGTACAATAAGAGATGACAGGCACATAAGTTAATCTTGTTGACTTATTTAATATTCTCTAAAGATACAGTAATAGCGTAATGATAACTATTTATGATTTTATTCACGTTAGATTCATGGACCCCACTATTCTCAACTTGTGGAAAAATAATCAAGTACAACTCTAGGGCATGACACTACTAGCCACTATTATCACCGGTGAATCAATAGTTAGAGTACAATCCTAGGACATAATGGTCCTAGCTACTATTATCACCGGTGGATCGGTAATCAAGGTAAAACCGGTCTAGACCCACGTGGTGTTCCATTGTAAGTAATAAGTGTCATACTAATAATTATTATCATCCAAGGGTTTAATTTATTTAAGTTTGGGACCCCACTATTCTTAACTGGTGGAACGGTAATAGGGTATAACTCTAGGGTAAGACGCTCCTGGCCACTATTCTGGTCGGTGGATTGGCATGTACAACTAGCCCTGACTCAAGAGATCTTACACTTTAAATGATTATTTTATTATTCATGCTTTATTCATTTAAAGGTCATCACAGAGTCATGTACAGCTACTCATGCAAGGCAGTATCCTAACTCCTACCCTGAAATAACCTTGTTTCCCCTTAGGAACCCTAATCTCACAACCCTAGCATATCCTCTCCTCCATATCCCTTTAGTTCCCAATTTACCCTACAAAACTCAACATGTTATTAGGAACCACATATTCAAGAGTCATGGCCTACTACCCTCATTTTACACATGCGATAATAACTAGCCTCTAGGTTACTATTCAGGCCTCTTCTAAAATCCTAATTTCTCTTACTTAGTATATTCCCTTCTCTAGTGCTTGTCTATTCCACAAATTCCATACCCATGAATAGAACATTATTATTAACCATTAAATCAAACAATGTTGCCTAACTTTCATATTTTACACATGTGATAATAACCTACCTATTCGGCCCCCCTCCAAAACCCTACTTTCTCATTTTGGTCATAACTACTTCCTTTGACCCTGCATGGCTACCAATTTTGGTGTACATTCTCAAAATGTTATGGTTAACATCATGTCCTAAGGTTACAGTCCAAATCCCCCCTCTTGTACATGCAATAATAGTCATAACTCCTTCCCTAGTGCTCAAATGACTTCCCAAATTTGTATGACTACCCCATATGCCATTATTAACCTTGTATCCACTCCCTAGTATCAATCTCCCACTTTACTCACATACAATCATAACATCCCCTTACCTTTTACTAATCGCCTTTATTGTCTTCCTCCCTCAACTTGTATTTACCATAAACCCTTTATTTCCCCCAATTATCTCAAGTAGTATCCCCAACCTATTTTGTGCCAATTAACACCCTAAAGTACCTAACATGCCAATTTTCATAATATTAACCAAAATACCTCTAGGTCACTCAAAAACCTATTTCTACCATCACCAAGTCACAAGACATCTAACACGAAAGACTCTTCGACTTTCCATACATGCAATATCATAAAAGGCAAAGACATGATTATACATAAATACTTAAAATCAGCATAGTTATGACTACACAACTTTCTTACCTTCTACTATCATCAACCCAAAACTGCATATACAATACTAAAGTCATTTAATGCTTCATACATGCCATAACGCATCAATACTAATACAGTAAAACTCTATCTATGACTATGACTATATCCTTACCAAAGTGGCTTCTGTATTTAAGTATGCATGACCTACACCTCCTTTTCCACTATCATCGAAATATTGCCTATAAAAAGGATATACACAGTTTAGGCCTTCCTTCCCCCTTATTCTTATTCTTTTTTTTTTTTAAAAAAAAAGAGAAAGGCTTTAGCCTAAAATAAAGCTAAAAGAAGAGAAAGGAAATGGAGGTAATCAAAGTGGGAAGAAAATTATATAGGGTGGGGCGGTGATAATAGCTCTTTTGGAGGAATAGGTGAGGGTTGGCAGTTTAGGGTTGAGGTGATGGTGGTATTGGGGTTGACTGGAGTTGACTGGAGTTGGTGGCATTTAGTGGTGGTGGAGATAGTGAGCAGCGATGGTGTAGGAGAGAATTAGACGAGAGGGAGAAAGAAGAAGGGGAGAAAATAGGGGCTTGTTGTGGTGGTTATGCTGGTTGAGGTGACTACGTGTGGCGGCTCTAGTGTGGTGGTAGCAATTAGGGAGAACAAAGGGCTGGCGATGGTGGTAGTGACAGTGTAACCAACTACTGTTGTAGGCGTAGAAGAAGGGAAGGGAAAAACTAGTGGCACGACAGGCGTGGGCGGGGTGTAGGTAGAGAGGGGAGGTGGTAAAATAGTTGGTCGAGCGATGACAGGCGTCAACAACATTGGAGAGCTGGCAAGGACAAATGAGGGAGGAAAAGAGGGGCTCTATGTGTGGGCTTGTAGGTGGAAGAGAAGAGAAAGGAGAGGTTCGAGGGGAGGTATATATAGGTAAGGGAGAGGTAGGGAGAGGGGAAGACTACAAGGGAGGGGGTTGGTAGCTCGGTGTGCATGGTTGTAGGGGATATAAGGAGCAATGCGGGGTGTAGAGATAGGGAGAAGGGGCATGACCAGTGTGTATGGCGCTGCATGGCCGAGAGGGAAAAGGTGAGGGAGGCGGGTAGTGTGCAAGGGAGAGCTGGTTTGGTGTAGAAATGGAAAGGGAGGGCGACGCGATGAAGTAGACAGGCAGGGAAAGAAGAAAAAAGGAAAAGAAAAGGGAAAATAAAAAAGAAAAGTGAGAGAGAGATGGACCTGGGCTCACGGGGGGAAGAAAGAGAAAAAAAGAGGGAGAGAATTGGGCCAGGACAATGCAACCTAGAAGAAAAGAGAAGAAGAAGGAAGAGAAAAAGGAAAGAAAAAAAAGGAAAGAAAAGAAAGGAAGAAAAGAAAAGAAAAAGGAGAAAAGAAAATTTTAGGTGTAGAATTTAAGGTAAATTATTTATAGAGTTGATTTTTTTTATTTGTAATAATAAAATTATTGCCTATAATTAATTTAAGATAGTCAAATAAAAAAATTATAAATTAGGTTAAATTAAAATTTTGTTAATTAAATTTAGAATTTTAAAATTTTAGGGTATTACAATAACAATAACAACAACCACATATCTCAAGGCTACAACGAAACCACATATCTCAAGGCTACTACTACCTTTTGTGTATATCTAATCTAAGATCCACTATTGTTATATTTAGGTGTATTTCTATTTGTTTACGTCAATTGTGGATCTTGTAACTTTTGATCATGGAAGATCATATTGATTAGATTGTTTGTTTGATTTGAGTACATTAAACTTTTCTATGTAGCACTATGGGGTTAAGTTTGGCCTATTATTCGCTGAAGTGTCCCTCTAAGTTATGATTGTTTCATTGATTAATTTGCCTTAGCAAAAGATTAATGATCACTTCTAAACCTTTTATAAAAGATGGTGATACTAGGAGGAAAATTCTTTTATATTCTTGGTAAACCTTCTTAGTTATCAAATATAAAATAAAATACGTATATTATTTCTAAACGAAATCCTAGTTCAAATTTTCTACATGTATTACAAGGCTATAAATGATAGAAAGCTATCATCCCACATAAAAAATGATGGAAAATAGGTTTTGGTCTATTAAAATCTAGGTCTAATCATATCGGGTTAAATAATGTTTTTCATTTATTAAAGAAATAGGATATTTATTGGTGAAACATAAAAATTGATATATAAAACATATTATACTAAATTATTAAAATGTTTCCAAAATACTTGTCATAATACACCTCTTTTATCACTCTCAATCAGGTACAAAAATAAAAAGATTATAATTTTTTAAATTATAAAATGTATTTATCCATATTTTAAAGAAATAAGAACATGGAAATAGAAAAATAGTTTTTAATAGAAGATAACATATCAAAAAAAGTTTTACCTATTAGATAAAAATATCCTCACCCTAGTATGTACTATAGAAGAAATCTCGATATATGTATTATTAGTATTATTATTATTTTTAACTTTTATTTACTTCAATTCAAATATAAATTGAAAAAATATTTAGTCCAATTCATCTAAGTTATATTAATATTATTCTAATATTTTTTAAAATCATTCATCTTAATTTACCTTAATTAATTTTTAATATTTAATTTCACCCTAATTTATACTAATCTAAAAAAACTATCGTGTGATTGGATGAAGGATTATGGGTTTATAAACCATCGTACTAGTTAGCCAGATTCTATATTTTAGGAGCACATGTGATATTGACGTGTTCTATATTGAATAGATATTGTCGGTTGTTTTTAGTAAATTCTGAAATATCATTGATGCACATCGACAAGTACACCGTGTACAAATTAGAACTGGGATGGTACAAACATATCCCTGAGAGTGAGTTCTGATGGTAAAGAGAACGCAGTAGAGGGGTAAAATGGGGAGGGGGTACTTTTATTCTATATATCAAAATACAAGTTTAAAATAACAGGCATGTATTTATAAGCTTAATTTTTTTTACCTTCGTTCATTCCATTTTTATTACTTTAAATAAATTATTTGTCTTGTATTACTTGAAAAATAATTTTCTATAATAATTAATTGTTTATACTTTTTGGAAGTTTTGGAAAAAGTAAGTATTTTGTATATTTACTTATTAAAAGCAATTCCAAACAAAGGCTAAATTTATTTCAATTTAAATGGAACATAAAACATTAATGTAAGCTCCATATCTTATTTTTACAATTAGCAGATAACTATAGCGTTATCGGATTATATTACTGAATTGCATTAGCTAATATGAACAACATATAATGTTAATTGTTTATATAAAAATATTTGATAATAATTGCTTATAGTGATAGTTATTATCACATTGAAAAATACATAAATAATCAAAATTAGTTCTAAATAAATTAACCAAAAAATTTTCTATTTTAAAATTTTTAAAAAACTCCTTTCAATATAGTCAAATATTTAACTTATCTCCCACACTTTAGATATTATTTAAACAGTTTTTTTTTACCAAAAAAGATCCTAGTTTTATTCGGAATAGCCTACCCAAACATAACTTAATTAATTTAGCAATGATCCAAGCAAACTTGGGCTAAATTGCCCCATAGAAGGATTGTTCCATAGCCTTGGACAATTTTGTTTATGTATAGGAATGATAATGAGTTGTAGATTCGATTCGAACTTATTAAATCCATCTTATTTTTAGTAGTTTTGGATTTATAATTTTTTGAACTTAACAGATTTGAGTTGGATTTATATTTAGTAGTTTACAGACATAATCTAGATCCAATATATCAGATCCGTTTAATATATATATATGTGTGTATATATACATACATATAAATACATACCAATATTATATTTATCTTGTTTATTATAATCTTATTGGAAATAGTTATTCATTTTTTTAATTTTATTTTTGTATGTTTACTTTATAAATAATATATATAATATTTTATTTCAAAAATATTACATTACAATTTTAAAAGTTAAAGTAATTAATTTTAAATGTATATCTTTTAACTCAGAGATAAGAAAAAATACATATTAAACTATATACATACATACATACATAGCATATTACTTTTAAAAAAAATAATCAGATCTAATTAAAATTTATTTAAAATTCATTTATCTATTAAATCTGATCTATTTTAAAAATAATCAGATCTATTTTAAATAAATTTAATAAATTTAAATCAGATCTAAATTTATATAATATAATATATAAACCGGTCCGGCCAACCTATTCCCATCCGACTTGTGTCTATTTTGTTCGGTTTATTTACCCAGAAACATATAACACTACTCGCTCACCCCCTCGAACACAGCGACTCATACACCGTCCGTCGTTATTCATCGACCTTCAATCTGTGAAGCACTGCGTACCTCGCCCTTTCGCTTGATTGCTAATTTGCTCTCGTTCTTTATCTTGCAGCAATGATCAACCGTTCAGTTAGACGTATCTTTAACAGCATATGTACGTATCCCTGCGCTCGTATTTCCTCTTTAGCTTACAAATTTAACTTCTCGATTCTCAAACGTGATTGTTGTGGGGGTGAGGCGAAGGAGGACCCGGGGTGCTTATACTTGGGTTCCATGTGCTTCTTTGATTCAATGTTTTTAGTTTGTTTGCATCTTGATTGAAATTATATGATGAATTAGGTGATCAAGAAATTAGAGGCGTCAATAAAGAAATACCGTCGTTGAGATTTGTGACCGTGATAGAGCTGTTCTGGGTGATTTAAAGGCAAAAATGTATGCAGTTTGTGGTTTTTAATGACGTTATTATCGATGGAAAGTGTATTGTGCCCATGTGTCAAACCCCATGAGTTAATACTCGCCCTGCTAAATTATCTGCACTCACTTTCGGTGAGTTGGTGTTGTCATTTTTGTGCTTGCGTTATTCAGGCTTATCAGTTATGCCTCGTTTTGGAGACTCGGAGTACTGGACAGAATGGCAGGAACGTAAATGAAAAAAAAAAAGATTTGGGTCCATTTTTAGTATTAATTCCATCCCTCTTTTTTAACATTTTGACATGTTAGCTATACTTTTAACCATTATTTTTTAACTGCTACATATTAGTGTATATAATCTTTTGGTTTTATAGAGAGCTTTTTAAGGTGATGACAATACATACATATGTCCAGAAGTTGATATGACCCAATACTCATAGTGCATGATGAGGGGTATTCAAACCTGAGACTCAACTTTTCAAGCTCTAGTCTTTGATCACTGGACGAAGACCTTATTGATTATGAAAATATTTCCGTAAGGAAAAACTAACAAACTTATTTTTGTATTACAAAATCAGTATATTTATTGAGAAATTAACAGCCAAAACTTGTTAACTTTGACCATGTAAGTCAAACACATGGAAAAAATATGGGACGGTGGAAATAATATTATTTGCCGCTTAACATTTTGTTACATCATGCTGTGCAAAAAATCAACATTTGAAAATCCCGAGAAGCAGTCAGATATTAAAAAATCGGAATCAGGAATCAGGATGTTCTGATAGGAGAGATATATTTGGTCTGATTTTTTGATCAAATTATTCGATTGGTGTAGTATTTTACAAGTAAAGAGGGAGCTTGAAATAATTGTTGTAGTTGAGTCTATTATACTATATATGAATCATATTATACTATATTTGAAGTGTAATGCACTTTGTATTTGATATATGGTTGTTGACTATACCGTATTTGTGGGTATTGAGCTAATGTACTGTGTTTAGAGCATATTCTGTGTATTATTTATAGCAAGTCCTCTCTCTCTCTCTCTCTCTCTCTATATATATATATATATATATATATATTTATATATTCCTCAATTTTGTGGTTCTTATTTTAAATAATATCAAAACCATTATTTTTGGATATACGCAATGTCTGAACTGTCTTTTTCGGATGTCCAAGATATCTAAAATTCTTGGATATCTGTTGGCATAGAATGGATACAAATATATTTGATTGTATATGATATATAATTTTGCACACCCAATTGTTACCTAGCTTGAAGGGAAAGAAAGGCATTTGGTTGAAGTTGATGTTTGACATTCTTGTTACATTACAGATGAGAAGGATCTAAGTAGGAAATGGTTGGAAGATAGCTTCTGGATTGTATTAATAAATAGTTACCATGGTGATTTGGGCTATGTAGGTGTATTTTTCAGCAGCAGATTTAGTGGCATAGATGCTTTATGCTTATTTCATTTTCGGGGTTTTGATTTGGTATTATTGCTTCTTTTCTTGAAATCATTGAACTCAATCTTAGTGCCTTTATATCCTATATATGTAGGGCATGTGTTCATCTCAAGTGACAGCAGTTAACTTTAGCTCAGCTCACAGGACCTCCAGCTCAACTACTGCCTTTCTGTTACTGTTCTAGTTGTAATAGCCAAGTTTCTGTACCAAGCTAAGTCTATATCTATCAAGATGCACACATGTAATCGGTTAAGTTGAGCTAATAACAACTGAGGCTGTACTCTCTTTCTTTTCCTAACTACTTCTGACTAGAGCTTTTCTATAGCCAAAGTTTGAAAAATGTCACTGTCAGGCCATGAGATGCGATGCTGCTCTTTTTCTGATCATTGGTTGACTTTTGACAGTAGACAGGGCTAGCCCCCCCCCCCCAAAAAAAATTTAGAGCCCCTACATCAATATTTTTATATTATATATCTAGTCATTAATGACATTGTAGCAATCCATTTCTTTTGTCTGCTAGTGAGGATGTGTGTTTGCATCCAGTCGTGAGTGTGATTGAACTATAGCGGCATTCCCATGTTTTTTGGCCTTTCAATGCAGGATGCTAAAAAACTAAATAATTTTGGTTAAGTGCTTAAGGCATCTATCTACTTTGTATTTTATCAGATTTCAAATCTTTGTAATGACATCAGTAGAGGTTTTTTATGAAGGTCCCATTATGAAGTTCTCAAAATATAAAAGGTCAGTCCAGTATAATAGTATTTGTTAGATACTTTGTGATATTTTGTTGTATGTGTAGGGGTTGGTTAAGGGTTTATTGTTGGAATTATGAAAAATCTGGTTATCTTGAATATGTATGGGCTGGTAACAGTGCTATAGTATATATTGTTGCAATTGGGGTTGCTCCTTTGTATCATGGAAGAATATATGCATATCATGATTGAATCTGTGAAGCATGATTTAGCCTGGAG
Organism: Tamarix austromongolica; assembly: GCA_039764185.1. Classification (NCBI taxonomy): domain Eukaryota; kingdom Viridiplantae; phylum Streptophyta; class Magnoliopsida; order Caryophyllales; family Tamaricaceae; genus Tamarix; species Tamarix austromongolica. Next base: position 16,706,898 of record CM077810.1, read on the forward strand.
CATATATTGAGGAGATTTGAAGTGACTATTGTTTCTGAGATGAGGATATATGGTTGAGCATTGAGCATAAAGTGCTCTGCATAGGTGGAATTTGCTGCCATGGTAGGCTTTTGTAGTTGGTAGCATGACAACTGAGACAGCTGGAATGTGGCACTATTTATTTTTTTTGGTAATTAAGATTGTTTTTCTTAATGCCAAATGCAGAGTGCGTGTACATCAAATTTGCTTTTACATCATAACTGCTACTATACTATGATGGCATATCCAAGCTAGCTGAGTATCCCTTATGTCTCCTATTATAAACATTGTTTTGTAAGCAAATATAAATCTCCTTTACAAGTTTCTGTATCATAACCGTACGTACGGATGTCTTATGCTGAAAAACAGCTGAATTTCTTTGATCCATAATCTAAAAATCACTCCAGCTGCTTCCATTCTCAATAAGCCATTTTGTCCTCTTTGTCTCTGAGCTCCCTAATCAAAATGTGGCAGGTGCTGCCAGTGCAGAATTAAATATTTTCCACCAGCACATTTGAGTCATTGAAAATCCTGCAAGGATATGATATTGGTACTCTGCTGCGGCAGCACAAATATTGCAGCCATTTTGTTCAACAATCCTCCAGTTGAAAAGCTTCTCTTTGGTCATAATGGCCAGAATAACCATAACAAGCATGTGTCTTAGTAGTTCTGCATGGCTTCAACTGTGGCTTAAGAAGTTCATAAACTGCCTAGATACCATAGGTGCCATGCTGTCACAAATACCTCACTATGGGTGCCTTACTCCAGCTATGAATATCCCTAATCCACTGTCCTTCTTAGGAAGATGAAATTTCCTTCAAGAAATCGAAACTGTATTGCTCTTATTACCCAAACTTGTCAAAAAAGAAAGCCCTATAAATTGCTTCATCGTATTTCATCATTGTTATAGGTAGCAAGAAAAATTGTTACCAAAAACCATAAAAATACCCCGAAGAATGAACTAAATCTATTGCAATATTATTAAATATTAGGACGATACTATTAAGTTAACATTAGAGATATGTTTATTAGATCTTATAATTAGTTATTTAAGTGGAGATATAGTTTGTTAATATTCTTGTTGCGCATGTGGGAATATTTACCATTGTAAGGGCCTTAGCCCACCACCTTGTAAGATATAAATAAGGCTTCTACCTTCAATCAATAGACACGTTGGAGAATTGGTGAATTGCTACTTCCCTTACTCCTCGCCTCCCCTTAGTTGTTCCCTCTCTTGCTCCCCTCTATGTCATCCCATATACAATCATACACACCCGTAATTCTCTTCTCTAATCGCCTCATTCAATAATTCAGCTTAGTCAAAAACTACTAACAATGGGATTCAAGCATATAGATAATTAGAAGGGCCGGAGCATAGGACCTGCTGTGGCTAGATCCGCTACTTAGGATTGTAGCTAATTGGTATCATAGTAGGATGACACACCGTTAATAAGGCCTTGACTTGCTTTTGCGTTATTTTGTTGTTGTGGTCTTTTCAACCAGTTTTGTGTGGGCTCAACTTATTGCTAAGATTGAGTGTATAATGTGTTAAACTCTCTCATTGCTAGCGGGTTGATGGAGGGGGATGTTTGATTCTTCAAACCACAGTAGAAATGTCGCATAGATCTTAAAAACATCAAAAAATAATATGAGTGTTGCTTGTAGGTGGATTCTCTCTAGAAGAAGTTATGCTTACTCTTTTGGTCTTCATGCTGCCTTTGAGGATGATACTTGATTGGTTGAGCTTCTATCGTAACTGGCCCAGTTTTATGAAGAGGGTCTCCCTTGACTCTTCCTTCATGATAGAGAGCTTACAACCACCACCGTTACTCTCAACTTCGCTTCACTAGAGCCTTCAGAGTATGATTAGGCCTAGAGTGATATTGCAGAGAATTTGGCTGCATCAATGGATATGGAGGTCATTCCCTTTTAGGGTTGTAAATGAGTTGAGTTAGTTCGGTATTCGGCTCGTTCGTTTAGTTAAATGAGTTGAGCTCGAGCCTCACTTTTGGGCTCGTTTATTAGCCCGAGTTCAAAAAAGTGAGGCTCGGTTCATGTTTTGGCTTTGTCTTGTTAGCTTTGCTTGTTAAAAGTTCTGCTTGGCTCGTTCGTTTAGTTAAACGAGTTGAGCCCGAGCCCAAGGGTGTTTGGCTCAACTCGGCTCATTTACACCTCTATTCCCTCTCTTACATCATGTCATTTGCTAGATCGCGCCTTTATCATTTTAGTACCAGCCACTATTATGAGTCGGGTCATACCAATCCAAGTCAAGGCTATTAGACCCTTGAGTTACAACAATTCTAGGCTTTCCGCTTCTTGGTCACTCCAAGCTGATGCTTGAGCATTTACGTCGATAGTGGCATCTCGCAATACTCTTTAGGCATTTGTGATGGGTCTCGATCAATATTGATGGTGCTAATATATCGACCGCACGCCTGGATGTGGTTGGACTTATTTGCTGTCACAGGATTGGCAGCTCCTCCTATTGATTTACACATGATCTGCCCCCAAAATGGCAGCTGTCTTCTTTTGTTTGTTTGCCTTATTTTTGAAATAAAAATGCTGAAAGATGCCCCAATCAGCCCCCCTCCTTTGCTGATTGTTGTGCCTTGATTTGTTGAACAAACTTGACATAAAAATGCTGAAAATGAGATGTTGAGAGCTGATGAAATCCATGCACTTCATGGCATGTCTGGAGCTACTTTTGAGCCACATTTTAGGCTTATACAAGTTGGAAAAGGTGGAGACTTTAATATGGCTTTCATGGCCTGATTTAATTCATGAATTTTGGCCAAATAAGAAGGTTTTTGTTGTCCAAATTATGATCACTTGCGGTAGATGCTCCAGCATTAGTATCTATAATTCTCCTTTTTAGTCTTCTAATTCATCAATTCAGCTTGGCTAGGGATTATTAATAATGGGATTCTAGTTAAAAAATAACAAAAGAGCCATAAGAAATCTAAGAGATCCAATACTTGTCAAAATACAAGAACCAAACCTGCTATGGCTAGATCCTCCATTGAGGTCCATATTACTTTTATGAATGTATTCCATTCCTGTTACAATTAAGTAACATGACAATGGGCCACCTGGCCTTAATGTCCTTGTACTAGGGAAAGATTTAGTTGAATCTCCATTTATCTGGAGTGGAATTCTCATTGACATCACACGTTCCATCACCAAAGTAACAAAATAAGTGGGAAAATTTGGTAATGAAGTTGTTAGGGCATAGAGAGAAATACTATACGCTGCATGCACCTTCGGAAAATTGCAACCTAACAACCTATCAACTGAAAACAACAATGTTGAGGAGGAAATTAACTAAATGGAATATTGTGCTTGCCTCAACTCCGATGAATGAACAGTCAAATCAAAGTGGTAATTCTAGTGCATCATGAGAGGAATAAATTGGGTGATCGAATTGAGAATGCATTGCAAGGAAGTCATAACAAAGGCAATGTTTTAAATACCTTCCTAGGAATTGACCCCATGCAGTGATCAGTACCGGATCCAACCATGATTGGATCAAAAATTGATGTAACATGATAATTAACCTAGTATAACCCTAGTAATACTGGTTCGTGCTCGGGAATAATACATTAACAGGGAAGGAAGCCGTGCTTGCATTTTGATTTGTGCTAGGTTGGCTTGGTTCAACCAATTCAACTGATTTTTCCTGGTTGGTATACATATTTTAAAATCGGGTAGTATTGTACCAGCAGGCCTTCCGATATCCTGTTAGTGGTCTGATTTTTTATTCTTTGAGCGAAAGGGAATGCGAATAAAATAACTACATCGATTTGAGGCATTAACTTGTGAAACCCCCCTTCTCAAGGAGGAGCATTGTGTAGATAGTAGGAGTTGGTTTGGATTTACTTGCAGGCAACAAAAGATCTGAACAGGGATAAATCTCAAGTATGTTTCACCTCTCTAATTGTTGAGGGAAGTACTAGAGCACAATTTTAGGTAAAGTCAAAAAGAAGATGCAACACTATGAGCTAGATGTGGATGGATTGGTTGGTGGATATGCACCCAACCATATGTAGAGGTGGCGATTTGTGAAGGAGAAATAGAATATCCTTGTTGTGGCACCTCTGGTATATACACATGACCAAGGTTATTTCATCTTCAAATTTGAAATTATGATAAATTTTAATCTAGTCCTAAATAGACCTTGCTGGAGTTTTGGGGTCTGACCGATGTTATTGAGGAGATGGTCCCTTGAGGTATCAACGTCCAAGAACGACTAAAGGATTATGCGAGTTTGGGTGACCTTATTGGGATTACAGTTGTGTCTATGATCAGATGATAGTTGGTCTCGTATACATATTTTGTTGGGCAAGCTTGTTTGTGCAATGGAAGAGGAGATAGATGTGAGCTGATAGAGGAGATAGAGTTCTTATTGCTTGAAGCATAAGAAATTTAGCAGAGTTTCCCCTATGAATGGAAGCTTAAATTCTGCACTCATTGTGATTATAGGACATGATACAATGCAGTGTAGGGGTACGTATGGGTTAACAAATGCATAGCTAGGCTAAGGTATGGAGGGAGAAAGCACCACCTGTCCTGAAACGACTTGAATCACCAAAGAAAACTAGTAGTGACTAGCCAAGTGAAATAGATTAACCCTCTGCTGCAATATTGGAGTGTCACGGAGGATAAATTATATATTCGAGTTGTTGCAATATGTTTTTTCCCTTTTTCACAATAGATATCGGTAAATATTGGCTGGAAAGTATTGTATCAGTCGATACGCATGTGATTTCATTTTGGCATCGCGTATTAAACATTTTGCATATCAGCGGGCAGAAAAGCCAATATATATTGCATTATCGGCCGATATGTTATTCCATACTATAAGCAGGAAAGAAAAGGAGATTGCTTCTCAGGCACATCTCCTTCGTAAGGCATATACTTTAAATACTGGGGCCTCTTCTTAGGGGTACTTGTTGGCTCAATTGAAGGCTGGGGATGTAGATAGGGGATGGTGTCCAAATACACTCACCCATATGAGAAATGCTGTATGGAATATTAGAGGATTTTCATATTCAAGGCAGTGAAAAGCCTTGTGCTGAATAATAAAGTAGCTACTTTGGGTCTCTTTGAGACTAGTGTGAAGATAGGAAAGGTTGATGGGTTGTGATGAGAGCATAATTATGATGCCCACCACAATGGTTGGGTGTGGTTGCTGTGGGATGAGAATCTGTTTGATGTTCACATATCAGCTAGAGATGCACAAGGAATTCATTGTAAGGTTGTGTGCTTTATCACTAAGCAGTCCTTTATGTTTGCTATGGTGTATACATTCATGGTGGCAAAGACCTGATTTATGGGATTGGTTGCAACAGATTGCTGGGCAACATACTGTCCTATGGATAGTCATGGGAAACCTTAATGTTGTTGCTGCAGCTCATGAGAGAATGGGAGGGCCTAATGCCTATTGATGTTTCAGATGTACATGCATTTAATCAATGGCTACAGTACTGTGGAATTGGGGCAATCACAGTTATAATAGGGCCTTTCTATACCTGGACCAATATGCAAGATCATGGGATCAACTGTATTGCAGATTGGACAGGGTGGTGGCGAACAGTGAATGGCTAGATGCTTATCCTGGGACTAAAATTCAGACTTGTACACACAACATTGATTGTGGACTGCTGAGTTAACATAGTGTCAAATTCAAAATCCTTTAAGTTTCTGAATGTTTGGGCAGACAAGGATGGTTTTATAAACATGGCGCAAAGGATTTGGGCTATACAAATTACTAGGACAAAGACTTATTAGTATGTTTGCAAGCCCAAGTCATTGAAGATGGAATTGAGATTTAATACTGCACGGTGTGGTCACAATACTCAACAAACTGCAGCAACAAAGCAATTGTAGCAGGCAAGAGCTGATTTACTCAGTCAACATCTTCTTCATTGGGAATGTATAATAGCAGAGAAGGTAGCTAGGATTGACTGGGAGAAAAAAAAGAAGAGAAGAGAAATGTTTTTTTTTTCCTCCAGCAGAAAGCGCATATTTTGTGTGTAAAGCTAGGGGGTCATAATAACAAATGTTTCTATGCTAGCTTCCAGTGAAGAAGAGCTAGGAACAGAATTAATCAGCTAGTGGATGATTAGAATGAAATTGCAAGGTTCTTAAAACCTCTACTGCTGGGCACAACAAATGATCAACTCAGGCATGTAGACTTGGAAGTGTGCAGAATGGGATCAACCTTAAAACAGGATCAAAGGACAGCTCTATTGAGGATCTCAACTCAGCAGCTTTTTCAATGGGGAGTTTGAAGTGTCCAGGACAGGATGTGTTTAATCCTTTTTTCTAAAACTTGGAATGCGATTGGAAGATATATCGTGAAAGCTGTGGTGGAATTCTGGAACACAGGACCCATTGCCTGTTGCAATGTTTTCTACAGAATCTTCTCCTTGGTACTGACTATTGATTAGGCCGCCATTCATATACCACCAGCTGTTTAACAGTGTTCATTAGGCAGGAGACATTCAATTCTATCAAGAGATTCTCTCCCTCGAGGCAGTGATGGAATCAACACAGATGGACTTCCAATCAAATTGCCCATTCTACTTATGAGTTCAGACCAGAGATTTAGTGGTAGTTCTGGTAAGAAAATCCATAAAGGTAATATATGCCAATCTGCCATATCAAACACTACCTCAGGACTCCATTTTGTGAGTAACAGGGGCCAGGCACCAAAGATCCAGAATGGTCTCTCTATCACCATATCGAGGTATGTCCGATAGTCAGATGTCAATTGAAACACAATATAGCCATATTCATGAGTTAAAATTCTGGCTGGTTTGGGACAAAGTGCCAATTAGTGTTTGTGAAGCGAAGTGTACCATTTGTGAGTGCAACAGGATTGGGCCAGGTATGTACCCAACCAAAGCAGTCATCTAATGGTGGGCCTTCTTTTCAATTTCCTCCTGCTGGATTTGAGCTTTCAATTTACCTTCCATGACTGGAGCTGCATACTTCAGGTTCAGATCTTTCTTTGGCCTTTGATTCAGTAGCATCTTGTCCTTCCCCTTGGGCATCACACTTACACAGGAGCAACATCTTCCTCAATTTGGGGGTTCTGTCAGTGGTTCAATGGTCCTATGTGCCGTTGCTATACCACGGATCATGTTTCAAATATCCCTCTCCCTGTTTCCAGGATTCCCCCTTTCCCTGTGTACCCTAAAAAAAAAACCCTTCCTCCACTTGATTCCCCTTCATTTTTGGTCGTTCATTCAAAGTGCTATGGTTATCCAACACTCTGACCCCATTCAAACTTTGCAGACTTGCAGTAATCCCATGGAAACTCCTATCCTTAAATAACTCTCCTCCCGATCCAATATCCTTTCCACTTGACATAGCTTGAATTGACGAGCTTTGTTCCTGCCAGACTTGATTCTAACAAAGGATGCTTTGCTGATTTCTTCCTTGCCATAATTGTTGCCTTGGTTCAACCCTAATGGTGACAGTTATTTGTGGTGAGGTGTGTACAATGCTCTCATTCGATTTGTTTCTTATGTGGAATGTGGCACTATTATGTGCCAAGACTATATTATGCTTCTTTCCTTCTTTGTTGCTTTGCTACTAGTTCAAATATTTAGTGTGGCACTACTAGGCAATACAAGGAGATTATTATAGTTCAAGAGTTATTGCCCTGATTATACTATTTAAATCAAGACTCTGGTTAAATGATAAGGAAAGACTTACCCAAGAAGGAAGAACAAGATGTAAAGTGGCCAGTTCATTTTGGAGTCAAAATCCCAGGATCTGTCTATCTAAAATTAGTGAAACTAGAATTAGATATTAGAAACTTGTCTACAACCACTGGGGATCTCGGGGATGAATCATGGTTACAGCTGCATCACTTGTCTTTTGGTATTCTCCTTTAGGAAGCTGTGAGGCTATTAGATTTCACTCACAATGTATGCTTCTTTTGCAAAAGTAAGTTTGCTTCATGGTCATTTGCTCTTTGCTTGGCATCCTTAGAAACTCTCCTCTCTGACTTTGTTCTGTACTGTGTTGCTGCAATCACTGCAGCAAGTCAGTAGCTTGTGCCTTATTCAGTTGCTATTGAGTAGATTTTTGTTTGCATCTTAAAAACATTTGGTTCCATTTAAATTATCATCATGCTGATTAAGTACTGTTAATCATCTGAGTGCAGATTTTAATGGGAGTCTGCTAAATAAAGGGGATTCATACAGAAGTCTTGTGTATGCTGTTCTTTGCAGATATCAGTCACAATCTACAAAGGCAGGAGGAGTAAAGCCTAGTTCTTTAAAAGAAATAAAAGATGTGCTGGAACCTCCTATGCAACCTAAAGCGGTCAAGAAGGCTGAAGATGATCATGGACTTGGTAAATACAGTTCTGATGAGGATGATCTGAATGATAATAAGTGGAAACTGGAACTTGCTTGGGTCACAAAGGCTCTTGAACCTGCTCTGCAATTTTATAGATGGGCCATGCCAGGTCTGTTAGATTTCATCAGACATGTCTTTGCATCCGATACGTTTCTTCATAGTTATGGATGATGTACCTAGTCTGTTAAAGCTGTCATCAAATTATTTGTTGACGTAGGATTTATATGCAATATCCTCATTGCTTCATCATCATTACATTCTCCCTTCCTCATTGTGATGCTGTTTTAAATAGCTGCTTGAATCTGGTAAAATATTTCATCCTGAAAGTATGAAATATGTTTCTGGTTGCATTTCATTGATAGTTAGTTGGCTGTGATAGTAAAGAACCCTGCGTCAGTTTGTTAGTGACCTTTTTTAGGTTCTTGACTTAAGTATGCCATTTCATGAGATTATCTGATCATCATTCCTGAGGATCTGACTGATTGTTTCGAATTTTATGATCAGAAAATAAATCTAGCCCTGCTACTCGTCCACTTGCTGATATTATTGCAAGTATTCAGAGAAGTAAGCTCGGAATTCAGGATTGGAGTCTAAGTGATCTTACTATAGGTTTATACCTTGTCTATCTTCGTCAAGGGTCTGCAAATCCACTTGAGGATGTCAAAGGTGTTCAGATCTTCTCAGAACACCTGGTACTTGCTAAAATTATGTCACAGGCTTGGCCCTTCCTACTAGGCCTTTCGCTTGGATCATTGCTCTGACTAACAGATTTATTCATTGCAATCATATTTCTGTTGTTTTTGTCTTGACTCAGATACATGAGCTTATCTACCACACAGAATTGGCAAGAGGGTGTTACAAGGACAGTGTTGCAAGCCTCGCCAGGCACAGCATGCTTCGAGAAAAGGATGTCATAAAATTTGAGAAGAACTCCAGTGTAATGAGACCTGGATACTACATTGGCGTCGATAGACGCAAGAAACTTGTAATTCTTGGAATTCGGGGAACTCACACAGTCTATGATCTTATTACTGATATTGTTTCTTCGAGTGATGGAGAAGTCTCTTTTGAAGGCTATTCCACCCACTTTGGTACAGCAGAGGCTGCTCGTTGGTTTCTTGATCATGAGATGGGAGCCATAAAGAAGTGCTTGGACCAGCACGAGGTGGTGAAATTTGCGCTTATGCTAGCTTTACTTATAATGTCTTTACTTGAAGTTGCCATTACTTGAGGATTCTAATTCATCCACAGGGATTTAGGTTGCGTTTGGTGGGCCACTCTCTTGGTGCTGCAATAGCTTCTTTGCTGGCAATAATGCTTAGGAAGAAATCTTGTAAGGAGCTGGGATTTGACCCAAATATAGTTACTGCTGTGGGATATGCAACTCCACCTTGTGTCTCAAAGGAACTTGCTGAAAGCTGCTCAGATTTTGTTACAACTGTTGTGATGCAGGTGGGTAAGCTCAAGTAGTACTGTGAATTATTAGCCCTGGTATCTGTTGTTAGATTATTTGACCACAATTGTGATCTGTTGTGTTTATTCAACAAACTTGGTATGTGTCAACTGTCAAGTGAAAATATCATCTTTGCAGGATGACATCATTCCACGCCTTAGTGTAGCTTCTTTGGCCAGACTGAGGAATGAAATTATACAAACTGATTGGTAAGTTCCATTGTATATGATATAAGTTTGATTGACTTCTTACCTCAGCTTTCATTTCTTGTGTGATGTCAACTGTCAAGAGTAGAAAATGATTTTTTCTTTCTGCACTAGGATCGTGAAGTTTGAGTACTTTTTGATAGGGAACCAGTTTATGAAACTAAAGCTACTGAGTTTGTTTCGTCTGTTTTCTTAGAAGTTTTGGGAGTCGCCCTTCAAGAAGCCAGGCATGCCGTAGGACAATGTTTTTGATGGGGTATAGTAGTTGTTTCACCTGGCCCTGTTATCAAGTGTATATTATCTATCCCTTCATAGGAAAATGTATTTGATGGGGGCATAGTAAATGTGTTATCTGGCCCTCTTATCAAGTGTATATTTTCTGTCCCATCTCGATCCTCCGTTTCCCTTTGGCGGGATATACATTATCGTCAAATATTTATTGTTGGATACCAGTGTTTGGAAAAAGGCATAAGGCGCACCTAGGTGAGAGGGGTCTATGGCCTATGTGCTAGGTGCAAGGTAAAGATTTGCACCTAGGTATAGTAAGGTGCTGAGATTGCTTAGTCTAATATTGCTTTTGATCTTTCTAAAAATGTGTTTTTCTTTCCTTCTCTGCAGCTAATACTTACCTTTTCTCCTCCAAAGTATGCCTATTGGTCTTCCACCGACGTTTTTCCTTCCTTTTCTTCCCAACATGAGATCCAATTACTGTATTTATGAAAATGAATTCTAAAACTAGTTTTATTCATTTTTATTCAAAATTATATCTATTGGTCTTCCTATGACTTTGCCCCCCGTCTTTCCTTCCCAGCATGAGATTTAATTACCATATTGATTGTAATATATATATATATTTTCTGAATGAACTTAATACTTAAAATTAGCTAATGTTTAGTAAGGTGTCTTTAGAGCATTGCTTGGCTCAGCACCATAAGGCTCCTAGTCTCCCTAAGCAGTCCCTTGCCAAAGGTAAAAAAATCCTCAACCTTAGTGCTTTGCACCTTAGGCATGCCTTTTCAAACACTGTTGGATACTTATTTGGTGATGGTAGGGCAATACTACTTGTAAAGCTACATCAAGGCATGGGGCCTAGATATATGGCTTGTTTGAAGCTACTTATCAAAAGTAATTATCTAAGATAATTACTTATTTTAGAATTTTTTATGTTAATTTTTTTAAAATAAGTAATTATCTTGGATAACTACTTTTGATAAGTAGTTCCAAACAAGCACATATTTGTCCTAGTTTATTCTTTCACGTTGTTAATTAATGTTTTTACATTATGGTTGCCTTATACTCACAGGATGACTGTGTTAGAGAAAGAAGATTGGAAAAGCTTTATGGATATGATTACTAATGCTAAGCAGGTGATGTCATCTGTACAAGATGCAGCAAGGAAATTTGCAGATTATGCCAAGTTCAGTAGCAGGGAAACTTCTGCGGGTAAGCTTCCATGAGGTTTGAAATTTTTACATTCCTGGGTGATCTTATAGACTACAATATAAGTTCGGCATCTGAGCATGATCTGATAGTGTGATGGAAACTGTCCATTAAGAAATGTCCTTGTTTTTATGCATATAAATGTTATTTGATCAGATTAATCGTCTAACTAGACTACCACTTACACTAGAATTCAGACATGGTAATATGCAGTTTTCAAAGTTATGCTGATGGAAATTAGATAGCCCAACATCAGCTTTGGCACATAAGTTGATTTTGGGGTGTGATTTGGAAGCATTTGTTGAATTAAAATCACATTTATTCTCATTGTGCTAAAATAGCTATACCCTCAACATGTAAGTTGTGTCTCGTCAGTTTGATATGGTGGTTCTCCTTTGCGCCCCCCTCCTCAAGTTGATGGATGTTGCTGTTTATTGTGCAACATTCTTTCTTTCTTCATGCACAGCTGTAAGTATTAACACAATGTCCTCCTGTAACGTTACTTCCACCTTTTGCAACCTTGTGGCTATGCCCTCCAGTCACTGCTGGTTCCATATGCTACATTCCCACAGCAGAAATTTCTGGATGAACCTACATAAAGTGGTAGTGCTGTCCATTTTCATCAAAAATATGAAAAAGGAACAGCTACATTATACATATTAAAAGGAGAAAGAGCATATGGAGGTGTTTGGGGAAGCCCCCTGTATGCGACAAATTTGCATCTATCCCGATTGATGTAATTGTCAATAAACCTGATTGTGCAAAATGATGTTTGAGCAGCTGCAGTTGCTGCACTCGAGATCTCAGAATTTTTGCTCTACTGTTTGTTCCCTCACTTCTTTTTTCTGCTAGTTTTCAGAAACCAGTTTTAGTCAAAGATGTTGAACCAGTCCCCTGTTCCCTGAATTTGTTATTAATTTTGAGACCAGTACTAACAGACGGGCATTTGGTTTCCGCCGACAGAAATATCAAGCGGAAAGGATCCTCGTGTTGAATCAAACATCAGCTTGACCTCTAAACCTAACTCAGTTCCCAAGCAGGAAAGAGCTTCTGACGTGACCCATGAGGAGTTGTATGTTCCAGGTTCTGTATACTATCTTAAGAGGAATTTGGGCGAAGACAGCACCAGGAATAATAAGCCTTACGAGTACTTCACACTCTGGAGACGGCATCCTGGACAGCATTTCAAAAGGATTCTCCTCTCGACCAACATAATATCAGATCACAAGTGTGATAGTCATATCCTTGCTCTTAGAGATGTAATTAAAGGCTTACCTGGTCCAACAAATGAAGGTAACATTTTTAACTAATCGCCTACTGCTGGCAAACTAATCTGTATTGTTGTGTCCATAAGTAGCAGAGGTGGTTGTTTTTGTGATGATCCAAGTCCGTAGTAGGTTCCATCCTGATAAGTCAATAGAAGATTGTATATGCTGTGTGCCTGGGGGTTAATCCTTTTGCATCCTATTTTTGGCAGAACAAGGTGACTGGTTTAATCGAATTATACGGTCTCTGCAACGGAAGAATGATTCTACCCTCTAAATATGTATTTACTCTCTCTTTTTAATTAGGAAGTATCATATCATTTTTAAAAATATTTTTTTTGCCTTTAGAATAAATCCTAATTTTGATCCAGTATTTTTTTTTGTCCAACTAGCAACTTTATTAGAGAAGTTGCATCTACGTCATTCTTGCTCCCTGCCCCCTCCCCTCCTAAACGCACTTGTCTTCTGATGTGCCTCTGGATTTACCTCAACGAAAGATTATGTAGTCATCAGCTAAACCGGAGCCCATGCCTCTTCTCCTGGATGTCATGCTCTACGAGTGGATTCTTTGTAGGAAGTTGAAGGAGACGAGGTGAAAAAAGAAAGAAGAAGAAGAGAGTTTAGCGTGTGTTTAGATTGAATTATATTACAGACTGTAATCAAATTACATTGAAATCATGTGGAAGAGTACGTTATTTGTCTGACATATTTTGAAACAAGTGATGGTTACAAGTAAAATAGCTGGAGCTATCAGTAATTATGAATCCAAATGGCTTGCTATAAGTTGTAGTAAATCTTGGGAATTGAAATGTTGAACCTGCATCAGTGAAACTAATATGGTGGAACGTTGTATATGAGGTGGCTGTTATAACTACTACATTTTTTTTATTGTTCCTTCTGTAAGGTGACTAGTTTTATAATAATGATGATATCATTTGCATAAAATTAATCATATGCGATGGAAGTGCCCTAAAATTAGCCATATTAAAGTCTCGTCCTGAGCCCTCTTTACATAAGGCTTTATTTGATTCATAAAAAATGCTATAGAAAGGAAAGAAAATGAGATGAAATGTGATTTTTAAGCTTATATTTGGAGTTACTTATTAAAATTAGTTATCCATAATAATTATTTATTTTAAAAATTTTTTAGGCTATTTTTTTTTAAAAAAAATAAGTAGTTATTATAGATAATTACTTTTGATAAGTAACTTTAAACAAGCTATAAGTCTTTGGTTGTTGGAAAAAATTAAAAAGAAAGAAAATAAGAAGGAAAAAAGATGTGAAAGTTGTATTATAAAGTTTTTCCAATAAAAAGTTAAAGAAAATGAAAGAAAGTTAGATTTTTTTATTTTTGCTTTCTACCCGACTTTGTTTTTCTGATATTCAAATATCTAATCTCTACATTTGTAACTTTTGTTTACATATTCTACGATTGAAGTTGATTCTTTAAATATATTTTATTATCTGTCTACTTTAACTACAAGACCTGTTGATATTAAAATATTAAAGAATAATGATAATTAAATACATATGAATAACACAACTTATTAATTAGTATTTATGTTTATGTTGTTCCTACTAAAATATTCTTCGTAAAATATTTCCAATAATCAAACAAAAAAAAAACTAATTTTCATTTTCTTCTTCTTCTTTTTTTTTCCTCAAATCAAACAGCTCCTAAATGTAGGTCACATGAGAATCCTCGTTGTTCCTACGTTCATGTGAGATTCATGCGCGCACTGTTCTAGCTTTATACTTCAGGTTGCGATCTATGCTCACTATGTATAGCTAATTGATTTGGCCAAATTATGCTGAACTCATTTGCAAGCTTCGGTCGGCTGTGGATATCATCGTCATGACTTGGCTGCGGTCTTGCTATTGTTTCAGCAAGATGTGTACGACACATTCATGAGCTTCATGCATATTGACCCCAATTCTCGAGCTTTTGCTCCCGGGGCAGAAATGGCGAGCAGGGACCTGGATATCAAAGACGTTGTATCAAATTGCCAATTAGCTTCTACGGTTCCTCTAAAAAAGAAAAAAAGAAAGAAAGAAAGATGACTTCTACGGGTTTCTAATGCCAGTTGGGAGGGAGTGTTTCTAATTTTTCCATGGTTGGTTGTGTTTAGAGTTGATAAAAGTTTATTCGATCTAAGGTAACCGGTAGAAATTGATATGATTCGTCTGAAAATTTATTCGAAATAATTAAAAATTATAAATCTAAAACTTATCTGATTCGACTTAATATCCAACCAATAATCAATATAATCTAAATAATTATGACTTAGATACCTATTTAATTTGACCAGACATTTGGTTGATACGCGACATGATTCAATAAATTATAAATTTAAAATAAATTTAGTTGAATATGATATTTATCTGAAATCCAATATAACCAGAA
Organism: Tamarix austromongolica; assembly: GCA_039764185.1. Classification (NCBI taxonomy): domain Eukaryota; kingdom Viridiplantae; phylum Streptophyta; class Magnoliopsida; order Caryophyllales; family Tamaricaceae; genus Tamarix; species Tamarix austromongolica. The sequence goes on from CM077810.1 coordinate 16,722,057, forward strand.
AATTATAAATCCGAAATGATTTGACTAAAGATTTTTAATAAAATAATAAATTTTAATATTATTTTATAATATTTACCTCTTTCATTTATGAGTAAAAGATAAAAAAAAATATATAGTTATCATAGATTGATAGTTCAAGTTGGTAACTTTACTACCAAAATATGATAGGGAAAACATAGGGGGAAAATTAAAGACTTTTTTTCATCAATTTATTTTTGCTCATGTGATATAATTTAAAGTTAAATAAAATTTTTAATAAATTACTGTTGCTACTTTACTATGATTAATGCTATAGTTAATATTTTTCTATCAATATCATCACTATTCTTATAAAATTCTTATTATAAGATGAAAATAATAATTCATAAGAAGACTAACATCAAGAATAATTTGCATATGTATCAACATTATTTCGAGAGAAGAATCTTGGAGCAATATATTCAACAAAGAAAGTCAGCAGATTATACATAGTGCCATACCATCAATTAAGTATCAATGGATTAAGATGAATTAATATACCTTAAATATAATTTTCTCCATTCAATAGACTTTCTTTGTGGATTTTTTAAAAGATGAATTAATATACAATGATAAAGATGAATCAACTACCCTTCTTTTAATAAGAAAAAAAAGGTATTAGATTTATTTTATCCTAAACGGTAATACATTTATTTTAGATATTGGTGCCAACTCTATGTACCTCAAAAGTACAGATAATACAATTTATTTTATAACATAAGGTATAATAATTTTTATGTACAAATTAAGACATATTTTTATTTATATATTATTTAATTAAAAAGAGAAAATATAATATTTGAATTGAAAATAACATTTTTAATTATTGATACTTTTTATTATGTAATAAAATAAAATTAAAATTTTAACATGCCTTGTATTATAAAATGAGTAGAGTATTTAAGTCTACAATGCAAGTTGGTGCATGGGTTGGGGTGAAGCAGTGTACTTTTACCATCAGCTCCCGTTTCCAGATCACAGTAATTATCCACTTTTCTTCCTTTTTTACCCGACCTCTCAGCCTCAAGATTACAAAAGCATGCTGGTCACTAGTGGAATGACTGTATGGATTATCATAAAAAGGCTAAGACTCCGGTTCAGTCGCCCGTAGCCTTGAACTAGGTTATGTCAAGTTGTCGATTCGTTGCTGTTGCAGCTGTCTTCTAGTTATCTTTTTGTAAAAACTGATTAACGGGAAAAAAATTATTTATTTATTATTATTATGGTAGAAAAAATGATACTTTATTGGTATTTAAAAATATTATTTTATTATTAAATTTTGTATTTAACTTTTTTTTAAATTAATTTTTTATATTTTTATCCTTACTTTTTTTTAATTATATATACATCAAATATTTTATTATTTTTAATAATGGATATGAGAATAATTTTAACATTATTTTTATTACTTATTTAACAAGTATATAAATTATTATAATAATTTTCTTTTAATAAGCATCGTTAGTAATATATCTAGGGTTGTCAAAAGTTGATCCAACCGCTTGACCCGACTTGACAAGTACAAAACCTTATCCGACATAACCCAATAAATTAACCAATCTGACTCAAAATTGACCCCATCCAACGCTGATTCAAATATAAATAATCCCACCCGATCCATCATTAATCCAACCTGTTATCAACCCGATTCATCATTAACCCAACCCATTATCAATTCGACTGACTATAAACTTGACCTAACTTGAAAATAATAAAATTTTATATTAGCTAGTCATGATAAAAAAAAAATACACATGTTTTATTATTTATTTAAAGCTTTTTAATAATATATTATTATTTAAATTTTATTCATTTTTTTACTTTTATTATTAACTTACTTATTTAGCAACATTCTAACTTTACACATTTTTTTTCATAAAACACAACATTAAATAATAATAATAATAATAATAATAACTATAAATAATACATTATCAATCACATACTTATATGAAGTTAAAATGAATACTTGCCTACGAAGTTAATGAATTATATTAATTTTGGTGGTCAATGTTTGATTTGACCTAAATCTAAAGTGATTTGATCTAATATTAGTTCTGTCTAAACCCAACCCAACTCAATCTATCAAAACCTAAAAAAATCTGATTCTTCAAGTTAACCCAAATAACTCGAATAAGAACGTGCTCGACTCAAATCCCACCCGATAGGAATATAAACAGGGTGGATACGCCTATATCCATGTCTGTCCCTTATTCGATAAAAAAATTTGTACCCAAATTTATACTCGTATCCCAAACGGGTGTTAACTAAAACATCTATATCCATGTATGTTGGATATCTGTTACCCAATGGATTATCTATTTACTCATTGATGAATATTATCCACCTTATAAATCTATTATTCAATGGATAAACTCATTTTGAATTAAGTCAAATGACAATTTTAACCTTAATTTATACTTTATTTATTTTAAAATTAAGGATAAAAAGGAAATTATATATTTAATAAAAGTGTATGAATATAGATACAAGTATGGGTATACGTACAGATATGGATATCCCATACTTATATCCGTACTCGAACTTGACGAGTATTTTTTTCTATCCTCAATATAAATTTATCCATATTTGTTTAAATATCCGACAGATAAAATTTATTGAGTTTTGGGTAAAATTCACTCTGTTTACATCCATAGATTCAATCTTACAAACTAACTCAAAATAATCCAAATATGATCCGACTCGAACCTAAACCATCTCAATTCAAATCCGACTAGATCAAATAAATTAACCTGACACAATCCGAATATACAACAATTCAAATCTAAATTCAAACCCAATCCGATTTAAATAATAAGGCGACCCAAAAATAACCCAACTCAAATTTAATTTGTGTGTTTTGATTGCTACCTATAAATACATCCCACCTTTCCTTGGTTAACAACGAGCGTAACTCTTTTCTTAGGTTATTCTAATTTTACTCGCATCAATATTTTTCATTCATTTTCTGTCTTTTCAATAATCGTCTTTCTGTTTTCTCTCAACCAACATTGTTTCCATGAATTCCCTTTTTGATTGAATCTAACTAAACCAATATACAAAAATAAGAAAAGTTATGGAAATTGAAATTAAAAAAATAAATTTGGGCCTTAAATTGACCAACCCAACCGTCTGGCTCAAGTGGCTAGTAGCACTCCCAGGCCCCAGCTACATAGTTGGGCGATTTGGGCTGTCCAGCCGTCATCCCCACCGGGCAAAATCCATCGTAAAAAAAATTTCAATAATAATAACACAACAAAAATTATAAAAATAGATTCGTCCTAACTCGATCTATTAATTTTTTTACTTCAACAACGAAAAAAAAAATATTATGAAGAAATTAAATGTATATTTTTCTTTATTATAAGGGAAGATGGAGAGATTAAAATTCTTTAGATTTAAATATATATAAATAAAAATAAAAATAAATCAAATGAATTTCCAAATAAATAGATTTATACTAACATGATGATCAGTTAAATAAGGGACCCTGATGGTTCATTACTAATAGAATTATTAAGTCGGAAGGCCTCTAAAATAATTTCGATGGTTATGAAAGAATAATTTGCTGTACTCTTTCTCTTCCCAGTGAAATGCATACAAAGCCACAAATAGTTAGAATTTTTTTCGTTAGGGAATAAATATATATCAGGTTTCTTTTATTGAATGGGTGCTCATTTTTGTTAATATTATGAAAATTATGGTGATTCTTTGGTCGTAATTTATTTAAAAATTATTTTTATGTATTTATACTACATAAATATAGTAATAAAAAAGTTGTTATAGGTTACAAGAAGGAATTTAAAAATGGATTTTTTTTATAGAATCTGATTTTTTTTTTATATAAAATTTGGAATTTACGAAAAAATATTTATTTTTTGAAATAGAATTAAATTTTTATATGGAATCTCAAAAAAGAAAAAAAAACAACTAGATTTAAAAAATCCAACAAATAGATTATTCAGAAAAAGATAATTTTATAAAATTATGGATTTTAAAAAAAATTATAAAGAATCATGATTTTTTTAAATCTTTTTTTTAATTCCGGAAATCTCTACAAGTTTCGGATCATTTCAATAATTCCACATTATTAAAAAAAATAGATTTATCATAAAAAATTAGATTTTTAAATATATTTCTGGATTTTATAATAAAAATTAGATTTTCTATAAATTTCAACTTTTTCAAAAATTTGAAATTTATATTCTATTACATTTTTTTAAATTATTATATAACATTTATATAATGTACAAATTCTGATGAAGGAGGCGATGGAATACTTAATCCGAAATTTTCTTTCTATAATTTTTTTAATTTAAAAAATATTTTATTAAAAATATATTTATTATTATTAAATATCTAATATAAAAAATATAAAATAATTTTTTTTATCATCCCTGTTACTCCCCTAATAAACAGCCGAGTGTTAGCAAATCAAAATCGTTCATTCATCATGAAAAGTACAAATATTTATTTTTTACCCAAAAATAACCCTAAACGTTGGTTCATTTACAAGCATTTAATTTTCTGTTCATATAATATGAAGTCCTAATGTCTCATCAGTCCCTCATGCATTTAATTCTTCCATGATTGATTTCGCCCGACTTTTGGGTAATTATGCGATCTCTTCTTACACGGGACTACGGGCTAGGCTAGGGAAGGTACTAGGGCTGAGCCTAATGAGGACCCACTTTTAATCTACCTCTGGCAGCAATGTGACTGCCTACCCCTGTACCTAGTGATCATTTGGGTGAATCAAGAGCGTAAAAAGGTAAATATACCACCCTCCAACCTACGTAATTATTAAAAGTAAAAATGGTTTATGGCTGCATTTAGTCAGGACCTAACTAGATTAGTTGTCATGCCTATATGCATGATTGGGGATATAGCTGGCAAAAATTATCTTCCCTGCTCCATTCCACCTCACTTGGATGAAATCGGACCAGATAAAATGAGTAAAGTTTATCAATCCAATCTGAGACTGACATGACAATGATCCGAGTATAATTATCCAAATCCAATCTAAATTCATCATGACCTAAGTTACTTTAAAATTTATCTAGCTATCAATTAGATCCGATATCTATTCAGATTTGAAAAAATTAAAATTAATTTTAATCGGTTATTATCAAAAGAAAATTATAGAGAGTATATCATTTATTTACAATTTTTATAAATATATAATTTTATAAATTTTATTTTTATAGCAAATTTTTTATTTACTGACGAGATTTTAATATTATTGATTTTATCGCAAAAAACACAACAATGAAAATTTGTAATAAAAAAAATAACAATTAACAATATATTTTTTAATTACAAACTCATAACTTCTTACGAGATTAATAAGTTGGACTAATTTTAGTAGTCAATATTCGATTTGACTCAAATTTAAAGTAATTGAATACATAATTAATTCTACTCAAACTTGATTTGACCTATTAAAACCTGAAACGATTCGATCTACTGTTAACTTGAAATAATTCTAACCTAATCCGTTAACTCAACCAAAACTTAATATCATTTGATCTTGAGCTACCTCAGTCCAAATCCTACCTGATTTATTAAATTAATTCAAAATGATCCAAACTAGTTTAATTCGAAAAAATAAATTAATATGATACGATAAATATCTGTTATAAACCGAATAATAAAATAACAAAAAATGACCCTAACACCAAATGGCACACCTACAATCAAGCTGTAAACAAAACTAATCCACATATAATTTAATATAAAAAAGATCCAACCCATACATCCTGACCCAAACTCAACACACTTGACCTAATTGGTGCCTCTAGTTTGAGTTCTCATCTAGGGTTTTGTTGCATCCGAGAAAATGCAATCAAATCTCAGTTAGGTAAATAGTGTCTTTGTTGTGTAGAGAGTTTATTGGTTGAGATATCTCAATTTAGATTCTAATTTACAACTAGTTGTGCTAAATGGGGGTTCATGCCGCTCTAATGAACATGCCCAACCAATAAATATTTTTTAAAAACAATTGCCAAGTTCAAGATAAAAATGATTTTTTTTTACTATTATCTGGTACATAATAGGTCTTATTTATACATGTGGGATTCATTATTTTTAAAGGGAATCGTTAAAAAATTGCAATATCTTTTCATTCACATAAAATCTAAGAAGAAGACGAGTATAGCCCACCAGGTAAGTGTCCCAAGGTGTACAAATATTAGCGAGAAGGAGATTCATACCAATACCTTTGTACGTCACTTCAAACACACCACTATGACCCCACATACACAAAAATTGTGAACACAACACCACTTACTCTATTTTATATATACACAGTAAATGCATTATTCCATGAAACGCCACAAATTTTCTGGCCAACTCATTTTGAGGGAGCACACTAATCCTACCCAACAATAAGGTTGAGTTTGGTACAAGTCATGTTAAACCAAAAATGTAATGAAATAATAAATATTGATATTATTTAGTAAGTACTATATTTTTATTCATTTAAGACCCTTTATGCATAGTAATTAACTATAATAAAAGGTCAAAATAGTTTTGAACTGTTACGGCAAGTAAAACGAGGCAACTATTGAACATAAATTATTTTGATTGTTTTAATAGATGTATTTGGTGTAACAATATTGAGGATAATTAACAAGGAAATCGTATAATAAATATTATTTAAACACTAGATTGTTTCCATTTCAGTATCATCATATTAATATTTTTAGTTTTAGCTTTTTTTAGATACAAATTAAATATGCTATTATGCATTTTTCCACATTCTACATTAGGAGCATTCCAATTATTTCAGTATTATATATATATATACATGAGCAATCTTTAACATCCTTTGAGAATTTAAGCTTATTTCATTTTAAAAATGTTTAGGAATACCCACAAATATATAAATATATTCAAATGATAAAAAATACTTTGAAGCTAATTTAGAACAATATTATTATTTTAATAATGTAATATTAATAGAATAATACTAAGGTAAAAATAAACTAAAAATTTCATGCTCGTAGATATACGGAGAGTCACAATGGAATTAGGTCCACTATGAATGTATCCAAATGAAATATTTACACTATTTTCATTATTTGGACAAACAAAAAACATTTTATGACATGTGTATTTGTAAATTAACACTACTGGATCACCAATTTGGCAATTTATACCATGCAATCCATTACATGATCTAACACCATGTGATAGGTGCCACATCATTTTTAATTTTTTTTCTAACTAATTTATTTTAAAATTTGGTTTACTAAAAATATATATCACAATATTCCTATAGTTTTGCTTTATAAATAAAGATCCATATTATTATATATTTTTTTAATAAAAATAATTTGATAACAAATTATTATACTAATGGTAAAATATTAGTTTTAAGTAGAATAATAATTAAAAATCATCTTGCTAATAAAATATTAGTACAATAGTGATGGAATATTATTTTTAAGTAGAGTAATAGTAAAATATAAACTTATTGGTAAAAAATCTAACATCAGTGGTAAACGATCAGTTAAGTGATGGTGAATAATTACTTTATGTATGGTAAAATATTATTTAATATATGGTGAAATGTTGACTAAATTATACAATAAAATATCATTTTATTTATAGTGCAATATTAGCTCAACTATGATGACATATTAATATATCTATGGTGAGATATATGAACATTAGTAGTGATATATGCTTAGATGAATGTTTAAAAAAAATTCAAGATATTTGTTGATGCATGAAAAACATGTTTAACATGGGAAAATGTTTATATATACATACACACACACACACACACACACACACACACACACACATATATATTGGTGAAATATATTTTTTAGTAAAATAATGTTAACAAGTTTGAATGACATCTTCTGACTACTAGTGAAATATTTGTTATGTGATGGTGAAAGACATACTTCTCCTTGGTGAAATATGTTATTTAGTGGTAAACCTATAAAACCTTCAAATTTACTACTAAAAAAAATTATTTTAGTGGAAGTAATGAATGTAAAATATTTGGTGTTACCACCATATCTAATACAGAGAAAGATATAACCAATACCTAACCCTTATGGATGTAAGAAAAAAAATGAACTCACACAAAAATATTAGGTGTGGTTAGTACCTAATCCAAGGTTGAGAAAAAAAAACAAATCAAAGAGAGCATAAGAGAGAACAAGATTGAACATTACAAGAAAAAAAATTTACAACACTTGATGTCTCAAAAGCAACAACAACGAAAAAGCAAAATATAAGTGAAACAGAAGCTACACTAAATAGCTCTAAACTCTTTGACCTAACATGAAGTTGGCACCAAAGTTATAAGGTCCAAAATGACCTTTGAATAAGTAGGTAACCATAAAATAAAATACAACATTATAACTATACTAAGTAAACCAATACAACTCTAAGCAAACTGAGATCTCATGAAACATATAAGGATAGTGACAAATTAACTTAATCATGCTTACAAAACCATAAATCATATGTGATAACAATGATATGAACAACATTACATGTGAAGCATACATTTATACACCAAGATAAATATATAGCATTTAACTAACAACCAATCCATCAATCTAAATTCATATCAAAGGGTAGTATCCAAAGGTAACTACCAACTTGTACTTAAATAGCTTTTTTTTTATAAAAAAAAACAAGGGCAATGCACTAAGACAACTAGCAAACTAACTAACCAAAACCATTTCCAATAAAAAAAGGGCATCACATTTGGAAAACTACCAAACCACCATATTAATACCATATCCAATAAACCAAGGGTAGTGCACAAAGGCAAGTACCAAACCAATATACAAGAGTTACTTCCTTTTGAAAACAACATAGGGGGTGAATAGGGTAGAATGAAAGATAATGAGAAATTAAAATTTTGTGAAATAATTTATAGTGGTTCAAGGGCCTAATGCACCTCTACATCAACTACCAAAAGGTCTTTCCTTTTAGATTTTGAAATCTTCATTTTATTATGTGTTGATGATGATCATTCTTCTAGGTTTATGAGCCTACAATCTTATTGACTTTTCTAAGAGATAATTTACATCTTTACCTAGTTAAACTCTCTAGCTTTATGGATATAAAAATCTAATGACCTCCCCCCCTCTTGATAATAAGTTTTGAAGAGGGTTGTTGTGTTTACGATTGATTCCTTACAAAATACAGAAATGAAAGTGTGTAATCAAATATGAGGGAAGTAAATAAGCTAGATAAATAAGTATTATAAGTGTAAGAATAATCTAGCTAAATATGAAGAATAAAATGATCACTAGAGAAGTTTGATTTAGATTTAAAATTGTGAAATCAAAACTCTCTTTGATTCTTTGTAAGATGTGAAAATAATGATTTTAGAAGAGTTATGCTATTTATTGATGTTTATTGAAGTCTAATAATTCTTATTTATAGTGCTAAAATATGTGAAAAATTGACACTAGCCGCTAGGTGTAAAAATTAATACAACGATCGAATTATAACAGACAAAAAATCTAATAAATGCCTAGATCAGATGAGCGATATTCAAGTTAGTCGACTGGTTTGACATACTAGTTGACTAGTTTTGACTAACCAATCAATAAGTTTAAGTAGAGGCTAAATATATTTTTCTGTACAGAAAACCAGTTGATCGCTTTTCAAACCATTCAATCTGTGGAACACTTTCAACACTAAGAACCTTTACAAAATATACTATAACTTGAGCTAAAGAGCTCAAAATTGTATGTAGTTTTTTTGTTGTAAAGTATAAACCTTAATATTTACAAATAAATATTATTCACCTAAAAATAATGTTTATGTAATTTATGGTATATTTTACAAGTCAGATCATATGCAAAACTATTTAAAATAAACGCAATTTAAGAGAACCTTTGGCACAAAAACTTGTAAATAATTTTGACACATGATATCACTTTAATATCTTTAAAAACTATTTTAAAATAGGATTATAAATATAAATTGAAAAATCTAAGTGCTCAATGTGTAAATCATATGTACATAAAACTTAAGACTACAACATACTCTTTGAAGCTTTAATCTTGGTTTATTTGAGTACACATTCTTATCCCTTCATTGTTTGTGTACTCCATATATGAAATTGAAGTTCATGAAGCTAGAGTCTTCTTTTGTTTTCCTTGTTGATTTTTGGCTTATGCTTGGGATATGATTTGTAAACTTGATCTCCTTAGCATTCCTTGACTTATTTAAGTGCTGAATACTTTAGTTTTTTCTATGATACACAAACACACACTTAAAAAGATAAGTCAAATACATAATTAAGTTTGTTATTAGAAAAAAAGGTTGATTAACCTATGAGGTCAATAATCTCCCTCTTTTTTATGATGGCAAACAAAAAGATACCAATATCATGAGAGATGAAGTATAGAAATGCGAAAGTGAAAATCAATACATTGAATCAAATCATATGGATAATATATTGGTCATTTTATAATGAAACCACATGAGTATCACATTAATGACATTACGATGATCAAATTAGACATCACTTAGTATCTTTTCATCTTTTCTCTGCCTTTTGTCATCAACAAAAGGAAAGGGATTCAACAGACTATATCTTTAATCAAAAGATAAGTGAATGAGGAGTTAAATTCATAGGGAGTGAATATCCCCCTCAAGATATGCATATTAGCATAAAGATATCGGTGATACACAAGGAATACTGTATTGAAACATATATGATATATCTCCCCCTTAGGCTATACCTAGGGTTTAAGCACAAATGATCAAGATGTATGCTCCCCTTAAAGGTATGCATAAAGCAACATTAAAATCAAGATCATAATGAGAATTACTAAGGCTACACTATCTCAAATCACATGGGCACAACAAACAAAGCTATAAGCATTAACATTCATGTAAATAATTCAGATATGATAATACTAAAGATCATGAGTTTCATAATTGTGATATTCATAGTAATATGGCATAAATTATTCAATGAGTCATAAAAATAATCAAGAAATGGAAATGATATGGCAATATATGATAGAGTTGCACATCATTTTTGTAGAAGCAAGAGTTAATTAGCCAAAAATAATTTAAGATGGTCACTGGTGAGAATCAAACATTATTAAGTAAACATCTTTCCAATACACCAAGAATTAAAGAGTGATCTTTGTGTTTCCATTTTCAATTAAGTATATCGTTCTCTTCTTATTCTTGTTCCCTACACAATATAATCAACCAAGTGTTCTAGGTACCCAAATTTTCTTGGATCCTTAGGGGTTATCGATGTGTCTTTGAAGGATGGTTCCATAAGACACCCATACCTCCTTATACTTTTTAGTAAATTTTCCATTTTTGCAAGATGAAGCAATATGACCATATTTCCCACATTTATCACAAACAATGGGTGAAGAAGGAGAAAATTGATGAGCCTTAGAGGATTTTACAAAGAATCTTTGGAGAATTTTATGATTCATAACTCTCTTGTCTCCGCAACCAAGACCTTCATGGTCATTCTTATATCTTTGACACCCAAGTAAATTATTCAAGCCTTATTCACCTTTAGTGAGGGTATAAGATATCCTAAAATTTTTTTCACACTTTGCTTGAACATCAACCATTTTTATTTCAAGTTGATCTATCTTCACATTGTGACTTAGAGAGGTAGACTATTTGAAGGACTCAAGTTCATCCACTTTCTCCTTAAGCTCAAATTTGAGTCAATTAATATAATATTCATGAAAAACAGTTTCATGTTTAATATGACTATGTTCTTCATTAAGGTGATCAAGTAATTATTTCATGTTATCCCTTTATATAACTATTTTATCATTTTTATGTAAGGAATCATGCAATATACATAGTAAATCATCATAAGAGAAAGAAGGAGAGGATTATGATGCCTGTTATTCTTCTTCGTAAACTTCATCATAGCCTTCCTTTTTTGAGATTGAACAAAAGCTAGAATGTTTACACCAATGCCCATGAAGCGAAGGTCTATAACCTCTTCATCTTCATATTTGTAATTTCATTTTTGCTTGGATGATATTCCATTCTTACTTCTTTCTTAAATAATTAATTAAAAGAAATATTTTCTTGAAAAGCAAAGTAGTCTTTTATCAAGTGATCTTTTTTTTTAGCATTGTTAACACTTGAGATAATTTATTCCCTCTGAAGGGGAAGCATATATGTCTCTTGAATTGATTCTCCCTTCTTTTTTTGGATTTGAGGAATTTCTAAAGTTGATGTACAATAAGATCAATTTCCTCGGCGTCCATCACTTGACTCCCATCTTCAGCTTCATCTTCACTTACCTCATCATCTTCTTGAATTTACTCACCAGCTCTATATGAAAAATCTTTCAATGAAATTATCTTCTTCTCTTCCTTCATTTTAATATTGGAATCATGTACTAATAAATTTCCAAGAAGCTCATCAGGTGTCATCATGGTAAGATCCTTTGCTTATTCAATTGTGGTTACTTTTAGCCTTCATTCTTTTGAGAGCGATTGAAGAATATTTCTTACTTTTTCCTCATTTAATATTAATTTTACAAGAGCTACCAAGTGATTCACAATGGTTGTGAATCTATCGCTTAATTCACCAATAGGCTCACTTGGCTCCATGACAAATAATTCATACTCTTTTTGTAGATAGCTATTCTTGAAGCTTTTACTTGTGGAATGACTTCATGGGTAATCACAAGTTTACCCCATATTTATTTATTTGTGGTGCACAATTGGATATGGTGATATTTGTTTTTGTCAAATACTATAATGAATTATTTTGATAGCTCCATCATTTAAGGTGAGCTTCCTTTACTCAATCTCAGTCATCTCATCTTCACTTTTCTCAATTATTTGACCATCTACAATCTTGGTGATTTTGATGGCTCCATTTGTGATGATTGACCACATGTTTAAATTTTGATCTCTCAAGAAGTACATAATCATGTTTTTCTAATAAATAAAATTTTTATAATTGAACAATGGAAGCTTAGTGGTGGAGACTCATTCATATAACCCAGTTAGATCCATTATACATTTCTTGATCTTTGAGCTTGGATTGGTAGATCTTTTGCAAGATACCTTGATTTGATACCAATTGATAACACCCTAGAAGGGGGTGAATAGGGTAGAATGAAATATATTGAGAAATTAAAATTTTACAAAATGGTTTATACTGGTTCAAGGCTCTAGTGCCCCTCTACATCCACTATCAAAAGGTCTTTCCTTTTAGATTTTGAAATCTTCCTTTATTGTGTGTTGATGATGATCACTTTTATAAGTTTATGAGTCTACAATATTAATGAAATCTCTAATATATTATTTACACATTTACCTAGTTAACCTCTGTAGGTTTATGGATATACAAATCTAATGACCTCTCTAGGAATACTATACACACACAACCTCTTGATAATAAGTTTTGAAGAGGGTTGTTGTGTTTACAATTGATTCCTTACAAAATATAGAAATAAAAGTGTATAATCAAATGTGAGGGAAGTGAACAAGCTATATGAATAAGTATTACAAGTACAAGAACAATCTAGTTAAATATAAAGAATAAAATGATCACTAGAGAAGTTTGATTTAGATTTGAAAGTGTGAAATCAAATCTCTCTTTTGATTATTTGTATGATGTGAAAATAATGATTTTATAATTCTTGGCATTAGCTTGATTGATGTTTATTGAATTCTAACAACTCTTATTTATAGTGCTAAAATATGGGAAAAATTAGCACTAACCGTTGGGTTTAAAAGTACTCCAACGATCGAATTACAATGGGCAGAAAATATCAAAAATGCCTAAACCAGTCGATCGGTATAAACCAGCTGATTGGCATTCAAATTGATTGACTAATTTTGACTAACTAGTTGATAGATTTAAGACAAGGCTAAGCACATTTTTCTAGATAGAAAATTTGTCGATCGGTGAAACAGTTTTCAATACTGCGCACCTTTACAACATATACGATAAATTGAGCTAAAGTTCTCAAAATTGTATGTTGTCTGTTTTTGTTTTTTGTAATTTAAACATCGTAATCTTTCCAAATAAATATTATTTAGCAAAAAATAATGTCTATGGAATTTATGGTAAATTTTATAATTAAGATCATATATAAAATTGCTCAAACTATGATCAATTTAAGAAAACCTTTTTCACAAATACTTGAAAATATTTTTGATAAATGAATTCACTTTAATATATTTTAAAATTATTTTTAAATAGGATTATAAATATAAAATCATTGAAAAAAATATAAGTGCTCAATGTGTAAATTATATGTACATAAAACTTAAGAATATAACATAGTCTTTGACACTTGAGTCTTGGTTTATTTGAGCATACTTGGTTTTCCTTTAATTATTTGTGTATTCCACATATGAAATTGAATTTCTTGAAGCTAGAGTCTTATTTTATTGTCCTTGTTGATCTTTAGCTTGTGCTTGAGATATCATTTGTAAACTTAATCTCCTTAGCACTCCTTAACTTATTTAAGTGTTGAATACTTTAGTTTTTGCTATGATACACACACACACACATCAAGATTTTTTTACAATCATAATTGTGTTTATTATCATAAAAAAAGGTTGATTGACCTATGAGGTCACCACCTTCTTAAATACTTGAGGATATACAAGATAAATCGGAGATATATAAAGTAATATGGTAATACTGGCACAACAAGATATTATAATACCCTCCATCTTTGTAACCCGAAGATGTATAAAGTACTCTAATCATATTGGCGCACCAAGGTAGAACCATACCCTTCATCCTAAGTTATATAATCCTTAAGTATGCATAACTTCTAAGAAGCTTTGAGAACTAATTAGAGTAGATGTAGGTGTAATATCCCATATATAAAAGTATTTTTATATAATTTTTAAAGGAAAATAAATTGTAAAAATAAACTTCAAATGAAGGGAGCTAGTTGAATGGTATGGAAAAACTAGTATACTAGTAAGAAATATCTTTGTTTTGTTAGTTATGATAAGCCAATTGATTGGTAAGCCAAAACCAGTCAATTGGAGCTCACGATCCCTATTATAATTTTAACTTTAAATCTCTTTCAATTCTTCACCTAGCTTTAGAATCTATTATATATTGATTATAAATGATTTTTATAGGGTTTTAAATCTTTATTAGACTAATTTTTTTTGTTTTGGATTCCCCTTCTTTTTCCTTTTTTCTTTTTTTTACTCTTCCATTTATTTCCTCTTCCTTATACCTTTACTTGTGGTTGCACGTCATATCTTCCTTGTAGCTTAAACTACCCCATTTTAGCTTCATTTTTAGTTGATGAGAGATATCTATACCCCTCGATCATCATCCTATTCACCATAGCCACCCTTTTCACCCTTTTTCTCCACCTCACTCAAGTGGCTAGCTATCCTTATTACCTTGAATTTTTTTATCCCCACCAAACCCTTCTCCTATATCATTTGTGCTTAGATAAATCCCAAAAAGCCCACCTTAAAGTCCTTACTCAAATTTTGGTAACAAAATCTTTCAGTATTCTTCTTTTCTTCTCTTCTCTATTTGATTTTGTGTTAAAGATCAATTTATTTTGCTAAATTATTTTCTCTAATTTTTAATTTGGTGAGAAAGAATCATAAGGTTGGTGTAGAATTAAGGAGTGGTCTTCTTTGCTTGAAGACCTGCTAAATAGGTACATTTGGCTAGACCTTATAGATGTATAATGGTATATTATGTGTTCATTATTTTCCATATCATTATGAGTTTGGTTATTTTGAATGAGAAACCATGAATTTAAGTGTATAACATGATTATTGTGCAATCTGGTGGTTTGAGTTTTTATTTATCAATTATCAATGTTAGTTGTGATTTCTAGAAAGTTTCATGGGTTGTGGATGTATTTAGTTACTATTGGATGCGGCGTAACATCTCTACGATTTGTGTTCTATTTTTTGCTATTAACTCTTAATTTTTTTAATTTCCTAAATTTTCTTATGTTAAACAAATCCACACTTAACCATTTCGTTTAATTTTGATTTATTCAAAGTCAACACTGAGGTAAAAAAAACTAAGCCAAAGTCAAGGGTAAACACTATGGGCAACCACAGGTATACTATGGCTAGCCTATGTCCACTTATTAATAACTTTGCACATTTTAAACAAAATGACAAAAATACCCCTTAGGGTACACAAATCTTAAATTTACCATTTTTTTTTACCTAAACAAGCTCAATAACAAACATACCAAATATAACAGTTTCAGTAAAATATGTAAGAAATCTAATGCCATGCACAAATTATAAAGGAGTCACTTGGAAAGGATAGTAATTCCATTGGCCGAGTCATCCACACATGGTACACATAAAATACCTTGCATCGTACAACCTTATTCTAACATGTTAGAGTGAGCGCGCGTGCACACACACACACACACATATTAAAATACATGAATTAGCATGCTTCCACTTATTTCCTAAAAAAAATATAAATACATAAAATATAAATTCCCATCATACTTGCACAAAAAAACATGATTTAACATAGAATAATTCTATAAAGTTTACATAAAATCATAGTAAAATATAATTCATGCTCATAACACTTAGACATAAAACATGCTCATAACCTCACATAAAACCCTAGCATACCAAGAGAAGGATTAGTTTACCAATTTTCCAAGCCCAAAAAAAAGGAAAAAATATTATTAAGATTTAAGACTTTCTTGATTACCCTTCAATCACAAAATTTGACATAAGAACGCATAACATCAATCAATCATAAAATAACAAAATAAAGCTGAAAAAATTCAAGGAAGGAAGAAACATATTGCAATCTTTTCAATTTCATAACCCTATTTTGTTCGATTATATTTCCATAAGAAGAAATTAATCCTACCCTTTATGTATGTTTGATTGTGGGTTGGTTAGATTATTTTAGTACCCGTGTTGGTTTAAGTTTTGGAGAGTCACTAGTTGACTAGTTTGGGTATACTAGTTAACTAGCTCTACTTGTTTATTTTTTAGGTCACTGACAAGATCAATCAATTTATCCTTCCCTAATAGTTGACAGGCTAGGTTTTATATTTCATGATTTTATTATGATTCCAAACATATTTGAATGCCATATGTTGTATCCAAACATATGTACTTTATACATCGTTGAGTTATTCTTGTATCACCTTGACTAATTAAAAGGAAGTTACTCTTGTATGTTAGTCTTTTGAGAAATTTGATATGTTAGTTTGGTAGTTTCCTTTGTGAACTCTTTGGTTAATTAGATTTGGTTTTGGTGGTTATGGTAGGTAGTTACCTTAATGCACTATATTTTACATTATGTGGTATATTGTGGTGGTCTTTAGCTTTGGTTATGTAAAGTTTTAGTGGTTCCTTTGTGGGATACTCATGGTAAATTTTGGTTTAACAAGATGGTTGCAATATGTATGAGTGATGTCATGATTGTCATATTTATATATGTAACACCCCATTTTTTACTTTTGAAAAATTTTGTTTTGAAAAACTTGCAAAAGCAAAAGCTAATAATCACTTAGGAAAAATGGGGTGTTATCGTCGTACCTAACATAGTATAGGTGCTAGATGCCCAAACCATGCTAGAAAAACGAATGAGAAACTAAAACCAAACAAACCAATAGCAGAGTGTGCAAAAACTAGTTAGATGATATAAAAAGAAAATCTTCCAATTATAAGACCTCAGAAATCCAACATATTCAAGTATGCGAGGAAGAAACTTTAAATTAGAGTACAGGGTTGAAACTATAGAAAAAAAAATATAGCAAAACCCTAAACTATGGTCCATTAATAACCTCTTAGAGTCTCCGAATTTCCACACTCTCAGACCCCATGCCTCACATGTGATTAGCTAACTACCAACCCTCATTGAAAACCTGTATATGACCTTTTGCTCATGGAAATGAGTAGATCACCAAGCAAACGAGCACGTTAGTACGCTTTAAAATGAGTAAGCTAAGTTAACTTCTCAATGGATATACCAACATATAAGATACTCCTACATATAAGACATATGAACAGTTTCATGCATGCTTCATACAAGTAAGATAGATGTTCTATCATGATCATGTTAAGCATAGAAGGTTTGTACCACATATCACTAATCATGCTCGACACTTTAGTACTACATCATAGATGCCAGTATATATGATGCAAGTAGAATTATTCAATTAATAGTGAGGTTACATTCATCTAGGCACATAAATTCTTCTATAGGCTATCTTCTACATTACCATTACTTTTTCTCTACTCTAATTTCTCTAAATACCACATTCTTATGCGAAATACTTATTCCAATTGTTATCCAAATACTCATTAAAATTTTTATCATTATCATCGAGCAATGGATTATGCATCATCCCATGCCCTCATATACCATAGAAGCTTATCTAAACCAAGGGACATAAAGCCCAGGGCAAAGCCAAGTAACCACAAATAGACATAAGTCCACCCCAAAGCCAAAAACCGCCTAGGTAACCAGACCCTTTAGTATCGATACCCTATAGTTGTAACACCCCCAAATTTACTACTGAAAAATTTCATTTAATTAAAAGGGTTTAGCGGAAGCAAAAAGATAAAACCGTAAACTCGGGGGCATTACCGCCACACTTAGTACCAGATCGGTTCACTCCTACCGTTCCAGTACTAAGTGCTAAGGCTAAACAAAGTTAACATTAAACACGAATCATTAATAAAACAAAAGTCATATAGAAATCAGAGTGTGATTTAGGGTTACAAACCAAAGATTACGTGACTAGAGTTTTTCAAAACATAAAGAATAGTACGATAACACAACTAAATATGATAATACAGGGTCAAATAAAGGAAATAGAGTCCGGCCGAGTCGCTCTCGATCCCCAAGTCAAGTTTAGGCAGCTCGTCGCTCAGCCTCATCCGATGCCTCGTAAGTGTCGTAGGCATCGAAGACATCATCCCCTACCTGCACAAGCTCAAACGGGTCTTCTACTTGTGGGAATGAGCAACACCCATGAAACGGGTGAACAGTACGCTACGTACTGAGTAAGGTAACAGACGCACTAAGGCCCACACGCACAGAGGTACATAACATAGCAGACATAACATAATTACGTAGATAACATGCAATAACACAGATAAACAATACTGGTTATGAACCAGATAACTTTTTCATCAGATCTCTGATAATTATAATCAATTCACATCATAGTCTTTATCAATCCATGTGAGTGCGGGAACCCCACTATTATAGCCGGTAGAACGGTCACGAGGGCCATGCCCTGCCACTATTATAGCCGGTGGACCGGTCACGAGGGTAACATACCCTGCCACTATTATTTGCCGGTGGACCGGTCTGGCCCCGACTCACAAGGTGTTCCACTTTACGTGATTAATGTCTTAAGTATCTTATTCAAAAGTTCTCACCATGGACACGTACGAATCATTCTCTTTATACTTCACACCTCACAAATAATAAAATTCTACAATCATAATTACACTTTAATCAATAAGTACACATGATAACCCAAAAACTCTAAGCAGCCATAACCAACCCTAATTGTCCACACCAAATCGTGGTTGACCACTCCAAACCCTATTTTACCATAACAACCATAATTAGCCATTCCAAACCTTAATTAACCACAACAAATCACAATTAGCTACTCCAACCCTATTTAATCACAACGACCCAGAGTTAATCACTCCAAACCCTAATTCTGGCTCCTCCATACCCTTATAATACTCCACGTACTATTTTCTGTCCAACAGTTCAAACACCCAAATAATACTTGCATTACCTTCCTTACCTCCCAAATCAACCTTTCATACATAAATTTTGCTCCCATGCAAACTTTACACATCTAATGCAACATCTCGAACTTTTCACACAAACCCTAAATCCCATACAATCATTAACTCCCATGCAAAACCCTAACTCCACCATGCAAACCCTAATACCACCATACAAACCATAATACCACCATGCAAACCCTAATACCACCATACAAACCATAATACCCCCATGCAAACCCTAATACCACCATATCACCGTTAATATCCCCATGCAACCATTAAAACCACCATACAAACCATAATACCACCATGCAAACCCTAATACCACCATACCGCCATTAATACCACCATATAACTATTAATACCACCATACAAACCCTAATACCACCATGCAAACCCTAGATTTCGTCACACAAGACCCTGAATTCAGTCCACACAAAACTAAAGATCCATCCATACCAAACCTAGATTCAAACCATATAAAACCCAAAGTTTTGTCCATATAATACAATTGATTAGATTCCCCCATTCATAACCACAAATTAGATTCTTCCATACAAGATCATGAGATAGATTCTTCCACATAAAATCATAAATTAGAATCTCCCATATAAACCATAAATTAGATTATCCCATATAACATCGTATATTAAATTCTCCCATACAAAATCATCCAAACCGTAAATTAGATTCTCTGATACAAACCATTAGTTAAACTCTCCCACACAAAACCATAAAAATCATAAATCAGATTCTCCCAAACGAACCCTAGAATTCTCCCTTTTATTCTTCCACTCATAAATTATTAAAATAATTAGGTCAAATTACCTCCATTGGTCAATCTCTTTCCCCCTCCTCCTTTTTAATCCTTTTTCCCACACAAAACACACCGACTCCCTCACATACACGTTTTACAGGATCACGACACATATCATCACATATACATAATACACATGCCATGTAAACACACCACACATACTTCAACTCCATGTCATGCCACACACGAAATAATTAATAATGATAAACATAGGGTACGTAGCATGCGAAGCACATAATGCATATAGATACACAAAAGGCCTTAGTTATGTCCTTACCTAAAGCGACGCCGGGCTTGGAGCACGCTCCTACGACTCTTTAGGACTTTGGCTCGATTCACCTATAGGAGGATAAGACTAATGGTTAGTTCCTTTCTACCCGAAAATACTATTATTTCTTATTTTAGTCTAAGATTAGGTTTTTATTATTACATAGAGTTTTCTAAGTGAAAACTAGGGTTTTCTTTCCATCAAGCTAGCCTACTAGTTATTACTAGTTAAAATGTACTTATGTTATTATTCATAACTATATTTATATTATCAACCTAATAGCTTTATTCCTTCTAATGATAGTACTAATACTTGTTAAAATAAAATAGTGCTAATAATAATAATAGTAGTAATACCCATGCTCTTAGAAATAAAATCCCTATCATTTTTAAGGTTAAGGCTAATAATGGTTCTAGGGTAAGATAATATTATAATAATAGTATTACTAACAAGGCGCTAATATTATTAAAGATAATAATGATATTAGTTGTATTTGGGATAATAATAATATAAGGGTTCAAATTTTTTTATTATAATAATATTAGCAAAATAATAACAATAGTACTAGTAATAACTAACAATGATACCAAAGTAATAATGTTAGTAACAAGGGCATTAGGAACAGTATTAGTAAGGTTTGAATAATAACAATCATAATAATACTAAGGTTGGGTATTCTTCTTCTATAGTGACCAAAGGGAAACATGCTAATTTTGGTTTCAATAACATTAATAATAATAGAAATAATGGTAATATTATTAGCAATGCCAACAACAACCACAACAACAATAATACTAATAGTAATAATAATGATAATAATAATAGTAATAATAATAAAAATAATAATGATAATAATAATAACGTTAAGCATAGTAATAATAATGATTATGACCATAATATAGTAATCAAAATGATAATAGTAATATAAAGGTCCAAGTATCTATATTAATAATGAAAGTGATAATGGGTAAAGTTAATATTAACACTGTTAACAAGATAATAAATATAATAATAATAATAGTAACAATAAGGATAATCATAATAATAATAATAATAATAATATAGAGAATACCATTAATATTATTAAATAATTAATATTTGTACAAAATGAGTTTAAGGTTTGGGGAAAGTTGGAGGACCACCTAAGGTAGTGGTGGCACCAGCGGCGGCGTACGGTGGAGGCTAGATATACATATCTTTCAAAAATAGGCTAGTATAAGAGGAATATGATATATGAAAATATTTACAATTTCACCAAATATCTTAACCTTCTTTATATATTTAAAAATAAATAAAGGCTAGATAGAAGAATCAAATAAGAAAAAAGGGATGAGAGTAAGGGAAGGCTCAATCAAAGCTCAAGAAAAAAGATATAACACTTAACTTAAAATCAAACAAAAGAGGAGACAAAGCTAAAGAGATTAGGCTAAAGTGTATCATAATAAATGAAACACAAGATGAAGTGATAATATAAAAGGAGGGCCTAAAATATGCCTCAACAGAGAGAATATAAATAACTTATTCAACACTTGAATGAGGATTAGATGAAGTGAGTAAGGTGGTGTAATTGTAGGCATGGGAGAATATGGTTGAATGAGTAAGAAAGGTAAGTGGGCACAAAATCTAATCAAAGGGAGGTTAGAGGTAATTTTTCGTGTCTCACAATCATTTTTAGGATTTTTTTGACTATTTTAATGAAGGAAATATCAATAAAAAATTAATTGAGAAAAAATATCAAGCAAATCTCAAAAATCACCAAAATTTATAGGAATGTGCAAAATAAATTTAGGAAGCTATATATATATATATCATTAGGTATAAGAAAGTAATTAGAGACAAAATAAATCAAAAATTCCAACAAAAAAAATCATAGCAACCCAATTGACCACTTACGTCAACCGATCGATAGTCGGTCCACTAATCCTATTGTTTAGTTAATTTAATAACTTAGTGCCTAATATTAATGTACATGACAATAATTCACTCAACATATAATATCCTATAATAATCTATATAATTAATTACACAGAAAACACCAAGTTTATTCTTAGAATTTCAATTAGGGTTGATTAAAAACAAAGTATTACAAAAATATATTTCTCATTATGTTTCATAATCTCGGCTACCGAAAGTTACACTATATGTCGATGATATATCTATTTTTTGTTGGTGAAAGATAATATATTTGTTTGGTGGTGAAATATTGGTTTACCATTGTTGAAATATTAGTTTAACATAACACATACACAAGTACCGTGTTGTAGGACCATGTGATCCGTTACACAATATATGTATACACCAATATGCTAGGCCTAGTTCTATATGGCAATTAGATTATTCATATTTTATTACTTTATTTTAATTAATGCTTTTCATTACTTTGTTGGAAAGAAATTAAAAATATCTTTATTTTTATAATAAAGTACTTAAAAATAATTTGAATTAAATAAAAAATATTCAAATATATATATATTTAGAAACATCCATATCGACTTTATAAGGATAACTATAAATTACTGTGTAGGCATATAATACTAGAAGAAGAAGGATTCGAACATGAAATCTTACAAGAGTAAATCTATATGAGTGAGGTGAGATTATTGTAATTTTTTTAGGGAACTGTGGGAGTTGATTTTATTGACGTAGAGAGAACTAAAATGTAGAGACACTTGCTTAAATTCAAACCAGCCTTGACCGATATGATTGCACAAGAAGACAATTTATTAGTTATAATTTCCACATCACAAGCTACTACTAACACTAAATAACTTGTGCGCCCCCTCTTCGCCCCCTAGCTAGTTGTCTCCATCTATAAACCATCTCGCATATGTCTTGTCTCTAAGCCCTTCTAGGTAAGTAATAATCGATTATGACAAGTATTTGTTCCGAGTCATAAAAGAAGATTATATAACATATCTTCCCTTATATTAAGGTTCAGAGTTTGAATAAGTGTCTCCTCTTCAAACTACATTCAAATACTTTATAAATAGACAATTGAAAATCTACATTATATGATTTTTCTACTGAGTTTGTAATTGGATCTCTGACTTGAGCTTGAAAACGAAACCTTTTTGTGTGGCTGTCTCTTGATTATTACGCAAGAACAGTATGATGATTTCATTTAGTACCTTTGCTTTGTCGACCGAAACCCGCCCATGATCTCCTTTATACGGCATTATGTTTCCTTTGTTCACGTAATTTGTAAAATAAATAAATAAATAAATTGGTTGCTTTACAACTTTTAGTTGTAGAAAATGACATGATCCGTTTTGTATATATGGCTTAATAATATATACTTAAAATCTTATAGTAATATAGTAGTTGCTTTGAAGCTTAAACTACGTAGATATATATGCTCTCCGAAATTATATATATATATATATATATATATATATATATATATATATATATATATATATATATATATATATATAATATTAAATTTTCATCTTTTGTTGATATTTAGTTTGTTTGGTATTCAGGAAAATAAGTTAGTTTTTGAGATCGATGCTAGTAAAAGTACGTCGCATTTATCATAAATTACTTAAGTTCTTATTTTGTATCTTTAATCCATGTATTTATGTCATTTTGTAGTCCCCACAACTAGTCAAAAATTAGCTAGGCACGTCAAACACTTACAATGGAATAACTTCTTACATTTTAACCACATATTAACTTTCTGCTAGCTAATAACTAACTGTCCAAGTTTTAGTTAATTTTTTAGCTTACTTATATGCTGGTTGACTTATACGCTGGTTGCTCCCTCCCCCCTAATAGAACATTAATGCATCTTTCAATGACATGTAATTGACCCCACTATTGTTATGCTTGATTTTGTTTGACTCAACTAGATGATAAATTATCTTATAACATAATGTTAAATAAATTGGTTGTTACCCAAAATAATTCATTATATATAGGCGATCTTGAAAAGAGAATTGATTTTCTTCAAAATGTTTGATAAAATCAGCCAAAAAGTATAAAATATTCAAAGATATATTTTTATCAATAAATAAATTAATTAATCAGAATTTCTTTTCGGGTCAAAATCATTAAAGCTTATAAGAAACGACTTATAATAAGTTAGACAATATTATTCCTAACTTCTCAAAAGTATATAATTTTTATTTCTTCACATCAAATAAAGCTTCTTCTTCTTCTTCTTCTTTTGAAAAATAAATATATTGATTAAATCAATATAATTCAAAAGTTATTATAAACTAGTGTACTGTGAAAATATGATCAATAATATTAGGCAATATTTAATTCCAAAACATGGATGACTTAATCGTGACATCAATATTCGAGCTTATAATTGACTAGACGAAGCTAATAGGAAAAATTTGTTTTAAGTAAACCGTGTGCCCACGCTCACTTTTATTTCAAAACGTATTATTATTACCAAATCTTAGAGCACATTTTACAACATATTTTTGAAAAAATAAAATAAACCATAATAGTAAAATATAAGTGTTATATTTGTATTTAAAAGTAGTTTTATAACAGTATATTTTTAAAATACTTTTTTTTATCAATATATATTAACAATTAAAGTTTATCATTAAAATCCGTGGACGACCTATATTGTTAAACAAAACTAGTTAGTTACTCCATTCTTAGCACAGGGTGTTTTCAAATTAAAATAAGAGAATAATAGACATGATTTTATTGGTTGAGTAGGTGTGTTGTACTATTATATGCATAATAATATTTATTATATTCTAAACATGCTTTGAAAAGGAAAGAAGTAATAATATATATTATAGTTATTATTTCTTAATTTAAATTGGGGTGAAAAAACCTGAGAAGAAATTATATTCTTATAACTTAGGGAAAAATGTATATTATAAAATTTTTTTTATAAAAATTACCATTTTTTATAAAAAAAAATGCATCATTTTTTTTTGCATCAAGCTTAAAAAAGATAAAATTTAAACTATTGTAACTACATAAAATTCCCTCTCACAAAGATTGCCTTACATTTTTATTTTTATTTGACGGTGGTAGTCTTAGAGTTTACGAATACCATTTGCGTGGTTGAAAAATGAAACCTCAAACTTAATTTCCCGACTACATATACCCTTATTGTTGATTACACTATATATATTTGGAGTAACTGGATTATGGGGATTTGGAGCAGTATAATTTAACCTCACATATGAATAATTTAGAGGATTCGAAAAAAAAAAGGAAAATAAGGCTACCTTTATAAGAGGGAGGTGATTAAAATTAAAATATCATCCCAGACCATAAAAAAAAAATGATGCCACGTACTTCCAACATGATTACGTTAGAGACTAAGAATTGTAACATGCGCAAATGATTTTAGCGGTTTCGTGCACATTAATTATTAAGACACGAGATATAATAATACTAATTCCCAATAATCCGAAGAGAAAAAGATCATAATACGACATTAGAAGTCCTAGATATCTTTCAATCATGCAAACACGTGCAGTGGCCCCATGTGCAACTCAGATGTCGGTTTGGCTGACCGTAGAACACCACCTATCATCTTCATTCTCCAACACTAAATAAATAAAAACTATATTACAAGATTCCCGGATAATTTGGATTGTGTTTGTATGTATATAAGCCAAAGAAAATGGGTGACTGCATCAAGAAATTATTAATGTGAATGCAACTCCTTGACGTACGGTCCATCCGTCCATTGATTCGTCGAGTTTTTATATAGAAAATTTTTCGGCACTGCATGAGAACGTCAGGGTGGGGAAAATAAAATAAAGATGCTAGCTAGTGAGCATTAGAGTCTTATAGTCGGGAGGGACATGATGAGACAAGGGTATGGGTGGCGACAAGGGTCAGATTGAATTAGACATTTTTTGGTGCAGGTATTTATTACTGGTTATAAGAAGTGAGTATTAGGTGGAAAAGGAAAAGGAGAGGGAGAATCTTATTCGAGGTATGAAACCGGATCTAAAAATTACGGTTTATTTAGTAGAATCCTTCTCTAATTAGGATCTTTCGGTTAATTTTGTTTCTCAATTCATCAGGGTTAAGGGAACTTAAGTTCAGTATTGATATACAACATCTAGCGATTCCATCGAATTTGTCTCGCAAAATGGATTTGTAAGAACATACTTGTATTTTTCAACCTATTCTCATTTGAAGTCGGTTGATATAGACCTTAAAAATATATTTATCTAAAAAAGTTTCAAACTTCATATAAAAACTAACTCAATATTATATGATCAACCCCTATACAAATTATACAATAACCCTTAAGAACCGACACATAATGCGTTATTTCTACTTTTTTTAGGTTGCTCGTACTTGAATAGAGGATATTACTCATCTTGGAAACCACACAATTACTTAAAGTAAGATTTTGATACTAAATAATACAGACTCTATCCATCAATTCTAACATATTATGTGCAAACAAGTTTGCATAAACGTATTTGTTCTCTTCAACTTAGAATTCCAAGGTGTTCTCGTCTAAGACTAACATATATATAACTCAAAGTCATATTCACCCTAGAAGGATTATAACTCCACTAAAAAATTAGTTCAAGAGTAGAGAGTTAAACCCTTTCCATATGAACTGTCAATCGACGTCCACAGAAAATGATTAGTATGTTATACTTCGTCCTTCTAGCCCTAATTATCTCATGATTGGGCTTGTATTATATTTCTACAAATTCAGTTATTGAGTTCCCTTTCATTCATATTAATTTCGGACTTTCTATTGGTCATTTTTTTCGTTTGTAGAAAGTGCATTTTGTGTGGTTCTTTCTATTTCATTATTTTCTATCATTTTAGATCATTCAAAATTTGTAAATTTATCCAAAAAATAATTTTGAGTTCATTAATTTATTTTGTTTACTTGCAAATTGATTGCTCCTTCTGAATCGTTAAATCAAGAAAAATACGTTTTATGTTATTAGATAATTTCAATTGTTATAATTAGTTTTAATCCATTGAGCTAAAACAAATTTTTGAGACTAAATTTTTTTATATATTTAGTTTTCTAAAAAAAACTATACATCCATCTGTTGTGGCCATTTGAACCCTTCATTAAACATGTTGTGCATTAGCATTTCTAAGACATATCCATTTTGCTATTTTTATTTGTTTTCCATCTGTCAAGCATCAAACCAACTCTAATACCAAATATTTTTATATATTTTGGTTCCTAATATTATTCCGTACAAATCCATAATTGTTCTTAATTTTTGGGGTTTATTTACATTTTTTCCCAATAAATCACCATTTGATGACTTTTCTACACTAATATATGTTACCAAAAATTATTCAATCATTTCCCTAGATATCAATCAGATTTATGATCTAGTTACTTTTCGCTTAACCAAAAGTTTGGTTAACGTACGTTTATCAAGTGTTTTGTCATACCAAGCCTTAGATTTCACATCTACCTTTTACGCCTCTAGTCCTAACGCCTCACAAGTCAAACAAGGCACTCCCCCACTCTCCCATGTTGATGAGTTCAACTGATCTACCCCACCCCTGCCCATTTCATTCACGTAACTACCCTTGCATTACCATCAAAAGAACCCCAAACTTTCTTCCTTTCTTTCTCTTCAAATTTTCTTTCTTCTTTTGCATGGATTTTGTTGACCTCCTAGGTTAATTAATGCATTAATTTTTATTTTGATGATAATAAATATGATTTTTTGATGATAATAAATATGATCAAGGGTTTAACTTATTTGTTTAAGTGTACATGAACTATTATGATAATATAAATTATTCAAGCCATCGTTTAAGTACAAAGTTTAAGAGAGCACTCAAGTTTCCAAGTGTACTTAATCAATCTAAAGAGCTATATTTAAAAGAGCAATCTAATTTCAAAGCATAAGAGAAAATTGAATCAAGATACCAAGACTCAACACCTCAAGGTTTATAATTTAAGTCTTAGGTTTTCTTGTAATGTTGTTTGAGCATAACACTTCTAATTTTAATCTCTTGGAATGTTTAAAATCTTCAATACAATTTACTTGATGTAGAATAGTTTTTAGTTTTAAATTCTAAACCTTTTTTAAAAGTATTTGTAAGTGTTTGGTTCCAGCCATAACCAATTGACTCCTTTAAAAAATAAATCAACTAATTTGTGTAATACCTCACCTTTTTATAAAGTGTTGAATGAGAAATTATACCAATTTTGGTATTTGATTTTGATTTGAAACTATGATTGGGTTTGAGGTAAAGTTAGATTTAAAATGAGGTTGGAAAACTAAATTAAATAAGCTTTGTAGGTGAACCGATCGATTGGTTCCATAAATCGATCAATTGGTTTATCATTTCAGCAAAATAGTTTTTTTTTTACTAAACCGATCTTCTGGTTGAGGAACTGATCGACTAGTATGCTAAACCAATCGGCTGGTTTGTCATGCTAGGTACATTTTCAAAACTCAATTTTTTAGAATTTTTTTTATACTGAAATGGAATCTTGCTAACCCATACCAAATTGTTCCTAAGATATTTTTAACCTTTTTCTTGATGTATTTGGCCCAAAAATACTACCTTAGATTGATCTGAGTAGTAAATTGTGACAATTGTGGAAGGGGGGAGATGACTTCAGCTTTATCTTCTTCCACCTCTCTCCTCTACATATTTCTGGGATCATTTCTTTGATTTTAGACTTGATTCTACTTAGCCGGGAGATTCCTTTCACGCTGACCTTCCATTTTCCCTCTTGTGTATTGCATTTTTAGACTAATTTACCTGCACTCCTCCAGAATCACCATTTGAGCTCTAGAGGATAGGTCAGCATATATTGGATGAAATTTGTTTGTTTAACTCGAATTCAAATTGCGAGAATTAGGGTTTTCAATCTATTCCTGACCACACTTGTGATTTGTATCGATTTGTTGGCTATTAATAACCCTAATCACCCATTCTATTCACCTTTCTTTTAGCCACCGAAAAACTTTATCTCTATAGGATTCACCTTCTCCCTCTTTACTTCAAGCCTTACATTCGAATTCTTCTACTCTTCTGATCCTTTCTCTAGCTCTCTCTTGTTTTAATTTTCAAGAAAGAAAGAGTTAGATTTAGTTAAAAGGTTGAGTGGTTCATCTGAATTACCCTTTGTTTTTCCTTTGGGTGTGGCATGTTCATTCTTCCCTTTCTATCTCAAGTTTGGGTTTATAAAAGTTATTCACAAATTTTTGAGTTACACTTGTTGTTTTTAAAGTTTTAAAAGTTGAGGATTTCTAAGGTTGACTTTTCTTGTTCGAGGAAAAGTTTTATTGCATCAAGTAAGTTGTTCTTATTTCTAAAATAGGTCATGAGTAAACTTACATGTTACAGAACTCTTTAAGTTTGATATTACATGTTGGCATGAATATATAGCTTTATGGAACTGTATTGAAGGGTTAGAATGGGCATTTGGAGTGAAAAGCATGAATCTTTAGGAAAGTTTAGGTTGTGATGATTAATGGTGAAATATGTAACTAATGTAAGATAAAAATGTATTATGTGATGTTGGAGCATAATTCAATGTAGTATAATAAAGAATTATAAGCATGATCTACATGAAGATAACTAGTTGGTGTTGTTGGAGGGAAAACGATCGGCTGGTTAGGTCAAACCAATTGACTGATTCCTAGAATAGTTGGCTAGTTAACCCAACCCATCAACTGGTAGGCTTGTAGAGACCTTGATCTTACTCTCTACTTAAACCCATTGGCTAGTTGGGCAGTATTGATTGATTGGTATATGAATAGTTAATCGATTTGGGCTGACCAATCAATTGGTTTGACCCACCTAGAGGAAAGTCTGGTCTGGGTGAGCTAAACCGATCGATTAGTTAGCCCAAACCAATCGAGTAGTTAGGCCAGACCAATTGATTGGTTCAACTAGTTTGTGTGATTTTGTTCTTCTCAGTTTGGATATGCTTTGAGACTATGCATGGTATTGTTATATGATTATTTAAGGGATAAAATACATATATTACCATGGATTAATGACCTAATGCATGGATTAAATGGGCCATGATTTATGACATACTCAATGGGTGATGAAAAGGCCTAAAAGGTGTACCATATATGAAATGTGATGGTTCTTGAGAAATAGGGTGGAGAAATAAGGAATATGCTTGGATGGAATAATATGATGGGCATGATTAATGTTGAACAAGCATAAAGGGAAACCCTACACATGGTTGGAGGATGGAAAGGATTAATATGGAATAAATATGAAAATTCCTTACTTACTCCTTGTATGAGCCTTGTTAGGGCTGTAAACGAGCCGAGCCGAGCCGAATACCCCCAAGCTTAGGTTCGGCTCATTTAACTAAACGAGCCTAAAATGTTGTTTGGGCTCGGCTCGTTTAACTAAATGAACGAGCCGAAACGAGCTTTTAACGAGCCGAACCTAGTCAAGCTCGCGAGCCAAAGCAAAAAAATGAACCGAGCCGAGCCCGAGCCTCATTTTGAGGCTCGTTTAATTAAACGAACGAGCCGAACCGAGATTTTAACGAGTCAAGCCGAGCCAAATACCGAACTGGCTCAGCTCATTTACAGCCCTAGGCCTTGTATGATCACCTAACCTCATGAATAATATACTATTCACCTAAAGCAAAAGATAATTGAGCTATGTATGGGTCTAGGTTATCTGATCCTTGATTAACTATTGGGGGTTAGTCTAAATTCTGGAATTATTGGTGCCCGGACGTTGCTTTATGGTAGGATCCTAGTATATTCTAGTACCTTACGTACTCTAGACATGGATGATGTACTAGGGGATATCGATACTAAAGGGTTTGGTTATATAGGTGGTTGGCTTCAACCTTAACTTATGCCCCTATTGGTTGGCTTCGGCCTAGACTTATATCCATTGTGGTTGGCTTTGGCTTGGACTTATGTCCATGGTAGTTAATGGCTTTAGCTTGGAATTTATGTCCCTTGGTTTGGATAGGCTTCCATGGTATGTGATACTATGGGATGGTGCACAATCCATCACTCAATGATGAACAACTGGATAATGATTGGAATAAATGGCTAGATGATGATAATAATGGTAAAAGTTGGAATAAGTACTTGGATAATGATCTGAATGGATAAATGGATACTAATTGGAATGAATGACTAGAGGATGACCTATATAAGTATATGGATAAGAAATGGTATAACCTAATTGATTGAGTAACTTGGAAAATAAACCCTAATGTTCATCTAGACAACTTGCTTAGTACGAGTGTGTGACTATCTATGATATTGCACCATGAAAATGAGCATGATACATTCTGAGTTTCTTGAGTTATGCATGACAATGAATCCCAATGAATTACTACACTTACTTATCTAGAATTGGCATGACACATGTTAAGTATGATTTTCATGATATGATAGAACCTGGTATGCTTGTGATTTTTGTTGAAGAGGTAACTTGGCTTACTCAATAGGTAGCGTACTGATGTGTCCATTTGATCCATCACTTATTCATTCCTATGAATAGAGGACCATGTGTAGGTATTTGGAGATGGAAATTATTGGGCCTACCTCATCTTGGGTTCGAGGCTTGAGAGTGTGGACATCTGAAGGTTTTTATGCGGCCTGTGATGGACCATGGTTATGGGGTCACATCTTAACTAGTTTTCTACTATATTAGCCTTGTATTCTTATTTAATGATTCTCCCTGGGTTTGACTATGTCGGGGGCCATCAAGGCCCTATGTTGTAGACATATCTTCTAAATATTTATATAATTTGATTTTGCTCGCTTTACTTTAAATTGGTTGGTTTGTATTTATCTTCGTATCCAATATGGGATGGGCGACTGACATCTATATTATGTTAGGTATGGTTGTAGCACCCTATTTTTCCTAGAAGTGTTTAGTATTTTTTACTTTTGCACTATTTTAAAATAAAAACTTTTGGTAGTGAAAGGTGAGGATATTACAATTTGTGTTTTCAAAACTAGAATCGATTAATTTGAAAATTGATTAACTGACTCATGTAGGAATTATGTACATAGAAAAAATTGATTATTCTCTATTTCATCACTTCAAATAGTTTCATCAAATCAATAAGCTGGTTCTTGGAACTGCTCATCTGAATTCACTAATTAGGTTATGTGACGCATAGTGGAACGGGTGGTTTGGTGAATGGTCAGTTTTATGAATGACCTGAAAGTGAATGTGAATAATTAAACTCATAAGCTACTATTTGTTAAGCTCACATAGAAAATTATCAAGAGGGTTCTAATTCTAAAGTATCACTCATGTATATTATATAATTTAGAAAAATATTTAGTTTATGACTCACATAGATAATGTAAACGTAGAATAATTAAACTCACACAGGGTTTTAATGAGATGAAATTTAATTTAATTACTCAAATTAACTATGATTAGCAACATTGATTTCACACAACTTATATAATTATATTACACCTTCTTAATATAAGACAAACTAAATCTAAACAAGATAAAACTTCTAACAGATATAAGATAAAATAAACCATAGCTAACTAATATCTTAACTAAAAATAGATAATATATTAAATAATTAACTAATAAGTCCTTAATATCTAAGTACTATTTATAGTCCTATTCATTCAAACAACCTCATAAATAGTGCCACAAAAAATGCTATAAAATTTTATCTTATCTTAACAACCTATGATAAGATTGTTCACATCATTAGATAAATT
Source organism: Tamarix austromongolica (assembly GCA_039764185.1). Lineage (NCBI taxonomy): Eukaryota > Viridiplantae > Streptophyta > Magnoliopsida > Caryophyllales > Tamaricaceae > Tamarix > Tamarix austromongolica. Next base: position 16,755,549 of record CM077810.1, read on the forward strand.
ATTATAATACCTAATAAAATAATATTCAAATACTAAATTTTCATTACAAAGACCATAACGCATTGTATCGTCTTGTAGGACATACTATCTAATTCTTCGGGTATATCATTCTTTCACTTGTAGGGCATAATGTCCCTCATATGTGGCCACCTATCATTTTCGTAGGGTCATATGTCCCTATTGTAGGGTCACCTATTTATCTTGTAGGACACTCCATATGAACTTACGTAGGGTACCATCTAGTTGTAGGATATGCTCCCTCATCATTCTCCCCATATTGAAAAGAATTTACCCTCAAATTCTCATGCTTAAACTTAAAAGTTCTTCTACCTTTAAGGAAGCACTCGTGTGTTTTTGGGAAACGATTGCAATATCTTTCCAAGCATGATGATAAAGGTATTTTCATATGAATAGGCCCAAACAATTTTCATAAATTCAAAGTTAAAAAGTTATGATTTCATACAATTTCGATTTGAGACATGGTGAAAGAAATAAAGGACATGGCTCACCATGAGAGCTTCCTTAAAGGTCGAAGAGTGCTTGAGTTCAAGAGTTAAAATTTGAGGGTAAATTCTCCTTAACAAGGGGACAATGATGCGAAAGCATACCCTACAATATAAGGCATCTTATGGAAGGTCTTACAAAGTGTCCTACAAGAGGGATTTGTGACCTTGTATGAGGGACACTATGCCCTACAAGTGAAGGGATGATATACCCTAGGAAAAGATAATATATCCTACGAGATGATACAATACCTTAGGGTTGGGCCTTAGTAATAAAGACTTATCAGTTAGTTATTATTTTCTTAGTTATTAAGAGAACTTATCTTATAATGTTAATTATTTTATCATAGGTTGTTAAGGTAAGATAAAGTTTGTTAGGATATTTTGTGTTCACTATTCAAAAATTTAATATTCATATGAATAGTACTATGAATACTACTTAGATGTTAGGGGCATATTAGTTAATTTGTTAAGACTTTAATTTATTTTAGCTAAATAATTATTTATTTGTGGTTTTATTTTTCTTATTTAGATTTATTTTACCTTATATTGATGAGGTTATTATGAGAAGGTGTAATATAGCTATATAAGTTGTGTGTAATCAAATTTCCTAATCATAGTTGAGTTAATTTATTGCATCAATGATGCAGAAGCATCTAATGATTATCATATTCATCTTAATTCTCAAGGTAAGAAAGAATTTGCTTTCTTAATGTTGGAGACTATCATATTAAATGCTCTTGATAATTTGTATATGCTCGGTGTTGAAAACAATTCAAGTTGTTCTTGTAGGTATGTTACATATTTGCAAGAAGAAGATGTTAATACACATTAAAGTGTACAAGTATTCAAAGCATGCAAGAATATGACATACATGGGATGATACCTTACAACAAGAAGATATGGTGATGATTCTCATTAGTTGTATTAACTTATTGTAAACCCTAACCCTAAGTGTATTTTATGTAAGTTAGGGCTTGATATAATTTCATGTATGTATCATAGTTAATTGTATGGCTTTGTAATGTTAGTCATTAGTATCATTTAGCCAATGATATTATGATTAGGATTATGTGTTATAAGGGCTTAATTCAAGAAATTTAAATGGGCTTGAATTAAGGGTAAGCACCGACTAGAAGAGCTTGTTCGAACCAGCTGGAACTTTCTTCCTATATATACACCTCCTTGTACATGCAAGAAATGAATGAATGAATATACAGAATTTTGAACACAAAATCGAGCCAGCAAAGCCTACGTTTATCTCCCTTTTGAGTCTTCTTTGAGCAAGGAAAGCCTAGGGCAAATATCCTTCCTCCATTGATCTCAACATTCGACATATTGAAACCTGATTCAACTAGTAGAACCAACCTGCATTTTCAACCCGATTTCTTCTATTGTAATCAACATTCAACCATTATTTCTTCTACTGAATTTCGTGATTGATATCTCCAAATCAAAGCCATCGATCCAACCCTTCCCTCCACTTTGATTTCACATCAATCAAGCACTATAAGAAAAGCTAATTTTGGCTATGGAATATTTCATTGCCAAATATATCTTTGCCAACAATAGTGTATTTTTGGCAACGACAACTTGTTGTTGCCTATCATAGCATAACTAAAGATTTTTGTAACAACTTTTTGCTGTTGCCAAAAAAACAATTACTTTGGCAACGATAACCTTGTGGCTAAAAATAGCTTTGTTATCATAACTTATTAGCATAGGTGATAGAGCATAACTATATTTCACAACAATTTTTATGTTGCGAATAAAAGATAATTATTTGCAACAATACTATTATTGCCAATAATATTCTATATTTTACAACATTTGGTTGTTGCTAATAATGTATAATATATTTTGCAACAAGTTTCATGCGGCTAAAAATTGTCTATATTTTGCAACGAATATTTTGTTGCCAATAATTTACAATGTATTTTGCAACAAGTTTCCTATGGCTAAAAATAGTCTATATTTTGCAACGAATATTTTGTTGCCAATAATGTACAATGTATTTTGCAACAAGTTTCCTATGGCTAAAAATAGTCTATATTTTGTAAGGAATATTTTATTGCCAATACTTTACAATGTATCTTGCAACAATTTTTCTACGGCTAAAAACATTTTTTATTTTGCAATGATATTTTTGTTGTCAATAATGTACAATAATTTTGCAACAATTTTCCTCTTACTGATAATTAGCTATATTTTGCAACGAATTTTTTGTTGCCAATGAAATATTTATTGCTAATGCTATTTTTGGCAAAAATTTCTTTGTTTCCGAAAAATTCCTATAATACTTTTTGATAATTCATGATACTTTATCAAACACTCATCCCCTACATATATTAATAAAATATAAATATCAATAGTAAATTCATTTGATCATCAATATGAAATGCAGAATTCATCAATTATATAATTTTCCAAAGAAGAAACCATTGTTTAAACCCATGTAATTTTGAGATATCATCATCATTAAAAGTGTTCTTAGCAAAACACTCTTATCAAGTGTTTTTATTCAAAAAGACATTCAAAAATACTTCTAAAACCAAGAGCATGATCTTCTTATCAATGCATCAACTAATAAAAAAAATATGTATCCACAAATAAATCAATATTGATCATCAACGCCACCATGGAAAACATCACCATCATCTTCAAATGTATTACCGGACCTGAATAAATAACAAAATTAGTACATGTGCCGTACATACATATGTATGTGTGTGTGTGTATGTTTGTCTGTATGTATGTATGGGAAATATAAGTGTTATTAGCATGTCATGTTTACTTTTGTACAGGATGAAACCACTAATGGGAAATTGTTTATATGGGCATCTAACCACCTACAAGTTCCAAATCAACCCTCTAGTATCCTAATGAAATGCATATCATGTTTACTCTTTTTAGGCCGCTTGTGAACCACATAATTAATTAAAGTAAGGTTTTGATACTAGATAATACAACTCTATCCATAAATTCTAACATATTATGTGCAAACAAGTTTGTATAAATGTATTTGTTCTCTTCAACTTAGAACTCCAAGGTGTGCTTCTCTAAGACTAACATATATAGAACTCAAAGTCATATTCACCCTAAAAGTATTATAACTCCACTAAAAAATTAGTTTAAGAATAGAGAGTTAAACTCTTTTCATATGAACTATCCATCGACGTCCTTAGAAAATAATCAGTATGTTATACCTCATCCTTCTAGCCCTAATTATCTCATGATTGGGCTTGTATTATATTTCTACAAATTCAATTATTGAGTTCCCTTTCATTCATGTTACTTTCAAACTTTCTATCAGTCATTTTTTTTTTCGTTTATTGAAAGTACATTTTGTTGGTTCTCCCGATTTCATTATTTTCTACCATTTTAGATCATTCAAAATTCGTTAATTTATCCAAAAAATTATTTTGAGTTCATTAATTTAGTTTGTTTACTTACAAACTGATTGTTCCTTCTGAATCGTTAAATAAAGAAAAATACATTTTACGTTATTAGATAATTTTAGTTGTTATAATCAATTTTAATCTGTTGAGCACACAAAAATTTTTGAGACTAAATATTTTTATATATTTCGTTTTCTAAAAAAACTATACATCCATTTGTGGCCATTTGAACCCTTCATTAAACGTTTTGTGCATCTGCATTTCTAAGACATATCCATTTTGCTGTTTTTATTTGTTTTCCATCCACCAAGCATCAAACCAACTCCAATACCAAATATTTTTATATATTTTGGTTCCTAATACTAGTCCTCAAAAATCCATAACAGTTCTTAATTTTTGGGCTTTTTTTACATTTTTTCCTAATAAATCACCATTTGATGAATTTTCTACAGTAATATATGTTACCAAAAATTAATTAATCAATTCCCTAGATATTAGTTACCATCCAACTAATCATCATAAATACATCAATCAAATTTATGATCTAGTTATTTTTTGCTTAACCAAAAGTTTGGTTAACGTATGTTTATCAAGTGTTTTGTCATACCAAGCCTCACATTTCAACTCTACGTTTTACACCTCTAGTCCTGACGCCTCACAAGTCAAACAAGGCACTCCCCCACTCTCCCTTGCTTATGATTTTAACTAATCTACCCCACCCCTATCCATTTCATTCATGTAACCACCCATGCATTACCCATAAATGAACCCCCATACTTTCTTCCTTTCTTTCTCTTCTTCTGGTCTTCTTCTCTTCAATTTTTCTTTCCTCTCTGACATGGAATTTGTTGAGCTCCTAGGTTAATCATTGTATTAATTTTATTTTTATGATAATAAATATTATTGAGGGTTTAACTTATTTGTTTAAGTGTACATGAACTACTATGATAATATAAATTATTCAAGCCATCCTTTAAGTACAAAGTTCAAGAGAGCAATCAAGTTTCCTGGTGCACTTAATCAAACCCTTTTCTAAAAATCTATAATTAAAAGAGCAATCTAGTTTCAAAGCACAAGATAAAATTGAATCAAGATACCAAGACTTAACACTTCAAGGTTTATAACTTAAGCCTTAGGTTTTCTTGTAAGGTTGTTTGAGCATAACACTTTAAATTTTAATCTCTTGGAATGTTTAAAATCTTCATTAGAATTTACTTGATGTAAAATAGTTTTTGGTTTTAAATTCAAAACCTTTTTCTAAGTATATGTAAGTTTTTGGTTCTAGCCATAACCAATCGACTGCTTTCAAAAATAAATCAACTAATTTGTGTAATACCCCATCTTTTTGTAAAGTATTAAATGAGAAATTATGCCAATTTTTGGTGTTTGATTTTGATTTGAAACTATGATTGGGTTTGAGGTAATGTTAGATTTTAAATGAGGTTTGAAAACTAAATTAAATAAGTTTTGTAGGTGAACCGATTGACTGGATCCATGAACTGATCAACTGGTTCGTCTTTTCAGCAAAATGGTTTTTCTTGACCAAACTAATCGTGTAATACGCCAAAAATTTGCTTAGCCTAATCTTGTGTCATTAGCACTCTAATTTAGTTCTAATATCAAGAAATCTTATTGTTAGTATTAATCAAATTTCTTAATACCAAAACTTTAACCGAAACCGAAACCTTGATTCTGATAAACCGTAATTCGTAAACCGAAACCAAAACCTGCTAAAATTTTCACTAATCCAAATTATTTGGCTAATATAAAATTATCTAATCTAATTCTGATTCCCTAACCCCTCTCTCTTTTTCCTTTTCTTTTCTGCTTTTCTTCCGTTTTCTTTCTTTTTCTTTTCTTTTCTTTTCCCTTTTTCTCTTGCGCTAATTTTGTGGCGTGAGGAGTTTGGCTTCCTCTACACCACTGTTCACTTGCCTCCCACATGCACTATGATACAATCCCTACCAGCCCTGCCATCCCTTGTGCTGCCTCCTTCTTATTCTCCATCACTTCCCCTGCCGCCCTTCTTCTTCCTTCTTTTTTCTTCTTCCCTCTACTGTTGCTCTATTTCGCAGCCACCATCACCATCACCATCACTCCCTGCCTTCTCCTCTCATGCAAATTTTCTTCTTCATCATCACCCCCTCGTGCCTTTTCCTGACTCCCATCCATCTCAACCATCACCATCCCCCTATCATTTTCTTTCTTCTTTCTTCTCGGCAGATCATCATCATCATCAATCTCGTCACCCCTACCATTTTTCTCCTCCAAGGCACACCACCTTACTAGTATATATACCCCTCCATCCTTCCATTTTATTGTCATCCATTAGCTCCCCGAACTTCTTATCTTCTTCCTTCTCCTTTCTCCTTCTTCTTTCCCTATTTTTGGCGTTCAAAACACCCAATCCACCACTAGGCACCACCCAAGCCACCACTAGTCTCCCTTTAATCGGTGGACCGACCACCAAGGTTACCCCGATCTTTCCCCTCGCCGTCATTGGCCATCGCCAACTACCACCACCTCTTTTCCCTTCTCCTTCCCCTCGTTCATTGCAGAGTTGTAGAGTGCACGCCCTACTGCACAGTCGTGCAATGCTCGGATTCCCTACTATACAGCCGTGCAATTCTTGCACTGCCTAGTCTTGCGTCTTTTCTTCCTTTGACCTGTTGTGCACCATTGTTGCATAGCTATGCAACTCTTGCACTGCCTGGCCATGCAACTTTCTATTTTAGCTGTACAATCCTATTTTCACCCCAAATCTTATCCAAACACCACCATAATTTAACCATAGCTCCACCACACATTCTTCTACACTTCCATACAATTCAAGCTTCCATTTGAATCCAGTAAATTCTATTTTTACCTTCTCTACCTTGACTTCCTTTTCAATTTTTAATCTTCAATCCTAATCATATTTTATCTTATTTTCATAGATTATCTTCCGGTGATCTCGAAGGAGGTATAGGATTTAAGTGCATAGAGCCCGATGTCCTTGTCAGTAAGGATACATGTCATAGCTAGGGATTTATATGATACTTATCTCTTTGTCTATGCTTTTGTGTTGAGTATGTTATATTGAATAATTTAATTATGGAAATACTATGAAATGATATTTTTGAGAGTAATGAAATTATGTAAGTAAATGTTTGGGTATAATATTGGATACAAGATATCTATGGAAAACTAAGGACATATATTTTGGATGATGATTGGAAATGTACATGCTTTGGGTTTTATAAAGCTTTGGAAGAATACGATTGTCTTGCCTACCCTAAGGGTATTATGGTCATTTGAGGATAATTCCATGGTCATACTTATGTGTTTAATTGTACGTTTTGAGTTCAGCATGATAATATACAATCAACTCTGAATAAGATACTAATCAATTAAAGTGAAAGATCACTTGAGTTGGGATGAGGTGTGTTGTCCCTAAAAGGTGCTTCAGTCTATTCCACTAGATTAAAAATAGTGGGGCCCCATACTCAACATGAACGAAAATACAATTGAGAGTTAAAGTATAAATGAAAAGATATTAATCAATTAAAGTGAAACACTACATGAGTTAGGACCGAGGTGTTGAGTCCATTCCACCGGATAATAATAGTGGCTCGGGTATGTTGTCTCTGAGAGGTGCTTCAGACGTTCCACCGGTTTATTAATAGTGGCTTAGGAGTATTTTACTTTGAGATGTGTTGACTCCCTTCCATAGGATAATAATAGTAGCTCGGGTGTGTTGTCCTCGAGAGGTGTATTAGATCATTCCACCGGTTTAAGAATAGTGGGGTCCCTGAACTCAACGTAAATAAAAGATTAGAATATGATATATCTAATGAAAGACTTGGAATTAGTAGTCATCTAGCATTCTTTGATTTTCGCATGTATGATTTTCTTATGATAATTCTTATAACCCTTCTTGACTGTATCGTTAGCTTACTCAGTACGTAGCGTATTGATCATCCATTCCATGGGTGCTACTCAATCCAATGAGTAGATGACCCAGATGTTTATGTGCAGGTCGATGAGGACCAGGTGGATGATTCGCAACCTTCAATGCGATATATGTGGAGGAGTGATTTATTCATATCAGGGTTTAGGCGTAGAGTCATGTTATCCAGATGATAAGTTTACTCTGATACCTTTTTGGACTCTTAGTTTCATGGGATCTTTTTTTGTTATATTTTGATATTATAGATCAGACTTTATCTCCAAATGCTTATTTGATGATGTTAAAAGTTGTCTCATCTCTTTCTATCATTTTTTAAAATTTACTAATCATTTTTCCTTGTGATTCACGTAAGGATGGTGGCGTAAGCCAGATATATGTCAATTACGTTGATAACACCCAACTATTTGATTATATGCTTCTGCTTAAATTAAAATTTTTTAGTAGTAAATTTTGGAGTGTTACAAGTTGCTTGGTTGAGGAATCGATCGACTGTTCTATAGAACAATCGGCTGGTAGGCCAAACCAATTAATTGGTTTGTCAAGCTAGGTACAGTTTTGAAACTCAATTTTTTGGAAAAATTTTCAATACTGAAATGGAACTTTGCTAACCCATTCCAAATTGTTCTTAAGATATTCTTAACATTTTTCTTGATGCATTTGGCCCAAAAATACTATCTTAGATTGATCTGAGGAGTCAGTTGGGGCAATTGTGGAAGGGGGGAGATGACTTCAACTTTGTCTTCTTCCACCTCTCTCCTTTACATATTTCTAGGATCATTTCTTTGATTTCAGACTTGATTTTTCTTAACTGAGTGCTTCCTTTCACGCTGAATTTCCATTTTCCCTCTTATGTATTGCATTTTTGGACTAATTTACCTATACTCCTCCATAATCACCATTTGAGCTATGGAGGATAGGTTAACATATCTTGGATGATATTTTTTGTTTAACTCAAATTCAAATGGTAAGAATTAGGGTTTTCAATCTATTCCTAACCAAACTTGTGATTTGTATAGTTTTGTTAGCTATTGATAGCCCTAATCATCCCTTTTATTCACCTTTCTTTTAGTCACTGAAGAACTTTAATTCTCTAGGATTCACCTTCTACCTCTTCACTTTGAGCCTTACATTCAAAATTTTCCGCTCTTTTGATCCTTTCTCTAGCTCCCTCCCTCTTATTTTAATTTTCAAGTAAGAAAGAGTTAGATTTAGTTAAAATGTTGAGTGTTTTAGCTGAATTACCCTTTGTTTTTCCTTTGAGTGTGGCATGTTCATTATCCCCTTTCTATCTCAAGTTTGGATTTTGAGAAGTTATTCACAAATTTTTGAGTTACACTTGATTTTTTTTAATTTTTTAAAGTTGAGGATTTTAGAGGTTGAGTTTTCTTGTTTGAAGAAAAAATTTCCTGCATCAAGTAAGTGGTTCTTATTTTTGAAATGGGTTATGAGTAAACTTTCATCTTATGGAACTCTTTGAGTTTGATATTACATGTTGGCATGAATATATAACTTTACGGATTTATAACGTACTCCTTATATGGGCCTTGTGTGATCTCGTAACCTCATGAATAATATACTATTCACCTAAAGCGAAGGATAATTGAGCTATGTAAAGGTCTAGGTTACCCAATCCTTGATTAGCTATCGGGGGTTAGTCTACCTTCGTGAATTATTGGTGCCCGAACTTTACCATCTGGCAGGATCCTAGTATATTCTGGTATCTTACCTACTCTAGACACTGATGATATACTAGGGAATATCGACACTAAAGGGTCTGGTTACATAGGTTGTTGGCTTCGGCCTTGACTTATGCCCCTATTGGTTGGCTTTGGCCTGGACTTATGTCTAATGTGGTTGGCTTTGGCCTGGACTTATGTCCGTTGTAGTTATTAGCTTTAGATTGGAATTTATGTCTCTTGGTTTGGATAGGCTTCCATGGTATGTGATACGATTGGGTGGTGCACAATCCATCACTCGATGATGAAAAACTAGATAATGATTGGAATAAATGGCTAGATAATGATAATAATGGTAAAAGTTGGAATTAGTACTTGGATAATGATTTGAATGGATAAATGGATACTAATTGGAATGAATGACTGAAGGATGACCTATACAAGTATATGGATAAGAAATGGTATAATCTAATTGATTGAGCAAGTTGAAAAATAAACCCTAGTGTTCATCTAGACAACCTGCTTAGTGCGAGTGTGTGACTATTTATGATATTATACCATGAAAATGAGCATGATACATTCTGAGTTGCCTGAGTTATGCATGATAGTGAATCCCAATGCATTACTATACTTATCTAGCATTGGCATGACACATGTTAAGTATGATTTCCATGATATGATAGAACCTGGTATGCTTGGGACTTTTATTGAGGAGGTAACTTGGCTTACTTAGTATATAGCGTACTGATGTGCTCGTATGCTCTGTCACTTGCTCATTCCTACGAATAGAGGACCATGTGCAAGTTTTTAGGGATGGAAATTAGCGGGCCTACCTCATCTTGGGTTCGAGGCTTGAGAGTGTGGACATTTGAAGGTTTTTATGCAGTCTGTGATGGAGCATGGTTATGGGGTCACGCCTTAACTAGTTTTCTACTATATTAGCCTTGTATTCTTATTTAATAATTCTACTTATATTTGACTATGTTAGGGGCTGTCAAGGTCCCATGTTGTAGACATATCTTCTAAATATTTATGTAATTTGATCTTACTCACTCTACTTTAAATTAGTTGGTTTGTATTTAGCCTTTTATCTAATATGGGACGGGCGACTGGCGTCTATCTTGTGTTAGGTATGGTTGTAGCACCCTATTTTTCTTAGGAGTATTAAGTATTTTCCTCTTCCACACTGTTTTAAAATAAAAATTTTTGGTAGTGAAAGGTGAGGATGTTACACTTTGTATTTTCAAAACTAGAACTTTTAACTTTTGAAAATCCCAAAATTTGATTGAATAATTTGAAAATTGATTGACTGACTCATGTGGGAATTCTATAGATAGAGAAATTTATTATTCTCTATTTCATCACTTCGAATAGTTTCATTAAATCAATAAACTAGTTCTTGGAATTGCTCATCTAGATTCACTAATCTGGTTATGTGATGCATAGTGGAATGGGTGGTTTAGTGAATGGTTAGTTTTATGAATGACGTGAAATGAATGTGAATAATTAAACTCATAAGCTACTCTTTATTAAGCTTGCATAGAAAATTATCAAGAGGGTTATAATTCTAAAGTATCACTCACGTATATTATATAATTTAGAAAAATAGTTAGTTTATGACTCATATAGATAATGTAAACATAGAATAATTAAACTCGCGTAGGGTTTTAATGAGATGAAATTTAATTTAATTACTCAAATTAACTATGATTAGCAACATTGATTACACACAACTTATATAATTATATTACATCTTCTTAATATAAGACAAACTAAATCTAAACAAGATAAAACTTCTAAAAGGTATAAGATAAAATAAACCATTTCTAACTAATATCTTAACTAAAAAGGATAATATATATTAAATAATTAACTAATAATTCCTTAATATCTAATTACTACTCATGAAAACAACCTCATAAATAGTGCCACAAAAAATGCTATAAAATTTTATCTTATCTTAACAACCTATGATAAGATAGTTCACATCATAAGACAAATTATTATAATAACTAATGAAATAATATTTAAATACTAAATTTTCATTAAAAATACCATAAGGAATTGTATCGTCTTGTAGGACATACTATCCAATTCTTAGGATATATCATTCTTTCACTTGTAGGACATAGTGTCCCTCCTATGTGGCTACCTATCATTTTCGTAGGGTCATGTGTCCCTATTGTAGGGTCACCTATTCCTCTTGTAGGACACTCCATATTAACTTAGGTAGGGTACCATCTAGTTATAGGATATGTTCCAACATCATTCTCTCCTTGTTGAAAAGAATTTACCCTCAAATTCGCATGCTTAAATTCTTCATCCATTAAGGAAGTGCTCATGTTTTTTTGGAAAAGCATTGCAATATCTTTCCAAGCATGATGGTAAAGGAATTTTCATATGAAGAGGCCCAAAAATTTTTCATAAATTCAAATTTAAAAAGTGATGATTTCATGCAATTTTGATTTGAGACATGGTGAAAGAAATAAAGGACATGGCTCACCATGTGAGCTTCCTTGATGGTCGAAGAGTGCTTGAGTTCAAGAGTTAAAATTTGAGGGTAAAATTCTCCTTAAAAAGGGTTGAATGATGCAGAAGCATACCCTACAACTAGAAGGCATCTTATGGAAGGTCTTACAGAGTGCCCTACAAGAGGGATATATGACCTTAAGGTGGGACACTATGCCCTACAAGTCAAGGGATGATATACCCTAGGAAAAGATAATATATTCTACGAGAAGATACAATACCTTAGGATTGGGCCTTAGCAATAAAGACTTATCAGTTAGTTATTATTTTCTTAGTTATTAAGAGAACTTATCTTATAATGTTAATTATTTTATCATAGGTTGTTAAGGTAAGATAAAGTTTGTTAGGATATTTTGTGTTCACTATTCAAAAATTTAATATTCATATGAATAGTACTATGAATACTACTTAGATGTTAGGGGCATATTAGTTAATTTGTTAAGACTTTAATTTATTTTAGCTAAATAATTATTTATTTGTGGTTTTATTTTTCTTATTTAGATTTATTTTACCTTATATTGATGAGGTTATTATGAGAAGGTGTAATATAGCTATATAAGTTGTGTGTAATCAAATTTCCTAATCATAGTTGAGTTGATTTATTGCATCAAGCTAATTTTGGCTACGAAATATTTCGTTGCCAAATATATCTTTGCCAATGACAATATATTTTTAGCAACGATAAGTTGTCTTTTCCTATCATAGCGTAATTAAAGATTTTTGCAACAACTTTTTGTTGTTGCCAAAAAACAATTACTTTGGCAATGATAACCTTGTGGCTAAAATAATTTTGTTATCATAAATTACTAGTATAGGTGATTGAGCATAATTATATTTTGCAATGATTTTTCTATTGCGAATAAAAGATAATTATTTGCAATGATACTATTGTTGCCAATAATATTCTATATTTTACAACGGTTTGTTTGTTGCTACTAATGTACAATATATTTTTCAACAAGTTTCCTATGGTTAAAAATACTCTATATTTTGCAATGAATATTTTGTTGCCAATAATGTACAATGTATTTTACTTTCCCACGGATAAAAGTAGTCTATATTTTGCAATGAATATTTTGTTGCAAATAATTTACAATGTATTTTGAAGCAACTTTTCTACGGGCAAAAATATTCTTTATTTTGTAATGATATTTTTGTTGTCAATAATGTGCAAGAATTTCCTTGCTACTGATAATTGTCTATATTGTACAACGAATGTTTTTGTTGCCAATGAAATATTTATTGTTAATTCTGTTTTTGGCAACAATTTCTTTGTTTCCAAAAAAGTTATGTAATACTTTTCGATAAATTATCACTTGATAACCTGTAACATTCATGATGATTTATCAAACACTCATCCCATACATATATTAATCAAATACAAATATCAATAGTAAATTCATTTGATCATCAATATGAAATGTATAATTCATCAATTATATAATTGTCTAAAATAATTATCCAAAAGAGAAACTATTGTTCAAACCCATATAATTATGAGATATCATCATCATTATAAGTGTTCTTGGCAAAACACTCTTATCAAGTGTTTTTGTTCAAAAAGACATCCAAAAATACTTATAAAACCAAGAACACGATCTTCTTATCAATGCATCAACTAATAAAAAAAATTTGTATCCACAAATAAATCAATATTAATCATCAACGCCACCATGGAAAACATCACCATCATCGTCAAGTGTATTCCTATACCTGAATAAATAGCAAAATTAGTTCATATGTCGTACATACATATATATATATATATATATATATGTGTGTGTCTGTGTGTCTATATATGTATGTATGTATGTATGTATATAAAATATAAGTGTTATTAGCATGTCATGTTTACTTTTGTACAGAACGAAACCACTAATAAGAAATTGTTCACATGGATATCTAACTACCTACAAGTTCCAAATCAACCCTCACGTGTCCTAATGAAATGCATATCATGACATCAAAAAATTATGGTACTTTACAACATATGCTATCTTATGCATGCATCTGAAACTTTTTTTTATGCAGAAGTGTACCCATAAATAATTTAATTCCCGAACTAACAGACCCATAAGCTTCTCCTACTAACTATTTCAAGCATCATTCCTTCAACATTTTCCTAGAATCGTTCTAGGCCTGCAAATATTTCATATTGAAAGGGAAAAGAGAGATTGTGGCAGACTTCAAAAGTTCAAGGACTAAACAATTTTATTTGATCACATAATCATCCAAGGAACATAAAAAAATTATAGAATACAGATAATCAAGTTTTCCTATTTTTGTTCATTTTACCAAGGCAGAATATTTTCACCCATTCTTAAGTGACTATGGAATCCTTTTGAATTTCTCTTTATCATATATGAGTTTCATCAAACTCTTCATCTTTTGAAATATTTGATCCTATATAAGACTCAACAATACTACACAATGTAAAGTAGCTTATATCATAGAATAAATAATACGGGTTAGTATAAAAATTAGAATTTACCTCATCATATTGGTAGCCATCATTTGACTTATTTCTAGCATTCTTTTATCAAAATCAGCCATAGATTGATCTTATTTTTCTTTAAGCTCATCTATTTGACTTTGTAGACTAGATATCTTATTTTACTGCTCATTTACCTTACTTTGTTGCTGTATGATTTTTTTTTGTTGTTCTTCTTTTTGAATCCTGGATTTGATAGAGCCACCATACCCACTACCTTTCCCTAGTATGTATCTAGACTTTGGGCCCAAAACATAAAGTAACATCTCTTCTTGTGTTTGAGGGGCTCCTTCTTTATCCTTACCTTGCATAAGCTGGTGGAGGTCTTCCTGCAATATAAATCACAACGTTTTATATACATATAGATTCGTAGTTATTATAATCAATTCTTTGTATGAACTAATATATTCAACAACAACTTCTTTGGTGATAAATATCTATCAAACTAAACAAAAATCACAAAACAATTTGGAGAAGAATTTAAAGATTCTAACCCAAATAAGGGAATAATTTACGTGAATTTTCTTAGACCGTCCATCATTAACCCACTTCAATAGTCCTTGATCATTTGTGCGTGTGTATGCAGCATGCCAAATCACATTGGCAGTCGGCTTGACATCATTATTCTTCTTCATTTGTTAAGACACATTAGTTAGTCATTTTTTTTCCATAAAGATGAATAAATCTATTAAATATAACTATTTTATATTATTACCAGTATATTTTCCACCTCTGGGAAAGATAAGTTTCCTGTGGTGTGTTGGCACCCTTTATCTAACTTTCAATTCTTTCTATTTTGTTGACTTAGTTTATATAATTTAAGTATAAAAAAAATCAAGTTAAGTAATATATACCTAATAAAGAAACAAGTAAGGCAAAAAACTTATCAATACTTGACAGAAGTACCTTAAATTTATTAGAATTAAAAGTTTCACAGCATTTTTTCCAATTTTCTAGGTCAAAATCAGTAGGTGGATTTTCCAAACCTTCATCGTGCATATCCCCACATTCTTTATAGTATGAATTCAAGCGATTTTTCTAATAATGATATAAGTATTTCATTACAAACAACACAAATGCTTTTAATCTGGGCAATTGATTATTATCTATTATGCTGAACTTGTTCTATGGTGTGATAAAAATATAATAAAACAAAACGAAAACTATATGGTTAACTAACATATTTTACAATATATATATATATATATATATATATATATATATATATATATATATATATATATATATATATGTATGTATGTATGTATATGTATGTGTATGTGTGTGTTTGTGTGTGTGTGTGTGTGTATACATATATGTGTGTGTATATATATATATATATATATGTGTATGTGTATACATGTATGTGTGTATATATATATATGTGTGTGTGTGTGTGTGTGTATACATATATGTGTATATATATGTGTGTGTGTGTGTGTGTGTGATATATGTGTGTGTGTGTGTGTGTGTGTGAGTGTGTGTGTGTGTGTGAATGTGTGTGTGTGTGTGTGTGTTTGGGAAAAAAACCCTGACTTCATTTTGCATTCGTGGGGATGTGTGATGCCTTCATAATTCCTGGGGAAAGATGCATGAGTGTTTTTCTATATATCTTCTTCTTCTTTTCTATTTTTTTCTTTTTTTTTTCAATTATTGCCATAACCCTACATATTTTGCTTTTGTAGGGATATGTGATGCTCCTTTCATAAACTTTGATAACTCATAATGATATTCCAATTGCTTGCTCAACTATTAATATTTAAATTAGTTTATTTTATGGTTAGTTTAGCATAGTTAGAAGTATATTTAATTCCTCCCCCAACCAAGTCTAAATTAAAAGCTAAAACAAAGCTCTTATATGAATTCATCCTAGATCAGAATCCAAGAATTGTTGCCTGCATTCCTATTAATTTTAATATTTGTATGATAATTGAGTAGCATATGCTAATGGTTGGAAATTGTTTTGATGTAAATTTATCAAATTGAAATGGATGAATCAAGTTTAATTGTTGGAATTTTGTAGGTACTAAGCAAAAGAAAGAAAAAAAACTGGAGTTTACTTATGTCCTAAACTTTGCTTCCCTAGCTGCAGTTGTTACACATCCTTTTTATCTCTTTGGTTGGTCCAAATTTGATTAGTCTATGTTTAAGAATGAGATTCTCTAATCTGAGTTATGAATGAAGGAATTTAGGGTGGCAGCCTGACATAAAAAAACTTGTTAAATCACTATTGAGTTATGATATGGAGCTGGAAGTTGTATTCTTTTATAGTTGACCATATGGCTATATATTGTGCAAATAATCTGATTTATTTTCCTCCAGAATCATAGTTATATTCTTGTTAATTATGTGCCGAAAAAGTAATGAAACAAAGTTAGGAAGATTTAGGTCAAATTGAGTTACCGAATGTGTTTTTATGAATTGGGTATGATTCATGAATCTGTGATGAGTGCTATTTTTCTAACCTGATTCCATATCTAAATTTTTTATGATTTCCCTATTTAACAACATGTTTTTAAAAACATAAATGACTTGGATAATGAGGGAATTTAATTATGCATTGGCACATTCAAGTATGCTTACCTAAAACTAGCTAATTTGATGTTTACATGCTAAAAATTGATTTTCATTTCTATCTCTATGGCACGTGACTTCAGATCTAATTTTATTCATTTAGCTCATTGAAAATAATCAAACACTTGAAATATGATGAAATTTCAATATACTAACTGGAGAATTAAGTTAGCTAAGTTTTTATGAGCTTTTATGCCCCATAAAGAGGGGGGGGGTTCTTCATGTTTAATTTTGACATTTTAGACCTAATTTTAGAACTATATATCTATTATTTTTGCCGTTATAAACACACTTAAAGACCTTTTGTACCATTGGGAATTCAATTTATTAAAAGTGGGAGCAAGTGGCATGAGTTTAGATATGTTTTGAAGCACTTTCGAGGCAGTTTAATCAAGTTTTGGACTAATTTTATAGCAAATTTGTAGTTATGAGTTTTAGAACCTGAAACTGATTTATTTTGCACTTAAAAAATATGATTCTAGACCTACAATACACTAGGAAATTCAATTACCAAGTGAGGAATTAAATAGCATGAGTTTAGAGAGGTTTTAAAGAATTTTGGAGGTGAAATTCTTCATGACATGGATTGAATTCTGTAGCAACAATTTCAGGTTTGAATTTTTAGAGTGTTATGTCATTTTTTTTTGCATGACATGTAGGATGAAGTTAGGAATAATTTGATAGCCTAAAGGCAATCTTAGACCTTGGTTTTTTCACATTTGAAAAATGGAAGTTTGGGATTGAATCTCATAAAATGTTGGATAATTTTGAAGAAGAAAAATTAAATGTGATGATGTATACACGTCCAAATATATCTAATGATGCCCAAAATGTATAAAATTATTTATATAGTATTTAAATCATTTTGAGTTCAATAACACTAAAATTTAGTAATCCTCAAATTTTTCTAAATTTTGGATAGCTAAAATGGTTGTTTCAGGGATTAGAATATTAAAATAAGGCTATTCGGGACATGAATTATTTTTTCCCTCTTAGGGATCTGCAAATAAAATTTTGAAATAGCCTAGGTGTAATACCCTGAGTTTTAACCTAACCTTAATTCATAGTAATTAATATTTTTACCTAATCCTAATCCTATATAATTAATATTTTATTTTACCCTAATTTCTTAATCCTAAATCCAAACCTAATTTTGATCCTAATTCTGGGTCATTGATATTTTAACCTAACCCTAAATTCGAAAGATTGATAAATTAATTTACCTTAATTCTCTAATATGAAATTTAAATCTAATTTAAATTCTAATCCTCAGCCTTAATTCTTTTTTATATTTTCCCTTTCCCTTTTCTCATTTCATCTTTTCTTTATCTTTTTTCTTTTCCTTTTCCCCTACCCTGATTAGCATGTTCCTCTTTGAGCCATGCTCCACCTGCTCACACGGTCTCCCTTCCCCTTCATTTCCTGTCTATTTCCCCTTCACCTACTTATTGCTCCCTCCTCTGCAGACCAGCCAATCACGCCTTGTCCCTTTCGTCCCTACCTCATGTGAATTTCCTTGGCCATGCCTTGAGCCTTGCACCATTTAGCTATTCCCATTTTGCATGCCTCACCCCTATTCCACATTTAGTCGTGAATGATTTGTTTATAAAAATGGTAAAAGTAATTTAGGTAAGTTTGACTCTAAAGTGGATGAATATATCTTCATTGTCTACTCTTTATATAGTAAGGATTAGTAGATCTTCAACAAATGATCAATTTTGGTTGAAGAATCCGTGATTGTTGCTTTTGATGAGTCTTGGTCAAGTGTACAAAGTAATCGTTATGAAGAAGTAGGTCCTTCCATCAATGTTGAAATCTTATTAGAAAATGAATCTAAGTAAAACCAAGAAGAAGAAAAGGATGAATATCCTTTAATTGATCAACAAGAAGATGAAGCGAGAAGGGATCTGGCTAGAGCATGGAGATATTCCTACAAACAACCTTAAGAGCTCATCATTGGTGATGTAATAAGAGGAACTATAATGAATTCCTTACTAAGTAACATTTGTAATCATTTAGCATTTATATCTCAAATGAAACCGAAGTCTCACTTGGAAGCCATGAATGATGAAAATTGGATCATGTCAATGTAAGATGAGCTTAACCAATTTAAGAGAAATCAAGTCTAGGAATTAGCCCTATTGCCTCTAATAGACCCATCATTGGGACTAAATGGTGCTTTAGAAACAAGTTAGATGAGGGTGATGTTATGTTTAGAAATAAAGCCTAATTGGTTGGCAAAAGATACAACTAATGGGAATGCAATGATATCAAGGAAACCATTACCCCTGTAGCTAAACTCAAGGCTATATGCATGCTTCTTGAATTTAAATCATCCATGTGATTTACATTGTATTAAATGAATGCTAAAAGTACTTTCCTTAATGGTTTTATATAAGAATAGGTATATGTTAAGCAACCACCATGTTTTGAAAATGACTCAAAACCTAACCATGTTTATAAACTCATCAATGCATTCTATGATTTAAAACAAGTCCCTAGAGCCTAGTATGAAAGTTTGAGTAAACTTCTCTTAGAAAAAGGTTTTGAATAAGGAAAAATTGATAAAACTATCTTCCTAAAGAAAAGTTACACATATATGTTAATGATATAATATTAGGTGCTATTAATGAGGCCATGTGCAAAGACTTTTTTCTTTGATGTGTAGTGAGTTCAAAATGAGCATGATGGGTGAGTTAACCTACTTCCTTGGATTTCAAATCAAGAAATCAAAGGAATGAATTTTTTCCTACCAATAAACTTACATGAAGGAACTACTCAAGAATTCTAGAATAAATGAGATCAAGGCTTGTAGTACTCTCATGGCCACTACCACAAAGCTTGACATGGATGAAGGAGGTAAAAAAGTTGATCAATAGTGATATCGAGGTATGATTGGATCAACTATTTACCTTACTACATCTATACTTTATATTATGTTTAGTGCATTTTTGTGCTAGGTTTCAATGTAATCCCAAAGAATCTCATATCATTACAATTCAAAGAATTCTTAGGTATCTAATTAGCACATATAACCATGGATTGTTCTACCTAAGTAATACAAATGTAGACCTTGCAGGCTATTACAACGTTGATTTTGTGTGATATAAAGTTGATAGGAAAAGCACTTAAGATACATGTCAATTCATAGGAGAAGTCTTAGTTAGTTAGCATTGTAATAAATAATCTAATGTTGCATTATCCACAACTGAAGCATAATGTATAATAAATGGTCTTGTTTTATGTAATTAATGTGTATGAAATATAAATTAAGTGATTATGGACCTGGACTTGAAAAATTTTATTTAGATTTTAAGATACTAGTGTTATATGCCTCACTAAGAACCCTGCTCAACACTCTGAGTCGAAACATATTGAAATAAGACATCGCTTTATAAAAGAACATGTTGAAAAAGGTGTTGTTATAATATAATTTGTAGATACATTGCATTAATGGAGATACATATTCATTAGGTCATTGAATGAAGAAATACTTACAACCATTAGGATAAAACTAGCAATTAAATTTCTATGATCTATATTATCTCTCTCAGACTTGGGAAAAATTTGAAAAACCTAAGGATAAACCATGAAAATTAATAAAAATCATAATAAATTAGCTTAAGATTGCATGGATTTAATTTTGAAAAATTTTCTTATATGATTTTTGACTATTTTTGTAAAGACAATAGAAATATGTATCCATGATCATTAATCTACAATGATTTGAAGAGTTAAAAAAATCGATATGACTGGCCAAACTAGTCGACTGGTCTTAAATCTAGTCAAAGGGTTCAGAGGACTAGTTAACCAATTCTGGTAAAACTAGAGGATAAATCATGAATATTTAGTTTTTGACATGAGTGATATTAGTCGACCGAATGGATAAAACCATCGATTAGTTGTATGAATAGTCAATTTAAATTCCCCAACCAGTCGATTGGTTCTAAGAACAGTTAACTAAGCATCAAATGAGATAACTGATCTTTCGGACATATAAACAATCCCTCACTAATTCTACCAAACCCTTAACCTTGATTTTTACAACCCATTTGACTTCTCTCCTCATTCTCTCCTTTGTCGCACTCAAAATTTTTAATTCCTCACAAAATCATACAAAATAAGACTTATTCAGCGAACGATAATCGAGTCTTGATAGCGATCAACAATAATTTCATCATTAACTATTCGAATAGGTGGTATGCACACACAAACCCTAACTCTCACATTTGACTAGCTTATTAAATTTTGACCATATACAAGGCTCAGCTAGGGTTTGATTCATTCTCAAATAGATAATTAATGGATGAAGGTGCATTGTTCTATCATTTTCATCATCATTTATGAAAATCTCTTAGTAACCTTATTTTATCCTTTAAAATCTTCTTTGAATTTGAACCTTGGTCTTTTATTCTTCTTCATATTGTCATGACTAAGCAAAACTCTACCGTAGTGAGTACGATTTGAGGGGGCGCTGCTTCTATTCCAACCAAATGACCCTTTACCCAACTAATTTTTTTTCCTTAGACTACCATTTGGATTGAGTATCCCTCTACCTCATCCCATTCTTTTCCATCCAAGGAATAATATTCTTCTTGTTCTTCTCCTTCAAAATAGGATATGTACCCATCTTTGCCTCCGCTGAGGCCCCAAAACTCTATCCTCATCCACCTGATAACCTATTTAGTCTTCCACTCGATTGGCTAATATGACAGAGACATCCCTTCATTCCTCATTTTTGTTTCGTACCATGGATGAACTACAACACAGGGTTAAATCCTTCCATGGGAAGCAATTAATACTAGGGAAGAGCATTGATATAGAGTCATGCATTGAGTATTTTTTTGACTTCCTTTGATTCAGTCCCTTTCTTATATATGTCTTCTTCCTCTCTTTTTTCTCTATGCGATCTAGTTTACTATAACTCAGTTTTCCTATTTTATGCAGACTTTACAATTCATGTTCTAAGATCCACCATCACTATCCACATGTTAGGAGTCCCTATAGTGGTTAATGAGGTTTGACTGGACAAGATTCTAGGGATCAAGCATGATATTACCACAAGCATGCCATATACTGAATGAATGAGGACTTGAATTTCATAATAAATTTTATCTAATATGAATAGCTGCCACTTCTTGTATGTGACACAACCAGCTCCTACCGTCTACCACCCATTAAAAGGGTGTGTCATTATCTACGCAGCTCCATTATCTTCCTATGAGCTTGCTTGGGCATAAGCATGACCATAAAGGACTGATATAGGGTTGATCATATCCTATCCTCTATCCCTAGGTGCTTTAGTGTTGACATCTTCCAACAAATTTCCTATATGGCTAGCTACAACTAGGTTGCTCTTGGTAATAGATCACTGATCACAAGGATCCTCTGAGATTTTAGAGTTTAGTTTGGGGACCAACCACTCTACTTCACCTCTAGAAAGGGCTTGACATCTTAGATGTTATCACCGCTAGAAGATTGGGATATCATATGAGAGTTGATGGAAAAACACTAGAGCTTACACCTACGACCTGTGCTTCACTCCTATGTAGCGGTTGCATCTCTGTTTCATCTAGATCACATCCTCCACTGATTGACCTAGATGACCTGCCACCACCCTTTAACTATCCGTTAGCTCTAGCTGGCATTCCATTTACATTTATAGGAGCCTCCATATCTACTGTAGTAGCCTCCACATCCACCATGACATCCTCTATCTCTAGAGCACCTACCCCACTTATTGCTCCAGGAGTGTCCACGATTTGCTTCTTATAGTATTTACCATGCTGAATAACATGAAGAGATGTGAAGGGGTCTTAGAAACTAAGATATATGCTATACACTTACTATTTCATCCTGAATTTTTGCCGCATCATTAGGACAACATGGGGACACACCCAAGTGTTGATGTTGTCCTTGAGGAATTGAACCCACTGCCATGAATGCTGATCAAGGTGATACCATTCCTCCTCAAATAAATCTTATCATTTATGAGTCCCTTGATGAGGCTACTTGAATTGGTTGAGCTATCATCCAGACTGCTAGCTCTAAAGACACTAAGTGTGAGGACTTGGACATATTGTCTATGGCTTCCATCACTGCTCTAGCTGCATCATCTCACCCACCCACGACTAATCCATGATGATATATGACCTATATGTATCTATTTATGTTTTAGATTTGGTTTATTCCTTTATTTAGGCTTTTTCTCTTTTATATTTATTTGTTTTATAAACTCTCTCTTAGATTTATACTTTGACCATCAAAAGTGATATTGTGTTCTTATTTTACCTCTTGTGTATCATGTCTATTTATTTATTCTAATTCTTGTTCACTAATTTCTTCCCCTAAGTAATCAACTTCATGATCTTAACTTGTGCATCAATTCAAAGGGAGTGTTCTTCATGATCCTCTAATGTGTGCCTTTCTTTTTTACATTTATATGCACGTGCTTAGGGGGAGTTCCTCTTATATTTTCATGATTGTTGTCTCCTTTTCTCACAGGTTTTGACATTACTAACCCTTCCTCCTCACCTTTTATTGATGACAAAAGAGGGAGAGAATTCAATGAATGAAAAAGGATATGGTAAAAATTCTCTCTTACTTTATATTCATTACTCTTCAACATTTGCACCTTCACACTTTCTTGTTTGCGATCATGAAAAAGGGGCAGATTATTGATCTCATAGGTCAAACAATGTCATTGTCCTTATTTTGATGATAAAAAAATTGGTTTAGAGAAATAATATGGTTTCTTAAGTGTTCATGAACCATGATTAGAAAACTAAGAGACCAAATCACACTTACTCAACTCATCTCTCAAGTGCAAACTAAAAAGAGCAATCATGTTTCAAAGTAAAAGAGAAGAATGCATGAAGATAGCTAATACTTAAGGTTTAATGATAATATTTATAAACTCTTTAATTTTAATAAAAAATCTTTAATTTTTTTAAAACACTTGATTTGAATTCACTTCATGTGAATTCACATATGATCATGATTTCTAAATCTTTCCAAAGTGTTTTAAAACTTGTTTGTTTCTAGTCAAAACCAGTGGACAACTCTCAAGACGATCGATTGGTTTGGTTTAATTAAAAATATGAAACAAGTTAAACTTAGATGAATCAATTGGTGCAACAAAGCGATAAACTAGTTCTTCCAAACCATTTTGGTTTGACCAATTAGTCCATGGGCTTCACTCTTGTAGAAATCCATTCATCTCTATTTAAATTCATGGGTTAGTTTAAAGAAAACTATCAACTAGTATGACCAACCAATCTATGGATTTTTCTATTATAGAACCTTATTTGTCTGTATTTAAATTCATCAACTGGTTTTGCCAAATTAATCAACTAGTTAGGAATTGATAGACTAGTTCGAGCAAACCAATCTAATGGTTTGACCAACTAGGCAAAGAGTTGAGATAAGGTGCAAAATAGTTTTTCCTAGGTTATACAACTTATTGAATGGTTTGAATAAACCAATTAGCTAGTCATATGGACATATCATCTAGTTTACTAAACCATAACACTCTTTATATATATATATATATATATATATATATATATATATATATATATATATATATATATATATATATATATATATATATTTATAGGACCAACTGAGTATAAAGCAACATTGATTGACTGGTTTCAATAAACCAATCAACTAGTTTGTGTAAGAGTAAGTTTCCCATCTTGAAAATAAAATAATAGTAGAAGAGATAGAGAATAATTCAATAGATAAAATTGTAGATTTAGAGTTTAATGCGCTGCTTTAATTCTCCAGAGTTGATGCTTGAAATTTGAAAGTGATGATTAAACCTACGGTGTTTAGCATAAAATATTTTGGAATACAAAGAGAATGAGAGTAAAGAAGATGAATAGGAACTTCCTCTAAATGCCCTAGGTTGAATTAATTTATTTATGGAAAGTAATACCCCAAATGTAGCCACCAAAGCATTGAAAATCATGTTGGAAATATAAATATTAACTTCCAACATGATCGTGTTGGAGTCATAAACCACACTTCACATTGTAGGCTTACAAGATCATATTGATCAACACTAGTAGAATGAGTTGGGACCAAAAACTTCATTTTCACTACATTTTCTTCGACATTTCAACACTCCCATGTTGCTAAACATTGAGAGGTTATATCACCTCTTCTTATGCTTTTGTTATCTCGTGCTTTGTTCCAATTCCTTGCATGGCTTTAACATTTCGTACATAACACATCAAGAGAGAAGTAACACAAATAAAGGATCTAAACTAGGAAAAAATATGAGGAAATTACACCAAAAATCAAGCAAATGAGGGTAAGATATGATTAAGATATTAAAATTATTTGAGTTTATCAACTTCCCAATTCTTGAATCATTGCTTGTTTTCAAGCAAAATGAATGGAATGCATAAGTCAAGGTGGAAAACTTAAATAAGTATATTGTAATTTAGATTTGGAACCCTAAAATTAGATCTAAAAATTTACCTTAATCTACAAATTAGAGAGTCAATTGATAAATAAAAATCAAAGCTAAAATTGAAATTAATAGTACAATAGTTATATATGTAGATTTGGAAAACAAAATTAGAATTGAGTGGAAGAGGGTATGCTCTCTATATGGGTGTTTCATTTGGCAAGTATATGCTTGGTGTGGTGAGTAGAGAAAGGGTTGGCATTGCTGGTTAGTGGTGTTATGGCTAGGGATGGTGAAGGATTTGTGTAAAGATGGTAGAGGTGAATGAACGGGTATTTGTGATAATGGACAATGGAGGCACGACAATTGTGGATGGTGAATGATAAAGTGGCATTGACAGTTGGTGAGGGAATGGGTGGCTAGAGTTGGGAGGTTGTTAGGGTAGTGAATGGGAAAAGGTAGGAGTGAGTGGGAGTAGCTAGGGTAGTTGAAGATGACATGGTCTAATATGAGCATGACCATGCTCAATTGTTTTGACCCTATAGTATAACACGATCGTGTTGCATCCAAAGAGCATATTTTTTTGCTAATTTTTAACACAATTGTGTAGTGCAACATAGCTATGCTTTGTTGGACACATAAAAGCTATGTTTTTTTAATACTTATTTTCCAAAATTGTTGTGTCCAAGGCACACCCTAGCTGTTTTTAACCTTAAATTGCACCATTTCTTCTAGTTTTGGGATCCTTTGGCCTTGAACACCTTTATATATTTATCTCTTCAAGATTTTCCTACACATCAATGCATAACAATATTTTCACATGCCTAGAAAATATAAAATTAGAATCAAAGACTCAAAAGGAAATAGAGAGCAAAGAGAAAGAAGTGCTTGTTTAATGATCATGGGCTTTACCCCTTTAACACTCAAGACGACGATGGATAGGGAAGGGTACGAATGCCTATCAGCACAATTGGAGATCCTGTAATATAATTTGTTAACCTCTTCACATTGACTTTGAAGGTTCTCGTGTCCTTAATCCATACATTTATGACCCTAAATGGATATATCTTTCACATTTGAAATGGTCTCGACCATCAATACTAATGTTTGCTCGGAAAGAGCTTGAGTTGAGAGATGAATAAAAACACCAGGTTCCCTTCTTTGAAATCTCTATGGAGAAAATGTTGATCATTCCACCTCTTTGTTATTTATTTACAAATCTTGGAATTTTCATACACATCCATCCTTATTTCATCAAGTTCATTAAGTTTTAGTTTTCTTCACTCTCCTACTTTCTTCAAATTGAGATAGATTCTCTTAATTACATAATGTGCCCTATGCTCTACTTCCAATGACAAATGACATACTTTTCCATATATGAACCTACATGATGTCATGCCAATAGGAAACTTAAAATCTATTTGTTAAGCCCAAATAACATTATTTTGTTTCATAAACCAACATTTTCTCAATTGGGATATTGTTTTCTCTAAAAAAAATTCATTTGCCGGTTAGTGATCTCCACTTGGTCACTTAATTGAAGGTGGTATGGGGTAGCCATTTTGTGATTTGCACCATATTTCTTCAAAATCATGCTCATAAACCTATTTGAAAAATGATATCCTCCATCACTTATTACCGCTCTTGGTATACAAAATCGAGTGAAGATTATCTTTTGAAATAGCTCGACCACTATCTTCACATCACTCGTTGAAGATGCTAGTACTTCAGCCTATTTCAAAATGTAATCCATTTCTACCAAAATATAACTATTGTTGCATGATGATGGAAATGGTCTTATGAAGTCCATCCCCTAAGCATCAAAGAGTTCAACCTCAAAAATGCTATTTACTAGGATCTCATTCATTCTTTTTTGTTTCCCATTCTTTGACACTAGTCAAAGCTAATAACTAAAGTTCTTATATCCTTAAATAGTAAAGGGAAATAGAATCCTACATATAACATCTTAGTAGTTATTTTATAAGTACTCACATGTCCATTATATGGTGAAGAGTGGAACTAGGTTATGGCATCTTGTACTTCCTTTTTAATAAAACACCTTCTAGAAATTTCATCTACACACTACTTGTAGAGACAAGGGTAATTCTAAGAGTAGTGTTCAACATTCATTAGGAATTTCTTGTAACGTTGGTGGAAGCACCCCATATATAATGTAGTTCAAAAAATCTTTAATCTAGGGAGCTTGAAGACTTGTAACAACAAAATGACTATCATCTAGAAATGAATTATCAAATTGATCCTCATCAAATTCATCTTTTCCATCTTTTTCCTAGGCCTCGAATGGTGATTCGCTACCACATTCTCAGTATCTCTTTTTTCCATCGTTTCTAAACCAAAATCTTGCAACAAGAGGATCCACCTAATCAACATTGGATTCACATTCTTCTTGGCTAAAAGGTACCAGAGGGCTGTATGATCTATGAAACTAATAATCTTTGATCAAATGAGATAGAACCAAAAATTTTCCATCGCAAACATAAAAACCTAGGAGCTCCTTCTCGGTTGTGGAATAATTTATTGCATCATCAATCATTATTCTATTGGCATAGTATATGGCCTATAATTTTCCTTCTTTCCTTTTCCCAAAAATAGCTCTAATAGGGTACTCACTTGCATCAGAAATTCCTTGAATGGATGGTTCTAATTAGGTGGTATTATTACCATAGTAGTTGTGAAAGCTTCCTTAAACCTATCAAAAGCATCAAGCTAAGAGTGATCAAAAGCAAAATGAACATATTTGTCTTGTAAATGGGTTAAGGGTTTAGAAATTTTAGAAAAGTCTTTAATGAAATGCTTATTACTCCACCATGGCCTAAGAAACTTCTAACTCCCTTATTGTTAATTATGGGTGACCTTTTACTAATGATATTAAATTTTGCCTTATCAACCTCAATTCCCTAATTAGAGACTAAGTGACCCAAAATAATCCCTTATTATACCATAAAATGACACTTCTCCCAATTAAGTACAAGGTTCACTTCTTTGAATCTTTTTAAGAACTTACAGAGGCTATGCAAAAAATTATCAAAAGAAGTCTTATAGAAAGAAAATTAATCTATCAACACTTCTATTATAATATTAATGAAGTTAGCAAATATGGCCATCATGCATCACGAAAAGGTGGTTGGGGCATTATGCAAGACAAATGGCATCCTCTAGTAAGCAAAAGTGTTGTATGGGCATATGAATGTCACCTTTTCTTGTTCACTAGGGTGAATTAGGATATGAAAGACTCCCAAATACCCATCTAGATAAAAAAATTAAGACTACTTAGACAACCTCTCTAACATTTTATTGATAAAATGGAAAGGAAAAATGATCATTACAAGTGGCCCTATTAATACACATATGCCACCTAGTGACCATCTTAGTAGGGATTAGTTCATTCTTTTCATGATTTACAACAATCATGCCTCCCTTCTTAGGTACTACTTGTGCCAAGCTTAGCTACACACTATCTTAGATAGGATAAATGATCCCCACAGCAAATAGTTTTAACACATTCTTTTTTATGACCTCTTTCATATTTGGGTTTAACCTCCTTGGGTTTTCAATGGGTGATTTACACCCTTTTTCTAATAGTATTCGATGCATGAAAATGGAGTGTCAATGCCCTTAATGTCATCAATGAAATAGCTTAAAGCATCCTTATACAACCTAATAACCTTGAAAAAAATTTCAAATCCATATTTACTAAAGTTAGCATTCATAATGATAGGATATTCACCATTGGAGTCCAAGATCTCATATCTGAGTAAGGAAGGAAGTGGTTTCACTTCCATGTTAGGTGCAACTTTTTTTTTTCAAAAATTGGTTCATTTTCCTCCTTGCCAATTTGACCCATTACCCCAAGTTCCTTGGTATATATATGGTTTTATAGCATAGTAGCATATATAGCTACTCTTTGTCAGTGTCTTCATGTGATCCAATTCTCGCTAGACATTATCAAGTGAATCGCTTAAGACATATCTAGTAAATTCTTCTCTAATATCCATATCAATTGTGTCAATCCTGAAACAAATGTCATCTATTTAAGGGAGTTTCATAGAAGATGGTAAGTTAAAATCCATAATCTGATCCCCTATATTGAGAGAGAGATTTCCACTTTTCACATCAATTACCACTCCAGTAGTAGCCATGAAAGGTAATCCTAATATAATGAGGATTTGAGAGTTCTTCTCAATTTTAGAATGAAAAAATTAGTTCAAATATAAAACACACCAACTTGGATAGGTACAACATTTAATATATCTACTAGTAGTTTTAACAATCGATATGCTAATTGGAGGATTATGGTGGTGGGATCCAAGTCTCCTATCTACAAATTTTTACAAATTGATAATGGCATAAGACTTACACTAGCACTAAGATCAAAAAGGGTAAGGTTAATTAGCATATCAACTATAGTGTAAGGAATAGAAAACAACCTAGAATCCTTAAGCTTATATTGAAGCTTGTTTCGGATAATATCACTACATTCCTTAGTCAAGGCTATAGTCTCATACTCTTCTAATCATCTCTTATTTGATAATATATCTTTCATAGATCACACAAATTTTTCAAAATTTTAATAATTTTCCAAACTATTTCTCTAACATGTCCTTATCTTGCCTTTGTGGAAAAAGGCAGGGGGCTTGTAAGGCTGAGGTTCAACATACTTTTCAACCTTTTCCTCTTTCTCACCAACATGCTCTTTCTCTTTTGTCACCAAATTCTTGCCCTCATCATTTACATTCTCATCATACTTGTATATCTATTTCTTTTACACTTCTAAGTATGATAGCATTAATGGATCCCTTAGGGTTGGTCTTAGGTTATCCAGGAAGCATTATTGAAGACATATAAGAAGGCCTAGCTTATTGGGCAACCTGAGTGATATGGTTCTCTAGCATTTTTCTTTAAGTGGCTAGAGAATCAACCTTAGATGCTAGGTTCTTGACAAAATCACTCATGATCCTATTTTGATTCCTAAACTCTTACTTTGGGATTGCAAAAAATTCTCCACCATAGTCTCCATATTAGACTTGTTGGGATTAGAGTAGGGAAGTCTAGGGTCTTGATAGCTAGGAGATTTGAAATTACATTAATGTATATGATTTTAGGGTGGATTCTTGTAGGAGAAATTAGGATGATTTATGCACCCAGATTTTAGAGTGCATTACTAGTCCCTAAAAAGGATGGCATATGACACATGTGCATCTACTTAAGGGATTTTGATAATATCATTATCAAATTTTGATTTTTGCTACCAAGATTGGATGATATGCTAGATGAGTTATGTGGATCACGAGTATTCTCTAAGATTGATTTAAGAAGTGGATATCATCATATGAGAAAAAGAGAGGGGGATTAGTGGGAAATTGCATTCAAAAATAAATATGGTCTTTATGATTACAGGGTGATGCCTTTTGGCTTACATAATGTACAAAGTTCATTTATGAGACTAATAAATGAAGTTCTTCGACCTATTCTCAAAGTTTTTATCATAGTGTAGTTAGATGATATACTTGTGTACAATCAGAATGAACATGACCATCTTATTTATCTAAGGAAATTATTTGATAAACTGAGGAAGAAAAAACTCCATGGAAAAATGGTGAAGTGTGACTTTATGCTTTCGAGTATATTTTTCCTTGGATATATAGTGAGTAGCGTAGGTATTAAAGTTAATCCCACCAAAATTGAGGCTATTAAGGATTGGCAGACACCTAAAGATATTCATGAAGTGAGGATTTTTCATGTTTTTTTTAAGTTTTTATAGGAGATTCATTAAGGATTTTTCTACTATTTCCGCACCGATAACCAAACTCATGAAAAAGGGTGAATTTAATTGGAGTGAGGATGCAACTAGGACCTTCCAAAATTCGAAGAATAAGCTATGCAATGCACCAATACTAGCTTTACCCAACTTTAAGAAATTATTTGAAGTTATGTGTGATGCAAGTGGGGTAGGTATAAGAGGTGTACTCTCACAGGATAAAGAGCTATTGCATGTTTTAGTGAGAAATTTAATGGATTGATACTGAATTATTCCACACATTGCAAAGATTTCTATGTCGTCATATGAATTTTAGAAACATGGAGTCATTACCTAAGGCTTAAGCCATTTGTTTTACATTTGGACCATAAAAGTTTGAAATATTTGCATGGGTAAAAGAAAATTAGTTTGCGGCATGCAAAATGGGTTAGTTTATTACAATCCTTCATGTTTTCTGTCAAACATTTCAATGGTAAAGAAAATGTCATGGTAGATGCTTTGTCTCTTAGATCCATGATATTAGTCATGTTGGATGTTATATTACTAGGATTTGAGATGTTAAAGGAACTGTATGATAAGGGTGAAGATTTTATTGACATCTATAATATGTTCAAAAAGAATGGTAGTTGTGATAATTATTTACTACAAGATGACTATCTCTTCAAACTTAATAAGTTGTGTATACCTCATTCTAGTGTGCATGATTTACTTGTTAAAGAAGTACATGAGGGAGGTATAGATGGTCATTTTAGAGTTCATAATACCATGGAAATACTACAAAAAAATTTCTATAGGCCACGGATGATAAAAACTACTTCAAGCAATTATAAGAAGATGCGTAACTTATCAAAAAAAGTAAAAGTTTCTTCCATAAGGGTTTGTATACTTCTTCACTAGTGCCTAATCAACCTTGTAAAAGTATTAGCATGGATTTATTTGTAATTAATAAGGACTTAAAGGGGTAAATATTCTATTCTTTTGGTAGTGGATAGATTTTCAAAAATGGCACATTTTATACCTTACAAAAAGACTGATAATGCAATACATGTAGCAAACTTATATTTTCAAGAAATAATGAGGTTACATGCAGTTTCCAAAATTATAGTATCAGATAGAGATGTAAAATTCTTAAGCTACTTTTGTAAGATACTTTGGCATATGTTAGGTACTAAGTTTTTGTTTAGTATTTTTCATCATCCATAAACAGATAGTCAAACCAAAGAAACTAATAGAACTATAAGTACTTTGCTATGAGGGTTGGTGAATAAGAGTACCACATATTGGGATATAAACCTTGCACATGCTGAGTTTGTATATAATAGGAGTCCTTCTAGTACAACTCAATCGAGACCTTTTGAGGTTATCTATGGCATTGATCCTTATCCACCCATTGATATGTTGTCATTTAAGAGAAGAGATATAAAGAATTATTATGTTAAGTAAATAATCTAATTCATTAAAAAAAACTTCATCAACCAATTAAAGAAAACATCAACAAATTATATGCTAAATACAAAGCTCAAGCCAACAAAAACATAATTCGAAAAGTGTTTAAACTAGGATATTTAGTGTGGTTACATTTGAGAATAGAAAGACTTCTAAACTTAAGAAAGAATAAACAAAAGCCAAGAGTGGATGGAACATTCAAAATTTTAAGAAAATTTATAAATAATGTACATAAACTCTAATTGCCTAAACATTATGAAGGAGTATTTAGGACTTTTAACAATGGTGACTTATCTCCTTATTATAGTGATGCTAATTTGAGCGAAAATGCTTCTTTACAAGGGCATAATGATTTAGGAGCATCTCTAGAACACTCTCAATCTTATTCTTCAAGTGATGAAGAATAAGAATAATTAGCATACTTGAAGATGGAACCCATTGTGCCTGAAAATTCTTATGCTTCTAATATTTTGTTAAGTAATTATTGTAGGTATTGTGCATGTTTGCAAGAATTTCATGATATTGAGAACCTTTTATGTACAAGACAATGGCAATGGAATTACAGGGATTACAAAGTGTAAGAAAGAACAAGGCTATAAGACATAAATTTTAATTACATATGATTACATCTATTTATGACATTACTCAAATTGTGTGGCTTTTTTATTTTGTTGTATACTTTGTACGTAAATTGTCATCATAACCTTTTAAATATGTGTTTACCATGCATTAGAGGTTGATTTCATTAATAAGGGTTGATTAGTGGGCTTATCAATGAAAAGGCCTGCATAGGTGCATGCATATATAAACCCTTATAGTCATTATTTGTGGTAGGCAAGAATAATATGAATAGTGTTCAGTTGAGAAAGTAAGTTCTTTTTATTCTTATTCTTCTCCTCTCCTTCTTAAATTGAGTGTATTGGAGAGTAGCAAGAGTTTTTTTTATTAAAAAATAGAAGATTTCTCATTAGAAGGCATTAGATCTTTGAGTAGATCTATTCCACCCTACAAAAGCATGTCAAGTATTCATAAAAATCAATTTGAAGAAGTCAAAGTTGAATCGTTTTTGTGACTTGTAGTTCTCAAAGGAAAATTTCATGGTTATAGAAGATTTTTTGGTGATAATCTTCCACATCACATACCTTCCCCTAATCTACCTCCTTTTCATTCCTCTCATCCTTTTCTGTCTCCCCTAAGTGTCGTGCCTTATCCCTTATTCTTATTCTTCTCAAGTTGAAAAAAATTGAAAACATTTAGTCATTATATTATTCATGTGCCAAAGTAATCACATTCATTTACCTAGGTAATATATCTAGCTCCTCCATTCATTTTTTACACGACCAAGTCTTATTCTCCTCCTCCATGGCATTGTATCAACTCTTCTTCTTCTCCTTTGTGCCACCATTATCACCATGGATATTCTATGTTGAAACTTGATTTTTCTTTAAAACTCCAAGATAAGGATCATACTATCAACTCTTAAATCCTTTCTCCCTTAAATTGATTTTTAAGGGATGGTTCTATAATCTTTTCTCTTGAATTCATGAATTCAATAAAGTGATTATTGGATATTATGTTTGGTTCTTAATTTTTTCTTCTTGCTGATAAACATCCTAAACTCATTGGAAATAGATTTTCATGATAGTATGAAATTATATATTTTTCACCTTTGTCTCATAGTAGACTTGTAGTTGTGTGGTTCAAATTTATACATGTTTAATGTTCCATATGAAATATAATGTAGGAGAATCTAATGAACCTAATGATTTTCATGTTCATATTAATTCTCAAGGTAAGGAAAACTTAGCTTTCTTAATGCTGGAGCCTATCATGTTAAATATTCTTGATAATTCTTATATGATTGATATTGAAAAACATTCAAGTTGTTCTTGTAGGCATGCCACATATTTGTAAGAAGAAGATGTTAATACACTTTAATGTGTAAAAGTGTTCAAAGCATGCAAGACTATGGAAAACATGGGATGATACTTTACAACAAGAAGATATGGTGATGATATTCATTAGTTGTATTAACTTGTTGTAAACCCTAACCCTAAGTGTATTTTATGTAAGTTAGGGTTTGATGTAATTTCATGTATGTATCATAGTTAATTGTATAGCTTTGTAATGTTAGTCATTAGTATCATTTAACCAATGATATTATGATTAGGATTAAGTGTTATATGGTCTTAATTCAACCATGATAAGTGGGCTTGAATTAAGGGTAAGAATCGGCTGGTTTAGGCATGATAACCACCGACTATTTCCTCTCCTATATATATACTCT
Organism: Tamarix austromongolica; assembly: GCA_039764185.1. NCBI lineage: Eukaryota > Viridiplantae > Streptophyta > Magnoliopsida > Caryophyllales > Tamaricaceae > Tamarix > Tamarix austromongolica. Next base: position 16,790,600 of record CM077810.1, read on the forward strand.
TGTACGCATGAATTGGATAGAAGAATGAATAAGAATTTTAATACAACTTTGAGCATAGCTAGATGAAGTCTATCTCTCTCATTTTGAGTCAACATTGAGCAAGGAAAGTCTGGGACATTTTCCTTCCTCCATTAAAACTCAAACTCGACACATTTGAAGCTTGGTTCAAATCTGCTGAGAACAACTATCCTTTGTAACTTGATTTCTTCGACTATAATCCTTCTTAATCCTTTGTTTCTTTTGCATAATTTCATGGGTGACATCTTCTACCATCAATCTTTGATCCAACCTTCCAGCCACTTTGATAAAACACATCAAAATCCTAAATTAACTATTTTACTATGTATTTTATGATTTGTAAAAGCTTATTCATGTAAAAAGTAATGGTTAAAACCCCACAAATGTGAAAATTTGTCAAAATCTACCATTTTGGCATTAAGCTATGATTTTGGGAATTTATATATGATATCATTGGATTTTGGTAAACTTAATGATTTCTTGATATTTACTGGCATTTCTAGATGCAATTTGACATATAATTAGTCTTCATTTGGGGTAGTATAACTTAAGTTATTATTGATTAAAGTTTGGTTGAGTTTAAGAAATAACGATGAATGTTTTTCATGTGTTTTTCAGGATATTCAAAGTGTTCTTCACTAATTATTCTCTAATCACCATAATTATGGTTAGTAAATAGTTAGTCATCTTTTGGGGTTAATAAATAATTAATAATGATTAGATAAATAATGATATTTTTTAGCATTAAAATCTAAATATTATGGGTTTATTAATAGTATAAATCAAAGTATGACCATTGATCATGAGCATGACCATTGATTTTGATTTTGATACTTTAGTTTGATCTTTAAATTTATCCATTAATCATAAATAGTATTTTTTTTCTTTCTAAAATGACATATGACTTAATTTTTGAAATTTCTAACCCAAATATATCCAATATTTTGGCTTGTTTGGTTCTTATGTGGTCTTTTAAGGATTAAAACTGCTCATTTGAGAAATTTTGACCAAAGTTTGACTATCACTTTTCTTCATACATAGTATTTTTGAGAAAAGATCCTATCTAAGTTGTTTAGGTGTTTAAGTGGTTTTTCCATTTCCACTTTGGTCTTTTATGGCCTAAAAATAGACTATTTGGTCTTCTAAGATATTTTGAGTTGGTATAAAGTAATTCTATATGTTAAGTGTGGCTTCTCTTATTAATCTAGAGTGCCATTGGGATGTTATATGATCTTGGATAATTAATTCACTTGAATGTTGAATAAGTGAGAATATGTTCACATTAAATATTTACACATAAGTGAGTTAAGTTGAAAGAGAATAATTATGAAATAAGTGTAATATCCTCATTTTTATTACCTAAAAATTTCATTAGGAAGAGTCAATTGCATAAGCAAAACATTTAAAACACAGGATGTTACTGCTACACTTAACATAAGTCCGGTCTCCTCTACCATTCTTATACTAAGTGCTAAGGTTTAGAAAATTTTCCTATCAATTATATGACAACAATGATAAGAAATAGACAAAGCTTACATTACATATTATATTGTTATGATATAAAAAATGATCAGACAAAGGTTACAACAAACCAAATAAAAGAAATACAGATGAGATATAAAAGTCCAAAGGACATCGGGATCAAAAGATGCCAAATTAGACATTAGATAGTCCTAAATCTCAACCCTAACCAAAAGCTATCAAGTGATACTTTTAAAATACTCTAGTAAGTAAAAATTATCCATTGAATAAGTAGGGGACCATTAAACAAAATCTATTAGTACAATGTTAATGAGTAAACTACTATGCAATATTGATCATGCGGAGGTTACATGAAGTATATACAAGGTAACACAAGAATCACGACATCAACACATAAAAGAGAACAAGTGATAATGAGATATGGTAAAAATGCTATAACATATACTTCACCCTAGGCTACATGCTCATTATATCATCATACTCGACCAAATTACTACCATCTCATAAACTAACATAAAAATAACCAATCAACCACAACATAACCCATAACCATTGGGTAGTGCACAAGGAAACTACCAAATCCACATGTTAAAACCAACCAAACCAATTATCAGCCATGTTTTACTTACATTTTACTTAAGGGAATATAAGAATAACATAGAAATATATAAAGTACACTGGTCATACGGGCACACCAAGGCAACAAGGTATCATCTCAATTTGTAACCTAGAAACATGCAAGTACCTCTATCATACTATTACAACAAGGTAACCCAATGTCCTTCTATCCTAGGACATATAATCCTTGAGTATCAATACCCCTTATAGAGTTTGTAGGTCGCTTATAAAGTAGACTAAAGCCTTAATCAAAATGTTGAGGCATCCAACAAAACCACCAAACTAACATGAGGACTCCTACATATTCTCTAGGGTATCTACCCTTAAAGAGACACCATTCCTGAATTTTAAGGTCTTACACTTAAAATATTAGTAATTTATCTGGTGATCACAAGTATCACATAATACACACATTTAATACAACTTATACTTAACCAATTTCCTTTATTTTTAATTATTCAAGTCAATCCTAAGGTTAACGGTCCAAGAAAAAATAAAGTCAACACTAAGGTCTAAATAGGAATTCACTAAGTCCATTCTAGTCCAATTATTCATACTTTTAGGCATAATACATCATGAATGACCAAATTATCCATATAGGTTATTTACTCATTAAATTCCTACTTTAATCCCATATGTTATTAGAATTAAATGAATTTTATGGGACATCTAAAAAATATTAAAAGAAAGAATTTAACATTAAATTATAACTATGGAAAAATTTAAGAAGTAACAAGATTACCATTTTGTCTCTTAGACACAACTAAGTCCATTTAGCCTATAAAACCCTAAGAATTCATATCTAGAATACCATATTTCACCTACTTCTCATGCTCAACATAATATAATAAATAGTAGACATACATGATGGAAAATTACATATTGAAGTTAAAATACAAGTATACCCCTAGAGCATGCAAAACTTTGATCACATATAACTATACCTAAACATGCTCAAATCTCAACACATCATATACCAAAGTTTTAGTAAAACATGTGAGGAATATAATTTTAAGATAAAAATTACAAGAGAATATCTTGTTGAGGACAATAGAATCCTTAGTTGAGCCATCCTCACAAAACATCCATCAATATTTTTCAACATTCAACCCTATTCTAGCATGTTATACACACACACACACACACACACACACATAAATGTAGCATGCAATTACATAAAATTTCATGGTCACAAACATAAGGAAATTAATACAAATACATGGTGCATGCATATTTTTCATAGAATTCCAAAGAAGCATCAATTACACTCTATCATAACATAGAAAACCTTAAACATGGTATTACATAATTTTTATATATTTAGTAGGAGCATATGTATTACCTCCTTGTAAAGAAAATATCAAAAGTTTATATATTTAGTAGGAGCATATGTATTACCTCATTATAAAGAAAATATCAAAATAAAATAGAAAGATTCACCAAAATATCTATGTACCAAGATAATCTCCTTATCCTTAAAAAAACCCAAAATTAGAATTACAACACAAAAATAGCAAGATAACAACAAAAACAAATAAAAATTCAAAACAAAAGGAGACCAAACCCAACAAGAGGTTGGCACACCACAAGACGGAAATGGAGAAGAAAAATCTTCAATTTTCTCCCAATTACAACACTCTTATATTTAAGAAAAAATTAAAAGGCTGGATAAGGTATCAAGAAAATAAAAAAAAAACAAGGAAATTTTTTTTTATTTATAGCTTCATTTCCTATAGAGTTTGAAGTAAATGACTTAAGTGCCTTGTGCTATATTTTTTAAGAAAATGAGTAAGTATATGAAGTTAAGGTGTGTGGGTATGGTTGGAAGTTTCATTATGTGTTTTACCATTTTTGAATGTATGGTTATTTGAGATGGTTAGTGGCATTGCATGGTTTTACAACTTGGTTTGTCTTATGATTGTATGAGCATGATATTTTATCTTATTTAGGTGTGTTTACTTAGTATTGTTGTAATGAACAGATTAATTTTCATTGGCTCTAGTACAGGTGTTTTGGGTACTTCTACAAATTGAAGTTTGAGTTAGAGAGTAAGGCTATCGTGTATAATCATCTCGTGTTTGGACATTTTAGTTTTTGGTTTATGCTTCTATTAACTTTATCTTGAGATTTATAATATTTAAAGAGCTTTAGCTCGTATAGGTGTTCTCTTCTATTGTTTGATTTTCATGCCTATCATTGCATCTACCATAGATTAAGTGATCACATATACCACTCTTTATGATAGATGTGGTGGTAGCATCCCCCGTTTACCACTTTACCTTCCATGTTCTTTTAAAATGAAAATTTTTGGTTGGTAAAAATGGATGTGCTATAATCTAAGTAAAGCTTTGTTGTAGTGGTTGGTAAAAATGGATGTGTTATAATCTATGTAAAGATTTGTTGTAGTGTTCATGGGGGTACAATAAGTATTTCTCTTATTCATCCCAAACTTCTTAATCAAGTTATTATTTTACTTTTTCTAGTTGAAAATTATTTCTTCTTTTGTTTTTTTTACTTGAATTCCTAGGAAGTAGGTTAATATGACCATCATATTCATCTCAAATTCACTATACCTTATATTTGAAAAATCCTTACACAAGGACTTGTTAGTAGCAACGAAAATGATGTCATTAACATGAATTTAAACAAGCAATAATTCTTTCTTCGTTTTTATTTATAATCAAAGTTCTATAAGTTTTCCCTATTTCAAAGCCCTTATTAATTAGACACTTACTAATATGTTCATATCAAGCTTTAAAATCATGTTTTAGGCCATATAGTACTTTTCCGAGCTTATATAGAAGGTTTGATTTAGATTCATCCTCAAATCACATAGGTTATTTAACCTAAATTTCCCTCTATAAAACTATTTAAAAAATATACTTTTAAAAACCATTCGGTATACTACAAAGCACATGGAAGATGAAAAATCCAAGTAACACCCATATAACCTCGAGTCTAGTTACAGTGGAAAATGTTTAATTGAAATTAATGACTTCTTCTTTGTTATACCCTTTGAAAACCAATCAGACTTTATTCCTACCCATAATCCCCCATTATCTAGCGTGTTCTAAAGACCCACTTAGTCCTAAAGGTACGTTTATTATGAGGAGGCCTAGGTTTCATACATGATTTATCTTAAATTGGTTAATCTTATCTTTCATTTCTATGACCTAATTTACATCACTCATGGATTTTAAGTGAGTCATTGGTTTCATTTGAGATAAAAATTCTAGATGATTAAATATGTTACCTAGTGATTAAAAATGCTAGATAATCTTTAGCCTTTTCTTCATTACCTATGCTAATGGTTAGTATAATGTTAATAAAATATCAAAATATATCACAGATATTAATAAGGCCTCATAAAATGTCACAAGTATCACTAAAGGATTATGTTGGACAACATGTTGATCAAAATGTTATGTTAGAAAAAAAAATATGTAAGTACAATATTAGGCTCGAAACTATCAACCATACAAAATAGGTGTCTATATATTATGTAATGCTTATTTAAGTGCTTGGAGTTCCAAGCATTCATTAGACATATTCTTTCTTAATTACCAACTAAGAATATAGTTGGTCCCATTTAGTTGCTAATTTTTCTTGAGTTTGTCTACTTTTGAACTTAGCCTTTCTCAATATCCTATCCCTAATCCTCATTTAAAGATGAAACCAAGGTATTATTATCGAAACTATGCCATTTAAAGAGGAATTTGAAGATATAAGCAAAATGTCCAAAGCTAAATACTTAGAATAAAGTTTTCTTAGAGAAAATGGGTAGTTTACAAGAACTATAAGGAATGTTGGGGCATGCCATGGTGACCACGTGGATCCCACAACTCTGATTATCATGATGAAAGTTGATTCTCCTTACTCTAAAATTTACTTTGACACTTGGTGGTGTTTCATAAATGATAATTTGATTCACCTACATTGATGGCATGCCTAAAACTCTAAATGAGTGGATTGTGTTTGAAGTTTCTAGCAAAGTATAATAGAAAGGAAGAAGAAGCAGAGGATAAAGAAAGGTAATAGGGTTTATGTAGAGATATCTTCCCTAAGCTAGAAGAAGAAGGTCTTTGGGAATTTAGAGAGCCTAAATCTCTGTCTTGAGAACTCATAAGATATATATCACAATAGCATGTGCAAATTATTAAGTATAAACTTGTACACAAACTTGAGGATTTAGTAATCTTGCCTTTTGTATGCATCTTTTATAGAAGATAAATTAATCTCATTATGAATACGAGGTTTTCCAAAAAAGAATAATCAGGAATTTGATATCGTGATAGGACAATGAAAATAGAAAAATGAGTGGCTCACACTTATCATGGAAAGTGTAACCATTTGACAAGTGTCTCTCTAGTTTCTTCCTTGTATAGGCAAGGGAAATGGGGGTGGGGAGAGGTACTAACTTTCCTAAATTTTGATCATTATTTTTCAAACCATTTTAATAATATCATTATCTATTAGCCATAATTTATTTTCTAGATTAAAGGTACGCCAACTAATGCATAATCACACTTATATTGACTTAAAGTTTGGTTGATTTATCTCACCCCAACATGTCACATTGTATAGTCCAAAATGTATGGCCTTTTCCACCCCTTACCCTCTTAGTAGTAAATTCTAAAAGGAATGGCCTCAACCACCCTTTCCCTCTTATTTGTATAAACCTCTTACATATACATGGTAGTCCACACATTTCTAGAGGTCATCAGATGATTCAAGTAGATTTTTAAAGGAAGTTGTAATAGCCTTTTATGGTCAGCCAACTATCTAAAGCCAACCAAATAAATACTAATCCACTTTCAAAACTTCTAAGGTTGGCACCAGAAGTTTTGAGTTTGATCTTAGAGGTTGTTTCACGTAATAGATTGACTTTTGAAAAGAGTGAGGATATGATTCTTTACCAAACTACCCTAACATACCTAGAAAGTTATCCCTAACCTATCGAAATCATGATACAAGTTTTTCAAATTGTCCCCAAGGCTTAGGATATAGGCTGGACATCTAATGAGGGAATTTAGAACCTCACCGTTTATATTGACCTATATTGATTGGCCTCCACCTCCTTATCATAAGTGGCCTACATGAAATCTTTCCCATTTTATTTACCACTTCTATACTCAACCCCTATAAATAAGGAATCTCATTATCCATTTAAAGCATATGGTAATTAAATTAATATATAATTCTCTACATCTTACCCACTAACTTTCTCAGCTTACATTCAATAAAAAATAATCTAAACATCATATGAAAGGTAAAATTACCTGAACCTATCCAAACGTAAACCTAACTAATCACAACTTCACCTTATTTTCTTAAATGATTCAAGATTTCCCAAATATAAAATGAATCTAGGATATCCAGAAGCTGATTTATAAAGATAAATGGCCCTTGTTGGCATAAATCTAAGTTAGGTCAAACCTAACAATGGCTCAACCTAATAGTGATATGACCTGGTTAATCACATACAATAACTCCTTATCAATTCCCTCTTGCCTTTAGTGGGAGTATCTCAAAACCATTTATCAACTCATTTGACATCGTGAAAGGTTCATGTAATACCCCATCCTTTTGTAAGGATTGTTGAATGGAGAGTTATGGTATTTATTAAAACTTGATAATGTTTGATTTTGATTTATAAATATAACTGAGTTTGAGAAGAAGTTGGATTTGAATAAGTTTTGGAAATTGAATAAAATAAGTTTTCAAATAGACTGATTAACTAATCCATTATTTTTTGGAAATTGAATAAAATAAGTTCTCAAATAGACTGATTAACTAATCCATTATTTTAGCTCAAAATTTTTACTTGACAGAATCAATTGATTAGTTTGGGGAACCGATTGATTGGTTGGTAGAACAGTTAACAGGTAGCCCAAACTAATTAACTGGTTGGTCAGGCTGAGTATATTTTCAAAGCTTATTTTTTTGAGAAAATTTTTTATACCAAAATGGAACCTTGATAATCCCACTCCAAGTTATTCTTTGGAGATTCTTAACCATTCTTATCATGCATTTGACTCTAGTTGCTTTTTCGAGCTGATTCGAGGATTCAATTTGAAAAATTGAGGGAAAGGATGACCTCATCTTTATCTTCTTTCACCTATCTAATTTACACACTTATGAAATCATTGCTTCAATTCCCAAACTGCCTCTGCTCAACTAAGAGATTCCTTGCCACACTCATTGTCCATTACCCTCCTTGTGTTTGATATTTTCTGGGCAAATTTGACTTGCATTCTCCACAAATCATCATTTCATCTCTAAAAGAGAATTCAACCTATCTTTGATAAAATCATCCCATTTGCTCAAATTAAAACTGTAAAAATTATATTTTTTGATATATTGCATAACCCCACTTATTCTTGAGTTGATTTGTTGGCTACAAATAACCCTAATCATCTTTTCTACTCACTTTTATTTCAGCCTCCAGGATACCCCAAATCTCTAACACTTGTGTTCTTTTGCCCCTACTTTAATCATAACTTCGATTTCCTTCCACTCTTTTAGTCCTTTATCTAGCTCCTTCTTGTTTATCTTTAAGCAATGGAGGATTAGAATTAGGAGGAAGTTTAGTCTCTATCTCAACATAATTTCTCTATGTTTTTCTCTTAAGTTTGGTAAGCCTGTTTCCTTTTAGTTTGAATTATGATTTGTGAAAATTATTTATTAAGATTTGATAGTTTAACTTTCTATTTTTAAAGTTTTGGAAGTTAAAAATCTTCCAGGTTGAGCTTTCCTTTTCTTCCATTAAGCAAGTCATTTTTACCTTTGAAATATGACCTTATTACGCATGTGATGTGGTGTATTTTTTGAAGTGCTAATTATATAGGTCTTCATGATAGTTTGACTTTAAATTGATGCATGACTATAGAGAAATAGGGTCACTTTGATCAATTGTGAAGCATGTTTTAGTTTATGAGCAAATAAAGTATTGACATGATGCTATGATATGTTTTGGTTTAGATGTGGTAGGATTTAATAGGGTAGTTTTCTTGAAAAATGTATGTTCTGTGTTTTTTGAGGCTAAACCTATTGACTGGTTAGGTTAACACGATCTTGGTTGCTCTCTGCTTAGACCCATCAACTATCCTACAGAACCATTCGACTAGTCTCAAAAAATTTGACTGGTTTATCTAAACTAATTGACAAGTCCAAAGGGAACCTTGTATTTGGTTGAGCTAAATTAATCAACTAGTTGGTAAAACTGATCAATAAGTTAGGCTAAACTGATCATCTAGTTTAGCCAGATTGTGCGATTTTGATCTTTTGGCTAGGATATGCTTTAAGACTATGCCTAATGTTGCTATATGATTATTTAATGAGTGAAATATACCTTTTGATATGGACTAACAACCTAATGGATGGATTAAATGGATCATAATTTATGGTATACTCAATAGGTATTTGTGAAGGCCTTAATGAAAGAAAAAAAATGAATAAGTATTTTATGACTTTAAAAGGGTGATGTAATATGGATTATTGGCCAAAAATGGATTGATTAATATTAGTTAAGCCTTAATGGTAATCCCATCACATGGATGGGGGAAAAGAATGGCCAAGATGGAATAAATATGTGAATGTATTACTTGGATGTTGTATGGGTCTTATATGATCACATAAGCTTAAAAATAATACACTAATCACTTAAAGTGGAAGATAATTGAGCTATGTATGGGTCTGGATTACCCAATCATCGATTAACTATAGGGTTAGTTTGCCTTTAAGCATTTATTGGTGCCTTCAAGAGAGATTCTAGTAGATCCCCGTGTCTTACCTAGTCTAGACACTAATGATGTATTAGGGGGTATTGATACTAAAGGGTCTGGTCACTTGGGTAGTTCTTAGCTTCGGACTGGACTTATGTCCATTGGTGGTTACTTATTTTCAGATCGGACTTTTGTTCATTAGTGGTACTTGGCTTTGGCTCATATTTATATCTATTGGTGGTTACTTAGCTTCGGATGGATTTTATATCCTTTGGTATAGATTGATTTCCATGGTATGTGAGACCATGGGGTGATGCACATTCCATTGTTCGATAATAACTTGGAATAAGAATGTGGCTAAGGAGAAAAAAATATAATAATAAAAAGGAAAATAATGGTAAAATAGATAATAACTTATAAATAAATGACTTAATAGATTATATAAGTCAGAAAAATGGATTTATTGAGAAACTATGTGTATGGATGATAGAAGACCTAATAAATAGCTATAAAATCTGCTTAGTAGAGTGCATGTTTTTATCTATGATGTTGTGTTATGTTGATAAGCATGATGAGTCAAGTATGGTATGAGTTTCTGATGCATTATGACTATGACGGAATATGTATATCTGTTAATATGGAATGTGCATGAAATATGTTACTATGATCTCCATAATATGTTGGAACCTTGTGTTTTTGTGATTCCCATTGATAAGGTAACTTGGCTTACTCAATATGAAACATACAGATGTGTTCATTTGCTCGGTCATCTACTCATTCCCCAAAGTAGAGGGCCATATGTAAGTTTTTGGGGATGGTTAATAGTAGGCCTACCTCGTGTTGGGTGTGGGTTTTGAGAGAGTGGAAATCTAGAGACTTTTATACAGTTCTTGATGGACCAAGTTTATGGCTACACCCTATTTTTATTTCTGTAATTGGAATTATATAATTTAGCTTAATTTTCCCTCATGTATTTGAATATTCATAAACCGTTGAGGTCTTATACTTGAAAACCTTTCTTCTGATATTTATATAATGTGTTTTGGCGTATTTTACTTTGGTTTTATTTTGTTTGATTCTTGGCCTTGTATTTAATATGGGAAGGGTGGGTAATGCCTATCCTATGTTACATGAGATGGTAATATCCTATTTTTCCTACGTATTTAGTAGTTTTCTACTTTTGCAAGGTTTTTAAAACATACTTTTTAAGTAGTAAAAAATTGAGGTGTTATAATTTAACTCTAGCTTTCAATGAGTTCCTTAGTTTGGAGGAGAATATAATTTCAATAATAAAAAAGATAGAAATCGTGAAAGGAATATGAACATGAATGCTCAGATTGATTAAGAAAAAGGGGGGAGGGGGTTAGAAATCTCAGCCATCTAACTAGGCTCTCACCAATCGTTAGGGAGGCGAGAATGGAAAATAAATTGGTTATCAAGAATTGTCATCTCCATTATTTTAAACCCTGTATGATGATGTTTCAAATTCTTCATGTCGAGATAGATTGAGCAAGTATTTGAAATGTAAGTTTAGAGTTTGACATAGCTACAAAGGTCAACTGATATATCAAATAACACATATCATGAACCCCTCTACTATGTTAACTACACACCTTTTGTTTCTTTTATGCTTCTTTGAGTGTAAAAATTAGATTTTCCCTATAATAATAATGACATCAAAGAAGAAAAGTTAAATGATGAAAAAATTTGAGTTACATTACTTTGGTTATAGTATTGATGCTTGTACTAAGCATTGTTAAGAAAATTCTTTGAGGTTTGTAAAGTATCAAAATTTCAACTTGAAACAATTTATTTCTAGCTATATAATAACATCAATTTTAACATACTGTTACTGATACATTTACATCAATTCAATCTTGTATTTCTAAATTCATCCCGAGTTGTCATATATCCCAAAAAACTAATATGTCCATAATTACGATGATTTAAAACAGTAAAATGAAAATATTTTGTTGTGCCATGACTATAGCAAGGAACATAACTGAACAAGAAATATTGTCTTCATGAAGTCTTTCAAAGTATATGATTTTGTAACGATTAATGTTAAGACTTCCATCATATGGCATGACCATCTGTCTTTAAAAAAGATTCAACAATTATGCTCATATTATTTTCAATAAATCTACGCATTACTTCCATAAATATATAATACAAGTATCCCGCGGTTTTGTTAGTGATAAATAAAACTTAGTTTCCGTACTATTGTGAACATGACTCCCACATAATTTGAGCACTTAATTTCTTTAATATAAGTAGAAATCATATGGTTATATTATAAAATAGTAGTAATAAGATAGTAATAATATATTTGGTGGTTGGTGGGCCATTGCTTGTTCTAGCTAATGCCTACAGATAAAGCTGAGGTCTTGCGTAGCTTAACTGAGATAAATATGCAGTAATGTTGATATGCATAAAATATTTAGTCCCATTTGATTAGCCATACGTAGATGACATGTGATGGCCAGAGGTCAAATTTCGGTACAAATCTGGTGTAAAGTGTAATTAAGGAGTAAAGATTTAGGAGAAATTTCATTTAGGTCTTTTAACATTTGGTTTAATATTTTTTTTAATATTCTATAGTTTTATTTAGCTACTTTAGCTCTTAAATTTATTTTTACTTGAGTACTTGAACAGTAAAAATAAATCACCTTCTTAATTCTATGTAGGTACTTATTAAGGTACCCAATGAAAAGATAGAGCATAATTATGCAATAAACCCATAATATTTGAAAATATTAGATTAATATTAAATTTATCTAATTGTGTAACAACCTCGTTTTTTACTATCGAAAAATTTCATTCAAAACATGTTATGGAAGCAGACAACGCTTTGAAAAATGGGGTATTACTATAATATCTGACACAGATTAGACATCCGCTACCTATTCCACATAAGTTATAAAGCTAAATCAGCAAAAACACTAAAACAGTAGAGTGTGCAAATAATAACTCAACTGAAATGATTTCCAAAAAGTTTACAATAAACGACCCTAGCGGGTTTCATTCAAATTGTTACAGAGTACACATTATAATACGAAATTACAAAACATGGGATGGGGCACGAGGCCCAAAACAGATATCGTGGTCCTCCACGGACCTCATCAAGACCTTCCGGATGTCCTTGCTCATAACCTCAGCCCAATAGAGGTAGACCCTTTACCGGCCATCCCCGAAAACTTGCATAAGGTCCTCTACTTGTGGTAATGAGTAGGTGGTCAAGCAAATAGACATATCAATACGCTATGTACTGAGTAAGCCAAGTTGCTCCCTCAATGTACACATGTATACCAGTTTATCATACACAATATAGATCACAGTAAGCATCACGATAAGGCCATGTATATATTTAAAAATAAAAGTATATGAATTCATACTGTCATGCATGATTCCAACAAGTAAAATGCTTTGTGCATAGACTCACCACCCTTCCACATAAGCATATACACACTTAATGGCAAGGAGAAACAAACAACTTCTAGGGTTGATCCCAATTAACCAAAACCTCAAGTTATACCATTAGTTTATTCATTTAAGAGATAAGTGAGATAACTTGTCAATATTCCAATACATAGTCAAGTAGACAGGTCCACCATTTGCCAAGTGTAATAACTAGCTTTACTTATTTTGACCAATCATACCATTATTTCCATTTTTACCAAATATTAGCCATTTTCTTAATCATCATTTATATATGATTAATTACTAACTTAATAACCATATTTTATTATCATTGAGCGATGGACTATGTACCACCCCATGGTCTCACATACCATAGAAGCTTATCCAAAAGGGATATAAAGTCCAGGCCAAAGCCAATCACCACAATGGATATAAGTCTAGGCCGAAGCTAACCAATATGGACATAAGTCCAGGACAAAGCCAACCACTTATATAACCAAACCTTTTAGTATCGATATCCCCTAGTATATCATCAGTGTATAGAGTAGGTAAGGTACTGGAACCTCTCAGGATTCCCCCCAAAGGCACTAAAAATGCCCGAGGACAAACTAACCCCCAGTAGCTAATTGAGGATTGGGTAACCCAAACCCATACTCAACTCAACTTTCTTTTGCTTTAAGTAATTAATATTTTATTCATAAGGATGGGTGATCATACAAGGTCCATACAAGCAAACAAGGTAAATCCCCATACTAAGCCATATCGATCCTTTTTATTTTCATTTTCTCCAACCATGTGGGTTTACCATTTATCCTTGTCCATTGAGTTTCATATCCATCATAGGGTTTAATCTAACCTCTTGCTGATTTTTATTACTCTTATTCCCACTTTATTACTAATTACAAGTGAATTACATTTTTAGCCTTTACATTACTCATAATGCATGCCATAGGTTATGATCCATTTTAATCCCTTAATTAGGCCAATAATTCATGTTAAAATCTATATTTTATCCCATTAATAATCATGATATAGTCCCAGATATAAATCCAAACATAATCGAACTATAAAGTAACAAATCATGTAAACTAGCTGAACCAATCAATCGGTGTGGCTTAACTAGTTGATCGATTTGGGTTGACTAGTCGATTGGTTCAACTCAACCAGACCATGCTTCCTTCAAACCAGTCGATTGGTTTAGGCAAACTAGTCGATTGTTCATAGACCACTCAATTGGTTTTGCCAAACCAGTTGATGGGTTTAAGCAGAGAGTAAGACCAAAGTCTCTACAGGAGAAATAGTTGATGGGCTGGGTCAACCAATCGACTGTTTTAGGAACCAATTAGTCGGTTTGATATAACTAGTCAATCAGTTTATCCTAACACAATATAAATTCACAATTTCCATGTAGATTCTTGCATACAAATTATTTCTACTCACATTAGGACATATATCAACACCAACCTACCTATTTCTAATCAGATTGTCATGTAATTCTTACCATAACATTATCGTAGCCTATTTTCTCTATTTTCATGCCCTTTTCTCTATTTTCATGCCCTTTTCTCAATTTATGTTATTCGAACATGGAAATCATGCATAACACTACATTTCTTCATACCAACATGTATAGTACAATAAAAAGCATCGCTTTTCATACAGGAACACATGCTAACATCTTGGGTGCAAGAATTTCTTACTTAATTCAGGCTAAATCCCCTAGAAATAAGATTTCCAATCTGTGAAAACCTCAAATATTAAAACTATAAAAACCAAAAATATTAACTCAGGTGTTATACTAAAACTTCATGAAATTTCGAATAAGAAAATAGAAAAGGAAAAAAACATACCACTAGGACAAAATAGGGAGAAAATCAACTAGAACACTTAATATTTTTTCAAAAATCTACAAATAATTTGGGAAGTCCTCGAAGTGTGAGAGAAAAGAAGAGAATGTAGAACTCGGAGAAGTTTTTCTGGCTTAAAGAAAGTGCAATGCATGGTTGATTGGAGCTATTTATAGCCAACCAATCGAAGGAAAACACAAAGGGCTTGGAAGGGAACTTAAAACCCTACTCATGACTGTTTGAATTCGATTAGAACGGACGAATATGCTTGGGCTTTGTTGACCTAGTCTTCCAAGCTCAATTTGGGACCCTAGGGAGCTCAATTAAAACATTCCCTAATTAACATACATGGAAGAAGAAATGGGAGGTCAATGTGGAAAGAATCTTCCAGTTGCTTTGAAGCACACCTGAGATCGAAGCAATCGATCTTAGAATTGGACAAAGGAGACGGGAGGAAGAAAACAATGGCTAAGGTGACCTCTCTCCCTCATACGTCTCAATCAACCTATAGAACAAATTGAGGTAATAATTTGGGTTAAACACATCATGAAAATGGTTAGAAATCTCTTGGGGACAATAGGTATGAGTTATTGAGGTTCCATTTTAGTGTTAGGGATTTTTTAGAAAATCAAACTTTAAAAAATATGATTAGTTGGACGAACTAGTTGATTAGTTTAGGTCTACCAGTTGACTATTCATCCATCAGTCGATTGATTTTTCCAAACCAGTCGATCGGTTTGGTCAAGGAACTAAATTTGGCTGAAACGAAAAATTAGTTGATCGATTCATAGAACCAATCAATGGGTTTGCTTGTAAACCTCATTTTCCAACATAATTTCAAATACATTTTTATTCCAAATCAAATAATAACATTGAATTAAATCAAAGGCCCAAAATTTATCAAAAATTTTCATCCATCCATTACACAAAATTGTGGGGTTTTACAAAATAGATTCTATCCAAATATTTATTTCTTCAAATTTCAATAAGTATGATTTTTTAATTATCAAAAATAAAGTAAAACTATATTTAATGATATATTTTCAATACCCCAATTTTTAGACCCATTTGAATTATGTTATATGATATGGCTATTTATAAATTGGATGTGTTTAATTATGCATTGGAGTTGTGCTTTGATTTCGTTTTAATAAATTTTAAAGGAGAATTAATTTCTTTGAAAACAAGTAGACTAGTTTGGATTGTATCAATTAACTGGTTCTTCTACTTTTAAGATTTTTGGTCTAGAAGAACCAACTAACGATTTCTTATAGACTAGTTGATTGATAGAATGAGTTAACTTGTTCCTTTGACATAAGCATTCTTGTCATCTAGGTTTGATTCATATCCCCTATAATTCATCATACAACTTGGTAATTGTACTTTGGGGTGCTTAAATGTCATCTTTAGGATTTTACATACCCTTAATTAGAATTTTAATTAAACCAAATTGGATTTAGGGAACAAAATCACCAAAAGTTATTGGTTAACATCATAGTTTCTTTGTTTTCTTTCTTCCTCTCATATTTCCTCTATGAGTGGACAATAATCCATGCGATTTGGGTGTAAAACATTTTGTCAAGGTTTTGATATTGCCTACATGTACTTTTTGTATATTTTCTTCATTTTTTGATAGCTAAAACCAACCTTAACCATCAAGGCATGCCTTGCATGTATCATTTTAGGGCATTTTAGTTTTAGGTTAGATATCTATTTCAATTGTATCCACGCCGATCGGTCTAGGGTTTGGGTGCAAGCATTTTGTGATTATTAAACACCTTGGGAACCCTATTTCTTGAAATCATTGACCTTACTCCCTCTCTAATTTGTTTCATTTCTCCAAGTGTGGAAAACTTCTTCACCTCATCTCTCATTTGCATCATTTAGTATTCACCTTCTTTTCTGCTCATCTTTTGCTATCTTATCCCTCTAGAATCTTTTAGCTTTCTATTCCCTTTTTCCCTTAAAGGAGAAATGGTTAGATTTAGGAAAATTTGAGGATTTAAGCTTCTTATTTTTTTTATAGATTTTTGTGGGGCAAGATACTCAATTGGTTAGAGAGTTTGGTCCTCTTAGTTGAAAGAAACCCCCTCCTTTTTTTCTTTTGTGTGCATGTTTGCTGAAATTTGAGATATATCATTATTTTTCTTATGTAATGAATGGGATGAAAATGATGTGTTAGCATGAGCCCTATATTGGTATGATTTTTGGTAAGAAAATTTTATATTTAGCAAGTCTTGGTGGCAATATGAAAGCATGGATAAATGAGCATGATGAAAGGATTTTCAAGCTTAATAGTAATGTCTACTGTTAGGGTTTCATGATTTATGTGGCACATGAAAATGATAATATGTTTATCAAGTTGATAATATGATTTGACATGGCATGCTAGATTTGGGACTTAAAGTAGAAATATGGTGTGTATGTAACAAATGATGGCTTAATATGGAGTAGAATACATTAGTTAGCCTTAGACTACTTATGAGAGAGATTTATATTCTTGAGGAATTAGTAAACTATTTTTCATGGATACTAGTTGACTAGGTCATGTAAGTAGTTGACCAATTCTAGAATCTTGTGTGTTAGTTGCTGCGAGCAACTAGTTAACTAGTTAGTAAAAACCAATCGACTGATTTAATAGTTAGCTGGTTTGAACCACTAGTCGGTTAGCTCTATGACTTTGTTTTTTTTTTTGGTATTTAGGGAACTAGTCAACTAGTGTGGGTTGAGACTAGTTGATTGTCAAATTCAAAAAACTAGTCAACTAGTTTGTCTATGAGTATCAAATTATGCTTGTTGTGGTTCCGAACCAATCCACTGGTTTTGGGGATTGGCTTGTTGGTTTATAGGGACCTTGTATGGTATTTCTATGATCTTCATTGTACTTTTAATCATGGTTTGCCCTTAGTCATATGTTTTGACCTAGACTTCTAATAATGGATAAATGATGCATAAATATAATTAAGTAACTGTTTGGCATGATTGTTTAGGTGATTAAGGTATCAATTGGAATTTTATATTGGTCCATAAGTGGAAAATGTGAAACCCTCATATATAAGGAAAATTGATGAATATGACATGTATTGGCCTATACTATGGATTCCCTTCCTAAATAAATATTAATCACTTAAAAGCAAGAAAAGTAGTTTGAGCCTATGTCTCTCTAATTATCAAAATTGCTAATCAGAGGCTAGCATGTTTTATGATGCATTTATGGGTATGCAACTTTAGGTAAGGGAAATATTTTTTTATTCAGGTAACTCTTCTACTCTATACTAAACCTATAGGTGTGCTTAGGAGGTGTTGACATTTGAGGGTTAGGATACCTTGTGATGTATTGGTCATGTCTTTGTTTCCTATTATTTTGGGAATTCATTTCCCATGATTATTAGTTAGGATTCTACTTCCTATGGAAGTACCATGACTAGTTTCATGGTGGAGGACTTAACGTGCTTGTTTGATATATTCTTAGACAAATATGGAGTATGTGATCACCTCTATATTAAAGATTACAATGGGAAAATATTCGTGATGCCTTGGATGGCCTAGTATTCTTTTCATGCTACTTATTATGCATATGTTTCAGAAGAGATCCATGAAATCTCCTTGAATTATGTGGCATGCATAATATTATAACATGCAATGTATTGGCATATTCTTGCACCTCATCCATGTAACCTACATGTGAAAAGAATGTTAATGTGTCCATGAATAAGTTGTTGTTGCATGACACGTAACACTATATCTAATGGAAGTATGTGGATGTGCCTTACCTAATATGCATGAACCTAACTTTTATTCATGTTTTTCCTCTAGTGCCTTACCTAACTTGGTTTACTCAGTACTTAGTGTACTGACATACCTGTTGTTTGGCTACCTACTCAATTCCATGAGGAAAGAACCTTGTGCAGGTAGGAGTAACTAGTTGGTAGACGACCCTTGTTGTGGGATCCTTTGGAGTGAATGGAAAGGGTTAGATTATCACCAACTTTTGTATCATGTTTGGTTCTTCTATCTTAGATATTTAAACTCTTTCGATATGTATCTACTTTTGGATTTGAGTGTATTTTCCAAACTATGTCTTTGGATATGTAGCTGAACTATTTCAAACCTTTATGCTATTTACACATCTTATTTTCTAGCATTTGGTTTAGGTTGGTATATTAGCCTTATATCTAGCATGACACGGATGTTAATTTTTATATTTTATGCTAGGGATGACAATAAAACCCTAGTTTTTCCTAGTTGTTGGCATTTTGCTTCCTCGAAACTTTATCTAAAAACAAAAAAAAATTGGTAGTAAAAATGGGCATTTTACAATATATTTGGTAGATAATTTATTAAATATAGCATTTTATAATATAGAGGTATATTTAAGTAGGGGTGGCTCTGAGGTATACAAGGCCCTTAATATCCAAGGGCATCAAAATTTCATTGTTCAATTAATATGTTAAATATATGAAAATTACAATTTATTTTAACTAAGCACAACAATTGAACTAGAAGTCTTATTTTGCATTCTTATATATAATTCACGTTTGAGTCCCTAATACATTCTACTTTTAACTTCTTCTTCTTTTTTACCTAAACGACGAACAAAGGATATCTCTTTTCATCTCCTAGACTACTACTTATTTTTGGAGCCCACCCAATGGTGGAATGCAAGAAGAAAAAGTCTAATTCATGTTTAAATCTCTATTTCCCACCTATAAGTCATAGATTCAACGAGACAATGACAATGCTCCCCAATTGCTGCTACCACTTAACATCATCTATCATAGATTTCCGACTCATTTCACTTGTTAATTTCTTAAACTTCAATTATTCTTCACTCTAGTAGTTGTAAATTTGTTAAATGAAGTTCAAACAATAAGCACTTGAAAGCGGCATAGTTTTGAAGCTCCTATTACATTTGTTTACAGTGAACTCAAAATTCTAATTTTAATTCCCCACTTAGGTACTATCACTAATTGTATAATAGTGCTTGCATTTCCTACTTGCCTAGTTTATAGGCTACTCCTACATGCTATTCTTTGTTACCATTCCTCACCCCTTCCTAATTCTTGTAATTTTTAAAACTAGATATTGATTATTCCATTTCCCAACAAAGTTTGAAAGAGGTCATAAATATGATAGTTTTTTTAGTATGTTGGGGTTGTGCAATTTTTTTTCCTTAAATTTGCCGATAGTTTGATTTTTAAAATTTTATCATCTATCAATTGTGGTTTAGTTTTGTATTACAACTTGTTGAAGATTTTTGTAATTAAATACTATGAATGGTGAATTAATACTTATTTGCCAATTTAATAAGTAATTTAGCACACTCTAAAAAAACATATATTTTTTTAGACTATTATGTATATTCATTTGGCTATTTATTTAGTGAATTTATATTCACATATACAAGTCAAAAATATTACATTAAGTTTTGACAAAGACGGAAGAATAGAAATAATAATAATAATAATAATAATAATAATAATAATAATAATAATAATAATAATAATAATAATAATAATAATAATAATAATAAGACCATGGCTAAATATTTAAGCAATGCCTCATTTTTTTCATGACCAGCCCTACATATATAGATGAGAATGACAATGAGTTGTGTATTAGTCATATCTATTGAAACCCAAACTTGTAGATAAATGATTTCTAAGAAATTGCTAGTAAATAAGTTTTAAATGGGTCAAGCTAATAAATGAGCCTAATATGAGTCTAGTGAGTAAACATGCATAAGTTAGGTCTACGGTTAGTATTGTTTGAGATTGCTAAGCTGATATCCTAACCTAACCTAGGATTGCTAAAATATATTGAAGAACCTCAAACATATATCTTGTATAAATTGCTTAGGTACAATGGGATTGGGAATATCCAAGAACCCTTAACTTTTTCATGCACAATAAACCTAAGTGTTACATCAACTCCTTTTTAGATTATCAATTATTATTAAAATATAGGTTTTCTAGATTGATTTATTTAAAATTAACTTTTAAATTTATTTACACAATCAAATGTTGTCAACCAATAGAAAAATTATGTACTATAACAATAATATAACAATAATATTTTTTGTTAAAATAACAAATTGTAGTGATAGATTTTGATACAACAATGAAATCTCCAAGATGACACTAGGAATGTGACAAGAAGTTAGGAAGTAGAGAAACATGTCAAAGTTGTAGGTTTATGGTGTCATCGTCTTAAATAATGTTGTGATTTTTTCCCTTACATGTATATTTTCATGTAATTTTTTTGGGTACAATTACTAGTTGCCTAGTAAGTGTTGGAGTTATAATAATTAACTATACTTCCAATAATAAGTACTATTTGATTTTGAGATGATAATGACACCTTCAACTTAATTGATGAGAAATAACATGTAGGCACCAGGTAAGGATATAGTGACAAAGAATATTATTTTATTCAGTGGTGTTTTACAACAAAAATATAAAGGGAGAAAGGGAAAGTTGTTTGGCTCGAATTATATTGATAGAGTAGGTGTAAGTTAAATATTATTTCGGTCCATGTGATTTGTAACTTTATCTATTTTTGTCTTTATAAAAATAAAATTTTTGTTTAAGTCTATGTTGTTTGTAAATTTTATTTTTTTGGTCCTTATAAAAATAAAATATTTGTTCAAATCCATATAAAATCATTTTATATTAACCAAGTATTATAAATTAATCTTTATACGCTTTCTCCTAGTAAGTGAATTACATCTAATCACTTATTTAGTATTATAATTATTAATATATTAATAATTTCAAATATAATTAAAAAAAAGCTATATCAACAATATAAAAAATTTAACCCCCTCATTTTTTTCAGCCCAACTAGTATGTAATTTGTCTACTAGGATGTAATTAGACTTGAAATTAGTAATAGATAAATAATCATATTAATAAGTAATTAGGTGATTAGGATGTAATTTACTTACTAAGAGATAGAGTATAAAGATTGACATGTAATAGTAGGTTAATATAGGGTTTATGGACTAATTTGAATATAAAGTGATTTTACAAGGATTAAAATAAATATTTTATTTTTACAGGAACCAACATTGATAAAGTTTCAAACTATAGGAACTAAAGCTAAAATTTTTATTTTACAAGGATCAAAATAGATAAAGTTGTAAATCGTAGACACTAAAATAATATTTAACTCGAGTAGTTGATGGATCTGAGATAATATTTGTTGTTGCCATCAATTCTAGGAGGACCAATAATGCAATTTTTTTTACTTAAAGGATAAAAATATGAGCATTCATACAAGGATGGGTGCAAAAATTGCTCTCAATAGCATGCAAGAAGTTTCTTCTCAAGCCAATTCTCTAGGCTATTCCAAATATGCAATGCGAGTGTTTCATTTGCTAAATAAATCATGTGAGGAGACTGAGAGTATGATGAACAACTTCTGGTAAGGAATGAAGAATAAAACAAGGGTATATGATAGTCAACTTGATATGGCTAAGTAGACTAAAGAATGACGGTGGCCACTATTACATAGAAACTTCATTTGATCTGTCGTCTTCATCCTAAAAACATTTCCATGTTTTCATTTTTGTGTCTCGATTTCTTTAAATTGTACACAAATATAATTCATAATTCAAAAAATTATCATTTTCCCATTTCTTCATCTCGTTCCCATTTCCTTGCCCCTTCTCCCATACCTGTGCAATACTGTTGCTGGTACGGGGTAGTAGTATATAGGTTAAAAAATAAAAATGATAAAGAATATTTTAAGCAATTAAAGCATTTAAATGTCTAAAGCTCAAAAATTTATTGTAAACACTTGAAGTGTTGAATCGTCTTATAAACAAATGAAGTACTAAAGGTAACACTTAGGGTAGTTTTCTTAAGGCTAGGTCGAAGACCAACATCCATGGATTTTTGAAAGGGAATGATGTTGGGGGTCTAGATCCACCCCTATTGCTTATATAAGCCTATTTATTCACCTAATAGGCTGAAACCCTAACCCACAATAGTCAATAAAAGGAGGTTCATCAACAATAGGATTCGAATAATATAATGGAAATATGGGATGGACTTTATTGGCGATCACACTTGGTTTGGAGAAAGAATCTTTTTGTGTAGGAGAATTATGATTTGAAGACCATGCATGATTTTTTGAAGAATTTTTTTTTCCAGTAGAATTCAAAGATGACCATTTGGGTTGGAACTTCTCAAGTGATTTTTCTTTCACTGTGTTTCTATTATGTAATGTTTATATTGATAGAAATAATAATTTTGGTGTATCCTCGGTGAATTATAAGAAGAGTTGCATAGGCTTAGTACTCCCAAGAGTAGAGTTGTGTGCATGGTTTTGTGTGGTTGGTAGGCTGAATACTAAAGAAAGGTTGTGGATACTTAGCCTTATTGATGCTTCTAATATGTTGTATCCTTTTTTCCAAGAGGCAAATGAGTCTATTAATAATGTCATAGTACACTACCTTTTCTCCTTATTGGTTTGGTCAAACATATTTGATTGGTGGGGGTATCTAATGGGTAATGCCACATTCTATCCTTGATGTACTCTATGTGTTGATAAGTTCGGCGAGAAGAGCTAGGAAACTTAAGATGTGGCTTAGCTTGTTTTATACCAATTGTGATTTAATTCAGGAATAGGGGAATGCATTTATCTTCACATGGTTTAAATTTTGCTGCAATAAGATGATTACGGACATCAATATCAGAATAGGGATGTGGATCAAGCATAGCATGCCTTTTAGGTTGGATGAGGTGATTCGCAATATTGATGTTGTGAACATTTGGGAAGACTAGTGTCGTTAAATTCTGTTGGGTCATGGAGGCTTTCGGTTAGACTTCAGCTGGGTTGTTTCATTGGGTTGTGTCCAGTGCAAGGTGTTAGGAGGAGGCTGTAACACCCCAAAATTTTGTAATCTTAATTTTAAACATTTACCCTTTTATCCAAAAACTTAACTCTGAAATATTAGCTTAATTATTTTTGTTATCCCTTGACCTGCAATCCCAGATAAATTCTTAAATAAAATTTATCCTAATTATTTTATCATTTTTCCTTTTTATTTAAATTTATCATAAGTTGATAATTGTGCCTAGTTTATTTTTCTTATCGCATACCTTAAATTCGGATAAATTAATTTTATGTTAATCCTAAATTTAACCTAAATATAATTCTAACTCTAAATTTATTTTCTCTTTCCTTCTCTTTTTCTTTTTCTTCTCCTTACACTCAGCCCAACCAGCTTCTTTTTTCTTTCCTTTCTCCCTAGCCTGCCCAACCAAGCCCATTTTCTATTTTGTTTCTTTACTTCTCCTTCTCCCTCAATAAGACCCAAACATTCCCCCTTTGCAAGTCCTTACACCTGAGCATGCCTCCAAAAACACCCTAAATCCATCAAGTTAAACCAACCCATGAATGCCTCCTCACATGCATTTCCTTACCTTTCCCCTTGTATATCTCCTTTACTATTAACCCTACATGTAGTTTCCCTGTTTGCACCCAACCATCATGCATCGTCCTTACCTATGCTACCTTTAATCACCCTAACCCTCACCTCTACACACGCGCGCACGCACATGCGTGCACTCACACACACACACATATCCAATGTGCGCCATCCTCTCTCCCAAGCCTTTCCTTCCTTTCTTTTTCCTTCTCCATTCTCCCTACCTCTATTTGTATTTCTCTCAATACCAGCCACCTCTTCTCCTTGTGTCGCCCATTAGGCTAACCAGTTGCCCTAGGTAGCGTACCACCACCCCACCATCTCATCTCCATCCCATACCCTTGCCCAAAACCAGCACCCATGAGCATTCCCTTTCTTCCTTGCTACACACTCCCTTATGTAGCCTCTTTAGCCTAGTATTAGTAATTTCTGTTGTTACACCCTCGTTACAATGCTAACCACCACCACAACCTTTCTAGCGCTCTCATACCCCTAACACATTATCACTCATCCTCCTATGATCTTGCCTTATCCTCCTCAACTTTCCCTAACTTTCCTTGCCTCCCTATCATGCCCCATTTCCTCCTCACACTAGTAGGCTTGCCACCACTAGCCTCCATTGTCACCTCCCTTGAATACACCAACGCCACCCACCAAGCACCTCACTCCCCTAGGCCATCACCTCCACCGGCTAACCACCTTCCTCCCCCAAAGCCCCCTACTTTCTCTAACTCATGCTGCTCATATAGCATAAGATTTATAACAAAATTGTATACTTTTTTCATATTAGGGCATTTTGGTAATTTTTTCTTTAATAAATATCCTAATAAAAAGAATTATTTGATTTTTTAACTATTAATTTGGTTTATGTGATATTATTTTTAGGTACAAAAGTTTGATTAACTTAGCCTAATAATTTTTAGTGAGTTCCCAATAAATTTTGCTTTAGTTGGAAATAAGATAATTCTTACACTTCACTAGAATATTCAGATATCATATGATAGAACATTAGGGTTTTGATGTGCATATGCTATTTAAGTATGTTTGTTATGTGGTAATTGATTACCTAAAAATGTTAGTGTGAGATTTGGTGAAATGAAGCATGATAATTTGTATGAATTATTATGAGTACGAAAGTATGTGAAAATGGTTTAAATGCTGAACGTAAATTATATGTCATATATGTCTAATATGGTAGGTTGGACATGCTTAGGCACATTTTTAACATAACTATTACAATTATGTGCCCTAGGAAAATTTTAGTCATTTAAATATATCTTAATATTTAACCCAATAAGAATGCCTAATATGTCTTAATTATAAGTAGAAATATTATTATTATTATTATTATATACCTTGGTAGTATTTTGGTCATCTTAAGTGTATCACAATAATTGTTCTGATAAGCATGCATAAAATGTATTATGTATGGTTGAGCATGGAAAAATATGGTTTAATGTTCCAGAAATGCATGTTATGGTTTTATGTGTAAAATCATGTATAAGGACAAATGGTAATTTGCCATATCTATGATATATTTGCATGTCAAGTAAACTATTTTTTTTTGCCTTTTCATGATGATTAAATAAATAAAATGGATTTAGTGTTGGAAATAGATGACAATGTAATAGTTATAGCCTTAGGGGAATTTTGGTCATTTTGCTATAATGAATCCAAATGTGAACAATTGAGCTTAGGATGACCTTAGTAGATTTTTAATATTGATCTTGGTATATTAGCATATTGACTTTATTTATGGTTATCCTAAATAATTGGAAATGAGAAGAAGAAATTAGAATTCTTGAGATAGGAAATAGTGGCTCTTCAGGAGCTATTACCCTAAAGATATGGTTTAGCCTACGGTTGATTATGGATTTTTATCGGTGTGCCTTAGTTTCTTAGCCAGAATCTATATCATGTATTAGGTGCCTTTGTTGGTAGAGTATTGTGCTACTTTTGTGTGTTAATAAAACAAGGGTTGATAGTCGGTAGGATACTGTATTGCCTTAGTGCACCAGTATGATAGAAGTACCTTAATGTCTCCTGGTTGATACGATCTCCCATCGAGTAAATAAAAAAAAATTATTATTAGATTATTAGATTGGTCGGTTGTAGCCTTTGGACTTACCTATGGTTCGATAATAGCCTTTGTACCTACCTGTGGTTTGGTAGTAGCCTTTGTGCCTCCTTGTGGACTGGTAGTAGCCTTCATGCCTACCAGTGGATTAGTAGTAGCATTTGTGCCTACGTGTATTTGGTATTATGCCTTTGAGCCTTACAATATTATGAGGTTTATTGGTATTATACCTCTAAGCCTTACCTATTATGTATGAAATTATTAGTGTTGATACCAAAATGTGAGATATATGGTGAAGGATATGGTTATAATGTTGAGATTGATTCTAATGATTACTTTAGAGAGCATCTTTTGTATGCTTATTGGGTAAGTTTCATTATGTTCTAAATGAACAAGTATGAGAAGTATGTGACTTGGTGATTATTGTTTATCTGATATGATTATTATAATTTGATCATCGCTTGTATATTTGAATATTTTATACTATATCTTTCCATGGTGCCTTTTAGGTGTTTCATGCTGGTTTTTCATATTTGTTTTGTATAATCGGTTACTTAGTACCATTGTACCAAAGGGTTCATTTTCTTGAGTCCCTACTTATTCAATGGGCAGTGATCATTATAGTTTAGCCTGCATAATCAGTTGAAGGTTTGTACTTGTGCTAAAAGTTAGGGCTATATGGTGTTTTGCTCGGTATCTTTTGATCTATATGATTTTGTATTCTTATGCTCTTATGTTTTTCTTTCACTGCATTTTGTAACCACTGTCAGTTGGTTTTATTTGGAATGATATTAATTTACTTTAATTATCTCTATTTTGATTCTTATAGCTGTGTTATTAAATTAAGTAGAGTAGCATTTTTAGTCTTAGCACTCGGTATAAAAGTACTAGAGGAATCTGGACTTATACCAAATGTGGTGGTAACACCCTGCACTTTACTATTTCAGCTTCCACAATTAACTCTTTTAATAAAATTTTTGGGTGTTACACATGCTTCTTTTGGAGTCCTGAAGCTGTGTGTCCTCTTTATGCTTGCCTTTTGTTGAGTTTAGTTTGATGCATTCTTGTTGTCTTCTCTCTGTAATTGTAATTATCTAAAAAATAAAAGGAGGCTCACTCAAGTCCTCCCCCCCCCCCTCACTACTACAAGGAGAGGGTGTGACCCTCCACCAAGGGGGACAAATCTTACATTACACCATTCAACTTCTCTCTCTGAAATTGCTCTCACTTCTCTTGAAAATTATGACTATGGGACGTAAATCGCGCAAAAACACAAACACCACGACCACCACCAACGAAAACAACAACAGCAACATTAATAATATCAATATTAATTATGCTTCCTTTACATAAAGATCAATACGTAAGTTTCTTTTTAGTAACGTTTAATTACTATTAGAGATTTTAATAACTATTTCCATTTCAAACAATAAAAAGGGATCAACCATTTAAATATTTTGAGGGAACTGCTGCTACCTACGCCTGAAGACAAATTCAACCTACCCGAGTAGGTATATCTGAAGTACTTTGAAGTTTTGTCAGCTTAACATTAAAAATTTGTATACACGAGCGGGCGAGATTCCTGGTACTTCTATTGGTTCTTCTTAATTATTGGATCCTAGATCTGTATGCGTGCCTCTTTAGAGAAATCATTGTTCATAATTGAACTTGAAGACCATCTAGTTGTCTTCCTTCAAAGTAGTGGTGAATTGAATTGACAATTATATATATATATATATATATATATATATATATATATATATCCTCTAGTGCTATTCTGTTTCTTTTCCGCTTGTTTATGTATTAATGTTTTTTCCTTCAAAATAGCACTGAATACTAATGATAAATTTCCTTTAACTACGTACATTCGGATGTAATGTAATTTAGATAAGTAGAAAAGTTAGTATAAATTGTATATTTCTATCTTATAAGTCAATGAACTTTTATTTTAATGATAACATAATACTTAATTATGGGTTTAACTTGTCTAACTCATGGACCAGCACCCCATTGGAATATTAAAAGAGCAAGTATGGGATATGAACATTCTAATCTAGGTATCTTCTTAATACAAAATTAGCTACTTTTTCATATTTTTTGTCTCCTCATAATCAATGCAAATAATTAGTGCGATTAACAGCAAGACATCCATCAGGGGGCATGTATGGAGAGATTATTGTAACCTTTTTCTGATGAGTTCATTATCTAAGCACTCCCCTCATAGTACTACATATATTTGACACGAACAAAATCTTCACATTGGATCATATTCTCTAAAAAAAAAAATTCGATGATTAGGTTCTCAATCGGCAAAAGAAGGCATATATATGCGACCGTGATATGTGATTTGTACTTGTTTTGTTATATGTAATGACTAATTAATATGACAGCTTTAGGTTGGTTTTCAAGAAACAGGAAGTAGGCCATTTTTTTTTCTTTTCTATAGTTTAATCCCAAAAGAAAATTCGGCCAGCATACACCGATAATAAGCCGCAGAAAAAAGGAGAGACAAAAACTGTTGGTTTAGTAATTAATCCACAAAGCTCGGGCATATTGAATTTAATACTCGGTGAAGAAAATAAAGTCACCTGATAATTATAATATAGGGAAAGGTCAAGGTGTCCCCATGCAAACAAACGAACAGAAAGAAAGAAGATGAAAAAAAAAAAAAAAAGAATCTAACTTTGGATTGAGGAAATTAGAAAGCATGGACAAGCCTCTAAAGTGCTATATAAATTAGGATCAGTTCAATTAATCAACCCCAAAAAAAATTATTCTTTAATTATTTTAATTGCGTAACTTCTAGTATGTATGTAAAAGAGTGTACACAGTCAAATGGATGGGGCTCGTATGGTGTGCCCTTTGTAAGATAAGTTGGGTAACCTTTTCTAACACACCGCTGTGTATGAGGAAGAAAGTTATGAAGAAGGGTTATAGGATATTAGCTTTAATTAATCTCTTGAATACAAACAATGCCTTATTGTCTTCACGATTTTCTTTGGTGTCTTGCCTCTGTGGCGCCTTGCTTAAGTGGCCAACAAGTACACACGACTGCAGCACTCCCCCATGTTTAGATGTTGGATGCCATGCCATGCACCGGCCCCCTTTTTATACGTCCATGTCGTCCAATAAGTTTCATTTGGTTGGGCAATCTCAGCATCATATTCACAGTAATTAACCGACGGCGTGTCTTAATACAGTGATTAATTTCTTACTTTTGTACATTTCATCATGGTTAATGATCAATAACGTGGTTAAAGTTTTGGTCTAGTAATTAAAATCTGAGCCTGAGTGACTTAAGTTATTGATCTGACCGAAGTTTTAATATATTTATTATTTGATTTTACTATCAACAATATTTAAAGCTATTGAAAAGTATTTAATTTCATTACTAAAATAGTATTATCTCTATATAAAAAAATCATTCTAACAATTAACATAATTTTTAAGGAAATAATAAAAGTAGTTTTAAAATTACATTTACTCATTTCATTAAAAAATAACAAAACATTTGATCTATATATAATTAAAAAAAGTGAGAGTAAAAATGTAAAATAGGCTTTAAATTTTTTTAAATGACTTTCTTATTTATATAAAAAATTAAAGATAGGATCACTTTTGTCCTATACGAATGAAGTATTAATTTTAAAATATATATGTTGAAGTATTAATTTTAAAATGTGTAAGTTGATTGAAAAGGTTCTAGGCCAACAACACTCCGTCGGTAGAAGGAAAGCAAGTTGATGAACAGAGGAGGTCAAACCTCAAATATTAGTATTTTAAGAGGAGTTTTTCTTTAAAGGGTTTAAGCTAAAAAACGGATTGATTAAGAGCTTGCTAACATAGCCTCACGGGCTAGTGCCTTTAGCATTCATTCCACAAGGCTTCGTTTAGATGAGAATTTTGACAAATTATGAGACTTTTAAAATAACATAATGTTAAAAGTGATGCAATTTTAATCACTTTTAAAATTGCAAGACTACATACAAGTTTATAGTCTGAATAAAAATTTTGATAGAAGAATCTAAATAATTTCTTTATTTGAATATTTTGATACATAAAATTCGGATAAAGTATGTATAATATGTTTTTTTTTTTTAATCCGTGAGACTATGTAAGTAGGCTATAAATTCATTAGGTGGAAGTTAACATGAATTTTAAAACTTTCAAAAAGGAAATAAATTTTATTTTAAGATGCCTAAATAAAGTACTTATGTTAGAGAAGTTTATACATTTTCTTTTGAAATGAAATTTCTCTTTCAAGTCTTTCATTCAAACAAAGACTATGTGCTCATTATAAACAAATAAGGTGAGACTGGATCCTGATGTCAAGCTTCTCTTGGCTTGGAATAGATCAAGCAAAGGGCTCTAATGGCTTATCAAAATTCTTATTTTAGAAATGTTGTAGATGAGTGGCTCTCAAAGTCCACTTGTCTCGAGGAGTCATCTACTCCCTCACTACATCACTGGAGAGGTCATCTCCTCTAATGGAAACTCTAGGGTAGAGACACACAAGTAAGATATGATAAAACCTCCAATGATCATTTATGACCATAAACTTTCTAGCTATCTGATTATAATGCTTCCCTAATACCTCATCCTCATAAAATCTTGGGTGTAGCTCATCAATGAGAAAAAAAAAACCTCCAAATAACTATTTATAGCCCCTACCATGTCTCAATTTGAGGCAGGGTCAACATTAAGGAATACGATCTAAACATATATAGATGAAAGTACAAATGATTCTCCAACAAGTTACCTAGTTCCTAATATAACCAAATCACATGAATCCTTATATTTGTATATAACAACATCCAGAAATGTGGTGGAGGGTATATAATAGGTATATGCGACATCCCACTACCTACAAAAGATAACAACCACTCAGTTTGTCATCAATTTTACTCTTTAAGCCTTTTAAGTTCCAAAATATGTAAATTCCTCAACTAAACTAATTATGAATGTATTATATCATATCTTAACCAACTATGTATACCTTAGAATGTCAACCTAGCCTCTTTCAAGCAGGTAACAATAGCTAAAAAATAGGATAAGCACCAAAAATAATAGCTAACCAACAATATGTTTCTAGAACACCACTAAAACAATAACTAACCAACAATTGTTAACTAAGCAAAAGATAACACCACCAATAGTTTCAACACATTCACAATGTATATAGCTACATGCATGAATCAAGGATGAAAATACCAAAATTTGATTTTGGAAATGTGTAATACTGGAGAAAAATGGAAATGTGTAAGTTCAAATCCTCCATTGGGATACCACTAAATTGATTTTGCTGAATCATGTTGAGTAATACAGGCTTTAACTCAAAATTTTTGACAGCTACATTCGGTTTTTGGATACTTGATTGTATCTCATATGCATTTGGAGATGCAAACTCTCTAAGAGAGCGATGCTGCTCTTCTTCTTTGTTAGTTTCAGCCATGGTCTTTGAACTTACGCTTGCTTTTGTCTCAGGTATCCACCTCTGTAATCCAGACAACGTTCGTTCGATCTTAGAGTCTAGCTCAGCTAGAGTCCCAAGTCGAAAGAATCATTGCATAAAAGGTACCTGAAAACACAGACAAGGAACAATCAATTATAGAAGATAAAAGGTAAAGAAAAGAGGGAAATTAAAGGATTTAGTCTAGCCAAATAATAAAGAATAGAATATCAATTAGCCGAATTCCCTGACAATGGTGCTAAAAACTTGTTGTGCTATTTCTGGAAGCACACGGATTCGTTATAGCATTTCAAGGTTGTATCCCACAAGGGCTTCATAATTGAGAACACTTATTTAGTTTCTTAACTATCTAAATCTATATAAATCAGAGATATGCAAGCTAATAACGAGGATAATTACGAAAAGCTTTCTAATTGTAAATGCTAAATAATAGGAGTGAAACCTAGGATCAAACTTCGGTCTCCAAATTAGTAATCCACGATGAAACAACGAATATGTCGTAGTTTAATCCGTTAACTGTGGACGATTGGTCTAATTATATCCATTAGTCTCTTTCAAGGTCTAAGAACGTATTTAATCTAATTTGCCGACTACTTTTGTGACTCATAAATTAAATTAAATCCATTAGGCATCACCAATTTTATAATTCCTAAGAATTAAACATCTACTTTCGTGAATGCTTAAATTCCCATAAACATACTACTTTCCAATAATATTCTCAGCCTTTCAGTTGCAGATTATATCTAAAGAGGTCAGATTTCATCAAATCCACTTTACAACAATTAATCCTAGCATATACAATAGTATAAACAAATCAAACATACCTCATAATACTTCAGTTTATCATATTGATCACTAAAACGGACCTAGTTCAATCCTAGCAAAGAAGATTACTCACTCATATCTTTAAAGAAAATCAAAAAAATAAATATCTTGATAAACATAACAATAAATGCATGGTCTGGCCATGCAGCTTCTTAGCTTTGGAACTGATAGGATCTTGGATCTTACACGGTTGTGCGACACCCGCACTGATTAACCATGCAAGATTCTGAGCCTCTACTTTTCAGCATAAAATTTCGCACGACCGTGCAATCCATGCACTACCTGGCCGTGTGGTTCTCATTTCTTCGAATATTACAGGGAGGTGTTGCACGACAGTGCAGCTAAGTGTGCAACCGGTCGTGCAACTCTTTTTTCTTATTTCTTCAAGGTTTCTTAGCACACCTCTAGCTCTCTTAGCTTTAAGACTCTTTCATAAACATGTTGGGTTGATTCACTCTCCTCCAAAGCCTTCCATGCTAGGTCCTTTGTTCTTAAAACAAGTAATTATTTCTCAGATTTGGTGTTCTTATGGAAATTCCTGCAACAAAAAACACAAGAAAGTAGTAGTGGAAATAATAGAATAGAACCATAGCAAAATATATGAAAGAGATTAAATGAAGTCCCAAAGCGAAGGAAAAGAGAGGCAAAATCATAGAAAATATTCACTTTATCCCTATTGAATCAAAGAATACACAATAAATATTAAACAATAATTAGAGAAGATAAAAAAACTAAGTATAATTAATGCTTATTTTGAGTTGTTTATTTAGTAGCTAAATAACTATTTGCTTGGTTCCCTATACTATTAGTTTTAGGACATAGAATTATAAATGACACTAAAAGTACAATAGATATAAACACCAACATTAAAAAAAATTAACCCTTCCACTAAATGCAATAATCCACCTACAACACCAATAATAAATATTGAAGAAACATATTGTAGCTAGAAATAACAAATCAAAACCTACATGCTAACAAGTCCAAAAAATGAAAGAAAACTAGCCATCTATAAGAAAAAAAGTATCATCCAATAAAAATTACACTAGTTACAATAATCCATTCATTAAAAATCATCGATGATAAAATACTAGCCATCCAATTAAATTGGGTACACACAAACAAATTCAGACTTTGAATTAGTACTCAAGGTTAATGAGGTAGAGTATGTCCTCCATTACATAACAACCAAACTTGATCATCCAAAAACTTCACAAAAAAAAAAACAACATCTACTAAGCTAAACATATAAACTTCTCAACAAAAACATACACACACACACACGGGATCCCATTGCAAACAACTTCTCAAAATAGTGGATGGTTATAAGTAAATAAATTGTTCTTGATTTCAATTTGAAATAACTTCCAAAAACACAAGATCAACAACTCCTACATCAAGCACATAGGTTACCATTACATCAAATAACAACTGCTACTACATTCTTTTTTAAAATCATGAATTAACCATCGAAAAATTACCTATTAGGGTATTATGTAATGTTTCTTGAAATCTCACTCTTCAATGTGCATAAATGGTAGAGCTAAATTCATCTTCTCTAATAAAAAGAATGATTCATTGTGTTATTAAATATCTCATCAAATTTAATAAGCCATAAATAAACAATGATGATTGAAATATTTCAAGCTTCTATCATTTAGGGTCCTCTAACTTTTCTCCCAATAATAATGGATCTTTCGATCTACAAAGATAGAGAAGGATAATCTACATAGTCTTCCTCATTGATGCTTAATAATTAATCACCAATAGATTCCATTAATGGAGATAGACTATCCATCTCTTCAATGGCCATATTCCTCTCACTACTACCCATAATTGATAAGAGTTGAAAATCAACACAAAATGGATGAATATTAGCATTTCTTCAATAATAAAAGAAACAAACACATTCTAGCAAGTCAATCAAGTAACCATGATATATATGAATAGAATCCAAAACTCACTAAACTAAGTAATTAAAACCAAAATTCACATTAAAACTTGTGAGCATATGACTCATATTTGGTGTGAAATATACTATGGATGGGTATGTGTAGGTTTTTGGTGAAGTTTGTAGTGGATCATATGTTTTTCTTGCCAAACTTTAAATGTTTAGGGAAAAACATGAGAGCCCATGATTTATAACATGGATCTTATTTTTTATGTAATATGTCATTGCCTCAAAGTTGTTAATAATGATCCATACAATATTTAAACCTCATTTTGAGCCAAATAATGTCATCTCTTTTATTCTTCATTGTATCTTAGAACCTTAGGTGAGAGAATTTATCAATTGAGTAATTTTGTGAGGATTGATTATTGATTCTCCTTGTAATCACAAATTCTATACGTAATAAGATCATTTGTTTCCCCTATCCTTTCTCTTGATTATGTTCTCTATTCAATCTTGGAATACCTAATTCTATTAAATGTGGGCATGCACATTCATATTGGTGAATTTCCAACAAACTAATATCAGAGCTTATGTTCTTGTTCACATCACAATGATATGTCATCTACCAGGTTTGATATTGAGAAGTTTGATATATTTGTGAACTTTGGCTAGTAAAAGTTGAATATGAGGGCGATGATGATATTAATAAGGATATAAAAAAAAGCATCTAATGATGATTAATGAGAAGTTTGAAGAGATCCACATTTCCTAGTATTCAAGTGTAATTATCCAATGAGGTACCATAATAGGTGGCTAAAGGGATAATTGTGTCTTTTATATAGTTAAAGGCGTAATATTTATACATGACCAAGTCGGTGATGAATTGTCTATTGTTAAAGAGAAGGGTACATGATTTAAAATTTTGTGAGAGACAACCTTTAAAATATCATCTTGATGAATGTCAAATTAGATGTTGAGGATATCGATATTAAATTGTTGTTCTCTTTACTTGATGATTATAAACACTTGCATGAGATAATATTTTATGGCAAGGATGAGTTGGCTCTTGAGGATATCAAGAATGTCATACTATAATGGGAATTAAAATAATTCATTAGATAATTTTAGGGGACTCAAATAGCCATGGGATTATATTAATGGGAGATATTAGGAACATATGATAGTGACAAAAATAAGTACATATTGAAATCTAAAACTAAATATAAATATTTTTCTGATATGGGTGTCACAAGAAGGGCCATATTTAAAAGTTTTATCTTAATAAGAAACCTAATGGTAAATATGGTTTTTTATCCTGCTCAAAGGATGATATTGCTTTTACCCAAGATGATAGTGATGGTGGTGGGTAGATTGCCATTGATAGATAGACTAAGATGGTTGATAGATAGATCTTGGATTTTGTGTGCTCTTACTATATTTTTCCTAATATGAACTAATTCTAGACTTGTGATTTGACTAGATTTGGAGAAGTTCTAATGGGTAATGATATTGCACGTAAAATATTTGGAATGGGGTTATAAAGGTGAAGATGCATGATGGAGGATTTAAGACACTATATAATATTTAAATATTCTCTGACATGATCAAGAATTTTATCTCTTTGTGTTACATGGATTGTCATGTATATCATTATGTAATTAAGGATGGCATAGTGAGGATTGTTAAAGGGAATATTATTGCAATGAAAGTTAAGAGAGTCAAAACATTGTATGAGATACTTGGCTTTATTGTTGAGGGGGTACTATAGTGAAATCTAAGAGTATGTCTAACTTATATGTTACTAGAATTTGGCAAAAGCAGTTATAACTTATGAGTGTCAAATGTACACCTGAACTCTCCAATAGTGTGTTGTTAGATATAAAGAGCACAAGAACTATGGAATTATATGAGTATTGTGTATTTGAAAAGCAAAAGTATGTTAGATTTTTAACATCTACGCATAATATGGAGGGACCTCTTGAATATAACCATTCAGATTTGTGGGGTTTGTGAATGGAGGTTTCCAAGGGTGGATTGTGATAGCTGCTAACACTTATTGATGACTTTTATAGGAATATATGGAAATATTTTTATTAAAATTAATATTGATGTCTTTGGTGCTTTCAAGCATTGGAAGACCCTACTAGAGAAGCATATTGAGAGATATTTTCATGTGTCTTCAATAGATAATGGCCTTGATTTTATGGAGTAAATTTTTATTTATTATTATGAGGAGAATGGGATTTCTAGGCATCACACTTTGTGTTGGAAGAGTGCAACAAGATGGGGTCATCAAGAGCATAAACAATAACCTATTAGAAAAGGCTCAATGTATGTTATCGCATGTTGGATTAGGCAAGCAATTTTATGCTGAAGTGTTTCACATAGTGGCATTCCTGGTAAACATGTCACTTAATCAATTTATTGATTTAAAGACACTTGAAGAGGTGTGGTCTAGTAAAGCTAATGACTATTTTGATTTTCATATATTTGGATGTCCCATCTGTACCTATGTTAATCATGGGAAGCTTAATCCTAGATCTAAGAAGGTTTATTTCATAATAATACATCTGGAGTGATGAGATAAAGGTTTTGGGACCTGACTGCATCTAAAATTTTGACTGGTAGGAATGCCAACTTCAATGAGTCCTTATTTGTCTAAAAAACTAAGTCTTCCACTAATATATTGTTTAAGGGGAAGAATAGAAGAATTTTCCTAGTTTTATGGGCCAGATGGAGGTGGAGGTTGATTTGGATTAGACACAACCTCTTGATATAGCCACTATACCTATGGTGGGCATATCTTAGCAACAAGTGGAGGCATTGCTCCAAGTAGGCCATAGAGGGTTATTAAGTCTCTTGTCATGTATGGATTTGTAAAGTCAGGAGGCTATTCTTTGTCTAGTGCAAATATCATGCCTGATGTGGAAGAGTTAGTGTTCTACTCAACTACTATTGCTAGTGTTGAATGCTAATTATCCTAAGTGGTGTGATGCTATGACAAAGGAGATGTAATCTTTATGGAAAAACTAGACATTGGAGTTTATGAAGGAAACCAAGAAAAAGAATTTTTTTGATTGAAAGTGGGTGTAAAATTTCAAGTAAGGAACTTGAATAGTCAATAGATCAAGAAACAAGGCTTGTTTGGTTGCACATGGGTTTAATAATGAGTGTAGATTAAAGCAAGGTTTTTTTACTTATTGATAGCCATATTTACACTTGTGGCTATACAGGATATGATGTTAGAGCAATTTAAGGTTAAAAAAACATTTCTTCATGGTGAATTTGAGGAGGAGATCTATATGCATTAGTTGAATGATTTTATTATTGAAGGCAAGCAAGATCATGTATGCTTATTAAATAATTCATTCTTTTCTTTGAAGAAGTTGAATAGATAGTGGTGCAAGAGGTTAAATAATTTTGTGATTCAGGATGGATTCTCTAGGAGTGATTATGATGGGTCTGTATACTTAAAGGAGGTGGATGGTGGTTCTCTAATGTATCTTTTATGTGAAAACTAGGTTAACTACCAAAATCTTCCTCTTTCCCATCATTGAACTATACTTCTAAACCTATCTAGTGAGATTAAATATGTTATCATAAAAAGTCTCTTAATCCATATGGGTATCACCTCCCATAATTCGCATTATACTAAATGATAGATCGTTCTCAATTTAGAATAACATTGTAGCAACACTAGCTACAATACCTAGGGAGAACCTTAGATGCATTTGGATTACGAGATAGAAGGTAATAAATATATCTGCCTTGATTTCCTCAAAGGATAGAGGCAATACTTTCTAAGCACGATGACTTGCTCACTAATTGTCTTTCACCACTTTTAAGAATTAGGCTACCAGAATATCTCTCCTCACCTTAGGGTAATCCAATTCAGCAAATTTATTGTCCATTTATTGAACCCAGGCCATAAGAACAATCGGGTCCTCCTGAGCATGGTACATAAGAGGGTGATGATCGGTGACCCTATATAGTGATGCAAGTTCATTTCCTAAGTATTCCACATTTTCATTCACTTGGGAGACAATATAATGGGGTAATTGATCCATTATAAAAGGATTTTTTGAATAATTGGATAAAAAATACACATGGGACAGATAAGGAGGTAACATGGATTATAAGAGGACATAGAGAGAATTATTAGAAGTTTAATGCAATCGTGTGTCATGTAGAGGTGATGAATGTTTATGAGGCTCCTTAAGGCTTTTTTATTTACTTAATAATTATTTGATTTATTACTAACTCATTAAGTAGCTTACTAGAATATTAGATTTGAAAAGATAAAGCCTTAAATTATTAAAGTATGTTTTATCTGATCTTTTTAGATTGAGTATGGCCTTAATTCTATTAGATTTTTTTGAAAGAATTTATGCATGAAAGATTTAATTGAATCATGATATAAAAAATCACGTAACCCATGTTGGGTTTTCACATTTGAATGAGAATTAAAAGTTTAATCTTCAATTGAATTTTTTTTAAGTTCTTCTCTACTTTGATCAATGTTGTGTGAGCAAAATATTTAGAAACCCGATATATATTTCCTTTATATGTGGGATAAAATAAAGATATATCGTCCATTTACACCAACCATCTATAACTTACACGCCTATACACGTTCTTCATCAATATTCATCACATAAAATAACAATCTTGTTCATCTTCTACCTTCGAACCTTAACCTTAACCCTATCCCTAACTTCTTGAAACTTCTATTAACCCCATTGCTAATTCTCGTTTTTCTTCCATTAAACCATCCCTAACCATCCAAAATACACCTTAATTAATCCCCCATTAATTCGTTCTCCACCATCCATACATACAAAATAGTTAAAACTTTAATCCTAACTAGCATTTCCTTCATTATTCTTTTCATATTTTTGATTTCATTCCTGTAATTTTATTATCAATTTATCTATTTGGTTACGTGAGTTTATTCTATACATCATGTAGCCATTCCTAACCATATGATTCTTTTTATGGAAGATACAAAAGTGGTGGTAGAGGTTGTAGGCGAACTGAAGATTATTGAGCCAACTGCTGAACAAACTCTATGATGGAGATGAATTTGTCCTTGAGATAGGTGTAGAAATAATCCTTGAAGCATGAGTGATGAGAATTTTGGACCATTTCAAGCTATAATTTTTTTTTAAAGATTGCAATTATTATATTGCTACAACATAAGTCTTCCAACACATAATCACATAAAGGCCACCTAAACTACCCTCTCAGAATACTCACAAGCTACTCCGAGTTCAAAATATTTAGTGTAGAATCCTTTAAAGTAAAAAAAAAAAGACATTTAAACCAAATATATAATACCAACTTTTAACACCCTAATTTTAGGATCAAAATTTGAAGCTATAGATTTTGTGGAAGCGAAGACCAAAACAAGAGTGCTACCACTAGAGTGAGAATGAATCTGGTCACCATGCCATTCTCAAGCTAAGGGCAAAAATAAACCAATTCATAAAAAGTCACGAAATATGTATGATAGCAGAAGTAATATGATATAACAAGATTATTATGTGGAAATCACTTCTATACCTTGATCGAAGGAAATAAGGGTTTAATACAGATTGATCATGTCTCACCCTATCTTTTTGTGGTTGTTATTGAATATTTCACACGCATGATGAAAATCTTATGGCTTGACCCTGGTTTTAAAGGGCCTCCCCATTGCAAATTTTTTAAAATTGTCAATATTTTCTTTTGTGTGGATGATATGTTGTTATATTATTGTGGAAATCCTTCAATTTGTATAATACCTAATGTGTAAGTTTAAGTAATTCACTCTACAATCAAGGTTGACTATAAGTCCTTAGAAAAGTGGAGCTTATTTTGGAGGGGTTACACAACATGTTCAAGATAATGTATTACATTTTTTGAACTTTCCATAGAGTTCCTTATTGTTTAACTATCCAAGCATCCCTATTGATGGAACTTGGTTAAACATTCACTATATGACCATCTTAAATAAGACAACTAAGTTGTTTTCCTATGCTAAGAGGCTTCAGTTTTTACACTCAATGATATTTGGGATACAAATGTACTAGAGTCAATTATTTTTGCTATCTAAAAGAGTAATCACACGCTTGTAGTAGCTTGTAGGAATTTTCTTTAGATAGGTAACACTTCTTGTAACAAGAAGGCTCCTATTTATTGGTCTACTTGTTATTTTCCAAAGAAGAAGAAGAAGAATAAGGCATTGACATCATTGACATTACACGATGGAATGAATTTGCCCTTTGTAAACATCTTTGGAATCATGCTTAGGAAAAAAGACACTTTATGGATTTAGTGAATTCATATTCAATTAATAAAAAAAATATGAATCCATTTAGGCCTATAAGACTCGTGTAGTGGCTTTGTGGCTTCTTAGATGCATTATGGGTTTATGATCCATCATCCATCCCATATTATCAAACATGCAATATTATATAACCTAAACTATGAAAGGTGTTTTTGCTAAGCTGAGATGTAGTGGCCCAAATGTTATATGGTGGGAAACCATTTAGCAAAATCTTATTAATCCTAATCACCAATTCATTAGAGGTTAGTTTCTTAGGGGAGACTAGCCATTAAGGACAGAGTGAGTAAGTTTATTCCACTAAATGACAAATACTGTGTGTTTTGCTTAGAAGCAAAGGTAACGAATCACCTATTTGTTACTTGTTCATTCATGGGGCAGGCCATGAAAGCTATAAATTGGCTTGCAAGAACAAAAGAGACTAATCATAATGTGGATAATATGTTGAGGCAATTCAAGTTCATGCATGGTAGATTGAAGCCTAAGGTGCATCTTCTTCAGGGCCTGATTGTAACCTTTGTGTATGAGATTTGGAGAGCTATGAATAGCAAAGTCTTTAATGTTTCTCTTGTAATTAGTCTACAACGATAAGGTCCATAGCTTCTAGTATTGCTCATAGATGTTTACATGGCCATGTGCATGCTACGTTTAGTAGTCATCTTTATGTGATTGATGATTTTGGAAGCTTGGTTTGTGTTGTTTCCTAGTATCGAAGAAATAAAATACCATTTCAAAAAATATGTTGTGAATATCAACTCCTAAAAATATAACAGAATAGAAAGGGACACAAGAGTTTTAAGTATGTGGGTCAGAAAAGATCCCCAAGGCACCATGGGATAGTCTTACGCAAAATCTCCACCCATATAAAATCATTCATGCCCAAACACATCATAATACAGATTAATGCCATCTTCACCAGGTACCTACAACAAGTCATCTGTAAGTGTAATGTCAACAACAAGGCCACCCCTATAGAGGCAACATACAACATATAGGGCATTTTAGTTAATGTCATACAACATGTAAAGCATAGAAACATGTTATGTTTGAAGAATCACAATCAATCTAAGGAACAAACCCGATTATACTTATATATTCCATAATCCATACTTAGTCCATAACAAGTACCATGGTCATAATAATCCCGTATTCAAATAAGTACACTCTCTACCAACTCATCTCAAATATAGGTAAATTTTCTATCACCAACTAGCCTACTATAGATAACCTTCACATCTTAAATAATAGTGGAGTAAGACCACTAGCCACCAGGTGGCCGAATATAGAAAAAAACACATCTCAAATAAAGATGGATTAAAATCACAAATTGGTCCAATATAGATAGCCAAAAAAATAACTCAAATAATAAGTTGAATTAAAATCACTAGCTGACAAAATACAAAATAGGTAACATAACTCAAATAAAAGTATACCAAAAT
Organism: Tamarix austromongolica; assembly: GCA_039764185.1. Taxonomy (NCBI): domain Eukaryota; kingdom Viridiplantae; phylum Streptophyta; class Magnoliopsida; order Caryophyllales; family Tamaricaceae; genus Tamarix; species Tamarix austromongolica. Next base: position 16,833,175 of record CM077810.1, read on the forward strand.
CACCAATTGACTTAATATGGATAGCCAATATAACTCACACAAATATGGACTAAAAACCCTAAAAAACCTAATATATATATAATTAGCACAACTTAGAAATTAATCCAATATAGATAGCTAACAAAACTCAGATAATAAGATGGGCTAAAATCACTAGCTGACATAATACAAATAGGTAACATAACTCAAATAAAAGTGTATTAAAACCACTAATTGGTCTAGTATGGATATCCAATATAACTGAAATAAATATGTATTGAAATCATTAACTAACCTAATATATAAAATTAGCACAACTTAGAAATGGTGGACTAAAACCACCAATTAACTTAATATATATAGCTAACACAACTCAAATAATGGTGGACTAGAACTAATAGTTGATCTACTAAGGGAAATTAGTACAAAGTTCCACTATCTTCCACTTAAATCAAGCATATCTTTTTCAAGGACAACACTTTATCTTATTTTACGCATTCATGCTTAAATAGTGTACTAATACATTAAACATTATTCATGTAAGGAAAATTCCAAATAAGTAAGTTAGCCATTGACGTCAAACTTCAAAAAAAGTCACCAAAAGTTCTAGGTAAATTATTCAATTGGTCCCACAAACTAGTGGATTAGTATAGGAACAAACTAAGAAAAAACAATGAAACGTAGAAAAACACTCAACTAGTGCCATCAATTAACTGGTTCCATGACAAACCACCATACCAACTGTAACACCCCAAAATTCACTAATTTTGGTAGGAGGGAATCTAATATTATTCTCAACGAAAAGATAAGCTAAAGATGAAAACCCTAATCTTAGCATAAATTAGGAAATAATAGTATTTTTGGTAGGAGGGAATCTAATAGTTAGTTTTCCCCTCTTATTAATATATGGAAAATTGATTTGGGGTGTGAGGAAGGTAATGGAAGTGTTGTTTGGGTGTTTCAACACTTTGGATGAAAGATAGTATGTGGGACAGTATAAGGGTGCATAGGAGACAAAGCTAGGGTTTAGTGTGGCTAGCTAAGGTTTAGTGTGGCTACTTAGGGTTTCATGGTCACACATGTACTTAGTGATTAAAGTATAATGATGAGGGTAGAATCTATGGATTGTGATGTGTGGAGTGTTAAAATGATTTGGGTTATGTGAGGTGGAGTAGGATGGGCTGCTTAGGCTTAAATTAGGGTTTCGGAATAAAACCCTAGAGTGCGACAGTGAGTGGACTTGGAAGTGTAAGGTAGTGAGCCTTAACCCACCTACATGGGAGATGGGCTCTAGTGTGAGTTAGGGTAAGGAGGAAAGAATGTTGGGCCAAGTTAGGAGGTGCATGATTCTTATGATGTGAGACAGTTCCTTTTGGAGGATAAGCGTAGAGGGAGTTAGTCATGCATGTCTAGGGTTAAAATTCTAAATAAGACACTTAAGACATTAATCATATAAAGTGAAAGATTACTGAGTCGGGTCCAAGCTGATCCACCGACTAGGAATAGTGGTTAGGGTGTTCCACCCTATATGTGACCGATCCACCGGCTAATAATAGTGGTCAGGAGCTTTATGCCCTGTGTGTTTCTGGCCCATCGACTATAATAGTGCAGGATCCTAAGCTCGATAAACTAAACTTGAGTTTGCTAAAACACATAAAAGACACTAAGTACTTACAGTGGAACACCATGCGAGCAAGAGCCAAACCGATCCACCGGTAAGGAATAGTGGTTAGGGCGTCTAGCCCTATATATGATCGATCCACCGGCTAATAATAGTGTTCAAGTGCATTGTGTCCTATGTGTTTTCCGGTCCACCGGCTATAATAGTGGGGTTCCCGTACTCGCATAGATTTGATAAAGAGCATGGTGTGAAACGAGTATCGATAAGAAATTAATTAATAAATTAATCTGAACTATAAATGGCATTTATTTATTATTTATCTAAAGTGATTGTATGCTGTTTTATTATCCTTCTTGGATTATGTGCTTTTATGTGTTAGCCTTAGTGCACGGTTACCTTACTCAGTACGTAGTGTACTAATCACCCCTCTTTATGGGTACCGCTCATTCCCATGAGCAGAATGCCCTTCTGACTTTGTGTAGGTGGGTAATGCATATTTCGATGCCTTTGATATTCATGAGGCATCAGGTGGAGCTGAGTGTTGAGCATGTGTTTGGATCGAAGACCGGGAGCGGCGTCACTGGATCTCTCTCTATGTTATTTCAATCCCTTATGTTATTTCTTTTATGTATTGGATTTTCCAAAATTAAACTTTATCGTGTAGACATTATTCCTTTCAAGGAACTTTGATTTTGTACTTTGGATTATGTAAATTTCTTACGCGTACTCTAATCTCTATACTATGCCACTTCTGTTTTTTTTTTTCTTTATGAACGCTTGGTTTAAGTATTAAATTAAGTTTGACAATAATCCTTTCTAGCCTTAGCACTTAGTACTGGAACGGTGGGAGTGAACCGGTTTGGTATTAAGTGTGGCGGTAGCATTCCCGAAATTTACAGGTTCTAAATTTATTGCTTCCATTATATATATATATATATATATATATATATATAGTGAATTTTGGGGTGTTACAATCTTGATATTAGAATTTATATTAGGTTAAAATAGTAAGTAATCAAGATTAATATTGGGCAAAATTTTGGTGTATTAGAGGGTGAGGGTGGAGTTTGAGGCTTATTTTATCTTGGCTAAAATCTCAAATTCAAGACCAAGGTTTCTAACATCTCTTCATAGTCTATCATTTCACTTCTTTCATTTTATGTACTTATGATATTCAATAAATTGCTATCTAATCTTTATGTGTATGTAATCAAGGTCTGTAAGAGGAGTGCCTATTTCTTTGTGCTTGGAAGCTTGGTTTGGTAACACTACTAACCTTTAGAAATAGGGTTTTGTGCTAAGTATGATGGTAACACCCATTAAATTATGTTAATGATTACGCAAAAAGATAAAAAAAATCTTAGTAGTAAATTACACCACCCTTACACGGGTCATGTGTACTTACCTAGAGAGCTTTCAAGATTGATCATTACCCCCTTAGATCAAGATAATCTGATTATAGCGTGTTTTTTACTCACTCACACACTTTGAAGAAAAAATTTCTCGGAGGTCACCCATCCTTAGACTTCTCCAACCTAAACATGCTTAACTATAGAGTTCTCTAATGATGGATTTCTGAAAAGGAAGGTGCATCTTTTTGATATAATTAATCTTATCAATCTTTTTGAGACTCTACCATCAACCAATAATTTGGAATATTACATACACCCCCACTTAAAGAATGCAACATTCTTTTTGAGCCTTCACCACAGATTGTCTCAATACAGTCCATCCCTAGAATTATCTCGCTAGACGGCTGACAGGCTTCACCATGTTGGTTACATGTAGTTCTCTAAAGAGCTTTTGAGATTAATTCTGAAAAGGAAGGCACACCTTATTGATATAGGTAGTCTTATAAAAATTTTAAGCCTCTACCACCAACCATTAATTTGGATTTTTACAACTAAGTTTGGCTTGTTTGGGACAAAAAATTCAATTCAGCTAAGTTAAATTTAAGCTCAAATGAGGCTCACAAATGGATTGGCTAGGATCACTTTAGATGAACAAAATAAGTTGGCTCATTTATATTTAATAGCAATTTGGCTCATTTACAAGTTCATTTGACTCAACTCATTTAGTTCTTTTTTTCACATGAGCCAATTTAGCTCATTTAAGAAATAAGCTTGACTCAAGAAAGAATGACTCATTAAAGAGCTCAAATGGCTCATTAAAGTATCAAATGACTCATTATTATTTAAAAAAAAAAGAAATTTTACATACCATTTGTCATCATTGGTGCATGATAAAATATCAAAATTCCAAAATCAAAGAAGAATTTCCAAAACATTCTAAATACAACTAGATAATATTTAATGGGAGAAATCTAAAATAAATAATTCAGTTGCCAAGTTGTATTTGGATGGTACATAATAATTACGTACATTAAATAACAAAATTGAGTGACAACCCATGAATAAAATTTCTAGTGGATCTCAAATTCCTAAGGACACAATTAGGCACCCAATGAATAGTATCATCCAATGAACTACTTATTTTAAAATAATCTAAATTCAATCTTTATTGATTTATTTCCTTTCAAGTTTAAGTTTATGCATGTTTGAAACTAGGAAACAAGGCTTAAGCCAAGCAATGAATAATACTTTTGGTTTTCATTTTATTTTATTTAATTTTTTTCTTTCATAATAACCATTGTTAGTTTCATATACTAAAACTATAACTTTATTAACAACTATATTCCATTAAGTTCTTAATTATTCAATCATCCATCCTATTAGTGTACTAACTTATACTAAATGACTATAAATAATTATAGTAATGGAAATATAATAGTCAAAGTCAAAAGAAGAACATGCAAATGCATCTAGATGTATGAACCAATCATGTTGAAGGAACTTATTTTTTTTTCAATGAATATATTCAGATCCCATATCAAAGACTAAACAAACAAATAGCAAAAGGTATATCCAAGCTAAAAAAAATACTATCTAATAGAAAATGGTAGGTAAAAAATACACAAAACAAACTTGGATCAATAATCTGAGAGAGCTCCAAAAAAAAATAGGATAGCCTCAAAGAAACCCTCAACTATAGCTTGAACCTTACAATAAAGAAAATTAGCTATGGATGGGGTTTCAAGATGTGTGTGTGTGTGGGTGTGTGTGCGGGTGCACGCATGTGCATGTGAATGTTTTGATGAATGACTGTATGGGGTATGATTGTGATCAATTGAACACAAACTAACTCATATAGGGAATCAATTGAGGAATCAAACTTGGATCTTGAAATTGCATCCCATCTTCAATATTCTACATGGATAAATATTAAAACATCAATTTAACCTTATAAAATATTATTCTCAACGAAAAGATAAGCTAAAGACAATCTTATCCAAAAAATTCTGATTTTATTTTATGACAAATGGTACATATAATGAAATCTTATCCAAAAATGTCTGATTTTATTCTTAATTCCTAAATAAAGTTTTGTGGTGTAACATATTTCATCAACCACTCATAAAGACCATAACTACTCTTGAAATTCCTCCTCCATTCATTCCCTTATCTAATTCTCATCTAATAGTAACTGTTTCTCAAATCGATTTTAGAGAATATCCTTGATCCATATACCTCATCTAACATATCATCCAAAATCTATACTTTATTATGAATTTTTTGAACACCCTTAAATCAACACACATCCCCAACACCGCATACCTCTTAGGAACTAACAAAGATGAAACACGACACTAACTCATCTTTTCTCTCACATAGCCCTTATAGAGTAATTGTTGGAATTATCTCTAAAGCTTCTTTACCTCCTTGAGATTACATCGATATGCTACTTTTTTTTTAGAACAAAAGCTTCAGGCTTGTTATGAATGGAATGCTCTATCTCTTTAATGGAGGTAATCAATATGGTAACCCTTCCGAAAACAAATCAAAAAATTATTCTAAAAGGTTTATGAAATTCAATTATAGTTTTCCATATTCCCCTTGTTATATTTATTCTTTCACTGCCAAATCATAAAATAAAATAAAAATCTTATTCTTTGATGAAATTCTCCATTTCTTGATCTTGAAGGAACAAAATTTTGAATTTAGCCTTCACTTATGGATTCTTGAATCGATTCCCTTTGCCTTTGTTAAGATATTCTAAGGAATAGGATCTCAGGTGCTTGGTGGTCCTCATGATAAGCTTCTTCACTATCACTTTCATTGTTACATTGGTGCACAAACCACTATCAATGATGATCTTTCCCACCTTGTCTCCCACCTCATACTTGATATTGAAAATTTTATCTTTTTCAGTGGAAGATGACCACTAATGCACTTTTAGAATCTTTTGCATGATACAACATTCTTGGCCTTCTTCACCATATGATCACTACAAGAATAAAGAAAAATAGTAACAATAAAAATATTCAATACTAAGGAATTGTTTGTTGGTAATAAGTTTTACTGATGATATTTTATCAATATTAAATCATCGATACAAGTGGGTCGGTAATAAGGTGTAACATCGACAATAAATTTTTGGGATTTAAGCTTATTACCTTCATCGATGATGCAAAATGATAGTTTTTTTTTTAATAAAAATCTTTCTTAATTTTGATGATTAAAATTTTAAATTTGAAAAATAGTTTGAATTCTAAAAAATTATTACTGACGAGTTTTCATATTATTGACAATATGGGGAACTTATTACTAATGATAAATCATCGGCATTAAGCCTTATTATTGAAAATATTTATTATAAATTTTAAAAAAATTGTATTAAAAACCATGTTACCAACAACTTATCCTTGGTAATAAAATGATTAATGATGATTTTCTAAGGGCTAGAAGTTTTGGAAAACCTTATTATCAATGATTTATCATTAGTAATTTCCTTTGGGAAATATTAAATAAAATAAAAAATAAGGTTTCGGAAATATTTCCTAAATAAAATTTTAAAGAACAATGTTTTCATAAAAATGTAATTTACAAATAAAACATATTATTGTTATATTTCACTTGTCAATGCTAGCGTAAAACCTAAAAAATATTTTCATCATCTTCATCTTGATCTTGATTAGATGGAGGAGGTAGAGGACCTTGATCCTATGTAGCCACAGAAGCTCTCATTTGTATTAATTCTTCCTTTCGAGGCTCAAATGTTGCTTGTTATTGGGCTATAATCTTGCTCATTCATTTTTGGTTTTACTCTACTTGAGACTTCCATCATTATTCTTCTAGTAGATTAGTATACATCCAACTCATGCAAGATGCTACAACACTAGAGCCCTCCCCAAAACGATTTCATATCACACCATTTCTTTGACCTAGATGACTACCTAAGACATCATTGAGTACTGGTTATTCATCAATTTTTAGAGGTGTAGGATCATCATCAACAACACTACAAGAAGCCATTTGTGACAAGGTCCCTTCTTGTTTTCTTAACCTTTTATTCTATATATATAAGTAAAAGTTATATATATTATAAGGAATGTTAATAATATTATAAGTAATTACATATAACTAATTTACAAAATTCTCCTCAACTTGGGGAGTGATCCATTTGTTATTATTAAAATGCATCTCTCTCTATATGTCTCAACCATAGATAATTTTTGTTTTTTATATTGACATATATTTAAGAAAAAAGTAAAAAAATTACAATACATTACATGATAAAAAATTAAGAATCTAAAACCCAAAAATACCTTCTGATAGTGATATTGTGATAAGGCATGTGTACCATTATAGGAGGAGTGGTATGGTTTTCCCTATTAGCATCATTTTTGTTTATCAAAGCCTTCACTAACAAAATATTAAATTGTTTAGGTTCTTCATATGTAATTTTATTCAAATTGTATACCAAAATTTAATATTACCTTTAAAACTTCTGAATTCCATAGATTGATATATCCTTGCCACACATCTAGCTCAAAAAAAGAATGCCTATAATTATTGTCTTCTCATCAATCCATGATCATATTTACAATCTTTGTATTAATTAGCCATCATTTGATAAATATCTAATTCAATCCTAGGCTATGAAGAATTTTCCATCCATGCTAATTACATAACCTAATTTAATGTCTAACATAATGAGATAAGAATTAAACACATAATCTAACAAATATTAATAAATCTAACAAACTCACCAAAATAATAAAACTTGCATATCACCAAATTTAATGTCTATTAACATGATACCTTTAAAAGCATACATACATACTAAAATACCAGTCAACATATATATTAATAACAAAATAAACTAAAATATTTATTATACTCTAACATTTTAATATTTTTTTTCTAATATAGCATGCTTAGTAATAAATAAATATAATAATCTAAATACACACATAATCTAACTATAACAATCTAACAACTTAATTATACATAATCTAATTAATCAATTATACAAAACCTAACTATAATAATCTAATAATATAATTATAAAAATATAATTAAAATAATGTAATTAACCAATCATACCCTAACTATAATAATCTAATTTAGAAAATTATTTCAATTTAAATAATATAAAAAATTAACATAAGATAAATAAATACATAATAATTGTTCCAAATTAATAATACGGTGGTGCTCGATGATGGCATGGTGGTGCTCAACGATGGTATAGTGGTGATACTCTAAATTACACCTAAAAAATAATAATTAGATAATCTTAGGAAAAAATACATAAGAAATAGAGATTGGATTAAAACAAACCTTCAAAAAGGTAAAATTTTGTGGAAAAAGTTGAAATAGAAGACCAAAAAAATGGCAAAAATTTTCACCTATAAAAGAATGGTCAAATGAAAGTTGAAGAAGAAGAGGGCAAATGAGGAGCTAGGGTTCGTGGGTTGGATTATAACATACCCTTAATAATGATAATCACAACTATTGGCATTAAGTTTCTAACAGTTTTTATTAAGGGTAAATAAATTAGATGACATCATTTAGATCACATTAAATAAATTTAAAACACTAATTATCGACGATTAATCTTTGGTATTAAGAGAAAATCATTGATATTAAGCATTTCATTGTTACTCCCCATTCCTTGGCATCATTTTTCCCTCTTATTTGTATCAACCAAATATCACTCACTTATTACTGATGATCAATCGTCAGTATTAAGTAAAATATCATTGGTATTAAAATCTTAATTTCCACTCCCCTTCCCTTAGCGATAATTTTTCATCTATGGAATTTTGATGAATTATATTCTTTATTACCTATGATCTTATTATCCGTATTAAGAAATAACTAATCGGTATTTATTTCCCAAAGATTTTAATGAAAATTTTTGGGGGAAATTTTGGCACTAGTTAACACCAACAATATTTATCGTTGATATTAAGTCTTTTCCTGCCAATATTTTGGACAAAAATATATTTTTCCTCTGATCTAATACCAATGAATAATCATCTTTTTAAGACTTAACACCACTGATTGATTATCTTTGGTGTTAATCATTTTTCTTGTAGTGCTACACTATCATTCTCTTCATCCTCTAGCTCGATCTCGTCATCACTACATGACTCCAAGCTAGAAATTTCTCTCAATGTGAAAGCTATTTGATTGGGAAAATCTACTGCAAGGTGATCATAGCCTATCCTAATTGCTCAAATTCTCAAACCATACTTTAGAAAACTTTTTGAGTTGCAAAAGAACTAATGTATATCATCTATCATCATTTAGCTCTTTGAACTCAAAAATTACCTCCATCGTTATATGCAAATCTAGGCAGGTCTCAGGATAAATATTATTTCAAATGTGGGAAGATAAAATTGAAGTCCCTTATCTACATTATCATGCGGTCATCTTGCACTTGAATCAACCTTCCAATTGTTGTCAACACTCTCCTCTTCATCATAATCAAATCAATTTCCTCCATGCGTGGTGTTTGGTGTAGCGTTCCTTGTGGCCTTCATCCTACACCAAATCCGCCTTGATTTAAAGTGTCCACATGATTAGAGAGTCTAAATTCAAATCTAGACAATATTTCATTATCCCTCTTAATGTTTCTAGTTATTGCTTAAGTAAGTAGTTGAATTTGAGTTTCCAATGAATCATTCTATCATCATTTTCCATGTTTAAGTTTTTTTTTGATATATATGTGTCAATTAATTAAAAATATATATCTTATATAATTTAGGAAAAAATTCCTTCATCTTGGAGGATTTTTTATGATTTCTTGATGAAGTCTTGGTTAAATCCTATAATAATCTTGATAGAAGATGTTGAATATGTGAGGAAAAACTCAAGATTTGTATATATAAATTTTGATATGTAATATGGATGAATAAAAAAGGATTTGATACCAATTTTGATTCATTTTGGAATAAAATACAACCAAAAACAAGTAATTTACACAAGCCATGCAAGAAACAATCAAGATAGTATATAAATTTGGGAAGGACTTCAGTGATTAGAGTTTATATTGAGGTTTAAGGTTTTGGTTAGATTTAGGGTTTGGTAAGTGATTGGATAAGGCTTTTAATGGTGATTTTATGACCAATTGTTATCTTAATTATGGAAGGTCAATTCATTTTTAATAGTACAATTAATGGGGTTGAAATTGTTGGTGTAAGAAAGGGTATTAAGGTTAGGGTTTTGAAGGAATCTATTTTTGGGGTTTGTATGTGTGGATTAAGATGGATGATTATGGGAATGATTTGAGGGGTAGTTAATGGATATTATTTGGTTGATTATGGGAGCTAAATCTTGGGTCAATATTGGTAATTAAAGTGAGAAGTATCGTGGTTATGGATAGGCGTAAGGGTTAAGGTTTCAAGAGGTTGATTGGTTAAAGATGAATATATGTGTGCATATGAACGTTTGGATATTCAATTACATGGTATATGAATGTGTCAAATTGAATAAAAAATAAATCACTCAAATGACACAAAAACCAAGTATAGAAAATTGAATTGTGAATCATAGAGAAATCAGAAATCAAGAACAAAATCACCTAGATAACCGATTGAAGAATCAAACATGGATCTTGAAATAGCATCCCACCTTTAATGTTTTATATGGATGAATTTTAATACATCGATTAATCCTTATTAAATATGATTTTGCGTGAAAATATAAGTTAAAACTAAAAGAGAAAAATAATGCAAAAATCTAGACTAAATTTGAAACACTCAAACTAAATCAAAAGATAAAACTTGCAAGTAACAAGATAAAGATTCTAATATTTTAACAGCAACTAACTAAATACAAATTGTAACTCATATTAAATGGCCATAGCATGTACAAATCATGTATCTTTAGTAAAATTTTCAATAATGATAATTATAGACTAAATATGATTTAATAATTTATACAAATTATTGGAGAGGGGTTAAGTCCCGCCTAGGTCCATAATTAAGCAAGTATTAATCTTATTAGGACCAATGTTATTATCTTGGTCAAGCTCTTTCACGAAAACCAAACTAATGGGCTCTAATATTAAATAAGTTAAGCCATGGCTTGCATAATTTTTAGGATATGTCCCTACATGAGTTAGGCATTTGGGAGTTAGGATTAAAGGAATTGATTTGAGAATTAAGAAAGAGTGTGAGTGAGGAGATCTAAAAGAGGGTTGAGTGTAATAGTGAGAAGGGGTGTTAGGGGTTTCTCTTTTCTTTTTAGTGCAAGGGGTGTTGGGTTTTATGTTTTATTTAGGTGAGTTCCATACGTCTTCACTAAAACTCCGAATTTTATTAATTTATATCCCAAATCACATAAAATGTTAGTAAAGTATTAGTATATTTATAAACAAGCCAACCCGCAAGCTTGCAAATGATTTGGCTCTACAAGTTGAGCCTTCATTAGCTCATTTAATAAATGAGCGTAAAAATATTTCTTGGGCTTACCTTGTTTAGTCGAATGAAGGCACCAAATCAAGCTCTTAATAAGCGAACTCTATTTTCTTAAAGAGAGTTTTAAACTTACAAAACCTAATGGATCAAATCAGTTAAAATGGATGATTATGGTAAAAAAAAAATATGGTTACATTACTTAATAGGCTTTAAGCTAAAATTAATATGGTCACCTAATATGACCTTAATTAATATTCATCATTTTTTTAAAACACGTATTAATCATATCTTCAAGCTCCAAACTAACGTATCTTATGGCTATGTAATAATTTGATATTTGAAAATTTGATCCGATGAAATATTTGCTCCATTTTTTGACCAAATTATCCAAAACTTGATAAAATATTTAATTTTTTAGCACATTGTACCATATTTGGAATTTATTATATTGTATTTAAAAATATTATACTATTTTTTGATATACGAAAGTATATTTTACTATATTTTTAAAATCTGCTCACATCAAACTCGAGTAGAAGGCAACACCACTTGCTGACGAAGGTGGTGAATGGTGAGGAAAAAGAGAGTGCGGGCAACGCAGTAGGCCAACAGAGTTAGACGGCAGTCAAGGTTGAGCAATATGGTGTCAAATGTTCAAATATTTAAGGATAAGCTACAGGCAGAGGTTAGGAGTCAAGATTATGGGTCGTAACTTATGAGTGTGAGGGAAAATATTAGACGGGTTAAAAACCTTGCTAGAAAAAAATAAGAGGGAATAAATACATTAATTCAACGTATTATAAATAATAATAATAATAATAATAATAATAATAATAATAATAATAATATATTAATTAATTTAAGGTTGTTTTAGGTCTGATTATATCATATTGATCACCATTTTTGAATAGAAGAGTATAGATTTATAAGTGACATACTTAATTATATATTAAACTTGAATAATTTGAAATTATAATATTAGATGTTGAACTTTCACTAACTCTGATATTTTTTACATAAATAAACTAAGCTTATTGTAGTTATATAACTTTTCTTTAATTATTTTAGTAAATTATTAGTTAAAAAGTACACGTTTATATATATACTAGTTGCATTTTTCCGTGCAATGCACGGGTAGTGTATTAATTATTTATATATTATTATCTAAGAGATGAATAGTTTAAATTTTTAATTAATATACAGGAGATGAATAGTTGGTTGTATATGTTTAAGTAATTAATTAATAAAATACTTAATTAATACTTGATTAATATGTATTGTTCGACATATGTGCTGTAGATGAATAGTTATATGTATTTGTTGCATGTAGGAAATGAATAGTTGTGTTGTATTAATGACAGAAGATGAATAGTTATATGAATTTGCTGTTCACATGAGATGAATAGTTGCATTCATATGTTCATTTATTTGATAATTCAATTAATATGCAGAAGATGAATAATTGGTTGTACATATTCAAGTAATTAATTAAGAAAATACTTGATTAATATGTGTTGTTCGACATATGTGCAGCAGATGAATAGTTACATTCATATATTCAGTAGTTTTACAACTCAATTAATACGCAGGAGATGAATAGTTGGTTGCATATTTTTAGATAATTAATTAAGAAAATTCTTGATTAATATGTGTTATTCGTTATATGTGCAATAGATGAATATCTCAATTAATACGCAAGAGATGAATATCATTTTGTTGTTATGCAGCGTAGGAGATGAATAGTTTGACAAATCAATTAATACGCAGGTATATTTCATCATTTATTTGACCTTATTAATTAGTAATAATATATGGCAGTAAAAATATATGATTAATAATAATAGGTATAGTTTACGCGGAAAAATTTGTCTGTATATTGTCTGCCAAACAACTCTGTTTTTATATAATAACCAACATTGTAGTTCTGTTATTAGTTTTTTTTAATAATAATTATATTATTAATCATGATAATATTCATAATAGTAATAATCAATTATATTAATATTCATTATTATCATAATAATAATTATAATTATTATATTATAAATTATGATAATAGTAATTATCAAAATTATATAAATAATTATATTAATAGTTATAATTATTATAGTTATTTTAATAATAATAGTCATATTATTAATAATAAATAATAAAATTATTATTATAAACAATTATTATTATTATTATTATTATTATTATTATTATTATTATTATTATTATTATTATTATTATTATTATTATCATCATTATTATTATTATTATCATCGTCATATTTGATTAATGTTGATCTAACCTTAAAAAAAAGAAAAAAAATAATACTTCATTAAAATTAGTTATATGTATTTGCTAGTTGCATTGTATTAATGGCAGTAGATGTATATTTGTTGGTCGACTGGTTTATGCACTTTATTTGGTATATTAATTATTTATCAATTATTTATATATTAATATGTAGGATATGAATAGTTTGACAATTAAATTAATACACAAGAAATTAATATTTGACTGCATATGTTCAGGTAATTAATTTTAAAAATATTTGATTAGAAAATATTTGATTAATACTTTATTAAAATTAGTTATTCGAGATATGTACAACAAATGAATAGTTATATGTATTTGCTGCACATAGGAGATAAATAGCTGCATTGTATTAATGGATATATGCATGTGAAGCATATGAATATGCACTTTGGTATATTAATTATTTATATATTAATATGCAAGAGATGAATAGGCTGACAATTCAATTAATACGCAGGAAATGAATAGTTTTCTACATATGTTCGGATAATTAATAAAGAAAATATTTGATTAGAAAATATATAGTTAATACTTTATTAAAATTAATTGTTTGGCATATGTGCAGCAAATGAATAGTTATATACATTTAATGCATATAGGAGATGAATAGTCGCACTATATTAATAAATAGTTATATGAATTATTCCATCTTATTAATTAGCAATAACAATAATTAGTAATAATATATAGCAACAATAATTTATGATTAGTAATACTGGATATAGTTTAGGCGGAAAAATTTGTCTGTATATTGTCTGCTAGACAACTCTGTTTTTATATATATATAGATTGTAATGTCTAGGTCATCATCATAGTTGCAATATACATATATCAATCTCAATTCTATTCACTAATTGATCTATACACATTTGGGATTCTAATTAATAATTATTTAATCCTTTTCATTCAATATGATTGAAATATAATAGTGAAAGGATATTTAGAATTAATAAACATATATAGTAACAATTTACTATATATAGAAATGAGTACAAGTTATATGATATCCGACATGAAGTAACAATTTAAAATTAGCAAGCTTTGCAACCCAATGGTAAGATTAAACATGATAAACATTGTTTAGAATAACTCTACTCTAATTGTAATATCCCAAATTTTAGCTAACCCAATCCCATATAAATTATACCTTAATCCAATTCTAATCTCAAGAAATTTTTTTTTTTAGCCTTACCCTAATTCTTTCATCCCAAAATATTAATCTAATCCTAATTTTTGACCCAAAATATTTATATTTCTTAACCTAACTATAATCCTAGTTGATTTATATCTTTAATTTTACTAAATTTAGCTAATCAAAATTTGATCTAAATCTTAACCCCGTCCTTTTCCTTCCTTTTCTTTTCCCCTGCACCTTTTTGTTGTGGTGTGAGCGTTTTTTTTTTCTTCTTCTGCCATGGTCAACCATCACCTTATCTCCGTTGAACTTTTTGTCCATCTTCCCTACCATTCCTCGTGCCCTTACTCTTCTTCTTCTCTACCGATCATCATCATCATCATCCTCTACGTTTCTCTCTTATGCATGCCTCCCTCTCCTCTGCCAATCTTCATACTTCACGTTACCTCACACACACACACTACTTTCTCAATCACTCTCTCCCTCATTTCTTTTCCCTCCATTTTTTGTCAACCATCACCAACTCCGCACCATCCCCTTTTTATTTTGTTCTTTTTTTCTTTCTTTCTTCTTCTCCTCCCTTCTCCCTGTCTCTGTTCCATCAAACTAGCACCACCACTCCACCATCGCCCGTGCAGCACCCGGCTACCACCACTTTCCCCTTCAAACAACGAGCTCCACCACCTCATTAGTGCCCCTCATCGTTGTTGCCATTACCGCCCCATGCGACTTCTTTTTCCCTCCTCATCGTGCTCTATTTTAAGTTTTGTTGAGGTGCATGCCCATGCCCCCTCTCACGGCCTAACTGTGCCCTCTCATAAGTTCTCATGCACGCTTTCACACCCTCGCACACCCCAACTATTCCTTTCTCGCATGACATGTGCACACCCCTTGCACAACCGTGTACTTCTATTATATTTTTCTTCTCACACGCTCGTGCGCCTCATGCATAGCTAGCCCATGCATGCTCGACCTTCTCGGCTCGTCCACCCTTGTACGATCGTGCTTCACTCGTGGTAGTCCTTTATCCAGCATTTTTGTTGCGATTTGTCCCATTTCCTTTTCCTAGTTGTTCTCTAACCTTTTTCCCCATTTAATTTTAGTTAATTTTGGCTTATTGCTATGTTATATTATATGCTAATATATGTGTTGGTTGTGTTAATGTAAGAGGTAAACAATACCCTTCTAACTAAGATATCAGATCAGGTGGTAACACATAAAGTTTGTTATGTGCTTAGCCTATGATTGGTGCCTCATTTTCAAAGGAATATATGTATTCATTATACATTGGAATTTTTTTAATGGAAATGCAAGTGTTATGATTAGGCATGAACTTAAATAGTATAATTGTAAATAATTAGCATGTGTTTGACATATTATTTGATTGATAATATACGTATTTGTGTTTTGTTGAATGATTTACGTATACATGCCCAGAGTTTTGTTAGAGTTTGAAACCTTACAACAATATAATATAACATGATACATGTACCATGAGTATTTTTGCATGGTAGATAGGGTTGAAATAAATAGCATAACACATGCATGCATGATTAGGGTTAGTATGTAGTAATTTTTATTTGCATGTTCTAGAGTTGAGGTGTTTCCCTGCATGCATTGAGATGTTAATTTCCCTATTTAATGACATATTATGCTATATATTTATACGTATGTGTTGCATGAAATATATGTTACATTAGAAATGCATGATTAAGGTTGTAAACATAACTCACTAAATGTATGGAAAGTGGAAAATATAGCAAGTCGCTAAGACATAAAGATTATTCACATGCTAAAATATTATGAATAATTATCTTGTAGAAATTTTATGGCAAATTGCTCGTAATAATGTTGTTTGGGACGGAATTGAATAAAATGGTAAAATTAGGGTTTGTTGGCATTTTGGTCATTTTAACTTAATGCACCTTTTGTGAATAATTGGATATAAATTTAGGGTGTATCTTAATAATCGGAAATAAAGGAAAATGGTTAAGTATGAAATGAAAATTTCTATACAATGTGTGACTTATGTGGTCACCCTATAAAATACTAATACTTAAAGTGGAAGACCTCAAGTTTGAAAATGGTTTCTCTCTAGGGATAGCTACCTTAGAGATGAGGTAGGAGTCCTCGATTTTTTTGGTTAACCGGTGTGCCATTGTGTCCCAATAGGATCCTATCCTACTCTATAGGTAACCTACGAGCCCTATTGGGGATATTGATACTTAAGGATTAGGTGACCTAGGTGTGGAGGGTACTATGTTGCCTTGTGTACCAATATTACTAGAGTGTTGTTATGCCTTTAGGTTGGATGGTTGGGAGGGTACTGTGATGCTTTGTGCACCGGTACAACCAATGTACATTTATGTATTCAGGTTGTTATTGTATCTACTCGAGTAATTAAAAATAAAAAATAATTATTGTGCAAGAATATTAATGGGATGTTTTGAATTACTATTTTCGTAGGTGTCGTTGTACGCTAAATTTTTTGGTATGTGATTTGGTAGTTGCCTTAGCGCTTTGCCTTGATATTTGGAATTAATATGGATTTGTTGATTAGATATTTGCCTAGTACCCTACCTCGTTATTCATATTCCTTTAACTATATCGGTTGTAGCTATTTTTTTTATGATCGCATGATTTTCTTGACTTACTTATGCTACATTTATATGTATATGTGCCTCATGTGGCCTTACATATTGGGGTTGGTGTAATGGTTTACTCAGTAACGTAATATGACGGGTTCCGTTTCACAGTCTCCTACCTATTTAATCGGTGGTGATGACCTTATAGGAGTACTTTAAGGGTTCAGCTTGATGGCTTCCAGTAGAGGGTTGAAAGTTAGGACTATTTGATGTTTGCTCCGACATCTTTTGATATGGATATTCTTTGGGCTCTTATATCCCTTGTTATTTCTCCTTTTATTATATTATAACTGATTTGCTTGATCTTTTTGTATTTATAAGGACAAAGTTAATTCATAAAATCATTATGTCATTCTTATGTTGTAAACCTTTTTTTTTTTAAGTAAAGTAATATTTTAGTCTTAACACTTAGTATAAGAATGGTAGGGGATGCCAGACTTATACTGAGTGTGGCGGTGACACCCATTATTTTGAAATTAATGCTTCTGCCAAAAATAATATTTTTAAGTAGCAAATTTGGGACTATTACACTAACAAACATCACATTCTTTTTAATAGAAACATATAGCAAAAAAAAATTATGATCGTTCAATTTTTTTTGGTAGAAAATACTATAGAAGTAAAAGCATTATCTAGACTAAAAGTGTGCAAAAATACCATTCGTACATAACTAGGAAGAAATTAAATTTGTGAGATACATATGTATATAGCTGTTTATGATCATGCATTTGATCCATAGTTACTTATAATAACACTATTTTGTAATTATATAATTTTTTTATTTTAAATAAAAGTATTGGCTCAAAGACACAATTATGTTCTTTAATGCTTTGGCAATATCAATGACAAATGAATGATCATATAAACAAATAAATTACATGTTATTTTGTTATCAAATCAAGACATATAAATTATCATGTTATAAAATTCATACTATATATATATATATATATATATATATATATATATGCATTTGTTAAATTATATGAATATGCAATTTTTAGGTAATTATATAATCACACATTTGATCCATATTTAGCATAAAAATTTTATTTAACTATACAATATTTTTATTTATTTATTTACAATGAAAAATTGGTTATAAGGCCCAATTATATATGTTATTTAGGGCTTAGACCTAGCTTGCAATATATATGAAAAATGATTAATCATGCAAATAAATAAATATTGGCACACATACACATATATGACTCAAATTAATAATTAGTTAATTTACTATTTGTTCAAAATAATCAAAATACAAGGATGGAAATGTTGTTAATGCATTATATAATAGTTATACAAAACTTGGTCGATTAATTCATAATATGGTCATAATTTTTTTCTATACCTAAATGGGTAAATTCGTGATGAGTTGACCATGAAAAAAACTTTTTATGGCAAATTTGTTAACAAATTTGTGGCTAGTTGGGTATGAAAATATCTTTATGTGGTAAATTAGTGGTGAACTGACAATAGAAATATTTTTTCCCATGGCAAGTCGGGCACGAAAATATTTTTGTGGCAAATTAATGGTTAGTTGGCCACAGAAACTTATTTCTATGGCAAATGTGTGGCGAATCAACCATGAGAATATCTTTCCATGGAAAATTAGTGATGAGTCGGTAACGAAATTTTTTCTATGGAAAATTCATGGTCACTTTGTCACAAAAATATTTTTAACATATTAAATTAGTCACTAATTTATTTTCCCATTGCAAAAAGTCAAACATGGTCACTAGCATTCTTCTTCTTGTGGCCATTTTTACTTAAACCACACTATCATATTATATATAAAATCTTTGGCCACATATGTTTTCCTCCCGAAGCTATTTTTTGTGGCCTATGCCAACTTTTGCTTTAGTATATCAATGTTCTGATATTCAATTACATGGGATATGAATGTGTGAAATTGAATACAAAATAACTCACTCAAATCACACAAAAACTGAGTATAGAAAATTGAATCGTAAATCATATAGAAATCACAAATCAAGATAGAACTTGCCTAGAAAATCGATTTTAGATCTTGAAATTGCATCCCAACTTCAATGTTTTATATGGATGAATTTTAATAAAGCAATTTCTTCTTCTTAAATATGATTTTGCATGAAAAGATAAGATAAAACTAAAAGAGAAAAATAACGCAAACATCTAGACTAAATTTGACACGCTCAAACTAAATCAAAAGATAAAACTTGCCAATAATAGATAAAGATTCTAAGATTCTAATTGCTACTAACTAATTACAAATATGACTCATAAGACTAGTTCTCCCTCATATTGAATAGCCATATCATGTGAAAATCATGTATCTTTGGTAAAATTTCAATAATGACAATTATGGATCAAATATGATTTAATAAATCATATTGATTTTGGAGAAGGGTTAAGTCCCTTATAGGCCCATAATTAAGCAAGTAATGATCTCATTAGGCTCAATGTTATTAGCTTGGTCAAACTCTTTCACCAAAACTAAACTAAAGGGCTCTAATATTAAATAAGCTAATATGTGGCTTGTATAATTTGTAGGACATGTCCCTACAAAAGTTGCATGTTTGGGAGTTAGGATTGAAGGGCTTGAGTCAAGAGTCAAGAAGGAGTGTGGATGAGAAGGGACTGAAAGAGGGTTGGGTGTAATAGTGTGAAGGGGTGTTAGGGGTTTCCCTTTTTTTCTTTTTTTTTCTTTATTTTTTGAGTGCAAGGGGTGTTGGGTTTTTAGTTTTATTTAGGTGAGTTCCATGTATCATCACTAAAACTCTAATTTTTATTAAGTTATATCCCAAATCACATAATATGATAGTAAAATATTAGTATCTTTATAAACAAGTCGACCCACGAGCTTGCAAATGAGTTGGCTCTACAAGTTGAGCCTACATTGGCTCATTTAATAAATGAACATAAAAATATTTCTTGGGTTTAACTTGTTTAGTTGAATGAAGGCACCAAATCAAGCTCTTAACAAGCCAACTCTATTTGCTTATTGATAATTTTTAAACTTTACAAAAACTAATGGATCAAATCAATTGAAATGGATGATTATGGTAATATATATATATATATATATATATATATATATGGTTACATTACTAAAGAGGCTTTAAGCTAAAATTAATATGGTCACTTAATATGACCTTAATTAATATTCATCATTTTTTTAGGACACATATTAATCATATTAATAAGCACCAAACTAACATATCTTAAGGCTATGTAATAAATTTGATATCCGAAAATTCAATCCAATGATATATTCGCTCTATTTTTTAAACAGATTATCCTTGATAAAATATATAATTTGTTAACGCACTGTACTATATTTGGAATTTATTATACTGTAATTAAAAATATTATACTATTTTTTGATATGTGAAAGTATATTTTACTATATTAACTTAACTTCTTAAAAAATGTATTAGAGCATATTATATTGTTTTATGGGTGTATTATGCTATATTATGCAATATATTGTATCGTATTGTAATTTTCTCTCTCTAAATATGCACATATAAATATACATACAAGTGTAATAAGATATATTGGATTTAATTTTTTCAATATATGATATATATTCATATGAATAATGATTTGCACACCTCTAACTTAAATTATTAGGGCGGAGGGATGTGTGGGGCATATAAGTCCACGTCTTTACAAGGACTACATGTCGGAGCCCATTCGTGACACAACAAAGTGGCTGAAAGTGAACTACAATTTGTAGTATTATTATACATGTTTAATTTTATAAAATAAATATAAAAAAAAGATAGTGATACGGCATTCCTAGACAAGCTGTGACCCTCTATAGTTAAACAAATACTATCAACGAGTGTACAAAACTAGTTAAAAGCAACAACTAAACTAAATTAGATGTTCACTCCCCCCCCCCCCTCAAAAACTCTCTCTCTCTCTCTCTCATTTGTGCTTCCTCAGGCCTTCTGTTCTAGTGTTGTCACCATCTTTTGTTTTGTTTCATTTGTGGAATATACTTATGCTTGCTTTTTCTATCAGCCCTGTTTTTTTATTGGCTCTCTCACACACACACATATATATTTTGAGCATCTGTACTTTGCAAGAACACTTTGGATTTAATTGAAGCCTTAAATATACCAATTCATGCACAAAACCCTGATCCCTTACGAGTGCATATCGAATACAATAATACTGCACTTATCGACACCGCAGACTCGTTGCATGACCCAACATGTCTGGTCGACCGATCGATGTTTCTGATTTCTATATATATATTGTGAGTGTTTAAGTGACTTATTAATATCTCCATTGTTTCCCCTTGCGAGTTCTAAAATCTCCATTTTGAATTGGAAAGTGGGGACCGAGAAGCTTGCAATGTTTGAACTGATTCACCCCGCAGGGTGATCGGCTGAGTATATATTATTATGTTTTTTCTGATTTGTACAGCTCAATTAGATTCGGTATGTCCTATGGTCCCGGCCCCTGATAAATGGTGTTCAACTTACGTTGTACTATCATCGCCTAGAAAGTCATTAGTGTCAATCTGTTTTTGCTTCTGATTCAAATACCTTCAATTTTTTTTTTAAATTAAGTTAAAAATTAGTAGTTGTGTGGTATATCTTTATTTACATGCATAAAAGACGGGTATAAAATATCATATTAGACCGTTTCCAACACATATCCTCAAGTCACTCCTTAAAGTTACCAAAATAGAAATAAAACTAATACTTAATGACATCAACTACTATATGCATATGTAATTAATGTTCTAATTGTATAATTTTTAAAGTAAAACAAAGTCATATATTATAGTGATTGATACCGTCATGAATGAAAACTTGTGAAAGGAAGCAGATGGAAGTTGAAAGAAGTTGAGCGTGTGTTTGGCACATAGTTAACTTCGGCTAGTTTTTCCCTTGTCCTTGATTAGGTACACAAGTGATGGAAGAGGATAAAGGAGAGAGGTGAACATTGATGCACCAGAGAAAAATCGGTTTTGAGATACAATAAATGGCCGGGAAATATTTAGCCACTAGGTTGATAAGAGATTTTTAATTTCAACTAGATTTGTTATAGGCACTTCAGATTTAGAAAAAAAATGCAACAAACAATCCTAAGTTTACAACAACATATATGAAACAGTCCTAAATTTTTAAAAATTCATCATATAACCCTAGGTTTTTAGGATTACCCACCAAGTAACTCTCCTTTAGTTTCAAGGTTTAACGGAGTCAAATTTTATGTGGAATACCCATTTTGCCCTTTCACTTTCTCTTACATTTGGCTAAATTTGTAACATCTTGATTTTTATAACTTAAAAAAAAAATAGCATAAGCAATTGTATAAAGTATCAGATATTACCACCAAGTCCATTACATTGTGAGATGTGACCAATACCTTACCTATGTTGGATGTAGGGCCAAAACAACTCAGATACGAAGTTTAGGTGTGATTAGCACCTAATCCATAGTTGAGGAAAAATCAACAAAACCACAAGAGGATAAGAGAGAAATATTTTAACACAATATGAAAACACTTGATGTCCCAAAAGATGACAAGAAGAACAACAAAACTACAAGAGCAACAAGTTCCACCGGATAGCCCTAAACACTATAACCCAACCCAAGCTACCACCAAAACCTAAAGCCTAAACCTAAAAGTGATAGTATCAATACGAATTTCTCTTATTGAGTAAATCACCATACCTCCTAAAATGCAGTGTATTCAGGCTACACTCAACCATACAATAAAAATAATCATGTATGAAACACAAAAACACATGTGGTAACAACAATTAAGGATGGATATCAATCCATATATGCACATATATTTTTAATCTAACCAAAACCCTAATATGTAGGGGTGTGCAAAACCGGATATCCGTATCCATTCGGATATTTTTTTCGGATATCCGCTCAACATTTTTTAGACCGGATATCTGGGATGCGGATATCCGAAAAATATAGACCGGATTCGGATATATCCAAAATCCTTATAAAAATACTATTTTATCAATTTTAATAACTTTTGCTAGAATATTTTTAAAAATAAAGATCGTATATCAATTAATATTCATATCTATATTCATATAAATATCTTATTTTATCTAAAAGAAGTATTAAAATATTATTATAAATATTTAAAATATAAAAATAAATAAAATTTTAAAACTTAAAACTATAAAAACATAATAATATGATGTATTATTGAAATAATCAACAAAATATCGGATATTTTTTCGGATCGGATAATCAAAAAAAAAAACGAATATCCGAATGTCGGATATCCTTTTAGAATAAAATCGGTTCGGATATCCAAAATATCATATCGGATTTTTAAATATCGGATCGGATTTTTAGATCCCGGATTTTTTGCACAGCCCTGCTAATATGGGCCAAAGTTTGACACGATTACATCAACACATCAACATATAGTATAAACATATCAACCACTGAGATTTCCCAAATCGACTTGGTGTTTATTGATTACACCACACATATCAACACAACATGTATTGATTACACCAAAAATTGCCAAACACTTAAAAAGAATAATTCTAATATAAATATTTAAGAGGTACCACAATGGTTTCCTAATCCAATTCAAATCAATTGATGTCAAATTTTGAGTTAAATACAATCCCATAATCTCAAACAATGATCGTTAGGGATAAATCAACAAAACGAAACCATTAAATTCCTGACAACAAATCAAAGAAGTTACATGATATGAAGTCGTATATACACAACCTCAACACTCAAGTCCTTAAGTATGCATACCTCCTACAGGGTTTGTGAATTCTTATGGTAAGAAATGATCCTTTTAATGAAAAGTTCCAAATATGCACTTGGGAAGTATATTTTGAGGCACAAGATCCCTTTTTGTACTCAATTCTTTCTCTTTAAGTGATTAATATCTTATTAAATGTCAAATTGTTATTCCAAGGATACAAAGATATGTTACAACCAACTATCATATCCAAGGACCTTAAGGGTCACACAACTAGTCAAACAACAACCAATCCACAGGACCTCAAGGGTCTCCACAATCTAATGCCATCAAAGCCTAAGGTTAGGCATCAAGATGTATCATGAAGCACTTCTAAATAGAATCAATTCAATATTTTATAACCTTTTATTTATAATTATTTGAACATCAAACATAGAGTCAACTACAAATTTTAGTCAAAGGTCCATACTAATGTTAACAAAAAACCAACTAACTAAAAAGATAATATAAAAGGTAAAAACATAATCAAAGGTTAAACCTTACTCAACCTAAAGTGTCAGCCATAAGAAAAATTAACAAAATTGTCCCAAGGGACCAGTCCATTGGTCCCACACACTAGTTGACAAGTTTGGAAGAAGCAACAACATGCAAACGAAACAAAATGACCAAACCAATTTACTAGTTCCTTTCCTAACTAGCTGGTTAGTACAAAAATTCCAACTTAACCAATTGATTGGTGGGCCAAAAGTAGCCAACTGGGGAACTAGCAAACTATTTTTTCCATACTAGCTGACTAATTTCCTCAGGCAAAACACATGATAAAGCATTTATTTTCAACATACAAGAATCCTAACTTATCCATATAATCCTAGAATGCTCTTATATACTTAAAACACATATAAAGCATATTATTTCAACCATTAAAAAATTAACAAAATTATCCCATGGAACTAGTCAATTGATACCATAAACTAGTTGGCAAGTTTGGAAGAAGCAACAATATACAAAAAAAAAATGACCAAACCAATTGACTAGTTCCTTCCCTAACTAGTTGAGTAGTATAGGCAAAAACCAACACATAAAAATTCCAACTTAACCGGTTGATAGGTGGACCAAAATTAGCCTAATGGGGAACCAACTTACTATTTTTACCTCACTAGATGACTAATTTCCTCAAGAAAAACACATAATAAAGCATTTATTTCCAGCATACAAGAACCCTAGCCTATCCATATAATCCTAGCATGCTCTTATATAGTTAAAACACATATAAAATAATGTTGATTGCTTTAAACCATACAAACTCATGCTCATAAGCCAAATACACAACACGTCTCATGCTTAACTCATTAGTCATGATGTTAAAGGCTAAAATGGCTAAATCATACTCATACTTAGATATTTAACTATAAAGACTAGATACAAGCTAATGCATATAAAACATGTTTGAAATACAATTTGCAAGATACAGTTACCACCTCATACACATTCTCATGCTCTTAAATATAATAGCATAAAAGTCACAATTTCACAAGGGAAACAAAAAAAGAGAATTACTAACTGAAAACAATGCAACAAGATGAGGCAAAAGAGAAAGGGGTGGTAAAAATTCAAATGCAAAGAGAGAAGATATAGTTGCTAGTTCAACACTTGAATGAAAAAAAAAGGGACAATCAAGTAAGGCATGTAAGGGAGGTAAAGTGAAAGAAACCAAGAATAGGCAAGTCAATCAATCCAGCTAACTCTACCACTACTGCTGCTACATGAGATCAAAGGGGGGAGATGAAAGAGTTGAGTTAAGTGAGGTGAAGGGCGGTTAGGTAGAAAGTATAATATTAGATCAATTGAATGGTAAAAGGTTCAAGAAGTCAAGAGAATCATCATACAACTTCCAAAAACAATTATAAACAAGGATACAAAAAGCTTGAAAGATTAGGAAAATATTGGGTAAGGTTTATAATTAATAAAAAAATGACAAAAATAGAACATAGACAAACCACCCACCTAGTGGGCCAAAATCAGTCTATTGGTGGACCAGTTGATTAGTTTATCAGGCCGGTAGATTGGTCTCACCATAGACCAAAAATAAAACAAGAAGTAATCATTTGATTGATACACATGAGCAAATCAACTTGTGACTCTACAAGACCCAAATCAATAAGGGGAGCAAGATTATCTACCAACCTACAATCAAACACATAAAAGTGGCATATTACTTGTAGATTTGGGTCTTGCGGAGTCACAAGTTGGTTGGTTTTAGTTTCCATGGTATGATGCATATTACTTGGTTTAAATTATTTTATTCTTTGGGTTGTGAAGATGTTATTTTAGGATGTTTTGCAAGCATTCTAAGAATGTACACAGGTCGTCAAACTTGACTTTATTGCATACTCTTTATTAAATATTCAATCCGTGTAAAAATAAAGTCATTCTATCGTTAAATTTTTATATAAAAAATAAAGTCATTTTAGAAAAATAAAATATATTTTTTATTTTTATCTTTATTTTTTTATTATATGTACATTAAATATTTTATTATTTTTTAATATTACATCATTAAAAAGTATATAAAATAATATAATAATTTTTTTCATATGGAAAGAGTAATATTTATGAGATAATAAATTTTAATAAGTATGAGTAATTTGAGAAAAGTAAGTCAATGCATTGGAAATGTAAAACGGCAAATAATTTGAATAAAAAAATATTGGTAAAACAATATATATTTTGAAGAGGACGAAGTGATGTTTAATAAATAAAAGATATTAATAAGGGTTATTTGAAAGAAGCAAGTCGATTAATGTATTGAAAGTGTGAAAGTGAAACGAATAATAAAAAAAAAATATTAATAAAAGGACATATATTTTGGAGTGGACGGAGTATAAAAGCTGTAGAATTATTATTACTGCAGTGCAGTCTATCCAAATGATCGATAGATCGTACTGGCTGCCTCCTGACTACATTGAGCGTCGCAGCTTGTACTATAGTTCCCATGTATATTATATATATATAAATATCAACAAAATCTGGCATAATATTATAATTTTTTAATAGGAGTAATTATTAATGTTACAACTTGACACAATATATATATACACAGACACACACACAAACATATTGTACGTGGAATTTCTGTCTGCAATCAGTAACTCTGCACCGAGCCCGTGGACTATATCCTGATTGTTTCATTTGAAAAATCAGCTTTTCTCTCTGTGAACCCAGTTTCAGCTCTCGATAGCACAAATTACAAGTAATTGTATGACTTTAATTTCTACACCACCAACTCGTCTTACCCTCTGGTGCGCACCGTTCTAGCTGTAAGATTAAATAGAGGTTTTATTTATTTATATGTGGAATTAATTTTAGATTTAAATCGATAGCAGGAAAATAATTATTAAGCGGACGTCACTGTGATCTTCATGATAGAGACGCTAAGAGTTCTGGGAATAGTATTAGTACTATCAAATAAAAAGAGTACCCCAGAAGAAGCTGTCATCTAAATTTTTCGGTGGGCATTGTCCCTAAATTCTTGTGGCTGGTTTTGTCAGTACGTCCGCCGGCCGATGCCCTTCAGGAAAGCTACTTCACTACGAAGGTGTCAAGAAAATTACCGAAGGCTTGAAATCGCACACTTATGAAGTACTGAAATTAGTATCAAACAGTGGATACATTAATGTATAAAGGAGATCCGGCCAAGACAGATATATGTATATATGAACCGAGAAAGAATGAAAAAAATGAAAAAAAATGGATTTCGGTGCTCAGCTTCTATGGTTAACCCGTTGGTCCTTTTAGGATAGAATTTACAACAAGGGTTAAGAAATGTATTTTAATGATCATGAGAAGGCAAAAGGGGGTGGATGAAAGGCAGATGGTCTACATTAATGTACAAAAATAATACGAATTTGTAGGCCATTAAGGGAACAGGATGGGAATTAAGTATTGATTAAAATACAATCCCACCATGAACCTTCATCCACTAGTGTTTATAAACATGGTGGCTACCACACATTTCTTCATTGCAAATAACCCTTCTCTCTCTTGCTCTCTCTCTCTCTGCAGTCTGGCCTTCTCTCTCTCTCTCTCTCTCTCTCTCCCCATCACATAATCAGAATTAAGCTCATATTAACATAGCTCAAAATTCTTAGACTCGATCCATCAATTATCTAGCTAGATCATATCTATTTAGCAACCCGTCTTCCTTAATATCCGGCGGCCGGCTAATTAATACCAATTAATCCCTTAATTAACCTAGCTAGCTAGCTAGCCAAACTACTAAATTTAAAATAAAATAAAAAATGACTGGCACAGGTTCTCCTTGTGGAGCCTGTAAATTCCTGAGAAGAAAATGTGTGAGGGGATGCGTGTTTGCACCCTATTTTTGTCACGAACAAGGTGCTACTCACTTTGCTGCCATTCATAAAGTCTTTGGAGCAAGTAATGTTTCTAAGCTCCTTGCTCACCTACCGGTTAGTGATCGTAGCGAGGCTGCTGTCACCATCTCTTATGAAGCTCAAGCTAGGCTTCAAGATCCCATCTATGGCTGCGTCTCCCATATCTTTGCCCTCCAACAACAGGTGTGTACGTAATTCGTTACTTTTTTTTTTCTTTTTGATGTTGATGGAGCGCTTATTTATTAATCATCACCCAATTCTTGCCCTAGCTAGCTTCCTTTCTTTTTTCTTTCCAAAATTTCTGGCCACTCGGTGTGTCCTGGGTACACATAATTAATCGTCATTATCAATATTTTCCAGCTAGCTTGCTTAATTGTTACTATATATTAATATCAATTTTGTTTTTTGAATGGTAAATCGAGATCGATGTATAATATCTTCTTTTTCTTCTTCTTATCTGCTCTATATTTTTTCTGGTTTAATATTTATGTAGATATAGCAATAATGATCAATTATTTTAAGATTTTTTTTTTTGGTTTGAGTAATTAATGATTGGTTATATGAGTGTAGGTTGTGAGTTTACAAGCACAATTGACGACATTAAGACAAGCAGCAACACAAAGCCTTGCTAATGGCAGCTCAACAGCAACTTCAAACCCTAATCACGAGAGTTTCTATGGATCATCTTATTCTTCTTCATCCTCGTACCCACAAAATGTCCAGAGCTGGCTTCAATCTGAGTATCCAAACATGGTGCCACAGTTTGACCCAAACAACAGCCTTCACCACGGTACCACCAGTCTTGAATCAATCCTCCACGGCCAAGCAGGAGGAGAGATCAATGGTAGCAATGAGTTATTTCTGCAAAACAATCAAAATTCTTCTTCTTCTTCCCATCATCAAGCCTCGTACGGCATGAACGAAGACGACGGATCCTTTGCCAGCTTCGGAGGCTCTCATTCTTACAATAATTCTCTCGATTTCGACGCCGATAACTACAACGGTTACGATCATCAGAAATGGGCTAATTATCATGACTGTGCTGATGACCTTCACTCCGTTGCTTTTGGCTATGCTCAGCACTCATGAAATCCGGTCTCGGTTGATTAAGGGGGAGCAGCTCGGGAGCTAGCTAGCTAGCTAGGTAGCAAGTATGGCGGATTTGGATATTTCTTGTTGCGAACTGGTATGAGTTAATTAGAGAAATGAAAGGGTGAAAAAGCCCTAGCAAGGAAGGGGGAGGAGGGAAGAAAAAAATGTTTACCCTACTACATTCAATTGCCCTTATCTTTTACAGCACTGTTTAGAAAACCCTAATATATTTTATTTTAATAACAATTAATATTATATGATTTTATCCTTGATTATTGATTTGCTTCCTTAATTCTGATGGTGTAGGCTTTCACGGTTAATTTATGCTAGAGAGGGATGGTGTAGTTTTCGCTCTCTCTCTCTCTCTCTCTCTCTTTTTCCTTCCTGGTAGAACCCTATAATTTTGTTTATGGACCTATATCAAAGACATAAATGTTTTCATGACCTAAGAACTAAAAGAAAATTTTACTCTACCTACCTTGTCTTAGATATTTTTGTCTTCTGATACAAACTAGTGCTCTCTCTCATCTCTCCTCCTTGTTATTGTCCTCATTTTTAATGTATTACCCCATTTTTATTTAGTTCTAATTATGTGTAATTACTTACATAAATAATTGCAGGATATTTTTTAGCTCTAAGATTTTTTTTTGGCGATTCTATAGTAATTGGAAATTTGAGCCTATACATACTTTACTTATAAAATATTATTTATATCTACAAAATTTTTAGTTACACGTTGTAAAATATTTTTATAAAATTTTATTTTGGTCATATAGAAGTTGAAATCTAAATCTAAAATTTTGATTTTATTTTATTTGTTTTAGCTATCTCTTTTAATTTCATGCAAAAAATATATAATTAAGGTATGTTAGCAAAAAAATAATATCAAATGTGTTAAAAATTCTAAAAAAAAGGTATTTAGGTTAGAAATGAGTAGGTAGGAGAATCTAATTTTTTTTTTTTTTTTTGCAATTTTAGGAATATTTTTGTTATTTATTTTTTGAATTAATATGTAAGCTTGTTAGTTCACCATCATATTAACATTTTATTGATCAAACCTTGTTGTAAATTCATAAAATTTCACATTTGAGTTTAAAATATTATTTTATAGCTTTCTACTAATTTTCCTTATTTTATGACCTTTTTTGATGTTTTTCTTAATTTTTTTCTTTATTGATCTTTTTCACCATTAAAAATAATCCATAAATCTACAAATTACCATTCATCCATGAAATTCCTTCCCTAAACTTGAGCCAAAGTAATTTTTTTACACTTTCTACCTATGTTTGTCGTGTTATTTTGACTTATCTTGCATCCAACCTTCTTCGTTTGCATTTTTCATGCTTAAGCCTGACCTTGGGCTTTCACACCATCACCCCTATGTCTTGGTTGATTGCTATAACTTCATTCAACTTAAATACACTCACCCACCTTGAACACTCAATTACTTTGTACTTTATCATTCAAATGTGTAACAAAATACCTCTCCCCCTCTTTTGGTTGCTGGTTTTTTGTTCCTTCATCTCCTATTTATACCCCATTTGTCTTGCTTTATTTTTATTAAACCTTTCTCTCATTTGCTCCTCTTGGTTGCTTCCACCTCTCTCTCTTCATTTTTATTATTCTTGTTAAGTATTCTTAAGCTTTGCTAAGCCTATAATTGATACTCATCCTCATCTATTTCTCCTTTTTCTCTTGTTTTCACTTATGCATTGCCGTTTACCTAGCCTTTATTTATTTTTAAATAAGTAAATAAGGTTAGATTTTTGGTTAAATTATGAAGTTGTCATCTTTTATCCCCTCCTCTTGTGCCTCCATTTTTTAGAGGAATTAAAGTTCTCTCTCTCTCTCTCTCTCTCTCTCTTTCTCTCTCTCTTTTGTTTTGCTACATGTGATTGGAAAGAGATAGCGCATATACTCCTACTAAATATGTAAAAATTATGTGATAGCATGTTTGAGGTTTCCTTTGTTATGGTGGAGTGTGATTTATTCTTCCTTGTAACCTCATAAAAAAGTATGGATGAGTCATATAATGTTACTAATTTCTCTAAGTATGTGACCATGTATTTTTGTGCACGTATATGTTTGTAACACCCCAACTTTTATTAGTGAAAAGTTTTATTTTATAGGGTAGCATATAATCAAAATACATGGTATTACCGCTGTAATTGACTTGAGTTTGGTTTACCATAATATCTTTACATCAATCACAAGGCTATAACCATTTAAAGTAAAGCAGAGTAATTGGAAATGAGATAAGATTTGTAAATATAAATATGAGTTTGGAGATTAACTCTAAGATACAATAATAAAATACAATAAAAAGGGATACCATGTATTGAAGATTCCAAAAGGTATCTTTGCCCAAACATCCAGTATAAGAAAAGTCACTCCTCCCTATACAATGCATTAATAGTAACAAAATCATCCAAATGGTCCTTAAAGACCTACACGAAAGTATTAGGGTCAGTTGCTCGTGGGAATGAGCAGCACCCATGAAAAGGATGGTCAATATGCTACTTATAGGGTAAAGTAACAATAATATCTAGTCAATAATATAGTTAAATACATACATTGAATGCAGATGATAAGTACACATATGGAACACATAAGATATCATAAGGTACATACTGATCTATGCCACTTTATTAGACATAACCATTTTCATTCTTTTATTGATATTAAGTTTAGGGACCTACTATTCTTAAACCGGTGAAATGGTTTGAAACACTTCTCAGAAAATATACTTGAGCCACTATTATCATCTAGTGGAACGTATCTATAAATACCTCATTTCTGACTCACACACTCTTCCACTTTAAATCATTAATATCTTATCCATTAGGTTACTTGTTTTAAATTACTTTCTTATTCACAATACGTATAGGCCCCCACTATTCTTAATCTGATAAAATGGATTGAAACACCTACACACGCTAATCCAATTCTGCCTCATTCAAAACCTCAAAAAAAGCACCTAAGAAAATCATACCATTAGGATTAAACTACCTAGGTAAGGAAATGTTTAATAAAATTAAAGGGTGAAAGAAATGAGAAAAACAAACCAAGTAAGGTTGTGTTTAGGAAAGACTTTGCGCAACCAAACAAGGGGAATGATGCATTATGCCGTAGGAGGGTGGAGCAATGGCACGAGCTACCATTACTATGGATGGTGTAGCTATGGTTGAGGTCGAATCAAGGAGGGTTGTGTTTGGTTGTGGGAGCCAAAGGGTGGTGATGTGGTGTGGTTGGAGATGCCGAAGGGTGGTGATAGGGTGCATTTGTGGTTTCCAAAGGATGGAGAATGTGGTGTAGTGATTGTTGCCAAAAAAGAAGGAGGTGCACTAGCTGATGATGTCGTAGTGAAGGAAGAAAATAAAGGGGGAGGTTACGGTGTAAAATGCCAAGGGTGGAGTGGAGGCATGAGTGGTTGTTGAATTTGTCGAAGAGGGATGGTGTGGTACAGTGGTTATTGTGGTAGCTAAGGGGAAAGAAAAAGGTAAGGGGTTGTGGTGTTTTTGTTTGGAGGTGTAAGGGATGTGACAGAGTATTTGGCCGATGGTTATGGGGGGTTTTGGTGCAGGTTGGCGTAGGTAGTGGAGGTGCCTTGGTTGGGCTTGTTGGTAGGGTTTTTGAGGTTGCTTTTACGGTGGCAAGGAGGAGGTAAAGGAGGAAAACGGTTGTGCTATTGCTACAAAACAAAAGTCAGAGAAGAAAGGTAGTCAGAGCATTTATTGCTAGGCATATATATATATACACACATGAACATGAAGAGACAAGATAGAAAGGGTGCCAGCGGCCGAAAGAAATAAACCCCAACCCACAATCGTAGGGCTTGGGAATTGATAGGCTGATGGGGGTAGGGGATAGTTTGACAGGTAATAGGGGAGTGATGGAGCATGACAAGCATTGTTTATGGACAACATTTCACATAAAAAGAAGGGGGAAAGAAAAAGGAGAGGGAGAAGTCTGGTCGAAGGAAGAAAAGAGAAAGGAGAGAAAAGAGAAAAGAAAAGGAGAGAATTAATAGGTTTGGTTTTTAATTAGGATAAGATTAATATAATCTAGGTTAGGATGTTAGGATATATTAGTTAAACAATCATCCAGAATTAGCTTCAGGTTAGAAAAGATATTAATAATCAAAAATAAATATTAGGGTTATGTTAAGATTTATGATTAGGGAGTTAGGCTAGGAAAGAAAAATAAATTTTTTGATGTTAGAATTAGGTTACAATACTAATTAGTTGAGATTAGGGTTAGCTAAAATTATGGGTATTAAAATATTAAATTTATTTATC
Organism: Tamarix austromongolica; assembly: GCA_039764185.1. NCBI lineage: Eukaryota > Viridiplantae > Streptophyta > Magnoliopsida > Caryophyllales > Tamaricaceae > Tamarix > Tamarix austromongolica. The sequence goes on from CM077810.1 coordinate 16,867,114, forward strand.
TTAATGTATGTATGTATGATAGCATGCTAAAATAGGGTCGTTTGTGGAAAAATAATTATGTAAGATTACAATTTTATGTGCTAAATAGACTTAACTTATTTTAGGGGCAAAAGGATAATTTTTTCACTTCTAAAATTTTCTACAATTTTATTTGTATATTAATGTTCCTATTTTAATATTATTTAGTCATACCATGAATTTCACTTAGTTTTAATAACAATCGGTATCAACGTGAAAATTCTTTAATAAATAATATATATAAGGAAATTTTGGTTATTTATGACTTATTACACCGAAAAGCATGAATAATTGGATTAGGATGGTTTTAATGGATTCTTAGGTTGACCTTAGTTTTGACTTTAACTTTGGATTGGATCATTGACATTGTGGTCAGCTTAAATAATTGGAAATAAAGGAAAACTAATTAAGTTTGGGATTGAAATTATTGTACATTATGTGATATTTTATGATCATTTTATTAAGGTATTAATGTATAAAGTGTAAGATCTTAAGATTTGGGAATGGTTGTTCTTTAGGGTTAGCTAACCTAGATATGAGGTAGGAGCCCTCAATTCGTTAGATGCCTTAGCATTTTGGCTAAAGTCCTAATCTACTCTATAAGTGACCTTAAATCCTTATAGGAGGTATCGATATTTAAGGATAATATGCCCTAGGATGGGAGAATATTGTATTACCTTGTCACACTAGTATGATTAGAGTACCTAGATATCACTTGGTTATAAGCTTTACACTACAAGAATAAGGGCAAATAGCAGTGATAAATATCATCGGTAATAAGGAATTATTCGTTGGTACATATGGATCGCTAGTAAACTTATTACCGATAATTTGAGCATCGTCACTAATAAGGTACAATCCTGATGATAAATTTATTGGATTTAAGTTTAATATCAATGATGTAAAATGATAGCTTTTTGGAGAATAGTTTTTTATATCACCATTTATACTGAAGATAAATCATAAATATTAATCCTAATAAAGGCTATTAAAATTTTAAATTTAAAAAATAGGTTGAATTTAAAGAAACTTATTACTAAGGGTTTTTCTTATTACCGATGATATGGGGAAATTATTATCTACAATTTATCACTGGTATTAAGCCTTATTATTCACAAATACTAATTCTAAATTTGAAAATATTTTATATTAACAACCTTAGTACCGTCAATTTTATGAGGACTAAAAATTTTAGAAAACCTTATTAACGATGATTTATCCTTGCTAATTCGCTTTTGAAAATATTAAATAAAATTAAAAATAAGGTTTTGGAAATATTTCCTAATGAACATTTTAAAGAAAAATATTATTATAAAAACATAATTTACACAACAAACATATTATTGTTACATTTCATTTGTCAATAGTAGCATAAAACCTCAAAATCATTTTCATCATCTTCATTTTGATGTTAATTAGATGGCGTAGGCAGAAGACCTTGAGCCCATGTAGGTATAAAATACCTCATTTGTCTTAATTCTTCCTTTCGAATACTCAAATACTACTTGTTGTTGGCCTATAATGTCGCTCATTTAGTTTTGGTTTTTCTCTGCTAGGGATTTCCATTGTTGTTCTTGTAGTAGATTAGTGTGCATCCAACCCATGCAAGAAGTAACACGATTTGAGCCTCCCCTATAAGCCTTCCTCCTTTAACTTTTCTATGACTTAGACACTACCTAAAACAACATTGATATTAGTTCTTCATCAACTTCTAGAGGTGAGGATCATCATCATCCTCACTATAAGAGAAAAAACTATGTAAAACTAAATAGTATCAAAGATTTGAGCCTTTTTTTATATTATTTCATATTACTATATAAGGTTAAAGATTATTTTTTTACCTAAAATATTTAAATATTATAGATAAATCATTAAATACATTTGTGCATTGCCAAATTATTTAATATTAAATTATTTAAATTTAATTTTTTAATAACTAGCTAGGTTCACATATGCCTATTAATTATTCTCTATGGTCAAGACCTTACACATTAATTATTTTTATATCCAATAACCATAAATATATTAATTATATAACTTTACAAGAGTCAAACTATATAGAATTCATTAATATTAAAAAAATCATTTATCTTCATTAATCACTCTCTAAGATCATAAATGTTTCTATATTTTTATATTTGTTTGAACTATTAGCACCATTAATTTTTATTATTATACAATAAAAAATAAAAATAAAAATTTCTAACTATTTACCTCTTATCTTAAAATTATTTATCTTATTTTTTTAGTATTTACTTTTTCATAAATCGTAAATCAACATTATATATTTATATCATTCATCTCTGAATTGAGATACTAATTATATAACCTAATATTCTTACATACTAAGATATGAAGTAAACACATATTCTAACAAAACTTAATTAAATCTAATAAACCCTATCACCAAATTTAATATATCCTAACATGCTACCTTTAAAAGCATGCACATATACAAAGATACCACACAACATATATATTAATCCTCCTCCCTTCATCCAACTTGTTGAAAAAACTGAGGATTCCTCCTTCTTCGAGAGCGTTCGTCCATTTTCTCTCCTTCTCTTTCTTCGTTGCCATTTAACCCTATGTTCCCATTTGATTCCTTCTCCTTGAGCTTCACCTGAGAAAAGTGGCGCTAAGTGATCGTTGCTTTCCTTCCGATCTCACGCTCACTTCAACAAATATATATATATATATATATATAAAGAGAGAGAGAGAGAGAGAGAGAGAGAGAGAGATCAAGACAGAATGATAAATATGATCACAATTATTTATTCTACTCTCACATACTAATATTTTTTTTAATCTAACATGTACAGTAATAGTTATATACTATAATCTAATTATACACATAATTTAACTATAATAATCTAATAACTCAAGTATACAGAATCTAATTAATCAATTACACAAAACCTAACTAAAATAATCTAATAATCTAATTATACAAAATATAATTAAAATAATGTAATCAACAAATCATACCCTAACAACAGTAATCTAATTCAGAAAATTATTTAAATTTAAATAATATTCAACAATTAACATAAAAAACAAATACTTAATAACTATACCAAATTAAGAATGTGGTGGTCCTCGGGGGTGGTGCGGTGGTGCTCTGGATTACACCTAAAAAATAATAATTAGATAATCTTATACCAATATATATATATAATGAGTAGAGATTAAATTAAAATAGTTTCAAAAATGAAAAAAATGGGGGATAAAGTTGAAAGAGAGGAAAAAAATATGGAGGATGTTATTGCTAATGATAGAGAGAGAAAAAAAATTCGAAGAACAAAAGGGAGAATGAGGAGCTAAGGCTCACGAGCTTGATTGTAGCAGACCCTTAATACCGATGATAATAATTATCAAAAAAATAATCAATATTAAGGGGAGCTAAATTAGAAAAAAGGTGTTTTGGTCGTGCAAAAAGAAAATTTAAAACCCTTATTACCAACGATAGATCATTGATAGTAAAAGCAGATTGTCGATACTAACCATTTCATTATTATTCCCCATTCCTTGGTGATAAAATTTCTTCCTATTTATTACAACAAAAAATCACACTTATTATCGATGATAGAGGATTGGTATTAAGGAAAATATCGTCAATTTTAAGATCTTCATTTTCACCTCCCATCTCTTGGCGGTAATTTTCCCTCTAAGGTATTTCAATGAAATATATTCCTTATTACCGATGAAATTATCATTGATATTAAGAAATAACTGGTTAGTATTTATTTCCCTTACATTTTAATAAAAAGTTTGGGAAGAAAATTTTGGTGTTACTAAACAACAACAACATTTATCATCAGTATTAAGTCTTTTCTTGCCATTTTCTCATCCAAAAACATATTCAACCTCTTATATAATACTAACGATGAGTTATCGTAGGTGTTAATTCATTTTCTCGTAGTGTTGCCTTAGTGAGCCTGTATGATTTGTGTTGTAAAACCATATAATTTTGAACATTTTAATGTACTCTTTTGGTGATCAATGTTTCAATTTTTTATGAGGATGTAATACCTCATATTTGGAATTGAAATTGTGTTATATTCATACTATTTTATTCATTTTAAGGTTAATAAAAAACTCTCTTTTCAGTTTTAGAAGTTTTAACAAAAACTACTATTTTTATAATACTTTTGGTAACTCGAAAGTTACTCTTTTTAGAAAATAGTTATTTTTATGTTATCATGTGTTGAAAATATTATACAGATTGTTATATTAGTGGTTGGAATTTTTCTACAACTTAAAAGATTATTTTAAACCCTTATTTTTTGTAGGATAGCAAAAGGGGGAAAATGAGAATATTATAAAAAATTATTTTGTTTTTGGGTTAAAAGAGAGTATTTTGCTGAAAGATACATTTTTATTGTTATATATGATAAAATTTTGTATTTCTAGTTATTTCTTAATGTCTTTAATTAGTATTCACTAATTATCTTAAATGATATTATATGACTTATCTTTCTTTATTTCGTTTGTGCAAATTCGTAAATTAGCATACCAATATTTAGTAAATTGGCTATAACTTTTCGTACAATAACGAAATTGGACTATTCTTTTTATGTTAGAAAGATAAATTCCATATATACAAATTTTTTATTTTTGAGTTTTTCTAATATCTAAACAGAACTTAGTGAACAATATCCATCAATATCGGTGACAATTTACTTGTGCGATTTTATTATATCTTTCTATTCTAAAAGCCCATACCAAACCCTAATAGCCAAATCTGCTTTTTTCTTTCTCTTCTAGTGACATGGCTTTTGTTTTATAACTCCCACTAATTTTCTTCAAGATCTTGAACCAATTTATCAAGATCTTCAATTAATTCATCAAGACCTTCAATTAACTCATCAAAATATTAAACCACCTTTAAGATTATAGATTTAAGATCCAATTTTTGGTTTTCTTCGTCTTCTTTGTGTGAGTTCATGTAATAATTATTCTTTCAAGATCATTAAATTATGAAGTTATTTTGGTGCCATAGGATCATTCTTTATGCTTGAAGACCTTATATTCTATATATAAGGATTTTACATTCGGTAACATTATTGTATTTAACTTATATACATATATTATATATATGCGGAATATGATGTCTATAAAGTATGGATTTTTATTTATTATATAGTTTTATACCTTCTTATGACTAATTTTTATGGATTATGATATGTAATATGATTAGCCAAATAATTTATGGTTTTATGTTCAATTCGTGATATATTCGAATTGGCTTCAACTTGCACTATTTTACAAAAATCACACAGAATTCAATAATGAGATTTTACCTATCATATTACATATCAAATCGAAGCCCTAGAAGCCTAGTTTTCATAAAAATTATTATAGTTTCATTTTGAGTTATGTACAGAAAACAATTGGGGTTATAGTAAGGATTGATCGAATATGGAAAATTAATATAATTTACAAAATTGAATTTTTGGTGTGCTATGTTGATTTTTACCAATGCTTAGGTTTTGGGTAGTTATGTTAACACTAAATATTAATTTTTTAGCTAGGTTTACCGAGCTTAAACTTTTAGTATACATATGGCTTCAATATTTTGGCTAAAGGTTTGAGTTGGATTTAAAAAGTTGGTTATGCTAGTTGAGACTTTCTATTTTTTGGAATTTTTTTTTTGAGAGTTTCCTAGTTGGAAAAGTTTCCATGTTTAGAAAGTGGATAATAAAATGAAGAGATTTAATGAAGAATATTTGTTTGTGTGGTTTCTATGATCACCGTAATAAGACATTGATACTTTAAGTGGGATAAGTGGGCTATGGGTCCAGAGTTAGCCTCCTGAAGTTGGGGATCTGCAATAGCCTTTCCTTTTCTATTGTGGATATTTATTTATTTTCTAGTCGTGTGTGGTTAAGGCTCCTCGTCTACTCTATAGTAGGCTTCTCCGAACCCTATTAGGGGGTGTGCACATTTAAGGATAAGATGACCGAGATGGTAGGTCTTTGGACTTTTGTTATCCCCGTTGGTCTATATCCATTGGGATGGCCCAGGTGTGATTTCTAATCCTCCTATGGTTAGTGGTAGGTTTTTGAACTTTTATTATCCCCATTGGACTTTATCCTCTATGAAGGCCCGGGTATGATATCTAATCTTCCCGTGGTTGGTGGTAGGTCTTCGAACTTTGATTTGCCTGGTGACCTCCTAGTTTGTTTACCCACTTAAATAATTAGAGGTTGTAATCACCTAAAGTAAAGATTAATATCTGCATATTCATTTATTCCCATTTGGTTTTTCCTACATGATTCATTGTATATATATATACGTCTATATTATATTCCGTTGTACTAAAGTGTTACTTAGTTGTTTCCCTAGCTAACTTGTTACATATTTTAAACGGGGTTGTGATGATCCATGATGTACATGGTGAGTAGATAACCTAGGGCAGATTGAGTATGAACATGTTTAAGGTGTGGATGGCATGAATGGTGGGGAATAATGCGAGTGGTGGTGATTTTCATAGTCTTATTTACCGCTAATGACTACTTTCATAGATTCCGGTTGTATTAACCATTTCATTTCCGTTTGACATTCTATTAGTTTTGCTGAGTTTATTATATATTGTTATTTTTTTGGGTTTAATAATAATGATTGATGTATCTCCTTATTTTATCTAGCCTTAGCAGCTAGTGTAAGCAGAATAGTGGTGTCTACTTACACTAGTTGCGACGGTAATACCCTCATTGTATTTAGCTTCTGCATATATTTTTTCTTATTTTTCTAGTGAATTAGTTTTAAAAAATAGGAGTGTTAAAGGTGCACTTTATATATCTATGGGTTATTATTGTATCTCGTTGAGTAATTGAAAATGAAATCAAATCTTGTATGATGATTTAATTAAATTATTTTGATTTGCTGGTTTTGTAGTTACCTTCACCACCTTAGAAATAGTTATTTATAATAGTTTTGAAAGGGTTATAATAATGTTCTTCAATCATTATTGAATCATGTGTTATTAAAGCTTTAACAACGGTTCAAATACCATCATAAAAAATCTAACAAATTTAGCCAAAATTTATGTTTTAATAATGGTTGACCTAAAAATTATTATTAAAACAAACTATGTAATAACCATAACCCCTAAAAAATTCTATCTAATTTCTAATAAAACATTAATTAAAACCCCATATAATTAATAATTAGAATTAAATTTTTACTTTAATAACGATTTTTCGGGAGACCCATTATTAAAAGCATGTATATTAATAATAAATATGCGATTACACAATAATTAAACCCTAATTAGTATTTTATTCAGCATTTAATTAACCCCTTTTCAACAATTTTTTTCTTCTTAAAACCATTATTAAAAATTGGTTTTTAGTAATAGTTATAAACAAAAATGTTATTAAAAATGGTTGAAATATATATTATACCAGGGTTTTAATAATATTTTAGAAAATAACCGTTATTAAAATGTAATTATTATTTTCATATAAATTGTGCATTTTTTTAGCCCATATACACAAGTGTAAGCTCAAATATTTACCAAATATATAGTGTGTAAAACAACCCCAATTCATACATATATTCTTCCCAAGAATATAGAAATTAAAAGGCATAACACAGGTTGGTAACTCTATACTTCAAAGCCAAAGTTCATAAACACTTGCATGAATGTACATAAATCACTAATATTGAGTGTGTGAGCACACGATCTTGGCCCATTTATTTCTAACTTTATCAACTTCTTCATCTATCTATTTTTGGCTTCATTCATACCCATCTATGAAAAATTTCAAAGAGATATGATTTAATCATTCGGCTAGTAATTAATATGGCATAGATTAATTAATAAAAAATATATGGAAAAAGACACATGCATGGATTGGATCTATGTTCACAGATTTGTTCTTGAGTATAAGATCCATTGATCGGCAAACATAATATCCAGAGTCATTACCATTTTGCTGTTGTGGACATTGCAAAATGAATTTTGTTAGTTTGTTTTTCTATTATATACTAATTAAAATTGAAATAATATACAAAATGATTTTCTTTATGCATACCATTACAGGCTCATAATCAAGATTTCTTGGGTCTAGCACACCATTTCTACCTCTCCTCATATACATCGTCTGAATTGCCCTAATAAATAAAGTTGACACACAATATTGTAACTTTATATATTTACAAAAATAAATGTAGAATATATACATTAATTATATAATGGAGTAAGAAGTATACTAATATGTCAGTTAAATCTTTCCTTTAGAACGAATGAAAGCAAAAGGATTAGAATAATTTCAAAGGGAATCAAACACATATAATTTATTTTCATCAGGATGGACCACGTGCAAAATCCAATGTTCATTTGTACGGTGAGGTATGAGGTAAAACTTGTTGTTGTACCCCTTGCTTAAGATGCAATCCGCTACATAGTTTATGTGTCTACCCCTCACTTATTGTAGTAGGGTCAAATATGTATGCACACAAATAAAATAGAGGATAATATCCCCTCTTCCACAACATAACTAGAATCCAACCTATAGATGCCAATAGTAAAGCATATTTATTAATAACTGATATATGTATGGTGTAGGAACAAACACACAAGATTTATCATTTATAATTATGGAACCAATTTTTCTTCATTTATAAAGGATATCTCACAAAATATAATACAAACGGATGGTTACGTTGCTAGTAATAGATGAAACATACCATACAAGCTACTAGGCGTATACATGCATGTGCATGACACGTATGGAGTGCATGGCTACATGCATGGGGGAGTTAATATATAGCTTAGACGTTCATAACAGTTGATTTAGTTAATTAATTAATTAATTGGTAGAGTTAGAGATTAGCTAGAGAATAAAGTAACATAAATCTACCTTTTTGAAGAATATTCTATATTCTAGTATCTTTTAGCATTTTCTATATTCTAGTATCTTTTAGCTAGGTATCTTTTGAAGAATTATATTTTTTAGCTAGTATATTGTAATCAGTAGCCTTGGTTATATAAAGCCATAGAACCCACAATTAAAGGGAGATCATTGATTGAATTGAAGTTGAATGCAAATTGCAAGTATTAGATTCTATGTGAGTTCATCACAAGTTTAATTAAATCTGTGTGAACGATTTATGTTGAAAGCCTTAATCTCTTTGTCTATGTGAATTAGAGATTAAGTAATCTTTTCTAGCCATATTCATATTCCTAACACATCCCAAAATAGAAACCCTTATTTGCAAAACCCTAATCTTAATTTGCAAGTTCGAAACCCTAACCATAACCCTAACCCACAAAACCTTCTACCCTCAAACCCTAATTTTTGAATCATCGTCATTTCATCATTTTTGAATCATATTCATCATTCATCCATCAAATTTGAATCATTATCATTGAATCATCAACATCATCGAATCATCATCACCATCATCATCATCATCATCATTCTACCCTATTCCAATATCAACATTCTTAATTCAACACTTTCAAATCATCCTCTTCCTAATTACAACATAATCGATTATTAGTTTTACATAATTGATAATTAAACACTACCATAGACATTAATATATAAGAGGTCAAAAATTTATACAAATCAATGAAAAGTATTAAAATTTAAGATATGTAATAATGCTTAATTATCAAATATCAAAACACTAGTTTTTAACATCCATTTATGCTTATAAATTTCATAGATAACCTTTATTGATACCATGTTAATGGAGTCAACCCTCCCAACATACTCGAAAGGAAAATTAATTATAATTAGATCACTACTGAAATAGTTTTGAGTGTAAAGATATAACATTGCCAATGTTGATGGTCGTTAGCTTGGTTCTTGTAATTGTTAGTTCTCCTTTGAAGATGGAATATTTTGTGGGGCAACCGATTTTTCTAATCTAACTCTCTTTCCTTTCTCTGTGAGCTCTTTTATTTTTCTCATTCCATTAATAATTCTCTTGTCCTTTATCTTAAGAGCATTATTATTTTCCAATTCCTTAATTCATAGAATTAAATAAAATATAATGATAATATATATATTAATAAGGTATAAACAATGTGTGTAACATGTTACGTATATCATGGACGGCGAATATCATTACCTCTTTTGTATTGAGACATATATGGTTTGTGGGCTAAGGCACAAAGCTCCATGAGCTACCAACAATGTGGTTGTCTCATCGTCTTTTTTATAACAAGGCAAAGGCGCGTCTCTGATAATTGGAATATCAATATATACGGGCCTCATATTTGGGGTAAAGATAGACCCATGGATGGCTAGTGTTTTAATACTATGATTGATGTGTACCCTTACTTTTTCCCAAATAACTTAGGGATCATTATCTAAAAATTCACATTTATGCAAACCCTGGAATACAATATTAAATATTGTTAATTATTTACTTGACACTTGATACATTATATATGTAGTAATTCATAGTTAGATATGCTTACCATAAAAAGAGATGAAAAACGTGTATTAGCTCCACTATTGTCTCTAACACTATTTATATTGGGTATGTGAAGTGGATCATGAATATCTCAATCGGATGGCTTATACCCTTTAGATTTTATAGAGGCAAACTCTTTCTCCATTTGGCCATCCATTCAAATTCCATGTTTAATTTTTAGGTCAGTAGATCCACTTACTCATTAGTGTTCCAAGGTTCACGTGATGGACCACACACTTATTCTCGTAACCCCTAATCTAAGACCCTTATATCTTCCTCATTGTTCTTCAATTCTTGTTACTTATGACATGATGCTATATTGATCTACACCCTCAATAGAAGTTGATATTTCAAGTTCATCCAGTAATATATGCAATTAAGCATAATGAAATAAACATAATATAATAGTTTGCTCTAAGAAAACTAACTATAGTTAGGGAAAGCTTCACACATGCAATTATTTTACTAGTATCTTGTACATCTTCATTAAAATATTCATCTTTTGTTGCTCTAGCCTTCTTCCATAATGTACTGATATTGATGGATGAGGTATATGGATCATTGTCTTGGGCTACAAACTGTAATTCTACATTAATACTTTAAATTGGTAGCTCCATAATGCGCACTTAAATTGGTAATATGATTATAACACTTTATACATTAATACTTTAACACATTAATAAAAATGTAGCATCAACTTTTCTTCAAGGCATGCATAGCCTTTGCAAGCCATATTATGGGGGTAAATATTCTTCTTAGCAATTTCTTTATTTTTGGCACTTTCATATTTTATTACAAGCTAAAATATGTACTCACAATTATTTAAATATCAATAAAATATTCTTAATAAAAATTATTAATTGTTATACAAAAAACACCTTAAAATCCTCTGAAAGACGATATAAAATAATATGGTCCCAACTATCTTGATCTATAAAACCATAACTCTTAAGAGGCTTTGTGTATAAAGCCCCATCCCTCTTTCTATATACTTTATTTTTTATTTTCCAAGTATGTCCTGAATATTCTTAGACCCTCACCACAATGTCTTAGCCAATGTATGAAGGAAAAATTATATTCATCAATTATCCATTTCTCAGTCTTTAATGGAATTTTGATCCTCAAAGAACGCATATGTTCTTCAACATATGGTTGAATATCGTTACTATTATGTAATACATAGAGATGTGCTTTTTAAAGCATGTCATGATCTGCATGCCTAAATTGTTTCCCCCTAATACCACGTCCTTCAATTTTCTTTATATGTCGAGACTTGGGAATACCAAGAGCTTCAACATTAGACAAGTAATTTGTAAAAAATTCAATTGCCTCTTCTACTAGGTAACTCTTAAAAATTCATCCTTTTGGACGATATTTATTCTTCGTGTAACATTTTATTAATTTCATAAACTGATGTAAAAGAAATTCCAAGATTTTGAAGATTTTCTTATGCATCACGAAATAAGGAAGCAAGGGTAAAATTTTAAGATAATTATATACCCTACAATATTGATATCATGAAAAAGAGTATTAAATCAAGAGTCCAACACATCTTTCAGATCTCAAATCCATGTTTTCTACAGAAAGTTATGACTGTTTTACCATATATATGCCAAGTTGAATTTTTACACACTAATGGATAAAGTTTCGTAATTAGTATTATGGACGCCATTATCTTTTCATATTTATTAGCTAGTTTTTTATTGACTTATTTGATAATTATGTTAGGATATTAGTTAATTAATTTATTTCCTTAATCATTAAGAAATTATATAGTGTTTATCTTTTATCTTATATAATCATTAATTTATTTAAGATTTTATTAGGATTTAATTATTATTATCATAGGAGATTACTATTTATATGAATAGTAATTTATTTAGTGTTTTTGATATTTAGATTTAGTTTATCTTATTATTAAGGAGGTTATATGAGGATATGGATATTATTCTATAAATATCACATGTAAACTCATTATTTGAGGGGGATAGTTGAATGGAGTTATAAAATTGAATTTTCTCTCATTGAAATCCTGTGTGAGTTTCTTTGTTCTATGTTTACATTTTCTGTGTGAGTCATAAACTAGAAATCTATCTAAATTATCTTATCTGGGTAAGTGATAATTTAGAAACCCTCTATACCTTTCCTGTGTGGGTTTGTATAAAGTTATCTAGTGAAGTTTACTCTGTGTTTCTTCATTAGAAATCCTTTGATCTGTGTGAGGCTTTCAAAGCTAGTTTGAAGAATTAATTTGTGTGATCCTTCATCCATATCCTTAATTTAGAATTCATCCATTGTTTATCATGATAAAATTACATAACATATGGTATTTTTGAAACCATTCATTCCGCTACACATCATAAACCGTTCAAAGGGGTATATATTGTGTCCATGAATAGGTCCTAACATTTTTACCTCATAAACCAAGGGAATGGTTATATGCACCTTAATGTCAAAGATTGAGGCAATAAAGCACATTTCAAGTTGGCACAAATTCATTACAATCCCTCTTTGTAAGGCAAATTATTCGGGTGTATAACTTTGGAGCAAATTTTATTAAAGAACCAACAAAGCTTAGTGATAGCAATTTTGAACATGCTTCGGCACAATTACACATATGGCTATTGGTATCACACGTTGCATTAAAATATTACAATCATGATACTTCATATTAATTAGTTTCAACTCTTTCATAGACACTAGCATTCTAACAATTAAAGAATACCATACTAGGACTTGACTCTATTAAAGAATTCACAAAATGCAAGTTTCTCCTTTTTAGAGAGCATATGGCAAGTCAGTGGTAGATATGTTCTTCTTCCGTTTTTTCATGGTGCTAGTTCATTCCTAGTGCCGATTTCCACCATATCCATTCAAGAATTGATGCCATCCTTATTCTTTCATGGAACATTAAGTAATGTACCAACAAAGCTATCACATATATTTTTCTTGATTTGTATCATATTGAGGGCATGTCTCAGGTATAAACATTCCTAATACAAAAGGTTGAAGAATATATACATCTTCTTCAATCCAAGTGATGGAGGCTTATCTTTATTCTTCTTCCCAAACTGTACCTTCAAATGTTTCATTTTCAAATACATTGTCAACCTGTCAATCGTATTGGTACATGCCATTTTTCCAAAAATTCATTCAAAGAATTCCTTTTCCTACAATATTGATGATCCTTCGGTAAAAATATACAATGCCTAAGAAAAATAGTCTTCAAGCCACGTTAGCTAAAATAATAAAGTATTCTCCTTATATATCAGACATGTGTAATGGATTTTCACACTATAGCTTGACAAGTTGCCATATGCCAAAAAATTACTTATATTATAGAATAACATTACTCTTAAAGTGAAAATTTTCTCACCACATGAGTCAAATACTTTAACCCCTGTGTCCTATATGAACTTTAAACAACCAATCAAAGTACTGAATAAAACATCAACATCATTCCTCCATTGTTTTGCCTCGAAATGAGTAAAGACAACGTCATATACTTGTGTTTCATGTACACCCATGGTAGTAGATTATGCATAACTAAAATCACTAACCATATATTGTATATGCTTTGATTTTGCGAACTCATACCATCCACAGAAAGTGCAAGATGTTTTGGTTCTTCACCAAATTTAGGAAACAAGCCATCAATCATCATCCATTGTGCAAGGTTAAATGGATGTCTCGGAAGCCTGCCATCTATCTTCTCATTAGCATGGCATCTCTAGTTATTTGCATCTTTGACATAATTAAACATTCACTTGAATCTAGGTATTATAAAAAAAAACCATAACACCTTAAATGACACCTTGTTATTCTTGTATTGTGGTGCTTTACATTCACAATTAGGATAATTATTTAAAGATGTATATTCATTATAAAATAATATATAATCACTAGGGCATGTATGAATCTACTCATAGCTCATACCATAGATTAAAGGATATTCTTCACTTCATTGGTACGATCAAATAGACCATTATCATTGTGAAGCATATCTTTCACAAGTTGCAATAATTCCATGAAAATCTTATCACTACGTCCGTTATATGCTTTTAAGTTGTACAACCTTAAAGTAGAGGATAATGTAGTAAAATTTTTACAATCACCAAACAAAGTTCTTTTGAAGTTGCTCAATAATTGGTCAAACATTTGTAGACAATCCCAGACACTTCCCTAAACGTATTAAGTCATCTACTCAAATGAATCACCCTCATTGTTGTCAAATAATCAACTACTTTCTCCCTTACCTTCTTCAATATCATATCTAGTCTCTGTCTCACTATGTCATATGCAATGAGTGTAACTTGTACCAATTCCATGCACAAATTAATTATTTCTCAAATCATTAGCATTGATACGTTAAATATAAGAATAGTTAAAACAATGATAGACTATTCTACTAGGGTCCCGAGCATGTACTACTACAAACTTGATGAAAAATTCAACTCCTTTGTCATATTCTCTAGACAAATGATTTTCCAAACATCTATTTTTGATCCATAGCTTTCCAATATATATGTGTCCCATAAAAAATAATTATTACAAGTCAATTCACTTCTACAAACAAATTCACAGATCACTCATGATTAGAAAGAATTCATATTTATATATTATATCATGCTATTTTGTTGCTATATATATATAAATAATTCCAACATGTTTCCATATCCCTTACCAATTCAAAAATTACTACTATTTAGAAATAATTCATATTTATATAATGCACTATGTTATTATGTTGTTTTATATACAAACCATTTCAACATCGGAATAAAAATATACTAATACGCAAATCAATTTGCTTAGAAAGAGTTAATATGTATATACATATCAAATATTTTTACAAAGGTCATAAATTCACAAGGAAACACATACTATGTGTTTAAAACAAAACCTAAGAACTAAGTGGAAACATAATACAATAGCTGTAATATATACATCAAAAGATTGCTATATCCCACACACCTTACTAAGAATACCCCTAGCCATCATATGAAATCAGTTGGTAGCCTTGGTGAGGCCAACTGGAACCCATCACTCATAAAGCCCACTTGCCTCGATATGTCATCTGCTCCCTTACATCATCAATGAAAAGTCCATTGACATATACGCTATGGTAACTAGGGAAAATACTTGGCAGTAAGATATGATAAAATCTCCACTTGTCATCTATCACCATTACCTCTCTAGCTACCTGATCATAATCCCTTGCAAATACCTCACCCTTAATAAATTTTGTGTGTGGTGCATCAATATAGTGGATAGAAAAATGTAAATAGCTAGCTAAAGCCCTTAACCATGGCTCAATCTAATGCGGGATAACAACAATTGATATGATTTAAATAAAACGTATCAAAGTACGACATGCTCACAAACAATTAACCTAGCTCCTTGGATAACCATATATCATGACCTCAAAAATCCACTATGTGCCAAGCACAAAAATGGTGGTGATATGTAAATAATCACTAAGTGTGACATCTCACTACCTATAAAAGATAACAACCACTAAATCATGTCATTAAGATTGTTGTCTAACTATTTTAAATTATAAAATATGTGAATTCTATAGCCTAATTAATCATAAATATATAATATAATATCTTAATTAAATATTATATTAAGCTAGAAAAATAACCACATGCATAAATAAGATATAAACCATAAAATTTATTAAATTATAATAGCAAAAATTTATCAGAGGTGCATCCACACCATACAAGTAGTAGCATTTTATTAGCCAAAAATTGAATAAATTACATAATATTTTTTAACATCATATTATACCAACATGCATGCATATATTTATAGTATATTTTTAATATCAAAGGCAACAACCTACAACCATACATGCATACATTCATAAAGAGAGGGACCCAACTTGCAGCCAAAAAGCATAATAATAGAGCACTAGAGGCAAACATATATCATACAAATAAGAACACATGTAATACCAAACTAAATACCATGCATGCATATATTTATAATGAAATAAAAAGAAAAAAAGGTATACCTATATAAATCTAAAAAATTATGTAAAGTGGATAAAATAAGATCCATTAGCACTAAAGCATTAAACAGACAGACACTATGGTGGCAACAAGCAACAAATGATAATGGATGGACAATAGGGGAGAGGGAGCATAAGCCAACAGTGTGTGCAAACTTGACCAAGAGTAAGACACAGAAAATGGTGATGATGATAGGAAGAGGAGGAAAGTGATTGTCGACATGCAAGAGTGAGGCGATGACCGTCGACTAGCAAAAGAAGGATAACCGCTGACAAGCAAAACAAAGAGGAAGAGTGAGCGCAAGAAAAAGCAAAAGAGAGTCAAAAATATGAAACAAATGTAATGAGTGAAAGGGGAAATCATGGTGAATATAATTTCAATGTTTTAATAACGGTTATAAATATAACCGTTATTAAAACATCGCACAAATTTTGTTTTGATAACAGTTATACTTATAAAAATTATCAAAGCAGGTGCAACATTTTTTCCTTTCATTCTTTTAATGGTTCATGTATAGAACCATTATTAAAATTTGCTCCTCATTCCTATTCCTACATTTTCAAATTTTTATGCACTATTACATTCAAACTATCATTTATGTTCCATTATTAATTGACGTACCCGTAGTGTTTTATGTACTACTTGGTTGGTTTGGTAGTTGTCATTGTGTCATACTTGGTTTTTGTATTTTGGTTCTATAGTTGCTTCCGTGCATCATTTAGATTTGGTATATTAGTTGATAATTGTATCAATGATTTCCTTATCATGTTATATGTTGTATATATATGGTTATTGAAAAATTCCTTAATCATGGTTTGGTGTTTTCCCTAGGTGGGATACCCTTTGTATAATTGTATTAATGAAATAATAATAGTATGGTTAAGTTTAATGTGATGAGCATGTGACATACAATCTGATATGAGTTATAGTATAAATGTGGCACTTAGCTATGGTATGTATAATTTAACGTGTTATACCATGTTACTTTGTTTTATCTTCTATGTGCTCCGTGTGACATTTGATTACTTAGTAGTGTGCAGTAGTTTATTCAGTACCGTTGTACTAATGGGTTTCGTTTTATGGTATCTTGCCTATTTAATGGATTGTCTACCTTGAGGGTACAACTTGATGGACTTTAGTGGGGGTTAAGAGTTATGACTATCCGGTGTCCATACCAACAAATTTTGATCTGGATATCCCTTGGACTTTTATGTCCTCCTATATATTTATTTCTCTTGTCAATTGTAACCTTTTTTCATTCATTTATTATTTGAAGAATTTAATATTGTATTAAAATATTTATCCACTTATCAATTTTTATTAATTTAAGCTGGTAAACATTTTATCATTAACATGTAGTTTAAGAAGGGTAGAAGAAATATATTTATACTAAGTGTGGTGATACCTATAATACCCTAAAATTTACTACAAAAAGAAAATATATTTTTAGGGGAAGCTTAGTGCTAAAATAGCTCGGTCTCATTGTTGTAACTGACATAAGTTTGGCTTACCATACCATCCTCATATTAATCACAAGGCCAAAAAAAAGGACATACATAAGAGTAATTAGAAAATGAGGAAAAATTAAAAAAATTAAATATGAATTTTGGAGATTAACTCCTAGTACAATATCAAATTAAAAAAATATCATAGAGATAAGAGTCCAAAAAGGTACATGGGTAAACCTAACCACTAGATCACATGACTCTACACCCAACCCTGACACATAAAATCACACTTCCATACATAGAGCATCATAAGAAGCAAAATCATCCAATAGGTCCTCATCGATCGGCACAAGGTATTCTACACGTGGGAATGAGCAATACTCATGAAATGGATGATTAATACACTAAATAATGAGTAAAGTAACAATATAGTCGAGAAGGATTCCAAGAGATACATGAGTTCACATCAGAGAATAATCATACATATGTTACCATAAAATAATGCAAGGTGAATATTAGTTCCAATAATCAATATTAGATATAAAAATAATCACTTTGTTTACTCATATTGAGTTTGGGCACCCCACTATTCTTAATTCGGTGAAATGGACTGAAGCATTTCCAAGGACAACACACATGAGCCATTATTATTGTTTGGTGGAATATACCCAACATATACCAGAAAAACATACTCCTGACCACTATTCTTAAACTAGTGGAATGCTCCGAAGCATCTCTTAGAGGAAAAACACACTTGATCCACTATACTCGTTTGGTGCAATGGACACAACCCCTCGATCCTAACTACTGTAATCTTTCACTTTAAATGATTGGTGTCTTATTCATTATTTACTTAGCTAAAATCATATTATCATTCACATTGATTTTAGGACCCTACTACTCTTAATTCTATGGAACAAAATGATGTACCTCCAAGGAAAAACACACCTGAATCACTATTATCGTTCAATAACATAGACTCATAAAACACCTCAGCCCGGCTAACGTGATATCATTTTAAGTGATATATATTTTATTCATAATTGGTTATATCATCATGTGGAATTCATGTAGATATGCACGACACATAATTTGAAACATGTAAAGCATAGCCATATAGTTATCAAGGTAGTCCTCGAGGAATAGGTCCATAAACCTCCTTGAGAAACCCTAATTTCACATTATAAGCGTAACTTCTCACATATTAATCATTTTCCCACAAATTTTAGCACATCCTCCTAAAATATTATTATTATTATTATCAAAATACCTAAAAATCAAGGTGTAATACCTTTTTTCATCTTACACATGCGATAACAAACCTATCTCAATAGTTATTATTTATACCCCTATGAAACCATAATTTTACAAATTAGGTATAACTTTTTCCAAGGGATTCATAAAATTAAAAAATTAAATAAAAAATTCCTAAAATACCAATACTAAAAAAATATATAAAAACCATAGTATAACTCCAACGTCTTATGATTGCAGTAAGAGCACCACCTTTAGGTTTAATATTCCCAACTTTAAGTTATTTTTTCATTTTATTTTGACTCAGACCATTCATAATTACTCTAAAAAATTCACAAGATATTATTAGCATATTTTAACCTTTTTAACATACTAAAATACAAAAATATTATATTAAACCCATATTGACCAAAATGCCCTTAAGGATAAATAAATGCCTTTATTTCGTGAAAACCTTATATGTCTAATGGCATTATTTTCAAATCCTCAATATATTTCATTAGCATACATCTTATATATACTTATTTTGCACTTATCAAAATTTATTAAATCCACATTACAAAAGTCATACATTATACTATTTCACTTAGGACATACAAGATAAAACTTATTATAACGATATCGTATAAGCATATGTCTCCTCATTCTTACTCTATTTCCATCACAAAATCCACATTATCATATCATAATATTGAAAACATGAATTAAAAAACATAATATTAACAACATGATAAAACACACGATTAAACGTATCATTTAGAACAAAAACCCTTACTACGACTAGTATCCTTATAAAAAAAGACACTAGTCTCTAAGCACATACATCCTATCCCGCCTCATACAAAACATATATAAAATCACCTAAGAAACAATGGTAAAATAAAATTAGAACTTAGGGATATAAACAAGGAAAATTAAGATAATAGAGAGTAAAGGAAAGGAGAAAACCAAAAGTCAAAGCCTTAAAGGTGTCTTGGTAAAACATTGTCCAATAATGGAAGGGGGAACAACAACAAGTGTCTGAATCCAAGGGGGTGACAACAACACTAGCTCCCATTTCTAGGGGTCGAATGGTGACAAATTTGGAAGGTGGCGGGTTAGGATTGGTGGGAATGGCCGAAGAAAGTGGAGAAGGAACGGTGGTGATGGTCGAATGGTTGGGAGTTTTTTTGTGGTAAATGTCAAAGAGTTGGGCTGGATTTGGTGGATATGATTGAATCTAGGGGTGTGGATGGTGTAAATGGCTGGGTAAAATAGGGTAAGATTGGAAAGGGTGGGAGATTCAAGGGAGGGAGGTGTCATGGAGAGTGGCGTTACTTTGTTGTTGCAGATTTTTTAATGAAGACGAGGAGGAGGAAGGAAAGAAAAAGGGAAGGCTTTTGGTGGGTGTTATGCTTTGACAAATAATGGAGGGAGGAAACAAGGTGATTGAGGCATTATATGTTCCAATTATGTGATTTATATACATGCAAACACAAACTCACACACACACACACACATCCCTATAATTAGGGAGAAGGAAAGTAAGGCGATCTGTTAAGATTTTCAATGTAAACCCATAAACGTAGGTGATGGGAGTTGATGGGTGATGATGATCGTAGGGTGTAAACCAACAAAGCATAGCAGAGAAGATATGGTTGGGGGCTAAGTTGTTCATACAAGAAAAGGGAGAAGAAAAGAAAAAGAAGTTGGGTAAAAGGGTAAAGAAAAAGGAAGAGAAAAAGAGAAGTGGAAAAAGGGCGGAGGGAAGTAAAAGGGAAGGAGAAAATAGGTTAGAATAATTTAGGTTAAAAAATATTAATGATCTAGAATAAATATTAAGATTAGGTTATAAATTAGGGCTAAGAAGTTAGTGTAAGATAGAAATATCAAATTTATGAGATGAGAATTAGATTAAGATATTAAATAATTAGGATTAAAATTAGATAAAATTTTAGGTATTACATTGCTACCCTCTTAAAAGATACTTTGTTTCTAAAGTCAAAAGTCAAGTTTGAGTAAAACAAGGAAAAAAGATTTAAGGAGAGGTTTCTTGTTGGTTTACTCTATCAAACTTAACAGAACGCTAGCAGGTACTACCCCATAAAATAGGAAGAACCTCAACATCTAACATACCTAGGTTGAAAAGGTTAAGATGTGACTCATGCTTGTCCTTCACTATCTCCCAGATCACCTCCTATAATCTATGGTGGCTCTAAAGAATCTTCACTAGTGGAACTGAGCTTGTCCAAGTTCATTGTACCATAGTAAGGTACCTCCTCATAGTAAACATAATTATAGAGGTCGATCTCCTCAAGTCTGATCACATGGGATAAATCAACAATGTACATCCTTAGCTAATTGATGCAGAAGACATAATGAAATCAAGCTAACTATAATGGAAGTGTTAGGCAATATGTAACCAAGAATACCCTATCAAGAATCTCGTAAAGACTAATATATCTCATGCTCAATATACCCTTTCTACCAAATATGTGCACCCCGTTGGTGGGTGAAACCTTTAAAAAACTTTATCCTTTGACTCAAACTCGTCACTATGGTGCGTCTGACCTGCATAGCTCTTATATCGAATACAAGATGCACTCATCCTTTCTTGGATCAACCAAACCTTTTGAGTCACCTCCTCTATCATCTCTAGTCCAAGTAAACCAATCTTGTTGACATCACTCCAACACAAGAATTTTTGGCACTTGTGTTTGTATAGTACCTTAAAAGGTGTCATCCCTAAGCTAACATGATAAATTTTGTTGTAAGAAAAATCAACCAAATGTAGAAGATCCTCCTGACTACCTCATAAGTCTAAGACACAAGCTCATAACATGTCCTTAAGTGTCCAAATCGTCCTCTCAATCTGTCCATTTGTAGTTAGGCGGAAGGAAGTACTCATCCTCAACTCTATGCCCGTAGCCTCACGCAAAATCTTCTAAAAGTGGAAAAGGAATCGCAAATCCTGATTGGAGATTATATTGATAGGTGTACCATGTCTACTCACCACAAACCTCATATAAGCATTGACCCATTGATCCATACTCCAAGTTGACTTCATCGGCTCTAACACTACTTAGTCTATCTTTCATCACAATTAAGATTGTATCGCACTTGTGGAGAGTCATTAGTAGCCCACTCACAAAATCCATTGAGATTCACTCTCACTTCTACCTTACTATATCTTAATATTGGATCAACACCATAGGCCTTTTGTGCTCGATCATAACCTACTAACAAGTCAGACACCTCAACATGAACTCTGCTACCTCTCGCTTTATACGAGGTCACTGGTAGATCCTCTTTAGGTCCTTTTACAACTTATCCCCTCTTAGGTGGATGGAATATGGAATATAGCGACCTTTCTCAAAAATCTGGTGCTTCAAATTAGCACAACTCTGAGGTACACAAAAACAAACTCTATAGAAAAAGTTGCCATCCTCATGAATCTAGAAATCCTTAGATCATCTGTCTTGTATCTTCTACCGAATCATCTCTAGCTTAAGACCCAAAGGTTATCATGCTTAGATCGCATCAAACACAGTCGATGTAATCATTAAGGCACTCATCCAAATTGCCATGTTATGATCCTCTAACAATTGATTAGGCACCAAAAAAGAACTTAACGAGTGTTATGTATTCCTATTCAAGACATCTGCAAAAACATTAGTCTTACTCTTATTGTAGGTCAACTCGATATCATAATCCTTTACCAATTCTAAACATCTCCTTTCCCTCATATTCAACTCCTTCTAAGTGAATATATACTTGAGACTCTTATAGTCGGTGAAGAATCTGTGCTACATCTTATACACATAGTGCCTTCAAATATTCAGCACGAAGATGACTATAACCAACTCCAAATCATGTATCAAGTATTTTTGCTCATGTTGCTTCAACTAATGAGAATAGTAAGACACTACGTTACCATGATGCATCAATACATAAACTAGTGTGTGTATCAACTCATCGATGTAGACCTCAAACCTATATAATCCTAATAGCATAGTCAAGACCAGTGTTGTAGTCAAACACCCTTCAACTCCTAAAATGCTTCCACACATACACCATCGCACTGAAATTTGGTCTTCTTCTTTAGAAGGTTCACCAAAAGATGAGTTACATTCAAGAAGTCATAAAAAAACACCAATAATACCTAGAAAACTATGAATATGAGGAACACTAGTGGTTTCCTTCCACTTGGTGACTACCAAAATCTTCATTGGATACAAGATGACTCCTTCTATTGAAACTATATGATCCAAAATATAAACCTATTGATGCCAAAAAACAGCACATAGAGAGTTTGGTATACAACTTATGCTCTCTAAGAATTGACCAAATCGTGTGAAATTATTTCTTATACCCCTCTCCACTCTAAGAGTATACCACAATATCATCTATGAAGACCATAAAAAACTTATCAAGGGATGGATTACAAATCCTCATCATCAAGTCCATAAATATAGCAGCCACATTAGTGAGCCCAAAAGGCTTTACTATGAGCTCATAGTTCTTGTACCGTGTTTTAAAGGTCATCTTCATAATTTCTGTCTTGGCTATGGGTAGCTAATAATAACATGGCCTTAAGTTGATCTTCAAGAAATTTGAAGCACCCCGAACCTAATCAAACAAGACATTAATCCTCAAAATCAGATAGCAATTATTCTCCATTAACTGATTTAAACCTCGATAATTTGTGTATAAGTGAATGCTCCCATCCTTCTTCTTTACAATTAAAATCGGTGCTCCCTATGGAGATACATTTGGGTGAATGTACCAGTGAGCCACTTGATCATCCGATCGAGTCTTCAACTCTCTCAACTCTACCATTGCCATTAGGTAAGGAGCCTTCAAAATTGGCCTAGCCTCAAATACTAACTCAATGGTGAAGCCTATCTCAAGTATCGGTGGCATACCTGTTATCTCATCCAAAAATACGCTCGGAAACTCTCGAACAACTAAAAAAAATCCTCCAACACTGAGACGTTTTTATTCAGCTTTTGAACTCTACACACAAGGTAACCTTTTTGCACCAAAGAATACATCGTATGGGAAGATACAACATTTATCATAACTCACTCATGTGTGAAATCTATCACCACCTAATTTCTCCCCAACATATCCATCATAAGGATAATGTCAAAGTCCTGTAAGTCTATCTCAATCAAGTCAACTAGGAAGTCTACCTTGCCTATCTTTAAGGCCACTTCCAAGTAGAACCTAATGTAATCGAATCTTTCCCCAGAAGGTAACATCATAATTATAGATACATTAGCAAATGGAGGCAACATAACTCTAGAAATAAAAGAAGTAGATACGAATGATAAAGATGCTCCCAAATCAAATAACAAATATGTTAGTCACGAAAGGATGAAAACGTACCAATAACCACATTTAGCTGTTGATCAGCCTTTGCCTAGCTGATGACATTTGGGTGCCCACCTAAATGACCTCCCTACTATCCTCCATGATATTCTCCGAAACCGTGAGTTTGTCTTCCCACGTGAAGGGACGGGTGATACCCTTGTGGTTTGCTCTTAACTTCCCTGGGGTGTGTACTAACTGAGGCAAGTGCCCTCTACTTTTGTTGCAACTCCTGTTGTGGCTTATAGGTCCACTACTAATAGTCTTAATATTGGGGTACAAGCGGTCCCTACTGCTAGAGTTGACCCTACTTATGCTAGCACTCAAATGATTGAGGGTCCAATGGACCACACATCCTACACTAAATAGAAGCACCCTAGGAATCTTATCTTAGATGATGGAAGCCATAGAATGGAAAAATAAAGAAACTTGGCAATCTTGCAAGTCTTCTCTATCCACCTGTCTAACTATAGTGCTAAAATTGAATACCCTACAATTGGAACTAGCCCCTCTACTAGAACCCTGGAGTTCCACCTCCTTAAAACTATATCCTCCCTCTAGAACCCTGTATCTTCAGCTTCCTCTCACCCAAAATAGAAGCTTACTCCTAAACCATGAAAAAAATAATACATGCATGCTCATTTGGCCCTGTCCTAGAAATCCATGGCACCTATTAGCCTCTAGATGTTGAAATGAAGCCCTTACTCAAACTAATAAACCATAGTCGACTCATTGGCCGCTATGCCCAGCACAAACATTAGTAGCTCTGTGAACTGCACATCATTCTATCTTATTATCTTGCTCCCCTAGGTCCGATGCATTAACTCCTTAAGCATATCCTTCTTAAGTATCTATGGATAAAACTTCATGTGGATCGATGTCTTGAAGTCCTCCCAAGAGATCGATAATCCTCCCTATGCACGAAGGCCTATTCACCAGATGATTACAGCTCCTTAAAAAAATAAAGCTACTATGCTTGTTTTTCGAGCAGGTGAACAATCAATTTCCTTGTATGTCTTGTCCATGTCCTGAATTCATCCTTCCTAGATGAAAAAGTCCTCCTTATTGACATAGATTAGTGAGTGATATCTCGTAATCCTCAGAAGCTACTCCTCTCTAACTCCCTCTTTTGGGTAATGCGGAGGTAGTAGTCATGGCTGAGGCTGAGCTGGTGATGGTGGTTGTGTAACAAACTTGATGAAGACCTATAAAACATCCTCCAAACAACTGACACAACCATTAAGTGCCATGGTGAGCTAGTTTCAAGCTTAAAAATGTGTTAGAATATTCTTTCCTAGCTTACTTGCACACATTTCAAATAAACACATATAAAGGCTGCCAAGGCTACCCACTCTCAATTCCTCAAAAGTTAATCTGGATTTTTAAGAAATCAACTTTTTCAGAATATAAAATAGATTGAAAGAGTCATATAGGAGATCATTTGAAAATTGATTTTTTGAAAACAAGACATGATAATCAAAACCAAAGCTCTGATATTAACTTGTTGCACCACAAAATTTACTACTAAAAATTTTTATTCTTAGTCAAAGCATAGTACCAAAATAGTTTGGTGTCACTGTTCTAATTAACATAACTATGTCTTAATATACTATCTTTACATCAATCGCAAGGTAAAACAAATGTAACATAAAACATAATAAGTAGAAAATGAGGGAAACTTCATAAACTTAAATATATGTTTTGAAGATTAACTTCAAGTACAATATAAAATACATGAAAAAGGATACCATAGATCTAAGTGTCCAAAAAGGCATTCAGGTAAAGCTAACCACTAGATAATATGACTCTACACCCAACCATGATACATAAGATTACTCCTCCACACATTAAGCATCATAAGTAGAAAAATCATCCAATGAGACTTTATTAATCAACACAAAGACATCTGGATCATTTGCTCATAGGAATGAGAAACACCCATAAAAATGATGGTCAATATGCTATGTATTGAGTAAGTTAAAAATACAGTCGAGAAAAACTATACAGGTTACATGAGTTCATATTAGAGAATAAGTATACACGTGTTACCATAAAACAATGTAAGGTGATTATATATTCTAGAATACATTATTAGAAATGAACATAATCATTTTTTTATTTATAATGAGTTCAGGGACCCCTATTTTTAATCCAGTGGAATAAACTAAAACACTTATCAAGGACACCACACTTGATCCTCTATTATCATCTGGCAGAATGGACCCAACATATAGTAGGAAAACACACTCCTAACCACTATTCTTAAGCTAATGGAACACTCTAAAACACCTCTCAAAGAACACACCTAAGCCACCATTATCTTCTAGTGGAATGGACATAGCCCCTCAGCCTTGACTTATGTAATCTTTCACTTTAAGTGATTAATGACTTATACAATAGTGAAGTATCTCAAATCATATTCTCATTCACGTTGAATTTAAGGCTCCACTAATCTTACTCTTGAGGAATAGAATAATGTACCTCTCAAGAAAAAATACACCCGAGCCACTATTTTTATTTGGTGGAATGAAACCATAAATTTTTATTTAAGGCCCAACTTACGTAATATTTCACTTTAAATTTTTAGTATCTGATTTATAATTAGTTATAACATCGTGTAGGACTCATGTAGATCTGCATAACACATAATTTGATACATGTAAAGCACAATCATATAGTTATCAAGATAGTCCTCAAGGAATAATTCCATAAACCCTCCTAAGAAACTCTAATTTCACATTATAACTTCTCCCATATTGATCATTTTCCCCAAATTTTAGCACATTATCCTTAAATATTATTATTATTAAGATACCCAAAAATCATAATTGGACCCATAAAACAACTCAAACCGACTAACATGATATTTCATTTTTAATTATAAATGTCTTATTCATAATTGGTTATATCATCATTTGGGACTCCCGTAGATATGCACAACACATAATTTGAAACGTGTAAAGGCATAATTTCTAATTATCAAGGACTCCGTATCGTTATCAAGGAAGTCCTCAAGGAATAGGTCCATAAACCCCTTTTGAGAACCCTAATTTCACATTATAGGCATAATTTCTCCCTTATTGATTATTTTTCCACAAATGTTTGCACATCATCCTAAAATATAATTATTATTATCAACATACTTGAAATTCATGGTGTAATACTCTTCTTTATTTTACACATGCAATAACAATCATATCTCAAAAGTTACTATTTATACCCCTATGAAACCCTAATTTCACTACTTAGATGTAACTTTTTTCCTAAGGATTATGTAACATTCCAAAATTTACTATTTTTTTACACAAAAAATTTAAGTTTAAAACCCGTAAATTCTAGAGATGCTACCGCCACACTTAGTACCAGACCGGTTCACTCCTACCGTTCCAGTACTAAGTGCTAAGGCTAAGAAAAACTTTGCCATCATCACACATGAATACATAAATTAAAGTTCAATATTAATAATTAGAGTACGCATAAGTTTTACATAATCTGAAATACGAGAGATAGTTCTCCAGAGAAGAAAAATAGGTACGATATTAAAATTGTATCTGGAGTTTCAAACATAGTTAAAAGAGAAAATGAATAATAATCTCATAATGGCAAAACCGGCCACGTCACTCCAAGGACTTGATCCATCCCAAATCATCACTTGGCCCCACCTAATGTCCCATAGACATCAATGGCATCAAAGAAGGCCTCAACTACCTGCAACCCGTCAGACGGGACTTCTGCTTGTGGGAATGAGTAGCACCCATGAAAAGGATGATCAATATGCTATGTACTAAGCAAGGTAACCAAGCACTAAGGATAACGCACAAGCACATAAAATCATGTAGGATAATATTCAATTTACACACATTCAAACCTACACATATAATATATTAAGTCATGTTGAATATTATATAGCTTATAAATGATCAAGCCCACACATAAAGGCCCAAATAGTCTAGATTAATTATTTATTTAATCTCTTATCGGAAGTCAATTCACACCATGCCTTTTATCAAATCCATGTAAGTATAGGAACCTCCCACTATTTTAGCCAATGGGTCGGTCACTTACGGGACAACATGTCCATACCACTATTATTCGCCGGTGGATCGGTCACTTCCGGGACAACATGTCCACACCACTATTCCTAACCGGTGGATCAGTTTGGTTCCTGCTCATATAGTGTTCCACTATAAGTAATTAGTATCTTTTAAGTGCCTTAGCAAAATCTAGTTTGTGTTTATTGAGCTCGGGATCCCCCACTATTATTGTCGGTTGACCGGTCACTTGCGGGACAACATGTCCGCACCACTATTATTCGCCAGTGGATCGGTCACTTGCGGGACAACATGTCCGTACCACTATTATTCGTCGGTGGATCGGTCACTTGCGAGACAACATGTCCACACCACTATTTCTAACCGGTGGATCGGTTCGGTTTCTACTCAATAATCTTTCACTTTAAATGATTAGTGTCTTAAGTATTTTATTCAAAAGCTTTCACCCAGACATGCATGACTGACTCCTACTATTCTTCTCCAAACCCTTGTTAACCACCACAACCATAGTTAACCATAGCATACCCTAACATCCATGCAAACCCTAACTCCATGCAAACCCTAACTCCCATGCAAACCCTACTTCCATGCAAACCCTAGCTCCATGCAAATCCTACTTCCATGCAAACCCTAGCTCCATGCAAACCCTAACTCCATGCAAACCCTAACACCATGCAAACCCCAACTCCTTACAAACCTTAACTCCATGCAAACCCCAACTCCATGGAAACCTTAACACCACGCAAACCCCAACTCCATGCAAACCCTAACTCCATATTATTACACTCCCCATCATTATTTTACAAACCTATCATGCATGTTTTATGGGCCACACCATTCCGCAATAATAACACAACCCATACACATAATACACATGCCACAATTAATGCACGAACCTACCTCAACTCCATATTATGCTGCATATATGACAGTTATACAATTACACATAAAACACATTATAATTTCATATCATATGGCATGCATGGAAAATAAAACATATAACACACAAACGACCTTAGTTACTCCTTACCAAAAATGTCTCCGATCTTGGAGCACGCTTCTATACCTCTTTAGGGCTTTAACTGGTCTCACCTATTATCAGGAAAAAACTAGAATTAGGTTCCCTCCTAAAAATACTATTAAATACTAACTAATTCTAATACTAGGCTTTTGATAAAATAATAAAATATTAATAATAAAAATGACATTAACTAATTCCTATCTTGCTAAAGATCTAAGAAATAATAGTAATATTATAAAGTTGAAGATTTTACCCTAATAATAATAATAGTGATACTAAAATAATAATAATGATAATAGTAAATAATAATAATAATAATAATAATAATAATAATAATGATAATAATAATACTAAAAATACTAATAATAATAATAATAATAATAATAATAATAATAATAATAACACTAATAAGAATAATAAATGCTAATGATAAAATTAATAATAATAATAATAATAATAAGACTTGATATTTATAATACTACTACTAAAATTCAAAAATAGGCACAATAGAGTTTCAACCTTATATAGAATAATAATACTATCAATGAAAATAATAATAATAATAATAATAATAATAATAATAATAATAATAATAATAATAATAATAATAATAATAATACTAATAATAATCGCATAACAATAATAGTAATAATAGCAACACTAATAGTAAAATAGTTGTAATAATGATAATGAAATAATAATAATTTTGAAATAGTAATAATAATAATAATAATAATAATAATAATAACATTAATAAATAAAATAAAAACTCATAATAATACTAATAATATTAATAATACTAATACTAATAATCTACTAAGCCAAATAGGATCAGCCCTAATAAGAAATAATAATACTAATAATATTGACCCAAATAGTAATAATAATAATAATAATAATACATAATAATTATAATAATAATAACATATTAATATTAATTAATAAAGATGATGGCAACAATAAGGATAATAATAATAAAATCAAAATAAAAATATAATAGGGCTTCGACCCTCAATAGAAATAATAATAAAATCATTAATAATAATAATAATAATAATAATAATAATAATATATTTCAAATAAATGAAATAAAATAGATTAAGACTTGTATAAATAGTGAAAAAGGGTTGAGGAGGCTTAGGGTTCAACCTTAGGCTGGTGGTGACAGGCGGCACCGGTGGTGGTGCACGGCAGCGACGACGGTGGCCGGAAAAAGAGAAGAAAAGGAGAAAAGTTAAATGCTGGGAAAAGGAGACGCAGAATGAAGGTAGGAGTTGGGTTATTTAGGGTTGCTTAAGTGGAGAGGAGCATAATGGAGGTGGCGGCGTAGCCAAAGGTGGTAGTGCACGGTGGCGGTGGCCAATGGGGAAGAAGAAGAGAAAGAGAGGAAGAGAGGGAGGGAGAGCAAAAGAAAGGTAGGGGAAGATAGAGGAGGGTCTACATAACAGTTTGGGAGGTGAAAGGAGCGGCGGCAGCAACGAAAGTGGTGGCTAAGGGTGATGCGAAGGGCAACGGAGGTGGAAGAATGGGTTGATTGAGAAGCAGACTTTGTACAATCGGGACGGCTTGTGTAGGGAAAATCAAGGGATATGGGTGGTTCAGTTAGTTAGATGGAGGTGCAAGGATGAGTTGAGTGGGCAGAGAGGGCGGCGAAGTTGGCCGGAGATGGCGGAAACGGTGTCTGAATTGGTGGCGGTGGCAAGGTCGAAAAATTCTAGGTAAGAATCAAAAGCTCGATGCAGGGCTCATTATGGGGGTATTTATAGACTTTAGAAGTAAGGGTAGGGTGCTATGGGTCGGTGAGAGAGTAATTCTTCTTGAATAATTAATTACCTTTATTTTAATAAAAATAATTTATTTAATTAATTTCTAAATAAATCCTTAATTATCTATAATTCTTAAAATTAGGTTTTGGGGTATTTCATTACTAACCCCTAAAAAACAGACTTCGTCCCCGAAGTCTTCTGCAACTACTAGGGTTAGGGATAGAACACTCCTCTTGAATAACCCTAATTAATTACCTTTTATTTTAATAAAAATAATTTATTTAATTAATTTCTAAATAAATCATTAATTAGCTGTAATTATAAAAATTAGGTTTTGGGGTATTTCATTACTAACCCCTTAAAAAAAGCACTATTATTTTCTTCTTGAATAACCCTAATTAATTACCTTTTATTTTAATAAGAATAATTTATTTAATTAATTTCTAAATAAATCCTTAATTAGCTATAATTCTTAAAATTAGGCTTTGGGGTATTTCAAATTTATAAAACCAAAAAATTAAATATACATTCCTAAAATGTCAATATTAACAATATATCCAAAATTCATAGTATAACTCCAACATCTTACAATTGTAGTAAGACCACCACCTCTAGGGTTACTAGTCTTAAGCCAAACCATTTTCTTATTTTATTTAGAATTAGGCCATTTATAATTACTCCAAACATTTCACAATATATTATTATCATATTTTACCATTTTTAACATACTAAACAAATTATATTAAACCCATATTGACAAAAATACCCTTAAAGATAAAAAAATGCCCTTATTCACAAAAACCTTGTATGTCCCATGTCATTGTTTTCAAATCGTCAATTTATTTCATTACCATACATCTTAAGTATACTCATTTTCCATTTATCACACTTTATAAAACCCATATTGGAAAATCATACATCACATGATTTCACTTAGGGCTCACAAGATAAAAATTATCGTGACGATATTGTATAAGTGTAAGTTTCCTCATTCTTACTATCTTTCCTTCATATAATACACATTATCATATCACAATATTAAAAAAATAAATTTAACAAAATAATAGTAACAACAAGATAAAACAAAAAATCATACATAACATTTAGCACAAAATCCCTAACTACGACTAGTATCCTTATCGAAAGCATACCGATCTTTAAGCACATATATCTTATCACGCCACCTCTAGAAGATTTGTATAATAACCTAAGAAACAAAGGTAAAAAAAAATTTAAAACTTAGGTATATAACCAAGTAAAGTTTAATATAACACATAGTGAAAGAAAAGAGCAAAACCAAAATGTAAAGCCTCAAATGTGTCTCGGTAAAACTTTACACAACAATGAAATGGGGAATGCCAACAAGTACCAAATCTCTGGGGGTAGAAATGGAACTAACTAATTTTTCTAGGGAGTATAAAGGTGAAAAATGCAAAAGGGGGTGGGTGAAGATCAGTGGGAATGGCTGAAAAAAATGGAGGTGGAACGATGGTGATGGTTGAATGGTTGGGAGTTATTTTGATAGAGAATGCCAAAGGGTTGGGGGCGAATTTGATGGAAACATTGGTTTTATTCCTCAACAGAAAATGGAGGGAGGAAAGGAGGTGGCTGATGCATTAAATGTTCCAATAATGTGTTATATAGATAGATAGATAGATAGATAGATAGATAGATAGATAGATAGATAGATAGATAGATAGATAGATAGATAGATAGATAGATAGATAGATAGATAGATAGATAGATAGATATGCTTTCACACAAAGAGGTGATGATGAAGGTAGGGTGTAAGTCAGGAAAGTATAACAAAGGGCATATGGTTAGGGGAGAAGACAAAATATTCCCTCCATCATTCTTAAGTGTCATAGTTCATCTTAGAATGCACTTACTAGAAGAAGCATGATTATGTTGTCTCCTACATTGTAGATGGATATATCCTATTGAGAGAAAGTTGACAGACTTGAAAGAGTATATTAGATTATACTTGACCAGTGGGTTCTTGTAACACCCTCATTCTTCACTACAAAAAAAAATCATTAAAACATGTTGCAGAAGTAGAAAACACTTAGAAAATGGGATGTTA
The DNA here is from genome assembly GCA_039764185.1 of Tamarix austromongolica. Taxonomy (NCBI): domain Eukaryota; kingdom Viridiplantae; phylum Streptophyta; class Magnoliopsida; order Caryophyllales; family Tamaricaceae; genus Tamarix; species Tamarix austromongolica. The sequence continues at coordinate 16,900,565 of CM077810.1, forward strand.
CCATTGTACATTACATAGGTTAGACGCCCATTGTCTACCCCATATTAGATGCAAGGCTAACCAACAAAAGACAAAAATAGTAGAGTGCATAAATAACCATTTAATTGAAACAATTCCAAAATGTTTACAACAAGCAACCCTAATGGGTTCCAAACAAATAGTTATAGGATACATACTAAAAGTATGGAATTATAAATATGGGTTGAGGCATGAGGCCCAAAACAAGCACCATGGTCCTCCACGGACCTCACCAAAACCTTTTGAATGTCCTCACTCACAAGCCCCGACCTAATTAAGGTAGTCCCTTTATTGGTCATCTCCAAAGACCTACACATGGTCCTCTGCCCATGGGAATGAGCAGATGACCAAGCAAATAGATACATTAGTATGCTATGTATTGAGTAAGCCAAGTTGCTTCATCAATATACATAAGCATGCTGATTTATCATTTATGAACATAATGTATGACATGCATCATGGTAGGACTTTATGCATATAAGTAAGAGTGCATAATACATGCCAACATATTCAATATCATCACAATATAAACATCATTCTCTGGAAACCATAGCACTTTCACATAACCACTTGCATGAGCAATATTAGAGAATAATCCAACAACCCTAGGGTCATTTCCATTAAGATATGCCATCCATTTATCCATGTAAGATATAGGCCAATCACCACTATTAAGGTCCCATACCATAACGAGTTAATAAAGTGCATGAGCCAACTCAAACCATTTAGTTAACAATTTCATTACTTTTGTTGCATACCAATTATCAACCATTCATTTGATAATCATTCATAATAATTAACCAATATTAAATAAACACATTTTATTATCATCAAGAGATGGACTGTGGACCACCCCATGGTCTCACATACCATAGAAACCTAAAGGGATATAAAGTCTATGCCAAAGACAATCACCACAATGGACATAAGTCCAGGTCGAAGCCAACCAATATGGACATAAGTCCAAGCCGAATGTAACCACCTAGGTAACAAGACTCTTTAGTATTGATACCCCCTACTATATCATTAGTTTCTAGAGTAGGTAAGGCACCGAGATCTCTTAGGATTCCTCCCGAAGGCACCAAAAATGCCCAAAGGCAGACTAATCCCCGGTAGCTAATCAAGGATTGGGTAACCTAAACCCATACTTAACTCGACGTCCTTTCACTTTTAGCGGTTAGTATTTTATTCATAAGGATGGGTGATCATACAAGACCCATACAAGTAACTTAGGTAAATTCTCATAATAAACCATATTAATCCTTTTATTTCCAATTTTCCCAACCATGTGGGTATCTAATTGCCATTAGCCAAATTTAGTTATCTCCACCATATTGTTTAATTCATATCCTTACTTATTCCCATTACTCTTATCTCCATATTATACCTTATCATAATTGAAGTACGACTTTAGCCTTTACACTATTTATAATGTATTCCATAAGATATGATCCATTTTAATTCCTTAATTATGCCAATATTCCATGATAAAATACTCCTAAACATAACCAAAACACAAATAAACAAATCATCCAAACAAGTTGAACCAGTCGATCGGTTTGGGTTGACCAGTCGATCGATTTAACTCAACCAGACCACACTTTCTTCAAACCTATCAATTGGTTTGGACAAACTAGGCAAATTTTTATAGACCTATAGGTCGGTATTGCCAAACTAGTTGATGGGTTTCACCAGAGAGCAAGACCAAGGTCTCTACAAGCATGTTAGTCAATGGGTTAGGTCAACCAATTGATAGTTCTAGGAACCAGTCAATCGATTTGACCTAACTGGTTGATTAGTTTGCCCTAAAACAACATCAAACCATGAATTTCATGCAGATTATTTCATATAAATCATTTTTAGTCATGCTAGGACATGTATCACCATCAACTCACAAATATCCAACCAAATCATTATACATTCCTCACCATAAAATTGTTATAGCCTATTTTATCCATTTTCATGCTCTATACTCAATTTTGGTCTTTTAAGCAGAAAATTCATGCATACAACTACATTTCTTCATACTAACATATATCAACCAACAAAAGATGTCACACTTCATATAGGCTAAATATCCTTAAAAACATAATTTCCAAATCTACGAAAACTTCAATTCTTAAAACCTTAAAAGCCAAAATCTTAACTCAGATATTATACCAAAACCTCATTAAAGTTTAAAAAAGAAAACGGAAAGGAATAAGGACATACCATTGAGATAAAAATAGAGAAAAGCTCAATTGGACCACTCAATATTTTTCCAAAATCTAACATTGCCTTGCTTAAGAATTAAAGCAAGAGAGAAGTAGGATCAGAAGAGTGTGCAAAATAAATAGACAAGTGTTTAAAGTGTGAAAAGGAGAGAGAAGAATATAGAACATAGGGAAGTTTGGTGGCTAAAAGAAAGTGAATTCCATAGATGATTGAGGCTATTTATAGCCTACCAATCAAAGGAAAATGAAGAGGGTTCGGAAGATAGCTCAAAACCCTACTATTAACCATTTTAATTCAATCATTATGGATAGATTTGTCTAGGATTTGCTAACCTAGTCTTCTAAGCTCAGTTGATAACTTGAGGGAACTTAGGTCAATCAGGCTAGAATTAGTATACACGAATGAAGAAATAGGAGGTCAACATAGAAGGAATATTCCAACTGTTTAGAAGCATGCTTGAGGTCAAAGCAATCGATCTCTGAATCAGGTAGAGGAGAGAGGAGGAAGAATACAGTGGCTGAGGTCCTCTCTCCCCCTTTTTGTCACAATTGACTTCCAAAATAAATCGAGGTAATATTTTGGGTAAACGCATCATGAAAATAGTTAGGAATCTCTTAGGGACAATCGGTATGAGTGGGTAAGGTTCTATTTTAGTGTAAGAGAACTTTTAGAAAAATATAACTCAAAAAATATGACCAGCTCGAGAAACCAATCAATTGGTTTAAGTTTACCAGTCGACTATTCATCCACCAGTCAAATGGTTTCCTCCAACCAGTCTATCGGTTTGGTCGAGGAACCCAATTTGGCTAAAATGACAAACAATCAATCAATTCATGGAACCAGTTGATCTTAATTTTCCAACATGATTCCAAATCAAATCATAACATTGAATTAAAATCAAAGGTCTAAAATTTAACAAAATTTCTCTTTCAACTATCAGACAAAAGGTTGGGGTATTATTGTTCTATTGTTGAAGGTTTGTAGCTAATGAGGCATACACTTTATGTTATATGTACATGCAAGGTGTTGAGACAAGGTTTAATAGAACTTAAGGAAATGAGGATGTGATAGTAAGTAATCAACTCTAGATATTTCAATATCAGACACATCCTATTAGTAAGAGTAATAGGATGAGCTTACCTATTGAGCAACTAAATGAGCTTCAATGATAGATTCTCAACAATTTTCCTAAGATACAAGAATATTTATAGTAAGTATCTACTTACCATATTCTATTTTTTTTAATTATATTATCTTTGATGATAAATTTTAATTTACTAAATTATTGTAGTGACACACATGACTGAAATTAGCCAATGTAGTGATAATTTGGTTGATATTTAAAAGAAAGAGTTAAACATCTTGGTTTAAATCGAAGGTAAAATGTTATGGCTCCATGTACTTTTAGTTAATATAATACTGGTTATAACTTTTCTATAACATAAATCTATGTACAGATGTATAAACTATGTGAACACGGATTAGCTGAATGTAATGATGAATTTTTTGCATTGTCTCATCAGCCATTTACTATAGTCTCAACATACCATGGTTGTGTGATTAATGTATTTAAAATTTAACACATCATAGAGATATGAAATGAAGAACGCAAAATAATATTGTGTTTCCTTAGAATTGATAACACTTTTTTCTATGGGCAGCTACTAGAGGTCATCAAATTATCTTAATTTAATGATTATCCTATTTTGTTATAATCAAACATGAAATAAAATTACAAATGTGTATATAAGGTTTAGATGGTATAAAAATGATCGGTATATATTATGATCTTTGACAAAACAAGTCTAGTATAATGATGATCCTCTTAATGAATGTAACTTGAAGGTGGTTTGAGAATTGAGATACCATCACATTTGGGAAGTGAACAATGATGACGATGAGACCAATGTGGTGGATGTGATCGATGGGGTTAACTCTGCTACTATATCATTGAACATTGAAATTGAAAATATGGATGCCAATGAAACCACTAATGGCATTGACGATAACAAGATCCCAAAATATGACATGGAAGATGAGAGATTAAGTTATTTAGATTCAGATATGGACAACATCAAGGAAGAGGATAATAATGATAGTTCTAGTTTTTGTTCTAACTAATGTGTATTTGATATAATTTTTGTATTGATTATTATAGTTAAACTAGACATATGTAGTAAAGTATTACTATCATCTGATATAATTAATCTTTTTGTATTACGATTTGAACTTTTATTTTACATGATATAGTTATGGCCAACACTGATCCTACATATCACGATGCAGATAGAGTTGACGATCCTCCTCTTGGACCTCATAGATTACCTTCTGTAGTGAGTCTTGTGAGATAATATATATATATAAAAACCTTGTTCACCATTTAAATATATGACTTTGAATTACTATTTATTGGTACTAATATTGACCTTGGAATTTATTTTTGCAGAACCACTAGTGTAGAAGTATAAGAAAGGATCTCGATTTTTATGACTTATGGTTAGCGAATGGAAAAAATCCATTGCACATAAATTTTTATAATAAAGATGGAATGTATAATCATATAGGGAAGTATGAAATCAAAATTTTCTCACTTTGCTAGAAATGCAATTGGGGAGTTCATTCCACTATTGTATAAATCATGGCTCATGTTCTTTAAAATGTATGTTCTAAGATTCTTCCACAACTTGAGTTATTTATATAATGTTGGTTTAAATATATGAATAACATCATTTTATAAATTACTAATATGGTTTGGATTAATTTTTTGGCAATATTTTGATTGTAATTACTAGAGGCATAGTTACCTGTGGAATCATATTGTTATCGATCTTAGAAGGTTGTTCTATGACCAATAAAAGAATAAGAATAGTAAGATGAAGAAGATGTGGCTAAAGGATAACAATTGAAAACTAGATAGCATTAACCATGAAACCTAGAAAAAGTGTGTAGACTATTGGACATCAAATGAGGTAAAGGTAAAAATTTAGCTCTGCTGCTATAAATGTTGAAAGTTTTAAGTTATTTATTGACTTTATTATATATGTGTAAGCATAGGCTAAGAAAATTAAGGAAACAAAAACCTCTAATTTGACATATCCTAGTCTCCACAGATCTAGATATATTTCAACGTCTTGACATATAAAGGTCTATGTATATATTTAATTAGTTCTCGTTAATATTATTATTGTATAAATTTAACCAAATATGATAGGTTGATAAACATACCTGTTAATTTTTATCACCAATCAATACCTATAAGGATCTACACAAGAGGGTTGGAGTGTGGATCACTAAGCATGCGATAGAGAATTATATAAGATTACTAATATTATCTTTTTTATGAATTAATTTTTGTAAAATTTTGACTTGAGGTAACATTTTTCATTTTTTAGGATGAGATGGTGAGGCAACGTGGTGAGACAATGTGGTGAGGCTCTTGTAGTAGCATAGGGGGATAAGGCAAGGATGATTAAGGTGCCCTCTACATGTTCTAAAGCCCCACTGATGAGCAACAAGACTAGGATAGTGGATGAGGTTCTTAGTCATCAATGGGTCTTCAAGAACGCATATTACCGGGCATATCTTCCTCATCTTATGTTGGTAATCGCCCTCTATCGTTAGAGACCAGTACCCTATTGTATGTTTCTTCTCCCCCTTTTCCTATAATGTCATATATTTATGATTTTGTCCATTTACAGCAAATGCATATCAATGAATTTTGGATAATACTGACACAAATAAAAGGATTTGGGTATGCACCTCTTCCATTAGTCTAATTGATGTTGATCAAGTTATGAAGCCACAAAATTGGATGTGGTTTAATGATCTTCAACTAAGTTTGGAAGGTTTAAAGGTGAAGATTGATTTGATTTTGTAAGGAATGGAAATGGATGATTGAATCTTCAACCAAGATTCAATAAGAAAGGCTTAAACTTTGAATGAATTACCAAGAATACATTTAAAAGGGTTTCTAAATAGGAAATAATCCAAGAAATTCCTAAGAAAAAAAATACTATCTCACACAAGATAAGCTTAGGAAAATAGCTTGATTACCATTCAACTAAAAGGTAGCGTGTATAATGGTCAGTTATGTGTTTATATAAGACTCATATCTAGGTTCTTATGACCAATAATTAGCTAATTAATACTAACTAGTTGTCATTCTAACTTATATTAACATTGTTTTAACAACACTAACATAGAAATCAATTAGTTTTAAGTAACCTAAGTTAGCTTTAACTAATTCCTACTATGTATAGTAGGGTATTAAGGTAACTTTTAACTACCAAATGTAGTCTATGTAATTATTTAAATGATAATAATTAGAACATTACATCCAATAACATACATACATTAAATAATAAGATATGAAAACCTAATTTACATATGATAATAACCAAGGGTTTATAACAAGTTCTACGATAATGTGGTCTTGCATCAGCTTGTTACTTTGTTCTCCGAGTATGTCATGGCTTTATATGTTTGAATGTCTTATATATGGAAAATGTATTAGGTATATTTAGGTTGTAAATGTCTTCTCTTTGCAAATATATAACATAGCTACAAGAATGTCTTTGTATCACCCTCTAAATTTTGGCCTAAAAATTTTCATTCAAAGACAATGTGAAAGTGTTTATAAAAGCGAAATTGGAGAATGTTACCTCCATATCAGCCATTAGAGAAGTGTGATCATCACCTAACTCATTCTTGATACAAAGAAAAATTTTAAAACAATGAAGGAATCCATGCACTACTAATAATACAACAATTCTATAATAATAAGGATAAAAATAATAATATAGATAAATGAAAGAGTTTACAAATCCAAATTATAAAAATCAAAACATAGAGTTTAAATAACAGAAAGAAATCAAAAGCATCCAAACACAATGGGTAAAATACATCTAACTAATTAGCCTAACTCTTAACTAAGTGAAAATTTAACTCTCAACCCCACGCAATGGCCAACTATTGATCCATGACATCATCCTCAACACACTGTAGCTGAAAATTGTAGCCCTACAAATCATCCTATTTTTATCAGGCCAAAAGACAAATCATCACACTGACCGCACAAATGAAGTATTAGTACGGTGAAGTACTGAGAAAACAAACTACCTAAACACATGGGAAGAGCTCTTGATGCACATTGAAGTCACGTAGTAGCATGTTAATATGCATACTAACATGGCATAACACTTAGGCTCATGATAGCAACACACAATGCATACTTGTAAGGAAATCATGGAAGAGTAATCATACATATCATGCATTAGAATCACATGGAGAAAACCATATTATAAATATACCTTTAGTGACACCATATTTTTTGGTTAGTATGATAATCCCTTCGACCATACCCAATTCTCCACCATGACCAAAATTCAAGAAGCATACACACATAATGGGATACCAAACCCACCACATGGGGACATAACATATCAAAGGGGCATTTATTTGGGAATACCACATCCACTACACATTGAATACACTTATAGTGAGGGCTAGCATAGAATGGGATACCACACCTACCACACATGGTCCAAGTACATCAAGGAGATTTGTACTAAAATACCCCAACCACCACATCTTGAATGCTCTTGCCACGACAGCTATAAAATCTTGTATACCATACCCACCTAAGCAATGAACAATACAAAGTGCCAGGGGCTTGTCTTGGTATACCTAACCCACCCGTACTAGACACTGATGAAATGTCATTCTACCATAGTATAATCTTATACCTTAAAAATATGTGTATACCCCTTACTGGCTACAAAATGGTAAAGAAGAAAATAGTTATCGAGTGAAAAGATAAAAATACAGGATGACTTGCCCACTAACTCCTAGGTAGTTACCTCGAGATTTAGAGAAAAAAGGCTTAAACAAAAATCTTAATATATTATTATTAATTACTAAGTGAAATCAAAAATCACAATTTAATTCCATTAATAACCAGTTAGGTGTAAGCCTTCTTTTGGGTATTTAAAGGTGACACAAAACGTAACCATTCAAGGCCCGTAATATCATCATTTTGGTCTATATTAGAATCAAGTATGGTTGAAATCATGATTAAAAATTTATAATTACATAGAAACATTAATATAGACAGTCCAGAGAAAGAACATTGAGTATCAAGCAATATGGCAAAAATAGACAGACTAGTCGATTAGTCTGTTCGTACTAGACCTGAGAAGAAAATAAAACTATTTAACCAATCTACTAGTTTGGTCCATCAATCAAATGTTCATAGGAAGTCATTCAATGGATTTAACCAAACCATTCGGTGGGTCTAAGTAGAGACCAAACCACTCTAATCACAAGGCCTCCGGTTAATGGGTTTGGCAAACTAATCAATTGCTCATGAGAACTAGTCAACTGGTTCATCAAACTAATCGGGTGTTCTCACAACTAGCCAATCAAAAATTCTAAATTGAGTGACTATTCACATAAGTAGTCAATTGGTCCAACAAACTAATTGGTTGGTCTAACAAAATAACACCCATACCCTTGATCCACTTAACTAAATTATACTTAAATTTACCATATTAATCCTAGCATGCTTCTATGCCATAAAAAATAAAATAAATATTAGACACAGAATCACATGAAAATATTGTATAATCAGCACTTAACAAGATTATGCTTAGAACTACCAAAATCATACATAAAAGTAAAGAACTCCAAACATGCTTAAACTTAAAAGATGGAAACTTTACCAAACTCAAATCTATGAACTCAATTAACTCATACACAACACAAAAAATACCCCAAGAGCATGAAACTACAACATATAACAGATGACCTTATTCATATTAGAGATAATAATTCCTTACTTTCAAGCAAATCTTCTAACACAAAATGTTCCTAACTTAACGGATGTCTACCAAAACCTCAATTCCTGAAAGAATAAAAAATCAAAATGATTAAAACTCCTTTTCTAAAACTTTATAAAGTGGAATAAGAAGAAGAAGAAGAAGAAGAAGAATAAAAATACCATAACCCAACCTTTTTCTCAAAATAAAATTTTAAGGGCATAATAGCTAGGAACTTCAATATTTCTCAAAAACTTAATACTTCCTTGATTAAGAGAAAAATCGATCATTAAAGCTTAGATTAGGAGAAGAAAGAAGAGACAATAATTTGACCAAGGGATAAGGAAACAACAGGATAGCCTTTATTTTTCTCTGTAGAGTTGAAAAGGGAAGAAAATGAAGAATGCCTAACACTTAGGGATTTTTCACAAAGGAAAAGGGAGAGAATATGTAAGTGCAAATGATAGGGAGTGAATTAAATTAGGAATGGAGTGTATAGAGGATAGTGTTGGTCAACATACACAAGTGTGTGTGTGTGTGTGTGTGAGAGAGAGAGAGAGAGAGAGAGGTATAACTTGGGTCAAGTGTGGGAAACTAAGGTGTAAGGGAAATGCATGATGAGGTAAGGGAGGTGGAGTGTGGTCAAGGAGAGGCATGACATAGGGTTGATAATTAAGGAAAGAAATGTAGAAAGTTAAACGCACTACCATGGAAACCAAAAGAGAAGAAAGTGACGAATAAGTGAGAAAAGGTAAGTAATGCCTCGAAAGTGCTTTTAGGGAATTTTAGATAAATGAAATCATAAAATAATCTAAATAATGTGAAAATAATCCTAAAGCACCAAAATATGCTCGTTAAAACAAATAGATTATAATTTGAAGTTTTCATAAACATTAGAGGGATATTTGAATCAAATTCAAAAAAGTATTTGACTTTACAAAACAACCAATTGATAAGTTTAAGCAAACCAGTCAACTAATATACCAAGAAATAAAATTGATAGTTCCTGAGTATACAAGTTGATTAGTTAGAGAAATGAATATATCGGTACGCTTAAAATTCACAACTTTATTATAATTTAAAGTCCTTTCCAAAATAAAAACTATTTTATTTTATATAAACATAATTTTAAATATAATTTGAGGGATTTTTGGATGGGGTATTACAGTATTAAAGTATGAATAAAGTATTTTCATTAGAAATATTATCAACAATACGTAAGATGATTGGTTCCATTATTAAAAGAGCTAATTCCTCAATATTAAGAGGGCTATAAGATACTCATATATCACCATCCTCAACCTCCTTATGGTTAGCCTTCATATCGTCATCCCAAGCACCACATTCATCCTTCTCAAAATCTCCCTAGGTAAGAAGGAGAAGAAGAAGATGCTGATTTATTTAAAAAAACTTTAATTTTGACAGTTTTTATTTGCTATGTAATCCAAAAAATTTATATCATTATAAATATAATTTATTTTTTAAACATTTAATTACTTATAAATATTTCTACATATTTTATATGATATTGTATATTTTATGGAATTAAAATAAAATGTTGTGTTTTTTATTTATTTGTCACTAAAAGCCTAAAAGTGGTATATATTAAGGGTGATATGTCATCCCTAAAAGTCAGGTTCCTTCAATTTCTTAGCCAAGATTTATTTTTACTTTTTTATAAAACTTTCAAAAAATTTAGTCTCTGAAATAGTTATTAAGGCTGACATGTCATCCCTAAAAGTCAAGTTCTTTCAAATTTCTAACCAAGATTTAAATTTGTTTTTTGAAAATTTTAAAAAATCTCATCATGAAACTAGGTATTAGGGACAACATCATAAAAGTCCAGTTCTCTCAATTTTCCAGCCAAGATTTATTTTTTGGGGAAATTATTAAAAGATAACACAACTATTATATGAAATAATAATCTTGTAAACATAACACAACTTTTGTATGAAGGCGTTTTGGAATCACCAACTACCTTCTCAAATATTTGTGAACAATCTCAAAATTTTCTTAAACATTATCTTTAAAGTCTTCCATGTAATCAAATTCAATAGTACGTAGTATCAACATTATCATGGTTAATAATATTAGGTTAATTAGAAATTAATTCTCCATGAAATATCCACCCTATGTGACTATTGTCAGTCCCAAAAACACTAACATTATCTTGTATTTTAGTAACCCCTCTCCTTATCGCATGGCCCAGTCTACATGTGGATATAATTTCCACGAAGGATCTTCCAAATGTTCAATGACGACTTCCTAGTATGTATCCATGTGTGATCCATAATAATATGCATAAAGCCCTATGTTTAAAATAGAATTGAGCAAAGTGACTCTATTAGGCATGTTATGCTGCAAACATCACCACCATAAAAATATATTTTAATTAGATAGTCAAACAATGCCAAAGGTTTTGTAAGTAACAATTTTTAATATACCATCACTTTCCTTTCTTTACCTTTTTTTTGCAATGTTTGAGATATTATGGTTTTTTCTCCCATAAGATATAGGAAAAAAAACTATCGTCATACATTTTATACATTAACAAACCAAAATAATCATTACACAATGATTATATAAGAAATGATCAAACCAAATTTAACAAGCAAAATCGACAAGTACAACAACATACAAAAATTCATAAAAATATATAATAAAAAAACATGATAGAAAGAGTAATGCATGGGACCTAAAGCTACAAATAATGGAGGAGAAATGGCATGGATAAAGAAGCCCATACAATTATAGCAATAGCGAGAATGCAAGAAAAAGAAGATGATAGATACAGGTAAGTTTAGTTACCGCTAGTTGAGGTCTAAAAATTATGGGGAAGGTGTGAAGAAGAGGAGGGTAAGAATGAATATGACTTCTACCTAAATTAAAGTAAATAAGTAGGAAAAAAGTGAAAATAAGAATATTTGGCAATTTTACATCAACAATTGCACTCCTACTTTCTTTTTTTAAAGTAATATATTGATAGTAAATAATGATTTTAACTATATAACGACATTGTAAACTCATGTCACATTATATAACTATGAATTTTTTATGACTACCCACCATTTTCATTTTAAACTTGACAATACATGGTGATTTAGTTTGAAAGATCGATGAATATGGTTCTCCTATTTCAAAAGGGCATTATATGGAAATATTTTCAAGAAAGAACCGTATATAATCTTCTTAGCATTATCAATTTCACCATCATTTCATATTTATTTTTACTAAGAAACCTAATACATAGCAAGTCAATTTTAAATTGCCTAATATTTAATAACATGTATTACTAACCGTGTAGTAGTGCGATAAATAAAATTGTATGATGAACTAATTAATATGAAAATAATCTTAAGGCATTGAAATATGCTCATTAGCATAAAAGGACACTAATTAGAAATTTAAGAAATAATTTGAGCTACAATCAAAGAAAAACAAGAAAAGAACTTTGAATCACAACATGAATAATCAACTTACGGTTTTAGAATGAAAATATAAGTCACTAGGCCTATCGATTAACTAATTTTGAGTATGACAAGTAGTGTTACCCTTGAAATCCACATTTTCACCTAATTTTCTTTTATGCTGATATAATTTTAAATATATTTTTAAAAACTCTTAGGGTGGGGTATTATTAAAATTCATAGTGAGTAAAACAACCTCCCCAATCAAGGAAGCATAGAACAGATAGAACATGTAATTACATATAACACTCAAACTTGAATCATGCTAAGCATGGTAAGAAAGTGATAAAATATACATTAACAAGGTAGCATATAATAATTCTTAACTCATATAAGGGATCATTATAAAAGAAAGTAATAATCCAAGCCATATTCAAATCCATATTAATAACGCAAAATGGGAAGAGCTAACCAATGTTGTAGTCACAATTTTATATATATAAAGGTTCAATCCCAATGTAGTATCCACAATTCTATACTTCTGGAAACATCAACCCTAATATTGTATCCGCTATTCTACACTTGTGAGAGGGTTGGTTCTAATGTTGTATCCACTATTCTATGATATCATACATAAATTAGTCTTGTTAATACGCTTGAATCATTCAGCCTGTTACATCAAAAATTCAAATATAAAGAAATCAATAACATAAAGGTCAATAGCTAGGACCAAATCCTAAAAACATAATTTTATCCCAAGGGAACCAATGGATTGATTCCTAAAGCTAATATATTGGACTGGGAATAAATTTAAAAGAAGTCTCAATATTGTAGTAGAACTAATGGGTATGTATGCTAGTATGTTGGTGAAATCACTAACCATTTGGTTACACTAGATTGAAAAAAACACTTTGAAAAGCCACTTAGCTAGTTTTGGTTGTTTCTTTAATGACCAATTAACAATTTTGAACCCCAAATAGTGGATGGATCCTATTAAGAAAAAATATGATTAACATATGAATTTATAATTTGTCAAAGAAACCTTAATATTTAACCAAAAATCATAAGAACTGCTTATAACATACTATAAAGCCACATCCCACATTTTAACATACAATACGTGTTCTAACCAACACGAAGTTTTTTCAGTAAAAACAAAATATAATATTTCATGCTCCTAATAACATTTGTGTACATTTTCACTTAAACAAAACCACACATCATGACATGATAAAAACAATGTAAACCAACTTAAACCCTTAAAAACACATGGAGGTCGAGGACCATATCCATGCTTATAAACATGAACATCAAGATATGAACTATGTACATACTTTCATAAATATAACTATTAATATATCAAGCTAATATAACAACATACAACACATAGCAAATAACTATAACTCTTTAAAATCAAACTATTTACGAAAGTTTCAAGCTCCTATCAAATAGATGAAAAGTTCCTCTACTCACACTTCCTCCAACAAAACAACTTAATCACCTTAATTCAAAATAACACATATCAACATCCATAAAAAATCATTTTTATAAAATAAAAATCAATAAAATTTAAAATAGTAGGAATGTAGAAAAATATGTCAAACCCTTTCACTTGTGAGTGTGAGCTTAAGGAGAGGTTGATTTTATGGCTTTTCTTCAATTTTATCTTAGCCTTAATGCACTTTTTAATCGGATAAACACTAATGAATTAAGCCATTAGAAGTACAAGAGAAACAAAGAATCAATGAAGAATAAAAAGGAAGAGGCTCATGCATAGTAGAAAATTAAAGGAAGGGGGAATAAAATAATACTTTAATATTTAGGTTTTTTTTAAAAGAGGGAGTGAAGGAGAAAGGAAAGTAAAATATGGTAAAAGAATAAAAAAAAGTTGATACTTCTTGATCCTATTTGGATTAAAAGTTAGAGAGAGGGGTGTGAGTGGTTCATTTTTTAAGCACTTAGATGAAGAAGAGAAATGACGGAAGGGCATGGTGAGGTGAAGGACTTGAGTATAAAGGACAATATCAATTTGGCAAGGAAAGAAAGTGGAAAAATATGCAGCTTATCTCTATCTATTACTAATTGAAATTAAAAGGAAAATAGGGAGAGAGAATAGAGTTAATGAGAAGGATGGTTGGTAAGATATTTGATAAAAAGTGGCTTCTTAGTAATATTTTTTATAATTATTTGATTTATACTCAAAAAGTTAAGAAAATATTCTTATAGCCATTAAAATGTATTCTTGATCCAAAATAAATATCAAAATTATAAGTTTTCATAAATAATGTATCACGTTTTGAAATAAAAAATAGACAAGAAACTAAAATTCTAGTAAAAACCAGTTGTCCATTTTTAGTCTACTAGAGTGATCCCTTGTTAACCAGTTAACAAGTTAACTAGTTTTCCCATACCAATTAGTTAGTCTTCCTATTTGAAAAATAATTTTCTTGAAATTTATTTTAATTTGAATCAACATCAAAATATTTTTATAGAATTTATGTTTTTATATATAGGGTATTACATTACTACCCCTTTAAAATAGATTTCATCCCTAAAGTTTAAAAGAATATAAAACATTAGTGAAAACATAAGGTTGAGATCTATTACTACCAATTTGTAAGGAAAGAAAAAGAGGACCACTATCAAGCAGTAGGAAGAAAATTTTAATATAAAAAACACACAATATCTGTTAAAAAAACTTAGGGGTGAAAACTCTAAATTTGAGTATTTGTCTCCCAAGTGGCCTCATCTACTTCATGGTGACTCTAGAGGGTCTTCAAAAGTGTTATAGAAGATGTCTGAGTTTATATATCTTGGTGTCAAGAATCCTCAATGACAACCCCTTGTAGGTTAATGAGCCATTGAGTTATATCTTTAAAGGCTAGATTACATGTGATTGATAGGCAACATGCTTCTATAACTATGAAATATGGAAGACATTATGTACACAAGATAACTCCAAACATAACACTAAATGATAGGAAACCTTCCCCACTCTCTTCACTATCTTTAATTTCTATACACTCTTACTAAGCTACACCTGCAAAAGTACCTTATCACCCACCTTATACCCATTTAACCTTTATATCAATTCAATATAACACTTTTTTCATTCCTGAGGTGCTATCAAATAATCCTAAATCCATCTAGCATGTCTAGTCATCCTCTTAATCAACTATTATCTCAAAATAATAGTCTCACTAATATCACTTAGTACTATAACACATAGATAGATAGCATGTGTTATAGGCTCTAACGACTATTCTTGTGCTATATGCAAGTATACACAATTGTTCTAATTAATACAATATGAGTGAGTATCATCCCTAAAATACTGTAGGATATAGTATATTAGAGGGTCAAAATTACTATAAAATGAATTGAATTGAAAAGGAAATAAGAAGAAATCTACACTAAACACTCAATGTAAGATTATCAACATAATTACTTAAGAGCTCAAATGTAAGAGTTAATGTGCTCAATTTAAGGTTATCAATAATATAAATCATGATATGAAGGAGTATAAGTAGGCGGTATCTCAAATCAACATGCACTAAAACATTCTTCCATTATAGATTGTAGGGACCTATAGGGTAGCAACACTCATCCTTCCACTAGGTCTCACTCCGGGTGATACATAGTCCTTGGTTATCACCATCCCACTACATGAACCAATGAAAATGTCATGTGATAAAGGTCATTATGTTAATGTTAGAACCTAAACATGGATCCATGTTAATCCTAACACCACTTTGATCTTCCCCACCAAAATTTTTCATCTCAAGGTTTGTTTGGCTATGTAGGTGTTTTTCGTGGCTAGCAAACAACACACATCAAACATTTTACAACATTAAACATAAAATAATCATTTATTCACAATCAATACTATAATATTTAAAACATTAAAATGCATGAATCATATGCATTATCCCCACAAAAAGGAATAAAATCGAGTTGATTTCTATTGCACAAAAATAGATTACTAAATAAGAAATAATGGTATAAAAGAGAGAATCAATACCAAGGAAAAATGAACACCCTTTTCTAGCTTCATCATATTCTCTTTCATTCTTTTTTCAGCATGGCTCCTCTTTATTGTTCATCCCTCTTCTCGTTCTTTCCTCTTTGCTCTACTTGCATTCCGTTATCCTCCTTTTGTTTATAGATACTATAATCATGCACATAGGATAATAAAGTGCAATGGATAATGAGATGGAATTATAGGTGATTTGAAATTTATTTGGGATATCAAGCATTAATTAGGGGACAAATGCAATCTTAGGATTTCATCATCAATTATAGTTGTTATTCATAGAAGTATGTCGATAGTGATAGTTGGAATTATCATTGAGATCCTATAATATAGCATAACCAATAGGGAGTGTCACCCAATAGCATATCACATTATAGTAAAATGGTTAGATTTCCTTTAATGTAAAATAAATAATTATAGGTCATAAAACTCTACGTCTCAAATACTTTGGTCATAAGTTTAAGGTTTTTACGCTTGTATAGGAAGAGAAATATCAACAGTATTTCACACGATATAGATAATTTAGCTTGAAAAACGTATGTAAATCTATCCTAATGGGGGCTAAAACAATTGCACAGCTACATACTATCAACTATCCCTAAAACAATTTTTGCTAATCTTGAGCTACTCTTATGGAAAATTAGTTGAATAACACATCTATCACAATGTGTTTATGTGTGTTAAGAGTGACTTTTGGCCATTAATTGAGTTATAGTATCATGAATAACAACCTCCTGGAATAAATTTTTATCTAATTCAAGTGAAAAAATATCGTGTGAGGCTGTGTGTATGTGTGCACTCACGTGTGTGCATATTGTGAGAGTTCCTTCTTGATGAATTTTAGGGTCAATTAAGAATCATAGAGACAATATACTAACCCAGGGTTTCCAAATATAGGTTGTTTGAACTTGTATAGGGTCCCAAATCCTATAAAGGTAGCAATCCCGTAGGGCTCCCTATGTCTGTCTAATTATTTTCTCATAGCATCAAAATTCCTGCAGTATATAAGCTCATTGGAGTCAAGTAATAATCTAGGGTATCAAACACGAAAGCCTAGTCACTCCACTCTATCACCTATTTTTGAAATTATTCTCAAGCACTCTCGCACCCTATAACACCTTTGGACATAAGTGTATACATGAGCTTCAAGCATGCACCCCAAATTACTAAGTTATAAGGGGATTAAAGAATTTAAAATTTTTACAATCATTGTTATGCCTTTATTTCTTATTGAATATTTATAGGGAAAGTCCAGGTTACCCCAAAATTATTTCTTGCTTGCTTTATAGGGTTCTAAACCTTACAACATTAAGTTCCTTTGTAACTATCACTTCTTTATAGGGTTAGAGTCAAGCTATTTATTCTCTTAACTAATTTGATATTGAATTAATATATATGAGGCCAAAAAATCATCCATGATCAAAAGGAATCATTCTATCATTTTATTCTTCTTCTTTCCAAAATTAACATAAACAACCCTTAGTTATATCTTAAATTTTAATAGGTCTGTGAGCCTCACTAGGGCTCATCAAGTCCCTACCAAACACAGATTTTAAACATAGCTATTACTAACTTTATAGTATTAAAGCATGTAGCAAATTATACGCAACAATATATACCTTATAATAGAGGTAAAGTATAGATGCTACCTTACATGCTTGATAAGGCACGTTTCAACATAATCAACCCTATAACTAATAAAAGATAAATTTTATGTACAAAAATTATATAAAAGGCATTAATATATTCATATTTAAAAAAAACATGACTGGATAGGAGTAAAAAATTAAATTACTCACAAAAACTATTAAGTTAGATATACCCTCGAGACAAAATAAGGTGGTATTGCACTATTATAGGGTTTATCTAAAAGAGATAAATATTTCATGATAGGACGAGTCAAATAATTGGCATCACCTAGGTTTAGAAGTTTATCCACAACCATCTTTGGAGAGGAATGGTTATATCGGGTAGTGGTGGACTTCTCTACCTATGGCTAAGCTACCCTACCACTTCCGACGGCTTGTGTTGAACCCTAACCTCCAGCTATTTTATCCTTTTCATTAGATTTTTCCTTCACCATCACCATAAGGTTGTCCAACACCAAGCCAACATACTCTAGGTTAGACATTAACTTGGTGTCACTTCAAGTATTGCATATTATCCCATCTTCATTAGATATATGTTTTCTTTCATCCTTTGTGGTAACCTCAATAACAATGCTTTTACCAGCTGGTCATGGAAAATCTCCTTTTGTTTTTTTCACCATATCTATGGATACCCTAAGAATGATAGCTTCATTAATTGGTGTAGCATTAATGGGATTTTCTACTACTTATTCCAAATCAACATATGTCTAAGCACAAAGACCCATTACTAAAGATGGAAAGAAAATTAGCCTTGTAAGGTTTGGTGACATAGATTCTAATTAATTTTTGAGCAATATCCTACATCTATTTTTTTTTCTCAACCATATAATGGTGTAGAAGCATCTTACCAAAATAAACAGTTTGTTCATGTGTGGTTGGCATTAAACGGGTGTGGATGAATTGGTACCAAAATCCTTTTTTTTTTGCAGTAATTCAAAATAGGTATAATGTCATGCACTTTTGCTAGAAGTGACCATATATTAAGTGCTAGGATGGGCTAAGAGATTGAGAATAGTTGTGGAAATCTTCGAAGTAGAATTGCCAATGTACTTAGAGAAGTTATAGCGAACCGTGGGATGTTGTACTTGGTGTCGATACTCTTAGCATGATAGGAAAACAAATTTCCTCTAACCATCAAGATATTGGTCTTACACTTAAGGTAAATGTAACATTCCAAAATTTTATAAACCTTTCCTTTCGAGTGTTTATAATTTTGTTCAAATATTAACCCTAAACCTTTGTTTAATTATTTCTTTTTAAGCCTTAAACTATTACCTAAACCATTTCTTAAATAATGTACCCTAATTATTTTCCTTGTTTTCCATTTTTAATCCTTACCCTTAATTAGTTATTTTTTTAATATTAAATTTTCTTATCAGAAACCCTTACACAACAAAACTAGCCTAACCTAACTAAATCTAAACCATCTAATCCTAATATAACACTCTACCTTTGGAACCCTTTCCACCATCATTTTTCTTTGGTTTTACTTTCATTTCTTTAAGGAAACATATGATAAAACCTATAACCTCCCACTATAAGACTCTAGTTGCATCAACCACCACTTTTTTTCCCTCCATAGTTGTGTCAGAAGCTTGTGTAAAACCCTTTAGCTATGTGAGAAGTTAGTGCAAACCCTCCTCAGTTGTGTGAAAAGCTAGTGTAAACCCCTTTAACAGCATGAAAATCAGGTGCAAACCCTCCTTAGTTGCACGAGAATAAATTATCAATAAGTTAAATGCATGAGTTATCCATGTTATTAGTCCCCTTGATTTGTTGCAGCCTCATGTTTGTCGTCTTGGTTTAGCTATGCGCCAGTTCTCGTTTCTTGTTAATTTTTATGGCTTGTTGATAGTGCTAGCTTCTAATATGCTTTGTTTGGATTTGTTTTTAGGTGAAGAAAGATACTATTTAAAAGCTAGGGTTTACTAGTTTTTGCTTTATTTTTTACTATTTTGGGTAGGATAAGAGGTAGTTCATATCCCTTACTAAAATATTAAATAATTCATAATAAAATATTATGGATACAATGTGTATATTACATCGAGAAAGTAATATTACGTTATGTTTATTTTCAAAATAATGCTAGCTTGAAATTATGTAAAATGGAGTATGTTAAATTAATCATAATAATACATTTATGAAAGCAAGCAATAATAGATTTAATGTCGTGGGATAATTATGCATTGTGTATTCATATAATATGATATGTCGAGCATGTTTAGACAAACTTTTTGCATGATTATTATCAAAAGTTTGTCCTAGAGGTAATTTGGTCTTCTAAGTGTACAGTGTTTATTTTATTCCAATATGTAGGCCTAACATATAACAATATTATTTATGAAGTATGGAATTATATGATTTATGATGAAATGGATATGCATGTTAGGGTTTTATGTATTAAACCATTTATAGGGCCAAAATAGTCATTTAAATGTATGTTAATTTAAATTCATGCTAAAATGTTTCAATTATTATATTTTAGCCTTATCATATAAAATTATTATATAAAACAATATTAGCATTTGAGATGGATAATAACATGGAAATATTGGTTTAGGGGCATTTTGATCATTTTTAACCTAACACACCTAAATGTGAATAATTAGGCCTAAGAATGCCTTAGTAAGCTATTAAGTTAACTTTAGTGATAACTTTGACTTTGGTTTGATCATTGACCTTATGATCGACTTAAATAATTGGAAATAAATGAAAGTGGTTAAGTATGAATATTGGACTTGTGTGTATTATTTGATATCGTGATCACCTTATTAAAATATTAATATTTAAAGAGAAAGACCTTGTGATTGAGAATGCTCGTTCTTTAAGGATATTAACCTTAAAGATGTTGTTTAGTCTATGGTTTGGCTAGGATTTTGTTGGCGTGCCTTAATGCCTTAACCAAGCCCTACATCATACTCTATTTAGCTCTTCAGACTTCTTAGTAGGCATACATACTTATGGATTAGACTTTGTTATTGATAATTTAGTGCATTTTCTCTCGTGTGATAATGCAACCAGGGTACCTTAATATTGTAGAGCTGATTGTCAATAGGATATTATATTATCATTGTGTACTAACATGATTGAAGTACCTTAATATCTCTCGGTCGATATAATCTTCCCTTAAGGAAAAAAAATGAAATTAATTATTCTTTGGTTTTAAATGATATTGGATCGGAGAGTGTGTAGGTGTCTTCGTGTCCAACCTATGGTTCGGTATTTGCCTTCATGCCCTACATATAGTTTTGTAGTCACCTTTAAGACTTACATGTGGTTAATAGTTACATTTCTACCCTACCTGTGGATTTTTGGGAATTTATTGGTATAGATATTTAAATTATGAGATGTGTTGTGATTATTATGGAAATGGATATGGAAGGATTTATGTCTTCCATTCGTGGAACACCCTTGGTTTCATTAAGCTCTGTATTAGTTTAAGTGAAAGGATATGTTGAGCACGTGACCTTTGGTAGAAATTATTTACCGAGAATGTTTATTGCATTTTTTTTATCTCTAGTATGATTTGGTATTTTGTATACCATTTTCTTTTGCGATAAATTTTATTTTCTCCATGCAACCTTTGCATGTTTATTTTTGTATAGTGGTTAACTCATTACAGTTGTACTGATATTTTCTATTTCATAGTCCTCTACCTATTCAATGGGCAATTATGACTTTGGATGATTGCTTGTGAGTTCAGCTAGAAGGCTAGTAGTTTTAAGATGAGATTTAAGACTAACTAATATCTAATTTAGATATCCTTGGACTCCTATGACCCTTCTATCTTTTGTTTCATTTGAATTTTCTAGTCGTTATTTGATCTTGTATTATCAAAACTATGTTAATATGTCATGTAATCTTTGTTTTATTTGTTATAATTTTGTTCTTAATTTAGACAGAGTAATATTTTAGTAGTATCCCTTGGTATAATAATGGCACATGAGACCAAACTTATATTAAGTATAATAGTAATACCTGTATTGCTAATGTTTTAGCTTCCGCAATTAACTCTTTAGAGAAATTTAAGTGTTAAAAATAGGGGAGTTACAGTTAAGGTTAATAAATAGTTTGTTGATGATGGAGGAATAAAAGTCACCAAAATTCTTGTGGAGTCCCACCCAATTTTAGTGCATAATAAGGTGATAAGATATAAACGAGAATTCTTCTTAGAAGAAAAGTATTTCTTATGGTAAAAATGGCATGTGGCCAAGTTTTTGTTACTATGCCTAGCTTAGTGGTACAACTATGACAAGCCTGGTGTTTTAAGATAACATGAACAAGCTAGGTGGTAGATATACTCATTTGTTTAGGGAGAGAAGCTTTTTCTTCCTCCTCATGTACCTTCGATAACTTATTGGTAGAGGAATTAGAAGAAACACATTTAATGGCATATTGTCATTGAGAGAAATTGGCAATTTAAGAGGTTAGTTGGTTGAGCAAGTAGTAAAGCGAGTGTCGCCTCTTGTAGATATCATATTATTAGTTTCTTTGATGAAGATAAAATGGGAAAATGTTGGTAAAATTAGGTGTGAGGGTGGCAATAATAGTAATGTGAGGGTTGGTTGCAGAGGTAGTCTTAAGGACAAGTTCTTCAACATAGGGATACGTGCTTAGAGTTTTTTTGCTAAAGGATCTCTTCTAGTTACACCTCCTCTTGGAGTTAAAGGGCTTGAGGGTTAGTAGTGTTATATTCCTCTATTGTTGGGTAGGTAAGATTAGTACATAGGTATAAAGAAATTTGAGGTTGGGAGGTGGTGTGTATGGAATAGGATAGATAAAGGACACGGATGGTTGGTGCGGATGATACATAAAAGAGAAAAAAGGTGGGGAGGTAAGAATCTATAGCATGGTTTGAGGATATGTCAATAAATATAAGGGAGCCTAGTCATTCATAAGGGGAAGGAGGGTTCAATGACGACTATGATGCCTAGAGGGCTGAACAAAATTTCAAAATTATCACTCCTCACATGTGTATGACCCTATACCAATCTTTCTTCTTATATTGTTCAACCACATGTCATTCCTTCCTAGACGTTATGAATCATCCCCTATAAGAAGAATGAGATGTTAAAATTTTTCACAAGGATATAATACAAATAAAATAAATTTGTTACAAAAGTAAAACATATAAGATAGCCTAGAAAAATTAAAATCAAATAAAGGGAATAAAAGATAAAAAAAATCCTTTAGTTATCCCCTTTAAAAACTTAGTTTAAAATTGTCAGCCCAACTATCCTATAGGATCGCTCATCTTGTAGGTGATGAACCCTTTATTTTTTATGTTTTCATCCAAATTTGCTTGTGATTTTAATTAACATCAATTATGGTTCATCGATCTTTTATATGGTTTAGCTATCTAGTCTCTATTACTACTCTCATTTGATGATTTTGTAGGAATGGTGAAGAACAAAAAATAGAAGGAAATAAAGAATGAATATAGATCAAGGAAGACTCAAGGAGGTAATAAATGTGAAGAATCAACTTCTCATGCAAGAAGGAACATAAAGACCAACGAAGAAAGAAAAAGAAGTAAAGAAGATGAAATAATAGTGCGCAATCCATTAGTGTAGTGCCCAATCGTGTAGGCTACCCATACAAAATAACTGAGCCCCCCCCTTAAGTCATTGTACAATCAGCTAGTGGAATGCACAATCATGCTGATTGACCATGCAAGTAATTGTTATTTCCCAAATCTCACTATTTATATGCCAAAACTTCTAATTTTGGAAGTTTTGTTGAGGAGAAAAAGGACTTTTAACTTCTTTCATTTTCTATCAATTTCCCTTCACTTTATACATCAAGCCATAATACTATCTAGATCTAATTTAAGTTTATTAGCATTATAATTGACAAACTATGGAGATCCTCATCAATTTATTAATCACTCATGGTTTATTCTTTCAATTCTACTTTGTGATTTATTTTATGTTGTTAAGTGAGTAGATTATTTTTCTAGAATTGAATTAAGTCTGGTTTGGTATTATAATGATGAATTGATACACTTATTATGTAGATAGTTCTTACTTCTTGTTTCATATGTTAGATGTCAAAGTTATGACTTGAATTTGATTAACTTAGTTGTTAACTAAAATGGAAAAATTAGAGTTAATGTCGCAACTTAACATTTGAACAAGATAAATATGATCACAAAAGTAGACATATGAATCTCAAAAACGTTCATAGATAGTGATGCTTAATGGGCTTAATTTGACTTATTGGTCATGAGAGTAGTCAATAGGTTGGATTAAATACACCCTTAGACCTCAAAAGGTGCTAATATGTTACATATAACTATTCATTCACAACTATTAAAACCATATGTATAATATTTTATTAATTCTTTATTGTATGCCGAAGCTGAGACTAAAGTTCAATCAAAATTTTTATTACCATTGATTCAGACATTACATTTTGTTTTCTTTTGCATATATTTCCATATTTCATAACCATGTATTTACTATTTACTAAGTCTAGATAGTTGAAATAATAGAGGTTAGTACTTAACAACGAAGTCATTGTGGGATACAACATTGATGTGCTACAACGAGTCCATATCTTTATGCTCAATTTGGTTCATGGAAAGTTTTAAAGAAAATAAAGAGGAAAATTTTTTGTTTGGTTTATATAATATAGTGAAATAAAAAAAAGATTAAGGAATAAAATAGTTAAAGATTAACTATTTGATTTTCTTTGAGATAAGTTTGAAAGAAAGTATTTTAATTTTAATTTTCTTTTCCTTAAATTTTCTTAGAACCAAACGGAGCCTTAGGGAGTTGGATCATCAAGTTTTTGGCACCATTACTGAGGATTTAAGCTAGTTGATATTGAACATTTATTATTTGACTACACTAGTTTTTATTTCATTTTTATTTTTATTTTCTTAAAAGATACTTTGATTTCATTTTCAAGTACCTTATAAGAAATAGTCTATTTAATTTGGGATTCTAGATGATTTTGATCCCAAGATTGAGAGGAAAATAAGTGAATTAAGGAAGTGAGTAGGTGAGACAAAAGTAGGCACGATTGAAGAATAAGAAATCAGACATACAATATCATTCTCTAAAGGAATTTGCATCTCCAAACACATATAGGGCGCAATCTAACAAAAGGAAACCCACAATCATTGCAAACAACATTGAACTTAAGCTTGCACTAATCTCCATGGTTAAACAAAATCAATTTTGGGGTATTCCGAATAATGATCCAAACATGCATTTTTCTATCTTCCCTAAGTATTGTGACACACTAAATATCAATGAAGTAACAGAAGATTTGATTAGGTTGAAATTGTTTCCCTTTTAATTTTGGGATAGTGAAAGAGCATGGTTGCGGCCATCTCCCTCAAGATTCATCACAACATGGGATCGAATTTCAAGATCCTTCCACAACAAGTACTTTCCTCCTTTG
Organism: Tamarix austromongolica; assembly: GCA_039764185.1. Taxonomy (NCBI): domain Eukaryota; kingdom Viridiplantae; phylum Streptophyta; class Magnoliopsida; order Caryophyllales; family Tamaricaceae; genus Tamarix; species Tamarix austromongolica. The sequence goes on from CM077810.1 coordinate 16,926,111, forward strand.
AAGATGATCCAATTAAGGAATATAAAAATAATTTTTCACTCAAAGGGATAGAGAATCTTTCTATGATGCATAAGAAGATTATAAGGAGGTTCTTAGGATGTTCCCACACCACGGATAAGAGGAATGGATATTGGTGCACACATTCTATAATGAGATCAACTATAACACGAAGCTAATCATTGATGTAGCAACAGAAGGAACCCTAATGAACAAAATCATACCAAAAAAAAGTAATTGATTGAGAATATGGCTTAAAAGCCTCTCCAATGATCAAGTGAGTGCTCTTATAACAAGAATAGTGATATGTATGATAATGATGCTCTTAATCACCACTCTTCCAAATTTGATGTATTATTTCAAAAGTTCATTAAATTTAGTTTGAATGCATTAACATTTGCTTCTATTAATTGTGACAATTGTGGATTTGTAGGTCACTTATTGTTTGAATGCCAATTTCTTTTTTCCCCACCCCCTAATGCAACCCTTTCAAATCATATGAACTATGTGAGCAAATTAAACCAAAAAGGAGACATATTTGCTCTTAATTATAACTTGGTAGAGAAATAAACCAAATCTTTCTTATAAGAACCCACCATTTAATCCTATTCCTCAACAAAATTTCAAACCTCAAGTTTCCAAAACCCTAGACAGAGTTTTCCTAACCCTTATAAACCTAATTTAGAGTCATTGTTGCACAACTTTGTGACCTCTCAAAGCAAAAGAAAAAAAAAGGATTTTAGGATAATGAGGGATGCAAACAAGGACTTGGCTTCTAAGTTTGACTCTCAAGCTACCCTTAATAAGATGCTATAAAATCAAATCATTTAAGTAGATCAACAGTCTGATTCTTCTTCTAAACCCTCTTAAATGCTTCTAAGCTAACCATAGGCTAGATCTAACGATAATATCAATTCTATGGCACTTAAGAGTGTGAAAGAAATGGAATGTCCTATTTTAAGAGGTGGAAGAGAAATTTGAGGCTGATAAAGAGAATATTGAACCTATGAAAACTAAGAAAGAGCATGAGGTTGAGAATTATGTGCCCCACCACCACATAAGCCTCTCATCCTTTATCGTCAAAGGTTAGTAAAGGATATATTGGAAAAGTAATTTAGGAAAAATATAGATATGCATAAGAAACTCCACATAAATATCTCATTTATCGAGGCTATGAATTAAATGCTAATCTATGTAAATTTCCTAAAAGAGACTTTATCCAACAAACACAAGTTAGAAGAGTATGAAACCGTAGCCTTAACAAAAGAGTTTAATGTCCTAATTCAAATCAAATTGCCACCTAAACTTAAGAATCTTGTTTCATTGTTTATAACTTGATATATTGGAAATGTGATCATTAATCTTTCTTTGTGTGACTTAGATTCATGTTTAAGATTAATGCCTTTGTCTATTTGCAAGAAGCTAGAATTGGGTGAATTAAAGGCCACTACTATATCTCTTCAATTAGTAAATCGATCAGTTAGGTATTCTTAAGGATATTCCCGTAAAGTTGGTAAATTAATTATCCCTATTGATTTTATCATCTTAGAGGTAGAGGAAGATTCTCAAATCCCCATCTTAGAGGTAGAGGAAGATTCTCAAATCCTCATTTTTTTTAAGAAGGTTACTCCTTGTAACAGTAGGTGCTATCATTTATGTAAAAAAAATGGAAGGTTATCCTTGATTTCTATTGAGGAAAATGTGGAATTTGACTTGGCTAAAATGGTGAAATTTCCTAACGTTGATGATGAATGTTACATGATTGACATAGATGAGTAGATTGTATGTAGGCAATTTACTAATGATCCACTCAAGAAATGCTTAGGGCATGGAGATATTAACAAATGTGATATCCTAAATATGGCGAAAGCATTAGAGGAAACCCCTTTTATGCTTAAAGAAAAAGATTTAATTGAGGTGTTAAATATAAACTCAAGAAACAATTAGAACAAGGAGCATAAAGTACCAAAGGTAGAACTTAAAAAACTTCCCCCCTATTTAAGGTATGATTTTCTTAATTCTAACTCAAAACTCCCAGTTATTGTGAATGCAAACCTAAGTAAATGTGAAGTTGATAAGTTGCTTTTAGTATTTAGGTTGCATAGGAAATTTATTGGTTATACCATTGATGACCTTAAGGGTATAAATACCTATTTATGTATGCATTGAATTTTATTAGGAGATGGATACAACCCCGCCATAGAGCATCAGAGATTCTTGAACCCTAACATGAAAGAAGTATTCAAGAAAGAGGTTGTTGAGTTGTTTAATGTAAGATTTATATATCTAATATTAGATAGTGAATGGGTGAGTCTCACTTAAGTAGTTCCAAATAAAGGAGGGATGAATAATGTTACAAATGATAATACCAAACTCAATCAACTTAGGATGCTAACGGGATGGCGAATGTGCATTGTTTACAAAAAATAAAAAGGCTACCCAAAAAGATGACTATGCTCTCCTTTTCATTAACTATATGTTAGAGAGACTTTCTAGGAATTCACCTTTCTGTTACTTGGATGGATACTTGGGATTTTTCCAAATCCTTATACACCATAGTGACAAGATAAAACAATATTCACATGCCCTTATGGCATTTACACATACTGTGATTTGCCTTTTGGCTTATGTAATGCACTTGTAACTTTCCAAAGGTGCATGATGGTTATTGTAACACCCCCAAAATTCACTACTGAAAAATTTCGTTAATTAAAAGGAAGATTAGCGGAAGCAGATAAATAAAACGTGAACTTTGGGAGTATTATCGCCACACTTAGTACCAGACCGGTTCACTCATACCGTTCCAGTACCAAGTGCTAAGGCTAAGAAAATGAAATACAATTCGAAAGACATTCAACATGCATAAATCAGAGTAAATTGCAAGAACTTCAACATATTTAAAACAGAGTAGCGCATCAAATCATTTTCAGGAATAAAATCCACCGATGGTGGTTAAAGTACCAACATAACATCAAAACCAGGGAATTAAACGAAGAAGGAGGGAAAACCCTAACGATACCGGATAACTCCTTACTCTCTTTCCTGTAGCCCACTTGAGTAGCACCAGAAAAACCTGCAATGGCACTGCCCATTGAATAGGTAGGGGCTCCATAAGGGAATCCCTTCAGTACTACGGTACTGAGTAACCTTTTAATATCACACTTAAAGACAGGCCCACATACGGCACACAATGCAAGCCACACACATATAAATAATGAGAGATGCATACATAACAATGACATACATAATACTTTATAAGTCACGATCGATACTTTGGGCCTTAAGCCATTATTCTGTCATTAATCCATCAATATCATATTTTATATCCATGTGAGTACGAGAACCCCACTATTATAGCCGGTGGACCGGAAGGTATACACTCAGGGCAGAACGCCTCTGACCACTATTATTGTCGGTGGACCGGAAGATAAACACACAGGGCAGAACGCACCTGACCACTATTATTTGTCGGTGGACCGGTCTGGCCTCGACTCACATGGTGTTCCACTATAAGTGATTAGTATTTTTCCATAATCTGATTCACATACATAACCGATTTTATTGAGCTCGGGACCCCCACTATTATTACCGGTGGACCGGAATACAGATAACTCATTATCCAGGGCACAACGCTCCTGGCCACTATTATAACCGGTGGACCGGGATACATATAACTCATCATCCAAGGCACAACGCTCCTGGCCACTATTATAACCGGTGGACTGGTACTCAATGTCATAATCATCTGGGCCCGGCTCATTAATATTTCACTTTCAATAATAGTATCTTTCCTTTCTTTAATCAGCACATCAATCATATTTATTTGCCTCGAATGGGAGATCGATAACCCGGGACACAAAGGTACACCGGTCGTACCGGTGCATATTAGCTACTCAGTACCCTTTAACCATGAACCCAAGGACGCAAAGGTACCCTGGTCATACTGGTGCATAAAGCTAACTCAGTACCCTACCGACAAGGACACCTAATCCATAAGTATGCATACCCCCTAACTAGGTCCGTAGAGCTAGGAAGAGTAAGATATAGGGCCTCGTTGGGGCACAAAGGCACACCAGCAAATACCAGAATAATCGTGGACTAAATCACGTCCTTAGGGTAGCGACCCCTAAGGAGTCACCATTCCCGATCTCGAGGTCTTTCACTTTAAGTAATAGTGTCTTAATTAAGGTGATCACATAAAGCACGACAATCCAATACTTATTCACTTTCAATCGTTCTGATATCATTAATCGTTTCTTATTCAGATGATTATTCAGAATATCACAGAGAAACCATTAAGGCCATCCTAATTATCAAATACTCTTACTTGGCTAATCAGCATTATTTAATCATATTATAATGTTCCACAATCTCAAAGACATGTCAGGTACAAACCACTCATTTGCCCTTTACTTATATAATTGTTAAGTATCCATTCCTTACTTGATAAATTACCACATTACCCTTAAGGTTGCATAATTACCAAATTACCCCTTGTCCACTTTAGATTACCAAATTGTCTCCTACACTTTTTAGACCACCATTCACCCCTCATAATTACTACGCTTATCATATTTCCCTTTTGGTTGGTTATATTACCAAATCGCCCTTCTCCTTTGTTATAATTACAAAACTTCCCTTGAGTTGGATAAATTACTAAATTACCCTCCTTCATTATCATGATTACTATTTTGCCCCTTTAGTTGGTTAAACAATTATCACTTTACCCTTTTATCGGCTAAATTACCAAGTTGCCCCTTTAGTTGAACAAATTACCAAATTGCCCTTCTCCTTTATCATAATTACCATTTTACCCCTCTCAATTATTTTAATTTCCATTTACCCTTTTTAATCATTATAAATTCCAAATTAACCTTCCTCATAATTAATTTACCCCTCTTCATAATTACAGTTACCAATTTTACCCTTCTCCATATTTAAAATTACCATAATGCCCTTTAATTGGTTAATTTACCAAATTACCCTTCTATAGCATCATACTTATCCAATTGCCCTTCTACAATCATAATTTAATTGCTAAATTATCTTTTGTCAATTACCAAGTTACCCCTTACTCCCAAGTTTACCATAATATCCTTTCATTTACAAAATTACCATTTTACCCCTTACATCAAATTTTACCATTATATCCTTTTATTTATGAAAATTACCACCATACATCTTTTACTTTACAAATTACTATTTTACCCTTTTACATCCAAGATTACCATCTTTATCTTTCCTTACATAATTACCATTTTTCCCTTCTTTTCCAATTTACCATATTACCCCTTTACTTATAAATTACCACTTCACCATTCACTTATAAAATTTACCATATTACCCTTTTCTTATGAAATTACGATTTTTCCCCTCTACCTCCAAAATTACCATAGTGCCCTCCTTCATCAAAAATTACTATTTTACCCCTACTTCCAAAATTACCATTTTACCCTTCTTTCTCACAACTTACAATTTTATCCTTTACTCGTAAATTATCATTTAACCATTTAATCATAAATTTTCCATATTATTCTTTTATCTCAAAAATTACCGAAATACCCTTTTCGCTTATAAAATTTCCATTCAACCCCTTTATTCACCATTTTTATGAATTTACTAACACTACATAAAATAATGATATTAATACTTCATTTTTATCATCTAAGTCCACCAACTTGTCATTTTTCAACATAATACTCATTAGCAACTACACACATTGATTTATATACCTCATAAGCATAATTACTAAAATACCCTTAAACAATAACATCATTCATGCGTTAACAACATGGTACATCATAAACAAGTGTTTAACATTTCTATCCATATTCCAACTCCTTCTTTATTTAACACACCTACATATGGCACAAAAGTTATCATGCTTTTTCTTTTTAACAAGCAATATAAGAAACCATAAACATATCATGCTAAGCATACAAAACATGCATAAAATCATACTAAACCCTAAGTGTGCTAGCATGTGTTTTTCCATATATTTAAGGGAGGATTAACGGTTACCTTAATCCCGCAAAATATCAAATCTTACCAAGCATAATTAGCAACTCAACACCTAAAAATAATATCCATCATATTTATGTTAGAAATAAGAATCCAAGTATAAAACTTTATAAATTTTAATTAATAAAACACTTAACATAAAATACCATTATACCTTAAAAATTAGCCAAATAATTTTTAAAATGAAGGGGAGCTCACGCTACATGAGAAGTGTGAGTTTCATGCAAAACCCATGGGGGAAAAAGGCTCAAAGAGGGGTGAAGGAAGCAAGATTTATCATTTTCGGGTTAGGGTCTTTAGGCTAGAAAAGAAGGTGGTTAGGGGAGGTTCTAAGGCAAGGGAATGGTACAGAAGGGAAGAGGGGGTGTAGGTGGAGGCAAAGGGTGGTTTCACGGCGACATAGGGCGGCGGAGACGGCGGCGGCAAGGCGGCGAAGTTGGCTGCCGAGGAGGGTCGAGGGAAAGGGGTTGTGAAGGAAGGAAAAGGAGAGGGGAAAATGGAGGGGTTTAAGGGATGTTTTCGGCCAACTAAGACATGGAGGTTGTATAGGGGGTTGCAGGGTGTCGAACAGTGGGTTGGGTGGCAGCAGAGGTGGCCGGACGGCGGCGGTAGAGGTGGTTGCAGGTGGCTCGGCGATAAGGGGAAAAACTGGGAAGAAAAAGGAAGGGGAGGAGAAGGGAGGAAGTGCAGGGCTCGAAGGGGCTGTGTGGTGGTGCAGGGTGGTAGTAGGCGATGGCAGAAGGCGGCGTACGGCTGGGCTTGGTGGTTCAGGCGGCGGAGGCTGGCGGTGATAAAAAAAAACAAGGAAGAAAAATGGGGAAGAAGGAAGGAGAGAGGAGGGAGCTCGGGGGAAAAGAAGGGATCGAAAATGAGGGGAATGGAGGGCTGGGTAGATGGAGAAAAAGAAGAGGGAGAAGAGAGGGGAAAGGATGGCCGACGAACGGCGCTGCAGGTGGCAGGTGGTGGTCGGGTGGCAGGGGAAGACGGGGAAGAAGAAGGAAAGAAACAAGGGCACGCGAGGCTGTGGTCCAGGGCTGGTTTGGCTCGAAAAGGGAAGGAAAACGATGGGGGAAGAGAGAGGGAGAGGGAGCAGGTGGTGGTGGCAGGTGCAGGGTGGCGGTCGGTGCTTGATAATGGCAGAAAGGAGAGTCGGGCGTGGGAGGAGGAAGAAAGGAGAAGAAGAAAGGGACGGGGCGGCTGGACCGGCGTAGAAAAAGGAGGGAGCCGGCCAGTCCAGGGGAAAAAGAAGGCTGCGGCTGGGCGAGCGCGCGAGGGGTAGGGGAGAAAGATCGGGCCTGTGGCCCAGTGCGCAAGGAGGGGGGGAAAGCAGGCCGAGGGGTTTGGCGGCCCAAAGCTAGGAAGAGGGAAAAAGAAAATATAGGGAAGGAGAAAGAAAAGAAAAGGTAGGAAAAGGAAATTGGGGAAAAAAGGAAAAATTGAGAATAATTAAATTTATAAAATAATAGGATGTAATATTTTTGATAATAAGTTTATTTAATAATTTAATTTAATATAATTAAATATATGGGCTTAAAAAGGATAATTATAGTAAACTACTAGTTTGAAAATTTATTTAAATGAAATAATATGATAAATAGCAAAATATTTATTTTTAATTTATTAAATACTTTTATCCAAATTTACATACTCTAAAATCTATAAAATAATTAAAATAAAAATATTAAAGCAGTTTTATTCCAAATAAAAGTAATTTATTAAAATATAGGTTTTCGAAAATTTTGAGGTATTATAGTTATCTTTTTAGATTTCATTGAGGACATCATGGAAGTGTTCATGGATGACTTTCATGTTTATGGTACCTCTAATGTGTGTGGGAATATGGAATTTTCAATGTTGTAAAACCTAAGGCTCAATTATGTTGGAATTAATAAGAAGTCTTGAAGGTGATGAATTATTGATGTAGATATTCGGTTGTGAAGAAAAAAATGTGAGGATGATTTGAATACGATGATGATGATGATTCAATGATGCTTATTCGAATTTGATGGATGAATGATGAATATGAATCGATAATGGTGAGATGATGATGATGATGATGATTCACCAATTAGGGTTTGAGAGTAGAAAGTTTTGTGTGTTATGATTAGGGTTAGGGTTTGGTTTTGAAAAGTAGGGTTAGGGTTTAGGGTTTTGCTTTGCAATTTAGGGTTAGGGTTTAGTTTCATTTTTGATTGAATTTGGACAATGATTAAGGTTGGAATGGCATGGGTTATGGAGTTTAGAAAGATAGTACTTAATCTCTAATTCACACAAATGAAGAGATTGAGGGTTTTAAGATTATTCGTTCATACATATTCGATTAAAATTGATATGAACCATATAGAATTAAATAAGCAATATTTACAATTTTCATTCAACTTCAATCCAATGCTAATTCCATTCAATCATGTGTTTTATGGCTTATATAGCCAAGGTCGCCGATTAATTTTACAAGATATTGCCATCTACTAGCTTAAAACATATTAGAATATAGAATATTCTTCAAAAGAAAGATTTATGCTACTTTATTCTCTAGCTAATTTTTAACTCTACTAATTATTTAATTAATTAATTAAACCACACGTACAAGCTGCCTTTTATTCCCCCTATGCACGTAGTCATGCACTCTATGCATGCCTTGCACATGCATATATACGCCTAGTAGTTTGTATGGTACGTTTTATCTATAACTAGCAATGTAACCATCCATTTGTCTTCAATTTTGTGGGTGATCCTTTCTAAATGAAGAAAAAATGGTTCCATAATGATGAATGCCAATTCTTGAGTGTTTGCTTCTGCATCAACCTCTTTCAATTCTTGTTTAGATAAGTTTCCTAGGGTACTTAAGAGATGTGAGGAGGTAAATCTTGTACTCAACTAGAAGAAATTATATCATTTTATGGTACAAGAATTAATTGTACTTGGTTATCTAATATCTTACCAATGAATCAAGGTCGATCGAGTAAAAATTGAAATCATAGACAAAATCTATCCACCTAAATTAGTAAAAGAAGTGAGAAGTTTCTTATGACATACTAGTTTCTACCAACGTTTCATTAAGGATTTCTCCAAAATTGCTAAACCCCTCACAAATCTTCTCATCAAGGATGATCCTTTTGTATTTGATTATACTTGTCTAGATGTCTATTAGTGGTTAAATAAAGTGTTGAAAATGGATCTAGTCAACCACCTAATTGGAATCTACCATTCTATATAATGACTGACACAAGCAACTTTATAGTTGGGGAAATTCTTATTCAAATGAAGGAGGGTAAACCATATGTCATTTACTATGCATGTAACACATTGGATAATGCTTAGCTAAACTATTCCATAATAGAAAAAAAAAAGGTTTGCCATAGTGTATACTCTTGAAAAGTTTCACCCTTATCTTGTTGAGTCAAAGGTCATTATTTATACCAATCATGTAGCCACCAAATATCTTTTGACTAACAAGGATGCAAAACTGAGATTAACTAAATGAGTCTTATTACTCTAAGAGTTTTACCTAAACAAAAAGGATAAGAAGGTACCATACATGTAGTAGCAAATCACTTTTCCTATACCATAAAAGAGTTTAAAGAAAGGGATGAAGAGATATTAGATGATTCACTGCCATATTATTACTTGTTTGAACTCATAAGTACTTTGAAATCCCCATCGTTCATTGACTTTTTTTAACTACAAGGTTGGTAGAATCATACGTATAAAAGTTTCTTATCAAAAGAAAAAAAATCCTTTATGGACTACAAACATTATTATTGGGATGAGTTGTATCACTTCAAACATACCCTAATGATACCTATATAAAGTGTGTTCTAGAAGTAGAGGTTGATGATATTATCTTTCCTTGCTATTCATCACCTTGTGGTGGTCATGCTACCTCCAAAAATGTTGCTAATATGATCCTTTATGATGATTTTTAATAGCTAACATTTTTCAAAGATATTTCATTATTTGTGTTATCTTATGATTCATGTCAGAGAATAGGTAATATTTCAAGAAGGCACTAGATGGCCTAGAACTATATACTCAAAGTTTAATTATATAAGATATTGACTATAAAAGGTAGTTTCTATCATCACGTGGTAATAAGTATATTTTTGTTACAGTAGATTATGTCTCAAAGTGGGATGAGATTGTAGCATCTCCTGTAAATGAATTGCGGGTAGTAAAAAACTTATTCAAGAATATGAACTTCTCTAGATTTAGCATACTTGGACTAGTCATAAGTGATGGAAGAACACACTTCATAAGCCACCAAATCGAAATATTTTTGAGGAAATACGGGGTGACTCTTAAGACAGAAACTCATTACCACTCTTAAATAAGTGGCCAAATAGTGATAACCAATTGAGAGACGAATTACGTACTTGAAATTATAGTAAATTGCTACAAGAAAGATTGGTCATTAAAGCTACAAATGAGTTATGGGCCTACTATACTGCATTCAAGACACTTGTTGAAGCCACATCCATTTGATTGATCTATGGGAAATACTGCCATCTTCCTGTACAGATTGAGCATAAAGAATATTGGGAAATAAAGTTATCAATTTTTATATAAAAAAAAATCAAAGACAAAAATGATAACTTCAACTCAATGAACTTGATGAGTTGAGGTTAAATTCCTATGACAACGTCTAAATATACAAAGAAAGAACTAAATGGTGGAACTTGACACAAAGAGATTTTCATGAAGGAGAAGATGTATTTATTTTCAACTTTGGCCAAGACCTTTACAAGTTCAACAAGTATGTCCCTCTAGTGTAGTTGAGAATTTGAGTGAAGCAACTAGAGTGTTCACGGTGAAGGGACAACAATTGAACCATTGCATCATTAGATTGAGATAATGAGCATGCATGCTCTCTCAAATCTTTCATCTGGTTGAAAGCATTTCGGTTAAGCTATGGACTTTAAATAAGTGCTTCTTTATAGGAAAGCATAGTTTTATAACCCTTTTTCTTTTTATTTATTTTTATTTATATTGTTGTGTGTTGTTATTATCAGTAAAAGTGGGAAAAAAATGCATTATTTTAAAGGAAAAACATTTGATAATCATTATTTTCTATGGTCGTAGAAATAATGAGGAAGAAAATTGTGGTATAATGAAAGCAAAATAAGGTTGTACGGTCTACTTAAGCTAGAGAAAAATTGTGTAGGTTAGTCGTGTAAAGTAACAATGTCCAGTGGGAAGAAAAAGTGGGTGTACATTAGATGTAGGGAAAAGCATGGAAATGCACCACTTCTACATAACCGTAAAGTTTCTTTGCATTCATTTTTTTACTTAAGAAAAAGCCCGATTGTGCCAACTTTACCCAACCCTCGACTTTCCTCAACCTAATTTCTCCAAATTCACACATGCTTCAACCTCCATTTTCCAAACCCTAACCACCTACCTCCACTTAATCTCACTACCACAATCACGACACCACACTACACTCCAACTACCACCAATTCACCACCAAAAACCTGACCAACACCTCAACCTTTTTTCTCTCTTCCTTCCTACATGTAACCCACCATACGACACTACCATAGAAACCAGAACCTCAACCTCCTTAGTACCACCACTCCAGCACCAAAAATTAAAACCACCCCTCACCACCTGCACAAAAGCTTATATTTCCACATACAACCAAGAAAAATTTTATCACTTCCTTATTCTGAACCTCTGCCCTAATTGGTTGAGAAATTCTCCCTTAAACTCTAAATTCAACTCTTATTTTTTTGTTTGCAATTTCAATTACAACTACTTGTGGTTCCATGGCTTATATGTGGCTCAATTTAGACTTGTGTTCATGGCCATAGAACCTTAATTATATTTTATCTGCATGTGCAATTTTGAATACAGTTGTTATATTGGACATTATGACTTTTGTTGAAATTTTTTATTGATTTTTCTAAATTTTTTGAAAAAATTATTTCTATCAACTTTAGGTGAACATGGAAACAAATAAATGAATAAAGAATAACCCCTGTAGTATTATCGAGCACAAATCTAGAACAACATCTCATACACATTGATCATGGCAAGGAAATCATAGAGCACTAACTCCACTACCCCATAACCCCAACTTTATTAGTTTTGATTATGATTATGACATAAACATATTTAATTATCTTCAGTAATGCCCTATCAATTCTACAAAATCCATTTATTGGGATTGGTTTTAAAATGTTAGGTAACAAGGATGATGTAGAGTATTTGTTAGATAGAAATGGTTGGTTATCTATATTTTGTACTTATGATCATACTTCTAAATGGGTTACACTTAAGTTCCTAGGTTCTCTATTTTTTAGACTAATCATGATATGCTTTGTTTTCACCTCATTAATAAATTGTATGCCTTAATTAGCTACTTGTCTTCCCTCAAAATTCCATCCAAATTTGCAACAATTGAACAAGAAGGTTTGATCCTCAAAATTTTTTAACCCAAATATTAATGCCCAAATAAGGGCAACCACCATAGCCCTTTAGCAAGAATTCAACCAAAGCATCCTTGATTTATAATCCACTCTTTTAGGTCATCCAAATAATATTATCCTCCATCATGTTTGGTAGATTTGATAACAAGAATGTGTGGTATATGGAGCTCTTTGCTTTGCAATATGGGATTAATTACACTTCCCTAGATGGTGGTTACCTCTCGGCATAATACTTAGTTGATGTTTCCTATAAAATGCTAGGTCCTATAGTTGTGGGTGGCATTATCACTCTAATTTTTCATAGATTGTGTGACCCAAAAACACAATTCTCATAGTATTATCCTTGTAAGATAATTGGACTTAAAACATTCATTGTTATGCATATATGAATCAAGGAATGCCAAAGGTACATTTATTATTATAATCATGTGTCATGGTACCCATTACCTAATTCTACCTTCACTATAGTCATTGGTAATGGGAAAGTTAATTTGCTACCTATCAATACCACTCCTCAGCATAAACATTGATGGTTCTCTTGTGGTTGATGATGAACCTATTGATGATTTTCTTATTATTCTTTTCCCTTTGCCGACTCGTGATGCTACAAGCCCATCCACCTCCTTTACCAAGCCTTGGGTCGCTCAATTTGGGAATTTGAATGCCTCTATAAATTATCCCCAAAGTGACGTTATAGGGAATATTGATACACATCTCAAGTGCCTCGACACAACTGAGGTGACAATGGATAGCTTCGACTCTCACTTGGCCTATATGGGAAATATGCAAAATATGGTTTAACATATGTATTATTGGAATCTTTCCCACAAGTCACCACCACCCCTCCACAATAAGCTTAATTGTCACTTTTATATGCATTTCTTCTATTTTCTATCTTTTCTTTTAATTTGTTTAGTGTGTTTCTTTAATTTTTGTTTTCATGTTTGTTATTTTTTCTCTGTTTCGTTATTGCATTTGGTTTTTATCTTCAAAACAAAACTAGACCAAAGATGAAAAATATGATGAAGCAATTCTACCAACTTGATAATATGTTTAGCTAGACCTAAAGGTTGCAAGTGAGTATAAAAAAAATCATTCCTATGTGTTTGTAAATGTGGACTTTCTAATTGTTATAATCTCCAAGCACTTATTATTATGGAACTATAGTAGTTTATTTTCATTGATTTGCTATCTTGGACTGAGATAAAGAAAATAGAGTCGATAGCATTGAAACTAGTGATACTTTGAGTTGCTTAGATATTTTAATTTTTTTCACAACCATATTTTTCCCAACATTGAGTATTCTCCTCTGATATATCAAACTACAACTTACTTCATTTCCCTTCAAGACCACATTTAACTAATTATGCATACATTAAAAATGATTGATGCACAAGTTTTTCTTTTTATAGCTACATTAGCCACATTACTTACTGAATGATATTTTTTCCACTTACTTATCCCTTTGAACTTAAGACTTGTTCTTTTGATTAAAAACCTACATTAGTAATCTTTGATCTTTATTTATTTCGTTCCCCTTGATCAAAACTAGGGAGTGATAACTCTTGCTATATTTGATGTATTTTTGTTAAAAAATAAACATGGGTGTGATGAGGAAGTATTTGGTAGAGTTATTCTTGTGAAAACTGATCAAAATGTAGCCTTCTTCTAAATAATAATAGTAGCAGTAGTAGTAGTAGTAGTAGTAGTAGTAGTAGTAGTAATGGAATTGTGATGTGGATATTAAAGCATTTGAGTTTTGATGGGTAAAGAAGGATCGTTGGAAAAAATCCTTAGATGTTGTTCTTAGCACAAGATTATGCACTAATGATATAAATTTCTTAAGGCATATTCATGTAGTTGTTTCTCCAATAGCTTTTGGGTTATTATCTACAATCCTAATTCTTATCCTACCTTTGTCCTCAACCCCATTACAACATTGATAAGAAATCATGATTTTATTTTTCATAATGTCTTTAGTGTGGTGATGATTGATACTGGCTTGAAGAATTTTGAGAGAAGTAGATATATCTTGGAAAAAATGAGTGTAGAAAGTCATAGTTCCCTATAGTGAGGAAGCCTACTTCTCCACTCAACCTATGTTCCAGAAGGTTGTGCATCTATATGAATCTAAAACACCTTAGAGTGCCAAAATAATTTTGAATGGTGATTTAACTTTGAGGATAGTTTATAACTCTATTTTTTTATATTATTAATGCTCATAATTTATCTAGGTCTTGTAAATGTGCATCCTGCTTGCGTAGTCTACACCTATGACCTGAGGCCTTATTCTCCGTGCCCCATCTTTGTCAATATTCTTCTTCTTTTTCTATTTTTCTACTTCGGTATTTTCCTGATGATAAGAAAAGAATAAGTCTGGGAGAGTTGACGAACCTAATATTTTATATATTTTTATTATTTGAATTGACATACTATGTAATCCATGGATATTTTTTATGGTTTAGCTAACTAGTTTGTGTCACTACTCTCCTTTGATTCTTTTTTAGGAATTAGTGCCAAGAACATAAAATTGAAGGAAATTGAGAAGGAATATAGATAAATGATGAATTAAGGCAATAAAGGTGAAGAATTAACTTCTCATGCAAGAAGGAGCCAAAAGATCAAAGAAGGAAGCACAAGAAGAAGAAATGAACGTCATAATTAGTTGGTGCAATGCACAACCATGCTGGTAGCTTGTGTAGAGTAACAAATCCCCCAAGGTCATTACATAATCAGCTGGTGTAGTGCATGGTCAATGCGCACGATCATGCAGGTCAACTATGTAGGTGATAGGTATTTTCCAAATTACACGATTTAAGTCCCATAACTTTTTATTTTTGGAAATTCTCTTGGGGACAAGAGCAACTTCAAACTTTCCTCTTTTTTTATGCCAATTAACCTTCATTTTATACATAAAAGCATATACTATCTAGTTCTGATTTAAGTTCATTAGCATTGTAGTCGATAAATTCTAGAGTTCTTCAATTTTAGAATCACCCATGGTTTATTCTCATTCATCCCTACATCTTGATTTACTCTATGATGTTATGTATGACTATTGTTTTGCGTCTAATTGTATATGTGAGTGAGTAGATTATTTTTATATGATTAAATTAATTTTCTTGGTATTATGACAATGATTTGATATGTATATTATGGAGATATTTATTACTTATTGTTTCATATTTTATATGCCAAAGTTATATTTTAAATTAGGCTAAATTTGATTCACTTTGAAATTAAATATAATGGAAAGATTAGATTTAATGTCGCAACATAACATATGAACGAGATAAATATGATCATGATAGTAGACATATGAATCTCAAGGATATTCATAGCTAGTGATGCTTAATGGGTTTAATTCAATTTATTAATCACAAGAGTAATCGATATGTTAGATTAATTACAACCTTAGACCTCAAAAGAGGCTAATGTGTTACATATGACTAGTCATTCATAGCCATTCAAACCATCAATATAATAGTGGTATTAATTTTTTGGTGTATGTCAAAGTTGAGACTAAAGTTCAATCATAGATTTTATTACCATTGATTTAGAGATTATATTTTGTTAGTTTTTGCATGTATTTACATATTTCCTAACCATATATTTGCTAATTACTAATTCTGTATAGTTGAAATAACACAGGTTAATACTTAACAACAAAATCTCCATGGGATACGACCTTAACATGCTCCAAATAATCCATGCACTTGTAGATTTGACTCATCGATAGGGTTACCAATCTTATAAGGTGATAACTAGGATCTTATTCCTATGGGTGGTGTGGCCGTAACTAGCACGTAATTTAAACCCTTTTGTTGACTATTATAGTATTGGTAAATAAGGGTATCATTCTATACCAGAAATTTTGCTGTATATAGGGGATTGAGAGGGATCACCTCTATTTAACTAGTTAAAAAATAATAAAAATAAAAACTCTAAAGTGCACAAAATAAATAAAAAAAAGAAAAATACTAATGGAAATTTTAAAAATAGAAAATAATAAAAAAGAATAAATAAAATAAAATAATAAAAATAATGGATAACCACAAATATGATAAATATGCCAGGGAAATTTAAATCCACCATTAGATTAGGTCAAAATATAATAATAATTTTTAAGTCATCGCTTAATCATGAAAAGGAGATTGACCAAGTTGTATGTCAAAAGTAGGTATATACATCTTATATTACTTCGCTAAAATAATGAATATGACGAAGTGCTAATATTAATCCTATTAAATATTAGCAGTATAGTAGCAACAAGTGGTTCTTATATTTAACTAGATTTAATACATTAAGTACACTTGGAATGATTTCAATCTAAGTACCCAAAATAGTACAAAACTATTAGGTAAATTGTTATCTAACCTAACTATAATTTATACATATAAATTCTAGTATATTTATATGGCCACCTAGCAGTCAAATAATCCTACATACTATCACTATGAGGAAATTAGAACAAGGCATGCACCATATAAATTATGCTTGACAAAATCATATATATAAACAATAGCAATTAAAATAGAGTCAAAGAGCAATCTCATGAAACATATCAAACCATAATATATAGTTTCAGACTATTCTCTAGAAATAAGCAATTAGCCAGCCATAATGATCGAATTAACTACACAAAAATATATATTAAATATATAGAAAGAAATAACCAGAATTAATTATGGATGAAAGTTTAAAAATTTATTCAAATAAAGAATTGTCAAATTTCATCTGAAATAAACTTTCCCGGTTCTCTTTTCTCTGTCTTTTTCCTTTCGCCAGCTATGTTGATTTCCATGCAACCTCATTCCTATTTTTTTTTTCTTTTGTGCATATGCTAATGTGCGACTCTACCTTCTCTCGCTCCTGCTGCAATGCTCTCTCTCTGTGCCTCGGTCTTCTTTGTGGCACACTATTCATCGGCTGACAACTTTGCCGTCTTTTTTTCTTTCCTTTTTTTTCCCGTCACTCGCTTCTCCAACGTTGCTGACTCTCTTCCTTACTCCTCTACAACCATCAGGTATGCTACTATCCCTCCTTTACTTTTTCAATGGCTTTCTTTCTTTCGTGCGACTAACTCCTTCTCTAACATTGATGGCTCCTTGTTTTTTCTGCTATTCGTTTAATCTCCTCCTTCTCCTGCAATTGATCCTCTTTTATTTCATTTGCAGGCCTTTGGGCCTTCGGTTCTAAGGCCATTGGTCCAAAGGCCAAAAAAAAAATTTTTACTTTACCTACAAAATAAAATTAGAAAAATTAATAAATAGTCTTATACTCTAAATTTATTTAATTTATGTCATTTTAGCTCAAATAATAAAGTTTATATAATGATTTTCTCTTAAGCCTAAAATTATAATTATTCACATATATTACTCAAATAAAATAACAAAAACTAAGATTAAAGGGTATAAAATCTGTTAAAATATGTATTCATCAATACCACCACACTTAGCTTTTTGCTTGTCCTCAAGCATGTTATGATTCAAACAGAATAAATATAAGCTAACTAGCCACTATTTTAGGTCTTACGATTGCATTTAGCCTATGCAGCAAGCCCTTTAAACCTTAAGGTTACCCATAAATGACGAGTAGGGTCTTGTGAGGGCTTCGCAGATGATATAACCACAAAATCACATACAATAAAAAAAAATCACACCTAACACCCTTAACCACTGTTGTCTTAAGATCTTTTACTTTCATACATCAAGATTAGCAATCAACCAAGATTCATCAATGGAAGATTTAAAGGATCAATTTCAACATATGGTTCACACCTAAACATGATAGGTATAGACAAATCAATATTATAGATGAAGATCTACCATGCCTTAGTAACATCAAGATCCATCCTCACTATGGATACTCTATATTTTTCTGTTTCTCTCTTAGATTCATGGCTACAAATGAAAAGAAACACTCAAGTATGTAAGATAAGATGATAAAGATAACAAATAACTCTACATGTCAAATGGATTAAAGACATATATAAATAAAGAAGGCTCATATTCTTCTAGATAAAACCTCATGAAAGATACCAAATACCTGTCAAATGGATTGAACCATATACCTAACTCTTGTGACTAATCTCCATCAGATCAAAGGCTTCTCGTCTCAAGAATCAAAGAGGACTTACTTATTGGTTGTAATGGGTTTAAGGTATAGAGGGATATGAAGTATTCTAAGATTCTAGAGCTAAAAAGCTCAAGAACTAGTGGAACTTTAATAATAAGATGAAATATAAGCATTAACTCCACATTAATAATAAAAAATAATATAAACCTCAACCTTAACACCAAACTAGAACATTAAGATAAAAATAGGACATGAATAGAACTTTCTCAATATCATCTCCATATCTTCCTCTCTTTCTTATATCGTATCATTTTCTTATTTCTTTCTTTCTCTTTTTTATATATTTTTTATTTTTTTTGTGCAGAAGAATGAAGATAATACAATGAATATATAAGTTCTACTTCCACCACTAAACATAACCAATTCCTTCCTTAGCATAAATACATATATTTCTTTCACATTCACAGCCACTCTATATCTATCATGAATTGATCCCCTTCCACTAGCTTTAAGCAATGGTAAAGATAAGGCACACATGTTATATAATGTGGGTAATGAAAAAGAATATATATTAAGTATATAGGCTCAAAGGTCTTCTACAGGGTATGCATCATGTGAACACAAATTAAGATTAAGTTATTTAGTCATGTGGTGGAAAATCCTAAGTTATTTTTATCATTTTCTCAATCAGAGCATGTTTTGACTAGCATAAGAGTGAGTTCTAGTAATCTTTAGAGTTCATTACAAGATCTATGTAAATAATTTGATCAAATAAATTAGGCATATATGAGGTTTTCAAAGAAAATTTGAAGCCAAGACAAGTAGTTAATTTCATGTGAATTCACTCAGAAAAGAGAAGAAGGTATATATGGTTCAAAAGCT
Organism: Tamarix austromongolica; assembly: GCA_039764185.1. Classification (NCBI taxonomy): domain Eukaryota; kingdom Viridiplantae; phylum Streptophyta; class Magnoliopsida; order Caryophyllales; family Tamaricaceae; genus Tamarix; species Tamarix austromongolica. Next base: position 16,945,517 of record CM077810.1, read on the forward strand.
CACTGTAGAATATGATGAATCTCAACATGCCATATCGATGGTTAGAAAATCATACATGTTCTTTCTCCATTCACCTCTAGATATGTAGCTATGAGTTCCCTATATCGAAGTTAACAAAAATAATTTCCACTTGCTTTATCTTGATTTTATGATCATCTTTTCATTACATTTCAAAGATATTCACCTCATTAACTAGTTAAGGGCTCCTAAGACTCTAAAAACGCCCAAAAAAATTTACATTTTTTTCATGTAAACACATAAAAAACACTCATACCACCACACTTAAATCATACATTGTTCTCAATATGTAAAAAACTAAAGGAACATGTAATTTTAAGTATGGAGAGACAAAATTAAATAAATAAAAATAACTAAAGGGTAGAAAACCCCCTTATCACATTGGATTACCTCTTAAGTAGTGCTTGTTTTTTATGTATTCGGCCTAACATGATCTTAGTTTACTCATTCCAGGCAGTTACATCTAATTAGGAATGGCTTCACCAAATCCTTCCTCATGTTGATCATCTATATCTTATAAGGTGTAAAAAGAGGAAATATTAGTTTTAATAAAAGATTTGACCTAGTAAGAAAGCAACTTATCTATCATAAGATTTAAGCTTATATATAAAGAGAGAATGTTTTGCCCGATGTTAATGTATGGTGGTCTATCTATGAAAGGAGGAGCATATTATCCCATCTCAAAGTCTTTTAACACATCTTTCCAACACAACCTCTCCTTTAGAGCATTATGCTTCTTATTAGATGTATCTAAGATGGTTTGATTACTCTCTTCAATCTTGGACCTATATAACCTTATAAAAGAGGAAAAATAAGGAGTATGGTTAGCATAAATAAAATCAAAGTGGTTCAAAGGCTTACTTCATGTTTCATTCTCATCTTCAAGCAAAAGTAGGGAACAAATATCCAAAGATGGTATATGGTAGATGAAAGTGATAGTCTTGACATCCGTATGCTTCCTTTTGTTCACTTGATCCTTATTTTGATGAGATTGTTCTTATACTTTTACAAGCACTTCTTCCACCAGATCATGCTTTTCAATATGCTCCATGGAGACCTCCTCAACTAACTCATCCTTATATATGGACATGGCATCATCATACTCATAACTCCAACTTGAATTTAAAAATAAAGTACTAGAGAGCTCTTTTGTGCTTGTAATTGATTTATCATGTTGACCATAGAACTCATTTGCTCCTCTAACATTGACATCCTTTCATTTTGTTTAATTTGACCTTGTATCACTTGGTTTTTCCTGTTTTTCAATGCTTCAAAAATCTTGTCCATTTTTTTCTGAACTTGGGAGTTATAAAATTGGAAAATATTCTTATTAAGGGTATTGATAATATTTTGAAGCTTCATATTCGAGTGTGTAAGAGTCTTGATATGATACTTGATAAAGATTATTTATCTCCCATCCAAAGTTCGGATGATGCCTCATTTTTGAATAGTATGCACTTCTATAGGGGCCATGTCCTTGGAAACTATTGAAAGATTGAGCACTAGGTCGTGTTCATCTTCCTCCTCTCATAGCTTGTACATGGTAAGCATATGGATTTCCTTGTGTTTGACACACTTTGCTTGTATTAATGACTCAAGAAGTTGTGGCAACCTACGAAACAAGAGAAGTGAGTTGGTTAAGTATATCATCAATGGTACATGAACTTACCTCATCTACTCTTATATTAAAGTTCATGCAAAGTTTTCCATAGGTCAAGTATCCTCTCATAGCAACCTTAAGCACACCAACACTTCAAAGGAGAAGGTTAAAATTGAAAGAAAAAAAAAACACACAAAGAATCCTTAAAAAAAAACTAACAGAAAGCACTAAACAAACACACTAACAACTAAAAATCCTATTAATTTAGAGACTTCTATACCCATAAGCACTCTGGCCTCTAAATAAAAGGATGAAATGACACAAATCACACTAAAAATAATAGCAAAACAAAGGAGAAGTTATCAATCCCTAGCAACGGTGCCAAAAATTGGTGTGGTCGTAACAGGCACGCAATTTAAACTCTCTTGTTGACAATTGTAGTATTGGTAAATAAGGGTATTTTTCTATACTAGGAATTGAGGGGGATCACCTCTATTTAACTAGTTAAAAAATCATACAAATAAAAAGTCTCTTTTCTTTTTCTTTTTCCTTTTGCCAGCTGCGTTGATTTCTTCGTAACCTCTATGCTTTCTTTTTCTTTTGTGCAGATACTGACGTGCGGCTATTCACTCTCTCGCTCCTATATCAATGATGTCTCTTTGTGCCCCAGTCTTTTCTATGACACACTGTTCTCCGACTAACTCCTCTACCATCTTTTGTTCTTTTTTTATCTACCTCACTTCTCTAGCATTGCTAACTCTCTTCCCTACTCCTCTACAACCATTAAATATGACGCTATCCCTCCTTTAATTTTTTGCTGGCTTCCTTTCTTTCGTGCAAATGACTCCTTCTCTAACTCTAATGGCTCCTCTCTCTTTTTTCTATTCATTTTATATACTTCTTCTCTTGTGGCTGACCCTCTATTATTTTGTTCCCAGACCTTTGGTTCTTCGATCCAAAGGCCAAATACTATTTTTTATTACTTTAACTACAAACTAAAATTAGAAAAATTAATAAATAATATTATACTCAATATTTATTTAATTTATGTCATTTTAGCTCAAATAATAAAATTTATACAATTATTATCACTTAAGTATAAAATTACAATTATTCACATATATTACTCAAATAACATACCAAAAAATAAGATTAAAAGGATATAAAATATGTCAAATTTTGTATTCATCAATGGGAATTCTCGAATAAGGCTTTTTCTAGATGGCTTTTTAACCTTAAAGCTTGCCTTAATCTTATCATGCATTAAGTTTATAACCTTTTGAGGATAGACCTTTAATACTTTTTATGACCCATACCACCCTAACTTCAACTTTCCTAGAAATAACCTTAGAATTAATTTGTAGAGGATGAAGCGTTGTCAAAAGTTAAACACCTTAGGTTGAAACCTTCAGCCATGCCATTTCTTGGTTTTCCCCTTATAGAGCTAGATAGTATCATATGCCAAATGTGTTGGTTTTTCCAGCTTATTAAGCTTCAACTTCCAATTTTCTCCTACTACAACATAATCAAAGTTCATAACCTTCTTTTCCTAGTAAGATTTAGGTTGGAGTTTTGCCATATACAATCCTATAGGGTGAAATCCCTACGATTTTATTATAAGTTGTTGGACATGTCTAGAATGCATCATCCAAGAGATCTAGGCAATCTAACCTATTAAGGGTTACTTCCTTTTTTAGTATTCTCTTCATTTTCATATTATAAAGATAAGCTTACCTAGTCATTTGTTGGTTGTATGTTGTAGAAACCTTATGCTTAATCTTATCTTTTTCTCATTAATTACTCAAATTGTTTGTTATAAAAATTTGTCTCAATCACTTATGATTGCCTTGAGAGTCACAAACCTTGTTAATACATGTGTGTGTGTGTGTGTGAAGAAACCTTAGGACCACTATATCACCATTAGTTGATAGGATAGTGGTTCATTCCATTTTAAGACATATCTACTACTATTAGGATGTATTCATTAACAGATGAAGGCAAGAAGTGTCCTATAATGTTTATACCCTATATATCCAATAATTATAGTTTCTTTATGTTCACAAAAGACATTTCATTCATTTGGTAGAAATTATTTTTCCTTAGTCAACTATCACAATTCCTTACCATTTCTATATCATCCTTAAACATAGAATGACAATAGTAACCACTATGAAAAACATTTTCCAGAGTGTGAATCCCTCTAAAATTTCCATTGTAGGGTGCAGCATGTTAGGTAACTAAGATGTTCTTAAACTCCAATTCATTGATGTACCTCTTGACCAATGCATTTATATATTATTAAATAATAATGGCTCATAATATTAATAAAACTTCACATGAAGAAAACACTTGACTTGTTGTTTGATCAAATTGGGTGACAAAACCCTATATGCTAAGTAATTTGCATATACATGTTCTAGGGTGTTATCCTGTGTTACATCATCAAGAGTTGTTCGTTTATAAATCTTTCTTCAATGTAAAGGTTATAACTTTTCATTAGGTGTGCTTATAGGCTTGAAAAGTGGTTAACTACTTGTTTATATTTACCTTTTGTCCTTGACTTCCGAATCGAATTCCTATAACAATAAAACACATCTTATCAATCTTAGACTTGCATCCTTCTTAGTGAGTAAATATATTATGTTGCATGATTAGTAAATAAAAATAAATTTAGTTCCTAAAAGATAGGACATAAATTTGTTCAAAGAAAAAAATAATAGTAGTTCAAAGAAAAATCTAATAGTAGTAATTCCTTCTTAGTCACTATATAATTCAATTGAACTTTAATCAAGGTCTTACCTACTTATTAGACACTATGAAACACTCTATTTCACCTCTACCCAAGCATTATCCTTACAACATAGTCACTTACATCACACATTAGCTCAAAGGGCTCGATTTAATTTAGGTCAACTATTATTAGGGCACTAAGGAAAGTTGTCTTAATTGGCATAAATGTCACCCTATAGTATTCCTCAATATCGGTCTTCTTATTCTACTCTAGTAACATGCAAAAAGGCTTAGCCATTTTTGAAATTTTCATAATTAACCACCTATAAAATCCAACATTCCCCAAAAAAAATTCCTTACACCCTTCACAAAAGTGGTTGGGTCTAATTTCTTAAGAACTTATATCTTGGCCATATCTATCTCTAATCCTATAAGGAGACCTTATTCCCAAGTACAATGCCTTCTTAAACTATAAAATGACTTCTTTTCAATTTGAGGACTAGTTTTGTTTCCTCACAACTTTGTAAAACTTTTCTCAAATTTTTCAATTATCCTTTAAAGTCATCACCAAAATATAATGTATGAATATTTCCACCGTATCATCTACTAAGCCTAAAAAGATTATCATCGTACAAAATTAAAATGTGGTTACTACATGATATGACCTATAAGGCATGCTCCTAAAGATAAAAGTATCATAAAGGTAAGTGAATTTCATCTTGTGTTGGTATTCAAGTGTTATGAATATATGGTTATACCCTAAGTACACATGAATAAATTAATAAAACTCCCTCTTTGCCAATTTATCTAACATATAGTAAATGAAATGTAAGGAATAATGATCCTTCTTAGTGGATTTGTTTAGTTCCCCTATAATCCATACGAATATGCCATTAGCCATAGTTTGAGTATAGATGACTTCATTGCTATCAATTTCAACAATATTTATACCTCCCTTCTTAGATATGCATTACATAGGGTTAACCCAAGAACAATCTGAAATAGGATAGATCATACCTGGATCGAGCCATTTAATGAATTCCTTTATTAACACCTCCTTTGTAGTAGAGTTTAACTTTCTTTTTTATTTACTTGAACATCAAAAGGAGTCTTCCATCGTCTGCCCCATAGAATTCTCATGTTGTTGTAGCAGTTATACCAACTGCTCTCGCCTTTTTTTTTAGAAGAAGATGAAATATCATTAAGCTAATGGGGAATTACAACTAGAAGTATAGAATTTATCTATGCACCTAAAATAACCACCAAACTTCACAACCCTTTCCTATTAAAGACACCTAATGGACAAAGGATGGGAAATGCGCCTAATAAAAGTAGACCAACTAAAGTAAATGTTAGAAAGAGAAGAACATTCCTAGCTTTTCACATTTCATAGATCCCACTAGCAAATAAAGCTTTGACTAGCTGAATCTTCATTAGATCATGGCATCTTGATCTTACAGCAACAACTAGCTCTTGATTCCAATTATTACATAACCTTGGAGCACCTGACACCTTCTTAGAATGCTTCCAAATTTAACTACTTATAGGGAATTGCAACATGAGGTGTTGAAGACTATCATGCTGACAGCATAAAAAAATTCATTAGAAGTAAAAGGAATGAATATAGACAACACTTCTTTAGTGGGAAGCCTATAGTGAGCAACAATCCAAAAGAGTTTCTTGTGTCAAGGAGCTACAGGGTTGATCCACAAAATTCTCCCCCAAGTAAAAACTTGGGCTTTTTATCTAGGAACTCGTTTAGGTCACCTATCCTAAATTTATAGTCTACTGGTTGCATCTGAATCCAATCTAGTAATGAGGATCTTAAAGCAAACAGTCTTCTTACCAAACTCGAAGAAGTTCCAAGTAATTGGGCTTCTGCAAAAGAATGCTCTTAGTGTAATAGTTTTATATCAGTTTGATTCAAAGTGAGTACGCTTTTTTATTGATATTCCATAATTGTCTTCCTAAAGCATCTACATTCCAAGTCTAAGGCTAAATAAGACCCAAACCACCTTCTTTTTTAGGGATACAAACAATTTGCTCAACAATGAAAGACCTCTTGCTAGAATTTGCTCGACTTATCCATAAGAAGCTTTCGCAAATTGAGACAATTTTATGAGTGAGCTTTTTTGTTTGGGAAAATACTTAGCTTCAATACATTGTGATGCCAAAAACAACTGAATTGAGAAGATGAACCCTGCCAACATAGGATAAACGTTTAGTGGACCATACTGAAGTCTAGCTATGATCTTGTCAACCAAAGTCATAAGGCTAGCAGTTCTTAGTTTAGTTGCATTTATAGGAACTCTAAGATACTTGAAAGGCATGCTACCATCCATAAAATCAAGAAAAGAGAGAATCTAAGCTTTAATAGTCATATTCACACCTTCAAAGTAAGTATGACTCTCCTTTGGATCTATTTTAAGACCTAATAACTCACCAAATACATGAAACTGATTCTTTATAATCTAAATAGAAGATAGGTCAACTCTACAAAAGATTAAAAGGTCATTGGCAAAAGAAAGGTTTACAATCCCACACCTTTAGCATTTAGGATAGCCTTAAAAAGTAGGATCATCCCACAATAATTACATCATTCTATAAAAATATTTCAGCACAATCTCAAAGCGGTAAGGACATAGGGGATCTCCTTGTCTCAACCCTCTTTTCCTAGAAAAAGGATCCAGTAGATAATTGTTGAGATATAAAGTATATCTCACTTGAGAAAAACATGACATAATTACTTGCACTAGGTGGATAGGGAAGTGGAGCTAGAGCAACATTTTCTCTAAGAATTGCCAGCAAACATAGTCATAAGCCTTCTTAAGATCTACTTTCAACATGCACCTTAAGGCAATATTCTTCCTCTTGTACATGTGAATAAGCTCGTGATTTAGAATGATTTTATCACAAATAGACCTTCCTTTAATAAATTCAACTTGATAGGGATGAATAATTGAAGGTAGAACATCTTGCAATCTTTTAGTGATGACCTTTGCCAAGATTTTATAAAGTGTGGAGTAGCAAGCAATGGGTATAAAGTAGTGACTTTTTGAGCATTATCAACCTAAGGATTAAGAAAAAGAAAGGCATGACCCAAAAAAGGAGGCATAGAGCCCAATTGAAAAATACCAAAAATGAGTCCCTATAAGGCAATACCTATGACATTCAACACAGCTTTGAAAGAGCCAATAGTGAACCCATCAGGAGCTGGAGATTTGCTATTGCTAATGGAGAATAGGGAATCCTTAAATTCCTATTGTGATACTAGAGCTAAAATTTTATCCTGATAATCAACTGACAAGGTAAGACCTTTCTCAATAATGACATCCATCAACTCTCCTTGTGACTCAACTACTGTCCCTAAGAAGGAAGAAAAATAATCTAGGAAAGCCAAATGCACACCTTCAGGAGAGGAGTGAACATTACCATCATCATCTTGAATCTCATGTTGGTAAAGAAGAAATGGGTGTTTGCATCCCCCAATTTTAACCATTTAATACCTAGTTTTTTGTTTGAAGAAGCTCTCTTCACGATGTAGTAAATGAGCATAGAGCTATAAGCAAACTCTCTCCTTTTCTTGTAACATGATGGAGCCAAGGTCATCATTCAAAGCAATCTATAACGCCTTTAGTTTTTCTTTTTATTCTTGCACTCTAGTGGAAATGTCACCACACTCCTACCAGTTGAAATCCTTGAGCTTATCCCTTAATTCACACAAATTATTTTTAACCATGACAAGCAAAGACATTTGTGAGTATTGTACCTAAATAGAAGCAACTAAAGGTAAGAAATTAAGGTCTAAAGTCCAAATGTCAAAAACCATGAAAGTTTTCCTACCTCTAAACCTTAATTGATTAAAAAAGATAATTCCAGGAACGTGATTTGAAAAGGAGGTAGACAGGAACTCAACATGGGAGTTAGGGAAAGAATTGAACCATTGAAATTTCACCATAATACTATCCATCTTGGAGAGAATCCTCTCATCACCTTAACTCTTGTTGCTCCAAGTATATTTCTATAAAGAATGGTGCAAATATTGAGCTAGAATAAGATCCAAACAATCTCTAAAATTAGTGGCATCTTGTATATTAATAGGGGAGCCCTAAATTTTTTTCCTTGTCATAAAGCATCACATTAAAACCACCCAATAATATCCAAGGCTCATTGGTTACTTTATGGGTGACCAACCAATGCCAAAGGTCCTTCCTTACAACTCTAAGTATTAAATCCATAAACAAATGTTGCAAAAAATGTAAAGTTAATAGCTAGGTTAGTTACCTTAACTAATATAGCTTAAGCATAGTCATCTATGAGATTAATTCCCTATCTTCTAGTATCCCAAATACACCATATTCTGTAATTATAAAGAGCCTACCAATGACAACCTAACTTTCCCATAACTCTATTAGCATTAGCATGCTCTATTCTAGTTTCTATGTGTCCCATAATTGAGATATTATTCATATAAAGCTAGTACTTTAACTCCCTTTGCTTGTAAGGATTATTCAAGCCTCTAGCATTCCACATCCCTATCATTAAGCTTATTGATTTTGGAATGGATAAGGAAGCTTTCATCTACCACACCTTTTCCATTTTTCTCTACTCTCCACAGCTAGATTTACCTCAATTGGTTCAATTATATAGGATATTTTCCCTATCTACAAATATTGGGTTCTACTGTAAAGGAATAGGACGAAACCTTGGTAGCATGATAAATAGGTTGGCTCTAAACTCCATTACCTTCCTTCGTATTCTAGGGCTGCTTTTGAGGTTCCAAACCATCAGCTTGTTGTCAGGATTAAACAACCGTCCATTCTTGATGTGCTTTTGTTCTACCATTAGGATAGATCCAATGTTGATCATGTTAAGCTTGAATCCTCAAGGGTTAGTTCTTCTTACAAGATGAGGAAGAATGAACCACAATGTTACAAATGCCATAGAACGATGACCTCTATTCATAGTGGATCATTTAGTTTATTAGGTTACCATTCACATCAATAATTTCCAAAGAATTGATAAGCTTTTTAGTAACATGTATGTCCACCAACAATTATTCATATGAAATCCTTCCTCCTTGTGTTGTGATCTCATTCGTGTGTAAAGATATTTTAATAACACTAGCAATTCAACTTAGGGAATCAATATCCTATTATTCAAGAGGTAAATTAGGTAATTTCAACCATAGATGCAAGAACTAAAACTTTTCCTTCTTAAATTAGAACTTATGATGCCACACTTTCAAGATAAAAGGATGATTAAGAAAAGTCCATAATGGATTACAAAGAACCCAATCACGATCCTCTTTCAAATCAAACTTAAAGATGGCAAATACATGGTCATGCATGAGTATTTTAGTCTCTTTTACGTTCAACCATTAACTCCTAACAAAACTCAACTTATGGCCTATGGTGGGATGATACCCAATGATATATCCAACAATCACCCACTTCTAATCCATTGAGGAATCCTTCACCTTGTTTTTTTATAAAAGGACTCTCACTTTGTCATTAGTAGCGGCAGGGAGAATATATTACAAAGTAGTTGCTGAAGAAGGAAAAAAATTGCCAAGGAAAACATCCTTCCATGGGGTCTTAGAAATAGCAACCTCTTTCATGTCAATATCCACCTTTATTAATTTTTCCAATACAAGATCCATATGTTGCACAATAAGGTTAAAACTTGTAGGATCAGTGGCACCGACTTTCAATGCCATGGGATCCACGGGCTTTGGCGATTGGAGATCCTGTAGTTGTGGATTAGCACCATGCAAATGGCATGCAAAAGGAACATTCATATCGGTACCAATATACTCACCATCTTCCACTATATTAGTACTATTCATACCTAATTCAATCCTACTACTCAATCTATGATGAGCACGAGGAGTAGAAACACCCTTAGCAAGCTTCTTTGGTGCATTAGAAGTTATTCTTCATGAGTTGGCCATAGAAGAGATAAAGGTGCTACTAGGGTTTCTTAAAAGTTAATTTTGGTTTACTACTCTTACCTTTAGCTAGATAAAGAAGATGAAATTATTATCAATAAGGTGATACATTTACCTAAAAATGCAAAGCACTTAATCTCAATATTAGGAATATATTCCATAGATGGTTTCATATGCTTGCATTCCCTATCTGATAATATTAAAAATTTGCAAGTCCTAAAGTATTTCATCTAGTTTCTTGCGGTAACTTGGAACACATCTTATGGGGTATCTAATTCTGACGCACTGTTGTTAAACAAATGTTCACAATCAAACAATCTACATTTACCATTAAGAACACCAATAGTGTACTCATTAATAATAAATATATCTACACATATACATTCTTTAGTGCCCTCTTACCGTAGCTTCATATATTTCAATACATTAAATGCTATGTATTTCTCTTTATCCCTTATAGTCAAGTCTCATTTTTTACATCTATCAGGGTCTTAACTATATCCATAAAGGTCCTATCAAGTATCAAGGTTAATTCCATGTTAGTTTTCATCATCAAGTACCAAGAAATCAACCAAAAAGATGAATATACCCACTTTGACAAGCACATATTCAATCTTACAATCCAAATGCTTATATGAAATATAAAGGAGAATTAGGGATACTATTGTTGGATATGCCTCTCCAACACCTAAAGTTTTGAAAATAGGCATAGGTATTATATTAATGCTAGAAGCTAAATAACACAAAACTCTACCACTATACTTATCACCAATAAAATAAGGAACAGTAAAAATCCTAGTTCTTAAAGCTTCTACTATAGCTTGTGTTCTATGTTTGAGTCACAATATTACATCAATGCCACTACATTTTACTTGCATAACCTTCACTTTCTTGTTAGTAGTCCCTTCAAGAATTTGGCATAATTGGGCATTTTATAGTTTTTTCACTAGGTAGGATTTTTTTTCAAGGAACTTAGCAAATTATTTTTCTTATTATAGCTTATTGAGTTGCTATGGAAAAGGTGGTGTAGGTGTATAAGCTTTGAGTATAACTAAATGGTTTATTCATGCTAAAAATGGAAAAGGAGCTTTGAGTGTTTTCAATAGGTTTATATGGTTCTACTATAGGAACTAAGTCGATATTTGTTTATAGTTATGTGGGCTCTAGGGTAATAGATCTTATAGCATAACCATTATCAACTTGCCTTGTAAAGTTAATCCTATTTTCATCTAGTGGAATCATAATTTGCATATCAACCTCATTATCACTTTCAAGTGATATATCTTTTCAATTCTCCTTTCATTACCCTATCACTAGGGATTTTTTTTCACTAGGGAGGTTACCTTGGAGCTTACTATTTAGAGTTATAACTAGTTACTTCACTTGTGTCTCTATGTTCCTCAAGAAAGTTGTGTGACTTTGTATTACAACACCATTTTTAGCATTATATTCATCGCACAATGTTTGTAATGCCTTATAACACTTGGCATGGTGAGATTAGGAAGTAGACTAAGGTTATTAGGGTTAATGGTACTATGACTATTGAAATTAGGATGCATGGTTTTGGATATTATTTTAGTTTTTCTAGGATAGGTTAGAGCATTATCTTCATACTTGATTGAAGTTATTTTAATATGTCACTGAGCCTCTATCTTTGTTTCCAACATAGTTAGCAAACATGGGGTTAGTTGGCTATTGCTCAAAAAAAATGACTGTTTCAACATAACACACAAGAGACTATAATAACTTGTGCTACAAAGTGTTCCTCAAATCATTGATCCACTAACTGTACGGTAGATGGAGAGACTGTCTTGAATATGATTAAAATAGAAGATACCTCACTTTGAGAGTTATGATGGTATCTACTTTGAGAACAACTATCCTCTTCCCCTTGTGGACTCTCCTAGCACTACCCACTACTAGTTGTTATGAGTAATAGTCCCAATGATGTCATATGCCTGATCATATTTCTTGCTTAGGAGAACACCACTTGCTTAGGCATATAAAATTGTCTAGTATATGAGATGAGGCCATGAAAAAATGTCTCCACCTAAAGCCAGTAGGACATCAAATGGTTAATACTAAGCTAATATAAAAATTCTAGGATCTAAAAATATAATACTATATATGAAAATTTTGAATTGACATTTGGAATATCCAATCCAACTTTAGTCAAAAGGACGTCCAACATTTAGGATATTTAATTTTTTATAGGATTATCTAATCCAAAAAATTATTTGATATTTAATTGATTATTCAAAGAATATATCATAATTTATCTTTTATAGTTTTAAAATTTTTTAAATTTATTTATTTTATAATTTTAACTTCTATAATTATATTATAATACTTTTTCAATAAAATAAGACACAAACATGAATATAGATATGAATACTGACTGATAGATTATCTTTATTTTTTGAAAATCTTTGTATAAAAGTTATAAAAATTTATAAAATAGTATTTTCATATAGATATTGGTTATCTAAATCCAATATATATTTGATCCCTGCTTTTTGGATGTTTAGGATTTAAACATACATTCCAAAGGACACGGAGTGGATATCCAAAAGAAATTTCAAACAAATACCAATATTGATTTTTGGGCACCCCTAATTAGGTTACTTATGAAGAAGTTCCTTGAACATATCCCATGAATTATGTATTGTCTTGTCATCCTCTTGTAAGAAAAAGGTGATGATATGTTAAAGATAAGAATTTTTTTTTATGTTGGAAATAGCTCATAAGGAATTTTAGGAAATGATCATTCTATGAAGAAATTAACCCTATAGGAAGAGCACACAACCATTATTTGGTTTTATCTCAGAAGAAGTAAGGGAATAGTTTCAACTTAATTGTTTGCTCAGTTACTCCTAGGATTTTAAAGGCATATCTTACTTCCATAAAAACTTTGAGATCTAATGAGGGTCTTTTGTGGTTTATCCACTAAACTACCTAATAGTTTGGATCATGTGGAACATGGCATGTTTAAGCTCAAATTGCATAGCCTGAATTTCTAAAATAGCAATTTTAGGGTTGAGGTGTTCACCCTAAGGTGGAAAAAGTAGCTCTACAATATTTATGGTGAATAGATGTGGTGTCAAGACAATAGGAATCCCATTCACCATTTGCAATTATTATTGTTATCATGGAAACATCGCATTATTTCCTTGTTGTTAAGGTGGAATGTTCATAGTGTAAGAGCCAAAAGACTCTTCACCCACATCCTCTTATTGTTGAGTATGCAAAAATAGCTTTTTACCTTCTCAAGGTATGCTACATCTTAGGATCAAAAGGTAGAAGATATAATCCTTTAGAGTAACTCATACACTTAATGTTCTTATAAGGAAAAAAACCTCAGGAAAATCAAAAGAATTCAAACTACAGCATAAACTTCCTTATAGTATAACACAATTACCAATCTCCTACAACAACGCCAAAAACCAGGTGCCAAAGTGGAAAAATGAATAATATAAGTGCTATATGGTACAATGACTACCAATATGATACGTGAAAGTGTACACGGTTGTGCCAAGTAATACTATTTGAGTGAGTATCATTCCTCAGATATTGGGGAATGTACTAAACTACAAGGTCAAAAATACTATAGGATGAATTGGATAAAACTGCAAATAAGAAGAAATATACACTAGATACTCATTGCAAGGTTATCAACCAAGTTACTGACAAGATCAAATGCAAGAGTTAATGGGATAAATTTCATCTTATCAAGGATGGAAATCATGATAGAGAAGACTATGGAGAGGAGAATCAAAAATCAACATGCACTGCAACATTCTTCATACTATTGCGTGCAAGTATCTATAGGGCACAAATGTTCATCGTCCTATTGCGTCTCACTCAGGGTGAGACATACTCCTAGGCTATCACTATTAAATTACATTAATTGGTAGTAATTTCATGCAATATGATCCCTAATTATTGTAAACATACTCTTGACCACATAGTTACTGTAGAGTAGATTCAAAATGAGTCCTTAGTTGTAATGTTCAGATTGGTTGCTTATCCACTAGTGTTTCAACTTTAGTATTGTTCTATTTAATATAAAATGTGGTATGTTAGATTGTGTGATAGCATAATATTAATTGAAATAATTAGCAAACCTCACATGTGCGTGGATTATATCATTTTGGTGTTCAGATTCATGTTCCAAATGTTTATATGATTTTATGGTTTTAGATTAATAGTAATGAATAATAATGATTATTATATTTTCATTCAATATTCTATATTTCATGCAGTATAATATTTTATTATATTCATATATTTCAGCATGTTTTGTATATCTTATGTGAATGTATGTTATCCACTTTTAGTAGAATGGAGGGACACATAGCATTAGAGAAGAGGAGGAGCTATCTGGGACATTAGACATTAGGGGAAAATAAAATCTCAAGATTTTTCCACCAGTAGTGGCCTTTATTCAATGAATTGCTTTGAAAGTAACCCCAAGAGTTATCTTTGAGATCCTATAGTACAGCATAACCAATAGGTTATATCACCCAATAGCATCAGCCAACCTCCCAATATGATCAATCTTCATTATTACCTCACTTTTAATGGTATGATTTGTTATGGAATAATGGAATAATGATTAGTTATGGGTCACAAACGCTATGTTTTGACTATGTGGGATGCAATTTTAAAGTTTTTATACCTATGAAAGTTGTCGCTCTACAAGGTAGGAAAAACTAGTAGAATGACACACCTATAGTTTAACGAATCAAATTTTCTTATTCATTATACACCTATCTCACCTCACTTTTCATTTCCTCTACTTCTGAGAAAGATTCTTAGTGTTGAAAGTTCTCTTATCCTTTCTTGTATTAATACCCTATAACACCCCACATTTTAGAACCACATAATTTTTTCAAAAAAGGATTTTTGCGGTAATTAAAATATATATGATATGGTGTTACGACCACACCTACAATAAGTTAGGTCTCTAAAACATTTCTTGTACTAAGTGCAAGGCTGAAACATTTCCATGCATAAATGTACAATTAAAGAAAATATGCAGAAATAATGATAGATATATAAGGAATATGATTAAGGAGATCAACGCTGACAAGGTACTACACACTCGAAGGTGAAACAAAAACCAAAATATAAACATGGGACATGTAAGTCTAAGAATATTTTGACCAAAAATAGAATATACCCATCTTGTGTAACTTTAGATAGTCCTAACTCTCAACTTGGTCATTACAACTCTTTAACTCCTTAAGCCACTACCTATTCCACAAATATTTATTTGAAAATGTGTAGTATCAGTATGATAATCATGCTAAATAAACCACAAATACTCCATAAAGATAATATGCTCTAATAATGAAAGATATGAGCACATATGACTACATCAATTACATATAATACTTATATCTAATAACATCATCATGGGAAATTACATAAAGCAATACTAATCTCATATGATAGAACAAGGCATCGATTATAGGTTATAAAGTTGCCTAACATCATCCTTAACTGTTTTATATTTTTCCATTAGGGTGGTCAAATTGATTCAATCAATTCAAACAATGAAAGAGGATATATATATATTTCAATCAAAGGCATTAATCACATAGGAAGTGTCACTATAACCACACAACATAAAACCAATCCACACAAAAACTCGACATCTAAGCCCTTAAGTATCAATAGCCTCATAAGGTTTGTGAACACCTATAGAGTAAATTAGCCAAACCCAAAGGTTAATTATTTCACTTAGGGACTTACATCCAAGGCATGAAATCCTCATCCCAACTCAAGTTCTCTTTCATTTTAAGTAATTAATGTTTTATTAAATTCAATACTCTTATCATCACATGATACTAAAATTCACCAATTACCATTTTCAATAATTCCCACTTAATCTGCCTTAGCCATTATAGGTTATAAACAACATTATACCATGAAAGACTATTTAATAGATCAAAAGGATCGTATCACACCAAGACATAAAAGGCCTAAAGATCACCATTCAAGTATACATAATGCTTAGGTATTTTATAATTTGTCCTCCATTCAAGTATACATAATGCTTAGGTATTTTATAATTTGTCCTCTTATTATTTAATTTTTCCAAAGTTGACATGAAAGTGTAACAATAAGGTTAACTACAAAAATACTCAAACTATCCCAGAGTCCCAATGGACTAGTGCCACATGCTAGTGAGCTGGTTTGGAAATAGTCACAAAAAGAAAGAAAATGATTTTATATCAACTATCTCAATGGTTTAAAGATAATCAATTAATTGGTTCACCGATTAACAACTTAAGACCTTAACCAATTGGTTGTTACAAGACTGAGACCAAATAATTAATTAACTACATAAACAGCTGAATAGTTAATTAAAACTAATTTATTGGTGGACTAGTTAACTGATTGTCTAAAACTAGTTGATTAGTTGACCAATTTAGTGATGTTGCCCGCTACTAGTTTGTTGGCTCTACTACGAATACATGATCATAAGAATCAAAATCAAATAAATTTCAGTTTAATCAAAGCACACTCAAACTTCCTTCATGTTAGAAAAACTCTTATAAAATCATGCTCAACATACTAAAGACTTGAAATAACGCTTCAAAATCATATACAAACCACCCACCATGCTATTTCACCAATATTCACCAAAAAAGGTCAAAATGACTAAACATGCTTCTCAAGATTATAATATATCATGCCCTACATTAAAATCGTGGTTAACATGCCAAGTATAAAAGGAGAACTGCTATCATGGTTGAACTTATCCTCAACATTTACGATACTAGAAGGGATAGCCTCAAATGCTTTTATATTCTCAATGAAAATTATAAAAGACACATAAAACATGCTCTTATGACCATGTATACTACCATATACATAAGTATCATGAAAAAACACCAACAAACTTAAGGAAAAGCTAACAATGCTCAAACCAAAATTCACCTTCCATAACTCAAAAGACTGATTCATGTATATGGAATCACATGCTTCACTTAATATACTCTGTCACAAATTCTCACATGGTTCATGCCCCTAATCAAATTCAAACCTATAACTCATACTAAGTCTAACATCCAAATACATTAACACTTAAATTCTATCATCTATAAAGTTAGTTAGATTTACCTAACTCCTAAGAGCTCAAAATAAAAAGAAGTAAAAGAAATATTCCAAGCTTAAGTTCCAAGACTCTCTTGAGGACCTTACAAGAACCAATACAAATAATTATAAGGATCAACATAGACATAAAAAATAGAGTTAAGATATAGATAATGAATATAATGATGATAATGTATACTATTCTTAGAAAGAGGATGAGCCAAAAGTAATAAGAACTTGAATCCTTCACAAAATGCCAAAAATATAATCTTCGTTTACTCAATTACAAATAAGGATAGGCTATGATAAAGGAATATAGAAGAAGATATGAAGAACAATGGAGGAATGAATGGAGGTTCTCATTTCCTTAAAACCAAAGAGAGAACTGAAACTTCCAACATGTAGAAAATTTAGGAGAAAGGAAATGTAAAGTTAAAGAGGGCTTAGGTTCCTTAAGTAAATGAAATTAGATGAAGGGGTTATCAACTATAAGGGAAGAGATATGAGGCTACTTTTTCCTCACTTGATTAAAGATAAGAAATGATTGGGGTATTATAAGGTTGAGTGAGAACTATATAATGGTCATAATCCCATGATTAAGGGGAAATAAGAGAATAAGAAAAGGGAAAAATTAGAGAATTACAACAATAATTAGATGTCATACTACATGAAATCAAAAGGGGGGAAGAGGAAAAGGCGTAAGGGGTTGATTCATGTCAAGTATTGATGGGTAAGTAGAAAAGGTACTTTTAGTATAATTTTAAGCAAAATAATTGAAATAATAATCTAAGAAATATAGAAATAATTATACAACTCATAAGAGTGATAATCAATATGAGTATAGCATGACTGAAAGGTTAGAAAAGTTTCAAATAATATTTAAATTCAAAACAAAAGGAAAATTAAGAATCCTATTCGAATAACTTGACTAGTTTGGCAAGACTAGTTGTTACTTGTTAGATCTCACTAGAAGAAAAAATCCAACATACGCTTTACAAGTCAACTACGATTCTAAACCAACCCACTAGTTTGGTAGGATTAGTCGATTGGTCTTGCCAAAACCAAAAATCTAATAAAATCATAAATTTAAACAAGGGTTTAAGAAAATTAGAAACCAAACAAGTGAATATATATCAAGAAAAATTAATTCCTTGACTTAGGGAGCATAATAAAGTAAATTAGGGTTGGAAATTTTGTGTATTACATACATGAGCTCCTTTTATGTTATCCTTACATTTATCTAATCTTATTTCTTCTTATCCTTTATTTCAATTCATTAATTTTTACCTTACGCAATAGTGGATGAAATTTTAGTGAAAGTAAAGGAAAAGAAAATAAAATCCATGTTTCAGCTCTTCTTTAAGCTTATCTACGCAAATTAAGAAATTTAACTTACTTCTTTTGAAATCAAATATTTTCCTATTTTAACAAATGTACTAAATGTATCTATGTATTCTTTACTTGTGTGATATCCCATATTCTGTTAAAGTTATTCTATATTTTTAACATATTCTTTATTATCATATAAAATTTTCTAAGGAGAAACTCTCCTTTAGTTATGGAAGAATTTGAGAAAACTATTATCATTTAAAACTTTTAGTGTTTGGAAGTTCTATTTTCATAGGATAAAATGTTCATAATATTCAAAAAGTTATTTTAGGATGTTTTATACTTTTTTTAACTTCAAACGATTATTTAAAAACCTTATTTTGTGAAAAAAAAATCTAGAAGGGTAAAATTAGAATTTTATAAATAAAAATTAATATTTATTTTCAACATTGGAAATTTTTTCTAGATTTATGAGCTATGGATTGTGTATTCTAGTAAATAAGTCACTTTTTTTTACATTTCCTTTATTTCAAATTCGTGGAACTCCTACAATAATTTCATATTTTGATCATGATGTTTTCATTTGATATCATAATTGAGAGATTCATTTTTAGTTGAAAAGATAATTATGAGATCTAGAACTTTTATCCTTTGTGATTCTTCATATTCTGAATAATATGTATTTAAAAAAATCTCAATTTAAATTTGTAAAGATTTCTATCTTGAAAATATATTCTTAACATTAAATATTTCGTTATCTATTATAGTTTGTTAAGACATTTTGAGCTAGTGCATGTTTTTGTCATATATAATAAAATTTTGTTATTTCAATCAATTCTTATTATTTGTAAATAGTATTTAGTATTTATCTTTAATGAAATTGTGGGGGGGGGGAATTTATATCCTTGTCTCATTTTCCCAAATGTGTAGATATCAAATCTTTAGTCAGTAGTTTAAGCATATCTAATACGGGAGGATCTCATGATCCTCTTAATAATGAGGAATTAGAATTTATAATGACGGAATCAGTGATCTTAGATATGGTTGATAATATCTCTAATAAAAATACTTTAATATATTATTTAGGTATGTTACATATTTGTAAGGATAAGACTTTTAAGACATTCTCGTGTGCAAGACATTCAAACATTCAAGAAATGACATACATGGACAGCAAGACAACAAGCTCATGCAAAGATCTCATTATTATAAAGAACTTGTTGTAAATCCTAGGTTATAATTTTAAGTAAATTATGGTTTCACAGCTTTTTATTTGATGTATGTATGTTAGCTAGTTTAATTTTTGTAATGTTGTAGTTAGTGTTATTTAAATCATGGCATACATTATGTTTGTTTTAGGTTTTAAAACTAGTTAAAAGTTAGCTATATACCACTAGTACACAGTAAGAATTAGTTACAACTTAGGTTAGTTATAACTGATTAATACTTACGATTGTGGTTGTTAAGTCAAACATTCATATTAGTTGGAATGACAGCTAGTTATTATAAGTTAGCTAATGATTGGTTGTAACAACATAGTTATAAGTCTTATATAAACTCATAACTGACCCTTGTACATGTCACCTTTTGAGTTGAATGATAATCAAGCTATTTTGACTAAGCTTCTCTTTTGTGAGATAGTATCGTCCTTTTAGGAATTTTTTAGAGTAATCCTATGTAGAAACCCCTTTTTAATGTGTTATTGGCAAAACATTCAAATTGTAAACCTTTCTTATTAACTCTTGGTTGAAGATTCACTCATCCATTCCCATTCCTCCCAAAACCAAACCAATCTTCACTTCTAAACCTTCCAAACCTTATTGAAAATCATCAAACCCCATCCAATTTTATGGCTTCATGACTTGATCCACATCAATATATTTTTTGATTGATGTCAAAATTGAAAGAACTTTTTTAGAAAGATAATTTAAAAAACTATAATTTTGGTCAGCTTTTCCAAAATATGAACATAACTTTTAAATAAATCACAATTAAGGTCACACTAATATATTCATTCAATTTTCCTTATCTTATGGCAATTCAAGCCTATTTAGGCCATAATAAGCTCTTATGAGACTAAACCACATCCCATATTGTTTTTCTTCTCTATTCTTCTTCTTTTTTGCAGTCATATTCTTCTTCTACTCCATTCCTTCTTTACAATGATATATTCCTACAATTTTCCTTATCTTTTAGGAACTAAAATCTATTTAGGCCACTATAAACTCCTGTGAGCCAAAACTATATCTGTAATACTCCAAATTAAGTGGAATGTTATAAGAATTGATCTGGATACTTATATCAACATAGTATACAATCCTTTTAGTGATTATGCCCTAAGAATTCTACAGTTAAACGTGTTAGTCATGGAATAATTTTTAGGATGGGTGACTCTCTTGGATAGTTTCTGAAATTTTCTAAAAGTTTATTGGGAAGTGTGTGAGTAAGGACAAAGCATGTTAAAAGTACTAGTGTTGATCTATAGGGTCAACCGATCAATCCAAAAGTACTTCAAGAAAGCTCCCGCATGGTTTTATCGACTCGGGTGTTATAAATAGTATTAGAGTAAAAATCGTGATCGTGTGCTAAACTTGGATGAGCTAGTCAGTTGTTTAGCGGGACAATTCTTAGGATAAATTATATTAAGACAGTTAGTGGTTGAGGCGCAATGAGGTCGTTGCGTTCTTTGAGTGATGGTGAATGTAATATCCTAAATTGAGCAGAGTATTATAAGGATTGATATGACTATTTATATCAATATCTTATACCGTTTTTTTAGTGATTCTATCCTAAGAACTCTACAGTTAAGCGTGTTAGTTGTGGAGTAACTTTTAGGATAGGTGATCCTGGGAAGTTTTATAAATTTTCTAAAAAAATTTCAAGAAGTGTATAAGTAGGGAAAAAGTGTTAAAAGGATTCGTGTTGATCTGTGGGGTCAGGCGATCAAT
Organism: Tamarix austromongolica; assembly: GCA_039764185.1. NCBI lineage: Eukaryota > Viridiplantae > Streptophyta > Magnoliopsida > Caryophyllales > Tamaricaceae > Tamarix > Tamarix austromongolica. The sequence continues at coordinate 16,967,196 of CM077810.1, forward strand.
CCGAAAGCGTTCCAAGGTAGCTCTTTATGGTCATATTAACTCGGGATACTACAATATCCCATATTGTTTCCTTTTTCATCATGTTGTAATATTCTTCTCATTTCCTTTCCTTCCATGATTTCTTCACGTATTTGATTAAAACCCTCAAGATCTTTAACCTTCCAAACTGAATAATTCAAGATTAAAGGTTCTTCTGCCCTTTCTCATCATTGTAGTCCGAAATTTCATCTTTCATTGTTAAGAATGCATCCTTTTGAAGTTTTCTTGGTGTTTGGAGGATCTCTTATTGCTAGAATACCTTATTCTATGAAACAAGGAATTTCCACTTCAATAACATTAATTTCTAACCCTATATGTGTTAATATATGTGATATTGTGTGTGCGTAATCATACGTGATGATTTTACATTTTTAGTAAATCTTTGGTCGTAATCATATAATTTAGTTAATAAAGTACTTTGCTTTAAATTCATTGACGCAAATCTAGTCATGCCTTTGTGGTACGTTTGGATATAAGTAAAGGGAGTGTTTTGAACTTAGTTAATGAATGATTTGATATTTTATGCAAAAGATCTTAGATTTTGTAAACTCGTTTTAATACATGCCGGAAAAATATAGTATTATATGCTCTCATACATATTAATACAGTGCAACATATTTTTAAATACTCAAATATAACATATTGTTTTTAAAATACAACACAATACACTTAAAATATAATATAATATATTAAAAAAATCAGATATTATATTGATTTGGATAATTCATTAAAAAATTAAATCGAATATCTACTTTAGTTACAACCAAAATTTTTCAGATTAAAATTTTTAAATTTTAAGATCTCAAATATTTTGTTTAGCCTTACAATCAATCATCTCCACAAAATATTTTTAACTCGTTGGCCTATATTTCACCTATTTTTAAATACTTTCCCTAGCTTAATTCAAGAGACAAACTTTAATTATTAATTAATTTTAAATTATAATATATTAAGATATAAAATATAATTATCATATTTATATTAAAAATTACTTTTATATTGTTATGTTTATAAGTTTTATTAATAATTAATAAAATATTAATAATTATAAATGGATTTTTATATTACGTAACGAGAAATATTTAAAATCTGAGCGGCGTGGAAAATTTGGGCAAGCTTAGAGGCTACCATAGTCAGTCATATCAGGAAGTAGAAGCAATAAGCATATGACTGTAAAATTATTTGCAGATTAGAAGAAACAAACAAACAGACCCCAGGCAAAGCTGTCATACACAGAAAAAGCCATACATGCATGCTGACATGACAACTCCAACTTAAAGAATCTCCTCAACTGTACGACACGCACGCCTTCTTCTTTTATTCAACAGCGCAATGGAAGAAAAATGATTACGTGCGGTCAATTTTTAGGGCGTACTATTTATTTATTTAAAATAATTATAATACTATATATTTTATTATACAGTTATTAAATTTTAATAAATATATATTATAATTATGTAAAATATATAAATATTACACCCAAATATAAACACATCGGGTATATGTGCAATAGTCTCTCAAAACCGAAGAACACGTGAGCTGGTGCTGGCCCAAAAAATACTATACATCCAAATATAAAATTTAAATTAAAAATTAAATAATATAAATAATAGATTTATTATTCCTTTTATGTCATCAACTTTTTTAATTTTATATCGTCATTAATTTGTATTATTTAATAATCAATAAAAAATAAAATTAATACACTAATATATATATTTTTAGATGAACTTAATTTTTATATTTAAAAAATTAATGTACTAATAATTTTATTTATTTATTTTGGATCATGTAATATCTTATCACATCAAACAAAACCTGGATGCATCATCCATAGCCCTATCCTAAAATTTACATTTTCTGTTATACACTTCAATTATTTTTTTTTCTTATCTTGTATTTTTATCAGTTTATCTTAAATTTAATTTAATACTCTACATTCAAAATTCTCAAATTTACAACACCCAATTACTTTAATCATTCACGTCATCAATCATTTACACTTCATATTATTTAACTTTTAATCTATATCAATCCATACATAACAATTAATAATTTTATATAATCAATTTTAGTTAAATATACTTTATTAATTATTTCATAAATCAATTTTAGATTTTTTTACTTAGAATTTTTAATATTGTGAAAAAAATATTTATGATTTGAATTATTTTTAAAATAACATGTTATAGCTTATTTTAATTTTTCTACTACAATGTTAATAATTAATAAAAATATATAAACTTATTAAAAACTATTATATAAATATTACAATAAAAATATAAATATAATATATTATTTTAATAATAGCTGCATCTAAGTCAACGCAATAATATTACGAAAATATAAATGAATACAACATACGTATATATTAGAATATAGAGAATTAACATGAGTACAAATTAATTATCGTACTCAAATTGTTATAGTTCTTCCACTAAGTCAGATTTTAAGTTGGTGGGTCAAACCACGATTGATAACTTGAGTAATTCTTTAAATGTATAAATCAATGCTCATTATCGGACCATAATTAAACATAGAATGTGATACATTATTATTATTTTAGTCGATGCAGCATGTAGGTACACATTTAAAGCATAAAACATCATTTAAATAGAAAAATTATTGTCAAAGTAGTAGGGGAATATCTCTAACCCTAAGTTATACGAATATAATTTATCTTAAGCTAACCCTAATCAAACGCATATGCTCCCATGCGAATTATTGTAACCCTAACTACCATGCATGAGCAGTCATGAGGCATTTACTATAGAATTTGAATCATAACTTGATAAGAATGGAAATCCTAACAAAATCTTAGACATACGGACATAAAATATTTCATATATTATAATGCATACATCTTGGCTTTCATAATGATGCATATCATCTCTTCAACATGTTATCAATTTATCATATATGCTATAATACTTGAAAATTATAGAACTCTATAATGATTCTAGATCTAAACAATCCTAGCACGCTCGAACATAAATTCTATCAGCATATGAGTGATTAGATTTATCTAATCTAAGTTATACAACAACAAAAAAAGTCTTCTCTAAAGTCCTAAAAAATAACTTGGAATTTAACATCAAAAAATATATGTATTAGTCTATGATATTACACAACAATAATCCCAAAATTACTAAAATAATTTGAGGCTCACTAACCGGTCAAACAAGCAAGGAGAAGCCAAAGAGAAACTTAGCACCAAAGGAGGAAGCTTTCGACGAAGAAGGTAAGGATGAGCCCGGTTGTCTTGGCCGGTGCTAAGGAGGCATGAACCGGCAAGAATGACCGATGCTAGGGAGGCTATGAACAACTACATAGGTGCAACAAAGGGGGAAGAAGAGGTGGCACAAACATGGTCAAAGAAGAGGAGGAGGCTTCGGTGAAAAGGTGTAACACAAAGGGGGAGCTTCATCCAAAATGATCGAAGGTAGGAAGAGTTAGGCTTTAGTGGGTAAAGATGCCGATATGGGGTTGTTTCAGCTGGAATCGCAGAAAGGGGGAATTTACATGAAGGCGAGGGTGGTTTCGAGGTTTTTGGGCGTGATGATGAGGAGGTTGTGGTAGGGGTTGCTAGTGCATGGTGTGGAGGATTGGTGATGGTGGCCAATGGTAGGGTAAGGAGGCCAGTGGGGGTTGCATTGCAGAAAATAAAAATGATGTTGGAAAGAGCAAATGATGGAGAAAAATGGCAGGGAAAGTTTTAAGTGTGTGAGGGAGCTCGAGAGAAGTAGAGGGTTGCAGGTTTGCACGAGACTTTGGCACAACATAGGAGGTATAGGGGAAGTGATTAAGAAGTGGGTGGCGTGTAGGGAAAAGAGGAGAAAAACACGCAGAGGAAAACATGGGGGAGAGGGGAGGTATAGTGCAGATGGTGTAGGGTAAGATGTCGTAGTAGAGGGAGTAAGGTGATGGTAAGGAAAATTTCTAGCACTAATTAGGGAATAGGTTAAGGTAAATTATAGGTAAAGAATTAGGGTAAAATATCCATGTAAATTTTATCACGTTGTCGGGTTAGGTTTGTTCGACAAACAAATACCAGTTAAGACCCATCTTAGGTTTAAAATTTTAATACGCATCCTCTAGTAGATTTTAACCTAATTAAATATTATATCTAATAAGTCCTAAAAATGTTACACATATTAACAATATATCTATTACCAATTATCCTAAAATAATTATTACAACTAATACACATAATTGTCGGTTATAATTAGGGTTTCTAGAAACGGGATATTAAATTACTACCCCCTTAAAAGAGACTTCTTCCCCGCAGTCTATAAAGTAAAACTAACTCGCTACAACCTCGGGTGATCCACAAACAATGGTTTTATGAGTTGGGGGTCACTACCCGCTTAAAACAACTAAACTCTAATCAAGGCATATAGCTACCACACAATTAAGTAAAACTCTAATAAACGATGAAGTATAAACACTCAAAAGCACAAAGGTAAACCGGCGGTGGTGTCTACGAATCCACGAGCCTACGCCTCACTAATAATATATACAAACTATTAACCATCAAACCTCCTTGGGTACCTCCAATACCTGAAGTCTGACCTACACTATTTTGCGATGAAGGCTTAGAAGTAGGTCCCTTTCCCTTAGCACTCACACTCGGGATACTACTAGCGGGCACCTAAGTCACCGGGAAACACTTTTACTAATAGGCGGTTCCGCCATCTAATTATACCTACTGACGCTAAGCTCTAGCTCCGAAAGAGTAACACTCAAATCCTCTATGGCCCATCTTTTCACACTTCCAACACTCTATCATTCTACCATGGCAATCCTTTCCTAGGTGTTTCCCTCTAAACACCTTGCAGTGATAGTGCCTCAGAGTTCGGTTATTCCTAAACTATGCTCTAAAAAACTATGAAGAGTGACCACCATTAGGCCAGATCTATTGGACACTTGACTATACCTTCTTGTCACTTCTGTGACACTAAAAAATCTCTCTCGGCCTCTTAGTTCCACTAAGGGCCCTCTTTGCCTCCTAAATCCTTCCTAAGGCGCAAGCCCTCTCATACACCATAAGTACATCCGTCATAATCTCTCCTTCAAAAAGCTCGTACGTGCATAGATCTAAACCTTGTTTAAAGCAATGAGCAACCATTTCCTCGCTGCCAAATATCTCTAGTGCAAAAACAAGAAGCTCGGACAACTTACTAAAGTAATCCTCAACTGACATGCTGTCCTATTGTAGGGTCAAAACCTCGACATGCTTCACAAGACGCATGTGTAAAGGGTAGTAGCGTGCTCTCAAAGTTACATAAATTCTTCCCAAGTGTCTACTGGCTCAACAGCTCGAAGTTAGTATTCTCTCCACCATTCATATGCCTTTCCTCGCAAGTAGAATGTACCGACATATACCTTCTTTCCATTAGGGGAATCATAAGCCCTGAAGATCTTCTCTAGCTCCCTAATCCACCATTCTAAAAATGTCAGGTCCTTGACTCCCTCAAACATAGATGGGTGATGAAACCCAACTTCTCTGAGCAAATTCTCATCTTGAATAGGTGCCAGATGCGGTAGCTAAAGTTGTGGCTATAGCTATGGCTCTACCACTATCTCCGCCACTGCGATAAGAAACTATTCCATATGCGCAAGGTTTAAGTTTTAAGCCATAGTGCCAAAGGAAATAGAATAATAAGGCTACAACCCTAACAAACACAATCAAAGGCCGCTTATAAGAAGGCTAAGTACTCCACATCATTCAAAGGTTGTTAACAACATTAACATTTTCACAAGGGTTGTACAACAACCTACACACATGTTAAAAGAAGTACAAACATTCATACTAGGTGGTCATACAACATTCATGATTACAATCATTACAACAATAGGAGTTAGAACATTAATAAGGAAACTTAAATCTTCAAGGGTTATGTATACCATAAGGATAGATCACTACCAAACTAAGCATATACCTAACATCAACCCTAAGCATGGAATGCCTAACAAAACCTTGAAACCTATCTCAAATCAATCATAACCATCAAAACCCTAAAGTCTCAAATCTATAGTAGCATCAAATGCCCAACTATTATAGATCACCCAATGGAACCACTCCTCATACAATATCATCTCCTCTCTCTCCAAATGACAAGGAGGCCCATCCACTTCATCTATCTCACTTAGATTATCAGGGGCAATACTTGACAGTAGTCCCATCCTAGCTCTCCATACATTATCGATCATGATTAACTCTTTTTATAGTTGATCATAATGTAGTAGGAAATGTTCACCCTCCATAAACCTAGGATGTTGAACACTCATCACAAATAGATCCCTTTACACTTCTATTACCAAAATCCATGGATTTACGTAAGGAAGGGTCCTTAACAATCAGTGGTTAGATCGAAACATAAAAGGCCCGATGTATTGACCCTTCATCCACTATATGGTTTGACTTTTTAGCTAACCACCTCATATGGACTTTGATATTCTCACCAAGCAACATCTTAAGGCACAAAATAGGTATTCCTGATGCCACAAAAGATATTCTAAGTAATCCTAGAAGATATAATAACTCAACTTAGATTTCATCAAGCAATCCATTTCCCAAATATTGATTTTTCCTTAAATTCCAACCAAGATCAAGCAAAATTCTCTATTCCTAGTCTACCAACAATACGTCGGGAATTAAACTCCAATTACTAAGATCAATAAAAGATAAACCCGAACTCACAATCCTCATAAGACTAAACCAAGTTTCAAAACACTTTATAAATGGAATCTTTTGAAAAAAAAGAGAGGATTTTAAAACAAAAGTAATCATACCAGCTTGTAGCACCACCAATTTATCAATTAAATTTGTTTTGTTTTTGTGAAAGTGTTAATTACCAAATTATTGGGTGTTACCACCACATTTAGCATAAGTCTGGCTCCCTCGCCTTTCTTATGCCAAGTACTAAGGCTAAAAGAAATCATAACCAAAGTAAATCAGAGGAAATAGAATAATACATAATAGAGGTTATGGATAAATTTTGTAGCACAATAGTATAACCAAAATACAGTAAGGGACATAAGAGCCCAAAGAAAACCGATCACAACTAAAACCAGCACCGAAGGTACAACGTCCATTTACCCTAACTCTTAGACCCAAAGACCCACTTTGAAATTGAAACCTCTTCCCAAGGACTCCACTTATCCTTCTTGTTCTTATACACTTCATACCACTCCATGACCCTCACGTAATAATCTTCAAAACTAGTATAAGTACGACTTCTTTGTACTAAGTAAATCACAATACCTCTCAAGAGGTAGTATACCCACATTTCACATAATTATACAAAATTTAAAAAGCATACTTGAGCATAAAGCATCAACCATGAACACAAAAAATATTCATCGAGCAATATACATAAACATCGAGTCTCAAATTCAACAATAAAACATACCAGTCAAATTCTCATTATTTCAAGGTACAAAGTCATATTTGTTCAAAAATAGTGGTAGGGCACTGAGGTAACTACCGAAACAATAATTCAAAACAATACCAGTGTATGGTACTAAGGCATCTACCGAACCAACAAATCAATCACAAACCAAGGTAGGGCGCTGTGATGACTACCAAACCAACAAATCACAATACCAAGGTAGGGCACTAGGGCGAATACCAAACCAACAAATCCATCACAATACTAAGGTAGGGCACTGAGGCAACTACCAAACTAACAAATCCATTTCTTTCATTTTATTACACAATAGATATTTCCACATTTACTTACTTACTCTAGGGGGATACAATCAACTTAGGGACATAACGGTACACCTGATAATATTGGTACCCAAAGGCAACAAAATACCTTACCTCAAACCTAAGGACACAGTGGTACGCCTGTTCATACCAGTACAAAAAGAAACACACTATCCTACCAACCTCAGTTGCCTAGTCCTTAAGTATTGATACGCTCTATAGGGCCAGTGGTCACCTATAAAGTAGAGTAAGGCCTTAAACTAGGGAACAATGGCACAACAGTGAACCAAAATAACAAGGGAGAACACCTCACCTCTAAGGTAGTGACCCCTAGAGAGAAACCATTTCTAACTCAAGGTATTTCACTTTAAGTATGAATATTTTATGAGGTGATCACATAATTCACATACAACATAAAAATTTCTATTTTTCATACTTAACCACTTTCCTTTTTATTTTCAATTATTTAGATAAACCCTAAGGTCATAGGTCTATGTCAAACCAAGCCAAAACTAAGGTCAAGCTATCAAAAGTCTAAGGGCATACTAGCATTCAATTATTTGTAAAAGATACATTAGGTTAAAATTACCAAAATACCCTTTAAAACCCTAATTTCACCATTTTATTCATTTTCATACCAAACATTATCCTTTATGAGATATTTGTCATGAGTAGGAAAAAAGGCATTATTTTCCATTATTTTAGCATGTAGGTAATATTTGTATTTTGGCTATTAACTTTATTTTTCACTTTTCATGCATTTAATTGGTTACACCCACCCAAACCCTAATCATGCAACTCTCACGTACCATGTCTTCGATGCAACATGTACGTACAAATTTAAAGAATAAAACATCATTTAGATAGAAAATTTATCATCACAGTACATGTAGGGGAATATCTCTAACCCTAGGTCATGCGAATATAATTTATCATAAGCTAACCCTAATCATACGCATATGTTTCCATGTGAATTATTGTAACCCTAAATACCATGCATGGGAAATCATGGGGCATTTACCATGGAATTTGAATCATAACTTGATAAGAATAGAAATCCTAACAAAATCTTAGATATGTGGATGTAAAACATTTCATATATTATAATGTATACATCTTAACTTTCGTAATCATGCATATCATCTCTTCAACATGTTATCATTTTATCATACATGCTATAATACTTGAAAATTATAAAACCCTAGAATGATTATAGATCTAAACAATCCTAGCATGCTCGAACATAAATTCTATTGTCATATGAGTGATTGGATTTACCTAATCCAAGTTTATACAAAAAAAAAGTCTTCTCTAAAGCCCTAAAAAATTAACTAGGAATTTAACATCAAAAAATATATGTATTAGCATATGATATTACACAACAATAATCCCAAAATTACTAAAATAATTTGAGGCTCATTAACTGGTTGAATAAGAAATAGGAAGCTAAAGAGAAACTTAGCACCAAAAGAGGAAGCTTTCGGCCAAAATGGTAAGTATGAGCTTGATTGTCTTGGCCAGTGCTAGGGAGGATACGGACGACACGAACGATTGGTGATAGGGAGATGAAAAATGGGGTAAAGGTGGCACAAACAGGGTCGAAGAAGAGGAGGCTTTGGTGAAAATGTGCAGCACAAAGGGAGGAGCTTCAGCTAAAATGACTGAAGGTAGAAGGGGTTAGGCTTTGGTGGGTAAAGGTGTAGGTTAGGGGTAGGGATGGCAATGGGTCCAGAATCTAACCCAGACCTGCTAGACCCATCTCATTTTTAGAGGCTCTAGGTCCACAATTTTTAGACCCGACATGTCTGGGTCTAGTTTGGATATATATATATATCTAAATGAGTCTAAACCTATGCCCTAATGTCCTAGACCCGTTTAGTGTATGTGTGTGTGTGTGTGTACATACATACATATATACTAATATTATGTTTGTCATATTTGTCATAATCATTTTTGAAATCCTTATTCATTTTTTCAACTTTATTTCTGCATATTTATTTTACAAATAGTATTTATAATATTTTATTCCAAAAGCATTAAAAAACTATTTAAAAAGTTAAAGTAACTATTTTAAAATATTTATTTTTTTACTCGAAGATTTTTTTTTCAATAAAAAATGCATATTAAGCTATATAAAACATAAATGCATTTATATGTACATAGATTATTTTTTAAAAAATTAAAAATAGCCAAACTCATTTAGAACCTATTTAGGACCCATTTACCCACTATACTTGGTAGGTCTAGATCTTGGTCTAAACTTTTGAGATTCGATGGATCTGGGTTAGGTCTAGGTCTAAGTAATATAAATGGGTCCGGGTCTGAGTCTAGCCGAACTCGACCCAGACCCGACCTATTACCATCCCTAGTTGGGAGTGGTTTTAGCAGGAATTGCTGAAGGTGAAGGAGGAGGAACGACAAGGTCAGCTGGTGGTGTGGTGGTTGATTCGATGGGGAGAGCCGAAGAAAAAAGAAGGGGGAATTTGCACGAAGGAGAGGGTGGTTTTGGGGTTTTTATGTGTGGATGATGAGGAGGTTGTGGTAGGGGCTGTCAGTGTAGGGTAAGATATTGGGGTAGATAGAGTAGGGTGATGGTAAGAAAAATTTCTAGCACTAATTAAGTAATAGGTTGGGATTATTATAGGTAAAGAATTAGGGTAAAATATCTGGATAAAATTTATCAAGTTGTCAGGTTAGGTTTATTCGACGAATAGATATCGGTTAAGACCCATCCTATGTTTAAAAATTGAATACACATCTTCTAATAGAGTTTAACCTAATTAAATTTTATATCTAATAAGATGTAATAATATTACACATATTAACAATGTATCCTAAAATAATTATTAAAACTAATACACACAATTGTCGGGTATAATTAGTGTTTTTGGAAACAGGATATTACAGTATGGTTTTAACGAATATTGACCAATCTTGATATATGATATCTGCTAGATAATATCTAAGATGATATTCTATGTCCTTCGCCATAAAATGAGCTTTTGGTTCCTGTCCTTCATAAATGTCATTGAATACTAGCGAACGAGTAAAAACATTAAGATCATTATTTGATCAAGAATATCTAAAAAATATATGCCATATCTAAAGATCTTTGGATGTGATGGCCTCTAGCATGATTGTCGAGACACCATAGTTATCGTGACAAAACTGACATTTTCAAGCAACGGGACAATTTTTCCATTCCCAATGCATGCAATTGATACTTCCCATCACTACTACGAAAATGGGAAATAATAACGAAACATTAATAACGGTGATTCGAAAACCATTGTCAAACGCATGAAAATTAATGCGCGGGATAGTTTTGATAACGGTTATAGTTCAAAACCGTTATTAAAGGGTAACATTAAAATTTGCACGGATGTTTTAATAACGGTTCACATAAAACCGTTATTAAAAGAGGTTTTAATAGCGGTTCATATAAGAACTGCTGTCAAAAGTTTGAAAGTTTTAATAACGGTTCCTAAAAGAACCATTATTAAAACTCCAAAATCAAACTTTTATTTCGCTTAGTTTTGTTTCGTTTCAAAATTTTCAGACTCTCTACACCTTCATTCTCTTACTCTCCTTCTCCTTGCAAACCCTCGCACCACCACACCGTGCACCACTACTCCGGCTCCTCTCAAGTTAGGGAAACCCTCACATCGCCAACTCTCCACCACCCCTTTGCCACTGTCGGCTTTGCATGTGCGTGCTTTCATTGTTCCAAACCTAGCTAGCCAGCACTTGTACCTTCATCCTCCATTGTGTTTGTAGGCCCTTGCTGCTCTCAACTTGCTCACCGTCATGTTTGTAGCTAGCTCAATTTACGTATGTGTTTGTTCTTCCTCTCATAACTTTTTATCTACTTATATATATATATATATAAATGTATGCATGTTCCTACAGGGTTGCATTTTTTTGTTATTCAAAAATTGCGGTTTGTCGTTCAAAAATGTGTTGGTTGAAAATGTTGTTATTCGTTGTTGAATTTGTTGCATTATTGTTATATATTAACAAATTCATGTGTTGCCTGATACCTTTACATATATATATATAATATGAATATGAGTGTAGAATTATATACATTTTCACTCATAAAAACTATACACACACACACACACACACACATTTTCATTAATAAGTATAGGACACTAGCAATAAGATATAGGAAATGTCATATAATGAAATAAAAATATATTTTACATATACACATCACTAAATGAAAATTTCAATTAGAGATGCATATGTTAATGATTGTTATTTGATGAGGATTAAATAGATATAGAAAATAAGGAATATATAAAAGTGAATAATTAAATAGAGAGAAATAATTGTGTATAATAATAATAATAATAATAATAATAATAATAATAATAATAATATGATTTATATATTAGGGTTTAATTACAGTTAGCTAGGTTTAGCATTAGGGTTTTATGAGGTTTAGGGTTAGGTTTTATTATAATAAATTATGGTTAATTAGGGTTAGGGTAAGGGTTAGGGTTTATCGTTTATTATGGTTAATTAGGGTTAGGGTTAGTATTAATATCTTTTTGGAAACGTGTTAGCATGATTCATATATATATATATATAGAATAGCATGATATATTTGAGATTAATTATTTCTAAGCATGATTCATATCGATAATATAATGGTACATTATGCTCAATACATAACATTCGCTCAATACATAACATTCTAACATAATTTTTTTTATAGAGATATGGCCAACAAAAACATTGATAGGGACATCAATGATGAAGAAGGGAAAAGAGGACCTACAATTATGAGAATCATCACAAACATGAGGAATAAAGGAGAATTAATTGAGTTGGGATGGAATAATTACAATCTTCCCATTGGCCCACGCGGAGACATGTTCTTGACTTACATTTCACTTGTGACCTATAACCTTGCTCCTATCTACTATAATAATTGGAAGCAGGTTCCAAAGGGTCATAAGGAGCATATTTTACAGGAAATCACGGTAAATATGCTATTTTATGTAATCATTTTTGTATGTCAAATGTTATTAATTTTATTACATTAACATCGGTATACATCTACATGTCTTATTTTGCAAAGAGTGTTCAATGTCCCAGAGAGTAGGAAAAAATGGCTTCTTAGACATTGTGTGGAGCGTCTAAGAACATTTAGGTCATATTTAGCTTGTAGGAAAATGTATAGAAAGAGGGGTGGTTCTCTACGGCATAACCCACCCAAACGATACGGTTTCATCGATCAAGAAAGTTGGAACCAATTTATTGCATATCGTCTTACGGGGGATTTTAAGGTATTTGTTAGATAACAATTAAACTTTTTGTATCAATCCCAGTATTATGCTTAATATTGAAATAACCATGTGACTATGTTTTGGCTTGTCACATAGGAAAAAAGTACCCAAAATAAAGAGATTGCAAAGCAAAATAAATACCGGCATAATATGGCTTGCAAAGGCTATGCGAGCCTTGAAGAGGAGTTGGTATGAATTTTGCGATTTATCTATTTACATGTAAATGTTGAATTTTATAATAACATTGTTAATTAAGAATATTTTTTGATTTGTAGCTCCTAGCCCAAGACTTGGACCCATGTACCTCATCCATCAATATTGGTACATTATAGAAGAAGGCTAGAGCAATAAGAGATAGATATATTAATGAATATGTAGATGTTGCAGCCAAAAAAATTGTAAGTTTGTAGATATCTAGAACCCTACTTAGTTTTCTGAAAGAAAACTATTATATTATGCTTATTTCTATAAGTTAAATTTATATATATTATATACATTACAGGACGAACTTGAAACGTCAGATGGTGAGGAGGGGGTGGACCAATATAGCATTGTGTCCTAGGCTATAGGAATTGTAGAACACTCTGGAAGACATAGGGGTCTTGGATTAGGTGTTACAAGAACGAGCATATGTGGTCGATCTTGTGGTTCTTGTAGCACTAATGAGCAAGTCGCCATCCTCACCTAGAAATTGAACATAGCATTTGAACGAATGGCAACAATGGAGCAAGATTTTTCATTTATTAAATATCAAGGGTATAAGCTATCCAATTCAGTAGACCATGATCAGCTTCACATACCTAATGTAAATAGCGTCAGAGATAGTTGTGAAGCTGATGCACGTCTTTCTACTCTTCCCGAGGTAAGCATTACAAACTATGAATTATTATTAAATGTATTCGGTGTAATAAATAATTAATAATATGTAATATTTTTGTTTAGGGTTTGCATAAATGTGACTTGTTAGCGAATGACCTTTCAACACTTTTGGCAAAATGAATGGTCCGCATCAGTCACAGTACCCAAACACAAACAGTCCATGGGTACAATTTAGCCCTAAATACAAGGCCAGTGAGTATTGACACTCCAATCATTAGCAGTGCGCACTTGCCTTGTTATAAAGAGGGCGATGAGGCAACCACAGTACTAGAAGCTCATGGAAGCTTCGTGGCTTGGCCTGCGGATCAGATACATCTCACTATTGAAGAGGTATTGACATTCGACATCTTCATTAGACCTTGTTTAGTAGTTACACTATTCATACCTTTTCATATATATATTTATATGCTGAATACATATTTTGTTTAATATTATTAATTAAGGAATCAAAAAAGAAGATTGCTCCTACTAGTAAAACCAAGAGAGGTATTAGCAGAATGAGCAACACAAAAGAGGGCACTGCTAAAGGAAAGAGAGCTAAATCTAAAAAATCAGTTGTCCCATAAAAGATTCCTTCTTCAGAGAAAAGCCAACCTCCACCAGCAATAGCTTTATTGTATTTTTATGCCCAAAACTACCTCAGGGACAATTATATTTTCATTTATTGTCGTCCTGAGTATGTTGGGAGGGATGATGCTACTTACATGGTATCGACGGCTGACATAAGCGACATTTATAATCAAGAATGGATGTCAACCATAAGTGTCGTCGTCTATGTCACGTAAGTATTATTTCATTTTGAGATTTTAGTACTCTTAACTTGTACAATTGGAATTTTTATGATCTCTTATATGAGTTATTAGTTATTAACAAATATGCATTGTTATCGTCGTCCATAGGTTAGTAGCTAATCGTGCTACGATGGAGGGAATGATGTCCTCTATTGTGTTTGTGTGCCCATACTACATAGCTGACGGTAGTACGATAAGAGAGGGTAGGCATATAAACTATTTAGTGGATCGCGTTTTGATTGAAGGAAACAACAAGCTCTATCTCATTCCTCACCTCGCAAATGAACATTGGGTTTTGTACGCCGTCTGACCTGATCTTAATAAAGTCTATGTGTTTGATTCCCTTCGAACCTATAACGTGCCTTTTGAAGTCGCTCGTCATGGTGGGAAGGAGTTTATCAACATGTTAGTATACTTTTCACTTCTTACTTCATTAGCTTATTTTTATATATATTCTACTTTCATTATTTGAGGTATATATACTTACAATATTGTGTATCCAACTCTATTTATTAGGGCACTATGGACGGCGTATCAAAGGAGAGGTGGGAATGGTGTCCCAGACCCAAAGAATCTTCAATATGATCCTGTCATAGTAAGTAGGAAGACAACTATTTTGTAATTTATTTTAATTCAAATTAATACCTAATAGTTAGAGAGCTAACTAAATTCATTTGACAGTGTCCACAACAGCAAAACAACAATGATTGTGGATACTATGTATGTAAAGCAATGGATCTCATAGTCCATAACAGATTGGTCAATATAGATCCAAGCCATGTATGTTTGCTTTTCGATATTTTTCCATTAATGAATCATGACATATATGTTTGGTACTTGACATAAGTGCTAACTGTATAATAATCAAAACTTGGGCATTGTAGTTTTTCACCGATGACTATGCACGAGGCCAGCAATATAATGTTGATGAAATTGATGAAGTTAGAGAACAATGGGCCAAGAACGTGCACTCATTCATTCGGTATTAGGTAGAGATCTATATATTATACATGTATGTTCAGGTTTGTATTTCGTCTATGTCTTTTTGTCTTCAAGGCTAGATTTATGAACTTTTTACTTTGGGGTGTAGAGCTACCAAGTTGTGGTATGCCTACTAATTTTGATTCCTGAGTATGTCTGGTGTATTAATACATACATACTAATTAGAGATTGATTGACATTATGGTGTGATTGTAGATTTTTTATGAATTGATGTTGTTTTACAATGCAGATTTGGTAATTATTTGAACATACAACTATGTATGTGGGTAGGAACAAAACAGCAAAAACATTAAAAAAAACTATAGTTTTAATAATGTTTCTTATTAAGAACTGTTATTAAAACCACATATTTCATCTCAAATTTATGCTCAGTTAATACGTATTAAGGTTTAATAAATGCATAATCAATAACCAAAACCTTAATTGGATGATAGAATTTTAATAATGGTTTTCATCAGAACCGTTATCAAAACTTAGACTGTAATAACGGTTCTGCTGAAAACCGTTATTAAAACGTAGGTTTTAATTACGGTTTTCATTAAGAACCGTTATTAAAATGTAGATTTTAATTACGGTTTTCATTAAGAACCGTTATTAAAAATGTACATTTAATCTCAAATTTATGCTCATTTAACATGTATTAGGGTTTAATAAATGCATAATGTAACACCCCGAGTCGACACGACCACACGGGGGCTACCTTGAAGATCTTTCGGATTGAACGGTTGGCCCCACAGATCAACACGAGTCCTTTCAGTACGCTTTATCCTCACTCACGCACTTTCCGAGAAATTTTTAGAAAATTTCTGAAACTTCCCAGAAGGTCACCCATCCTAAAATTGCTCCACGGCCAGCACGCTTAACTGTAGAGTTCTTAAGATGGAATCGCCAAAAGGATGGTATACCATGTTGATATAAGTAGCCAAATCAATCCTTATAACACTTTCCTCAATTTGGGGTATTAAATTCACCCCCACTCAAAGAACACAACGTCCTCGTTGTGCCTCAACCAATGATTGTCTCAATACAGTTCATCCCAAGAATCGTCCCGAGGTGAATGACTGGCTCATCCAAGTTCAGTTCACGGTCGCGATTTTGCTCTGATACCATTTGTAACACCCCGATTCGATATGACCACGCGGGGGCTACCTTGGAGTGCTTTCGAATAGATCGGCTGACCCCACACATTAACACGAGTCCTTTCAGGACGCTTTGTCCTTACTCACGCACTTCCCGAGAAATTTTCAGAAAATTTCTGAAACTTCCCAGAAGGTCACCAATCCTAAAATTGCTCCACCGCCAGCACGCTTAACTGTGGAGTTCTTAGGATGGAATCACCAAAAGGATGGTATACCATGTTGATATAAGTAGCCAAATCAATCCTTATAACACTCTCCTCAATTTGGGGTATTACACATAATCAATGACTGAAACCCTAATTCAATTATGTTTTAACAACGGTTTTTGTAATAACCGTTATTAAAACCTGGTTTTCCACAACAGTTTTTTCTTGGAAATAGTTATTGAAACCTTGTTTTTAACAACGGTTTTATAGAAGAACCGTTATTAAAACCTTTTTTTTAACAACGGTTGTTTCTTGAAAACTGTTATTAAATATAAAGTTTATGCTCATATTTGCGAGTTTTTTTATATTTTTGATATTATGAACCGTTATTAAAGATTTAATAACGGACGATTTAATAATGGTTTAAAACCGTTATTAAAACTATAAAATAACCGTTATTAAAACCCCTTTTCGGAGTAGTGTATCATACTAGGAAAACCATGTCTTTTACCCATTTTAAGTAGGCATTGAACATTATATGCATTGGGTGTTCTTAAGTATTGGGAAGTAAATAATTAATCGATAACCTGAAAGAAATACCTTAGCAATTCGAGAGTTGTTGATTCTCCAATGCGCACATATTTGTTTAAGCAATTGGCTAGCATTCCATATGCTAGCATAGTTATCGCTGCAATATATTTTTGTAATTGAGAAAGTTCATTTTTACCAATTGCATCACGACTCTTTTAAAATTTTGGACAATAATTAGTAACAGCTTCGATAACCTTAAGGAGTAAGGATCTTTTCATTCTTAATCTATGACGAAACTAAGTTGAGTTGTATGTTATATTATCTGAAAAATAATCATTATATAATCTTTGATGGCTTTCTTCACAATCTCGATCAATGAAGACTTGTTGTTTTATTCTATTTCAGTTGATCCTCTCAATTTCAACAATAGTTGTATCCATTGCTTCAACAACTAATATTTCATCAAGAATTATGGAGTCATCAGAAGATGAATCGATTGACATTATTAGTTGAAAAGTATGGAGTTATATTTGAAGGCAATGTGAGAATAGTGATTTATGTATGGAGTATTTTTTTTCTTTTGTTTTTATCCAATGATTCAAAAAACAAAATTGGGATCAATTTTTTTTTAAAAAAATTGAAAATAATGAAAAGAAATGCAGAAGATAAAAATATTTGGAGATAATATAATAATTTTATGTTTAGGAGGTAGAAAAAATAGTATGAAAATTATTAGACAAAATATTATGTATTTATAGATATTTTTTATTAACCTAATTAATAATAGGTGTATATATAATTTTAAAAAAATCATGATACATACTAAAACGATAAAAATTAACCTAAAAAAATACTAAATTTAAAATAATTTTACTACCTCTACAATTTCTTTTTAAAATTTAATTATCTCAAATTTAAAATTAGAAGACCTTTTTTTTCTAACATTCCGGATGCTTTTACCTATTAGGACTTATTTGGTATGAGAATAATAGAGGTCGGAAAAATTCTCTTTTATTTTATATCTTTTATATTAAGTATTTAATAATAATAAATATATTTTTAATAAAATAATTATTTTAAATTAAATTAATATCTAAAATAAATATTTACTAAAATAAAAATATTTAATTTTAATTAAAATATATAAAATATAAAAATAATTTTTCTAATTCTATTAAACAAATGAATAAATCAGGGACCGTGACCCACCTACCTGCGAGTGGACAAAAGAAGAACAGCTAAATAGCAGGAAGACAAACAACGACCTGCCAGCCCTGATATATATATATATATATATATATATATATATATATATATATATATATAGCTTGGAAAGTTATACGTGCACGCTAATTGAAAATTCTTGCGAAGCTTATCCCAAAAAAAAAGAAAAAAAAAACTTATCTGTGTTGTCCCTCCACATTGCATACCAGACCAGAGGACTGAGAGGAGCGCCCTCCGCACATACACCAAGAAAAAAAAAAAAAGACCGACCTGGTCTAAAACATAAAGACTACCGCTAGCTAGCTAGCTAGCCCCAAGTCAACAAAGAGGTTAAGTTATCTCCCTCCCTCCGCTCCGCTCCGGCCGTCCGAACTACCATTATTGATTGTAGCTTCAAAGTTTGAAAACCATTTACTATTACCTGACGCTTCTTTCTGGCGAAGGCCGGTCGGGGTATGATTTTACAATTAATGTATCATCATCCTTAATTAATTTGCTAATCAGTAGCATTAATTACACGGTGTTTCACGCTTAATCATCTCCCTCCTGTACGTGCGTGCGTAATTTGCAGATATATATGTTGGTATATATTGGAGTAACGTAATTGGTTGTTTGTTCGGGATGAGTAGCTGTTGCGATCGGTCCGAGGGTTTACCGCCAAAACATGAAATTGAGCCGCTTACGACGGGGAAGCCCTATTTTCACGTGATTTTAACAAAATCACACGTCGACCGACGAAGGGGGCAGCTGGTAACTCAATTGAGTAACATTCTGTCTATTTCGATTGAATACTGCATGAACTTGAGGCATCTCTCCCCGCTAAACGCATCTTGTTGCTTGAGCTTTGTACATTACATATATATATATATATATAGCTATCCCTGATAGATGAATTTGAGAATAATACTAAGTTATATATATATATATATATATATTGTTTTTGTATTATCAGGCCATTCCATCAAAATTCTGCCAGTTGATTCCAAGCGCCGTCATCCCTGTCGTCTTACACAATGAGGGCAACAAGTGGGAGATGGATTGCCTCGGAACAAATTCGGCCAAGCGGTTCGGTTTTGGTTGGAAATACTTTGTTGATGACAATAGGCTTAGGGCTGGAGATGGTTGTGTTTTCGAACTAATGGATGAACCTAACGGTAAGCTTCTTAGGTTCAAGGTCCAGATTCTTCGTGGTGATTTTCCACCTGAATTGCTGGCTAGAATAAATGGTGCGACCAGTGCTGCTCCTATAATCATTGACTAGCTAGCATGCTAGCTACAGTCTGGCTTGCATCTCTTACTTAACTGCAACCACTACTTCGTCGTCTGTTGACTGCTGTACTTGTATGTGGCATGGTCGTATGTCAGGGCATGCATCTCTTGCTTAACTACTACTATTACTACTTCGTCGTCTGTTGACTGCTGTACTTGTATGTGGCATGGCCATATGTCAGCCGCGCGGCTAGGGCTTAGGGGTAAGGGAGGAGGAATATTATGTCGGTCCCTTGTCATCGCTATGGTCATTGGTTTTCAGCATTGCGTCTGTCTTATTAGATGCCTGTCTGCCTTTCAATTGATCCGAGTCGTGGGTACACAGCAGCAGGGCAGGTATTGCTCGTATCTGAAATTAGTGTCTCTCAGAAACTGAAAATTATATCGGATATAATGCACATTCCTGGCTGCCATTGATTTTAAGTTCAATAAATAAATATTATGCGGCTAAATCATTGGTTGAATTAATTTGCATCTCTTAAGTTTAGTTTCGCGTTGGGTGTGCCTGTTTGGTACGGGAGAGATTAATAGGGGCGATGAATAAGGAGGAGGAGGGGGTTATTCCACTCCCTCGTTCGTGTTCGGTATGCCCGGGGGTGGGGGGGGGGGTGTTCTTAATTATTTGTTTTGGGTCAGAGGTAGAGTTACTCATCCATTAGGCATGGACTTGACTTATTAGTTTCACCCAAATAGCTACCCCTAATCCTATTCCAGGAAGGTGGAAAAATAAAAATAAAAATCCGTCTTTAGTGAATTGGGCCACAACCTAGCCGAAGCTGTAGCTGAGACGTGGTCCGTTGTTCTTCCCTCGTACCTTCTCTTTGCCATGATAATCTCAGCACTCATTTCCCCTACCCTTTTGCAGTACTCTCTTAACCTCTCATGCTACCTTGAAGTTGAAACCATATTTTTAGGCGTAATTAACATCTCTTTTTGCATGTGATGAACATGATTCTTCTGAACCAAATCTCTGGGCATGTTTGACACTATTTTCCGAGGACAAACATAAGGGCTATGGTTTTGATTTTCTTACTCATCGCACGTTTTACATTAGTTTATTTGTATGAGATTCTTCACTAAGGGGAAAATGGCCAAGCCTGTGACCATCCTCGACAGCAAGTGCAGTTTTCTAATTTTAATCAATAAAAACAAATTCTAATACTAATCCGAATTACTGCAAAAATTATTTAGTACAACGTTAGATAATATTAATTCTCTTTACACACCATTTTTACTTAACACACACCCATATACTCTTCAAATTTGTCCCCATTTTCTTTCTTGATCTTCTCATTTCCTCACTCCGCCAAAACAAAAATCATAATTTTCTCTCCTTTTCTCTTATCTCAACTCTTCTCTTTCATCAATTTAAAGTAAGAAATCATCAGATTTTTTGAAAGAAAAATTTAAATGAAGGTTGGTTTGTATGTAATATATCCCAAATTCTTAACGTAACACCTCTATTTTAAGCACTTAAAATTTTATTTTAAAAGAGTCATTTGCAGAAGATAAAATACAAAATGCAAAGGTGTTATGTTGTATCAAATATAGAAGAGACACTTCCTATACCTAATTTATGTTGAACGTAAAGGTAAAAATAACATCGTACCATATTTGATTCTATCATAATATAGGATATGAAATAGACATAATGAAATACGTATAATGAAAACAGAGGATTAAGAGCCCATAGAGAGATAGAGATGTCCGGACAACCGTATCTTATACCAATTTGATTATGCATCACCAAAGGCAAGCATATTAAGATTAGTAATTAGCAATCAACTATAAAATGAGGTGTTATTTACTTATGAGAATAGACAACACCCATGAAGTTGGTGTAGCTCTGAGGGTGCTACTTCAACATGTGACAAACCTAGAGGGATTGCTCTGTCAAGGAATGATGCAACTAGGGGGTGTTGGCGTGGGTTGTTGATGCAAGATGTGGTGGTTTGGCATGGGTTTACATTATGTTTGGGGTTTTTATTGTATGAAGAAGTGATGCAAGGGGGTGATGGGTACATGAGTTTGAGGGTGTAAATGAGGGTGATGTGTGTTGGAATGTTCTATGGTGCAACATGGAAGTTTGACACAACTAAGGTGATGGTTGTTGTATGAGGTGGTGCCATGGATGGGGGTGGGTTTGTGTGAGTAGTTCATGCAACTAGGGGGAATTGAGCATGGGAGTTTCACGTAGCCAAGGCTAAACTGGTAAGGCTATGTAAACTAAATAAGCTTTGCTGGAAAAAAAATGGTGGAATAACAATGAACGAAGGATAGAAGTGTTGAGGGAAGGAAGAGGAAGGTCTGGTGTGTTACATCCCCATTTTTCTCTACAAAAAAATCATTTTAAATATTGCGAAAGCATACAATATTAAACACACTTAGGAAAAACTTAGTGCTATCGTTATACCTAACACAAGATAGACGCCAGTTGCACATCCCATATTAGATACAAAGTTGAAAAACCAAACCAACTAAACTAAAGTAGAGAACGCAAGAATAAGTTACATAAATATTTAAAGAGAGTGTTTACACCATAAGACCTTGACGGTCCCCGACATAGTCTAATATAGGGAGAATGATTAACTAAAAACATAGGGCTATTATGGAAGAAAACAAGTTAGGGCGTGGCCCCAAAATCACGGTCCGTCACAGGTCGTACAAATACCTCTAGATGTTCATGCTCTCAAGCCCCGAACACAAGACAAGGTAGGCTCACTAATGGGCATCCCTAAAAACCACCACATGATCCTCTTGCTCGTGGGAAAGAGCAGGTGATTGAGCAAATAAGTACATCAGTACGCTATGTACTCAGTAAGTCAAGTTACCTCCTCAATGAAAGTTATAAGCATACAAGGTTCTATTATATCATAGAATTCATGCTTAACATAATTCATGCCAATGACGTGCAATTAAGTATACCTACTCTATCATGATCAGGTAATGCATCAGGATTTAATACTATACACAACTTAGGTAATTTAGAATACATCATGCTTGTCTTCATAGTACCATACCATAGATATTCACACACACATACTAAGCAGGCTATCCATATGATAACTAGGGTTTATTTTCCAACTTGCTCAATTAATTAGGTTGTTCACTTACAATTATTATTTCTCTTTCCCGTTCCTTTTCTCTTATCTTCTAATTCTACCACATCCTTATTTTATTCTCATCCAAGTACTTAATCAATTTCTTATTCACATACTTATCCAAATTATCTTCCAATTACTCATTCCCAATCATTATTCAAATATTCATTCCAACTTTTTATCATTATCATTGAGCGATGGACCATACACCACCCCATATTCTCACATGATATGGAAGCCTATCTAAACCAAGGGATATAATGTTCATGCCGAAGCCAAATAAGCACAATAGACATAAGTTCAAGTTAAAGTCAAGTAGCCACCAATGAACGTAAGTCCAAGCCAAAGCTAACTACCTAGGTAACCAGATCATTTAGTATCAATACCCCATAGTATATCATCAGTGTCTAGAGTAGGTAAGACACTGGGATATACTAAGATCCCACCCAAAGGCAAAGCCTAAAGGCAGACTAACCCTTGGTAGTTAATCGAGGATTGAGTAACCTAGGCCCATACACAACTCGATTGTCTTTCGCTTTACGTGATCACACAAGGCCCATACAATAAGTAAGAAAAATATTCGCATATTTCTTCCATATTAACCCTTCCCATCCCTAGCCATGTGTTGGATTTCTATGTATGCTTACTCAATATTAAACATATCTATTTTATCAATCCATCCAAAACACAATCCCTCTGTCATCACCTTTTACAAAACCATCACATTTTATTTGTGGTTTATCCATTAAGACCTTTACAACACCCATTGAGTATGTCATGAATCATGGTCCATTTAACCCATTCATTATGTCATTGATCCATGGTAACATATGTATTTAACCCATTAAATATTCATATAAGAGTCTCATGCACAATCTTAAGGCATACCCAAGCTAAGAAAGCAAAATCACACAAACCAACTAAACCAGACGATTCGTCTGGCTCAACCAATCGATCGGTTGTACAAAAAAGTCGATCAATTTAGGTTTCCCAGTCGATTGATTTAGCTAGAACAAACTAGGCTTTTCTCAAACCAGTCGATTGTTTTGGACAAACCAGCCAACTAAGCATATACCTATCGATGGGGTTAAGTAGAGAGCAAGACAAAGATCCCTATAGACTTACTAGTCGATGGGTTTGTCATCAAACAACACAAAACAAGCATTTTCATATAGATCTTGCTTATAATCCTTTATCATACCAAATTGAAACATGGATTTACATCATATAACACATTTCTAGATTACAATAGTTGCATATTTCACCATTAATTGTCACAACCTAATTTTTCCTCAAAAGTTCATGCTTTTCTCTTAAGATGCACAATCTAACAATTCAATACCAATTCTAAAAAGCTATATACTCATACCAACATATAACATCAACTTCAAGGGTTTTATAATATGCAAGCTTAATCACAACACATTTCAGAAGTAAAAACATCTTACTTAATGTAGGTAAAACTTTCCTTAAATAAGAAAACTTAACATGTGGAAATCCTCAACTTTCAAAACCTTAAAAACAAGAAGTTTAATTTAGAAATCATTGAATAACTTTTCTAAATTCAAACTTGAAATAAAAATGGAAGAATGGACATACCACACCCAATAGAAAAATAAAGGAAGATTATGTTGAACAACTCAACTTTCTCCTAATGCTAAATCTTTCTTTCTTAACAATTAAAACAAGAGGGAGCTAGAGAAAATATCAAAAGTGCAAAAGAATTTGAATGCAAGGCTTGAGGTGGAGAGGGAGAAGGCGAATTCTGGAGAGCTAAGGTATTTTTGGGGGCTGAAAGAAAGGTGAATAGAAGGGGTAATTAGGGCTATTTATAGCCAACACATTGATACAAATTATAAGTGTGGTGAGGAGCATATCAAAAACCCTAATTTTTACCGTTCAAATATGAGTTGAACAGACATATTTCATCCAAGATATGCTGACCTATCCTCTAGAGTTTAAATGTTGATTCTAAAGAAGTGTAGGTCGATTAGTGTAGAAATGCAAAACACAAGAGGGGAAATGGAAGGTCAGCATGGAAGGAATTTCCTAGCTAAGCAGAATTGTGTATGAAATCGAAGCAATGATCCTAGAAATGTGCAGAGAAGAGAGGTGGAAGAAGACAAAGCTTAGGTCAAATTCCCCCTCAATTGTCCAAATAGACTCCTCAGATCGATCTAAGGTGGTATTTCGAGCTAAATACATCATAAGAAAAGTTAAGAATCTTTTAAGAATAATTTAGAGTTGGTTATTAAGTTTCCATTTTATTATAAGAAAATTTTCTAAAAAAATTGAGTTTTAAAAATATACTTAGCTCGATAAACCAGTCTATTAGTTTGGTCTACTAGTCAAATATTCTACAGACCAATTGATCGGTTCCTTAACCATTTGATTGGTTTGGTTGAGTTAAAATCATTTAGCTAAAATGGCGAACCAGTTGATTGATTCATTTAACCAGTCGATCGATCTGCCTACAAACTTAATTTAGTTTTCCCAACTTCATTTCGAATTAAAATTTACCTCAAACCTAATCATAATTCCAAATCAAAATCTAAAATTAATAAATGGTATAATTTCTCATTCAACATATTTACAAAAAGATGGGGTATTACACAGGGGACTTGTGTGGGTTGAAAAATGAAGTAAGAAGGGAAAGGATAGGTATTTATAAGAGGAATAAGGGTGAGGCATAAGAAATGGGGATGACCAAGGTGCAGTGGTTGAGAGAATGACTTGACCTTACATGTAATGTTGGGAGGAAAGGAACAAAGTGTGGCAAGTGGTGGTGTAGCTGGTGTATAGAGGCAAGTGCAAAGACAAGTACAGTACAAAGATATGAAATGAAAATGGAAGCCATAAGAAAGGGAGTTTGCATGACCACAAGAGGAAGGAGGGAAGACACAGATTGAGATGAGGAAAAGGAAACAAGAAAAAGGGGAAAGAAAAGAGAAAAATAGAAAGGGAAAAAATTAGAGTTATGATTAAAATTAGGTTTAAATTTAAGATTAGAATAAAGGTAAAATTAATTTATCATCCACTTAAAGTTATGGTGAGATTAAAATATTAATTACCAAAAATTAGGATTAGGATTAGGTTAAAATATTTATTAATTGGGATTAAAGTTAGATAAATTTAGAGTATTACACTTAATCCTTAATCATAAAACCCAAACCCTAAACTCTTAACCCTAGTCCCCAAACCCTAAACCCTATACCCTAACTCACAAATGACAAACCCTCATTCCTTAACCCCCTAAACCTCAAAACCTTAGCCCCAAGCCCCAAACCCTTAACCACAAACCCCAAAGCCCAAACTCTAAACCAAAATCCACAAACCATAAACCCTTAGGCTTTAACCCCAAACCCCAACCCTTTATCCACAACCCCAAACCCTTAACCACAAACCCTAAACCCTAAACCACAATCTCCAAATCCTAAACCCTTAATGTCTAGCCCTTAACCCTAAATCCTAAATCACAAACACTTAACCCCAAACCCTTAATCTTAAACCCCTAAACCCAAAAACCTTAAAACATAAACCCCAAACTCTTAACCACAAACCATAAACCCTTAACCCCAACATTTAAACTCCAAACACACACCCAAAACTAAACCCCCAACCATCTAAAACCTAAATCATAATATTTATTAATGATCTTTTTATTATATTTGGAATATAGCTAGTATTGGCGGTAGGGGGAACAATATGAGGTAAGTTACTAATGCTACCACTAAAGTGGCAAAGAGGATGCTCATCGCTAGTGGTAGAGAATGAGATACTCTAGAGTGTGGAAAAACACCTCGTCATAATTTAGACACATATCATGTGTCACTTGAGGAGAATTATGATGTCCATAGTAATGCAGATTTCGTTGCTACTAGAGCGTGGAAAAGCACCAGCACATTTGGCCATGCAATATGATATGTTTTCTTATTAGCATTAAACAATGTTTGACAATTGGCAAGACTTATAGTTAGAAGTTAATTGGTTCCAAATATTATGGTAAGTTTTAAGGGTCATGTGGCATACTCCATATGAAATAATCAGTCGGAATTATTATTATTATACATAGTGGGTACTATTTTTTACCATGTAATTCATTATTTTAATATCATTTTTGTTATAGAAACCTTATATAGTCCTAGGTTCAGTCAAAGACAAAGACGACCACATAAAGATGGTGGCATGGGTCTTGCCAACGACTACATCAAGACTAAAATTTTGAAGTATCTACATAACACATACTTAGAAAACCATAATGCTTTACTCATCTCTAATTTTGTTGAGTGGTGGAACCCAAAGACTAACAACTTCCACCTTCCATTCGGTGAGATGATTATTACCCTACATGACATGGTTTACATTATAAATCTAATTTTTTAAGGGTATGAGTGTAATAACCCATCCTAAAAAGATTTGAAAGGTATTTAAAATTATGTTGATATAAAATAAACGAGTTTTCATTTTGGGAAGGGCTTGAGATTTTAATAAATTTGTAAAATTTAGGCACACCGATTGACTATTTTTTCCTAACCAATCAACTGTTGTGCTCAAGAATTAGTAACTTTATTTCCCGATAAAGCAATCAACTGGTTTACTCAAACCGATTGATCGATTTTCCTTCAATTTTAGGTTATTTTCTTATTTCAATTTGAATCTTTTACCAATGTTTATAAAAAACTTCTAATTAGAATCTATTTATGCTAATAATCATATGTTGGTGATTTGGGATTACTTTTACATTATTTAGATCATATTACGATTTTATTTAGCTATTTTTTTTTATAAAAATAACTTTTGAGGAATTATTTTACCCCCTCTCTTCCCCTTTACTTTTCTCTCTCTTTTAGTAGCCATGTATGCATGTTTGACTTTATACACCTCATCCCTGACATACCAAATCTTTGACATTCCTTTCCCTAGTCACACTTCACCTCCCTTACCTCGTCATGTGCTTTCTTAAAACCTATGTTGTCCACACTCAATCCAACTTAGAAGTCTCACTTCCACTATACATCCCATTCTTGATTAAATTCACTCCCTATCATCTGCACTTACTCATTCTCCACTTTTATTTCCCTTTCTTCTATGTTGAGAAAAACAGAGGCTTGCCTATTATTCCTTAACCTTTAGATGAATTATTATCTCTTATCTCTTTTCCTAATCTTAGCTTTAACTTTCCCTTATTTCCCTTAAGAAAGAAGGATTAAGGTTTTGAGAGGGTTGAAGATCTAAACTTCTTTCCCCTTGGAATTGTTCTTAGAAACATGTTGGGTTATGGAATTTTTCTTCTTCTTCTGATTTAATGTTATTGTCTTATTTTATTTTATTAAGTATTGAAAAAATAGTTTTTATTTTTTATATTCTTGATTCTCTTAGGAATCGGGGTCTTCGTATATAGCCTTCGAGTTATGAGTATTTTGTGCTAGAAGATTTGTTTGAAAGTAAGACAAACTTATCTCTAAGATGAATAAGGTATTTTTCTATCTATTGTATTTTCATATAATTGGTCTATTGTATGTTTTGTGCATCAGCTAATTAAGTTATTGGATTTAATCATGTGGTAGAGTTTTCATCTTTTAAATTTAAACATGCTTTGAGTTCTTTGTTGTTATCCATGTTTTTAGTAGTTTTGAGCATGATCTTATTAAGTGTTGATTATACCATGTAGTCATGTGGTTCTATGTGTGCATCATGTATTTTTATGTACTTTGTGACATAAAAGCAAGCTAGGATTAATATAGTAAAGTTGGGTAAAATCTTGTTAAGTAGATCACAAGTTTGGGTGATGTTTTACCCAAACTAGTCAATTAGTTTATTAGATCGATTGAGTGGTTGTGTGAGTAGTCACTCGATTTGGATATTTTGATTAGTTGGTTGTGAAAGTAGCAGATTGGTTTGGTAAACTAGTTAACTAGCTTCCATGAATAGTCGATCGGTTTTCCAAACCAATCCACTAATAGTCTTGTAACCAGAGTGGTCTAGTCTCTACTTAAACCCATTGATTGACTTGGTCAAACCCATTGAATGGATTCCCATAAATAATCGATCGGTGGGACCAACCAGTCAATTGGTATGTTAGTTTTACTTTCTTCTCAGGTCTGGTATGACCAAACCAATTGACTGGTCCCAAGGATCGATCGACTAGTCCATATGTTTTCTCCATGTTTGCTTGATGCTTAATATTCTTTCATTGAACCTCTTATGTAAATGTTCATGTAACACCCTATTCTTACCAATTAAAATTTTCATTTTGCGGAAGTGTTAGTTACCAAATTACTAGGTATTACTGCTACACTTAGCATAAGTTTAGTCTCCTCACCTTTCTTATGCCAAATTCTAAGGCTAAAACAAACCAGAAATATAATACCATACATAGGTAGTAGTTACAGATAAATATTATCAATACAACAAGATAATAAAAATATAATAAGGGACATAAGAGTCCAAAGGAAAACCAATCATAACAAAAAACTAGCACCCATAAGTACTAAATTGGTTTTCTAACTCTTAGACCAGAATGCCCACTTTAAAAAGAGGACATCTTCCCAAGGACTCCACTTATCATTCATAATCTTATACGCTTCATGCCACTCCATGACCCATACATGGTGATATACAAAAGTAGTATCAATTGACTTCCTTATATTGAGTAAATCACAATACCTCATAAGATGAAGTATAACTACATTGCACATAGGCACACAATGATCTTAAGTCATACTGGAGTAAGAAGCATGTACCATAACTACATGCAATAATTATAGAACATACATAACATCAAGTTTAAATCTTAATAGTAAAACATGCTAATTTAATTCATATCATCTCTTGGTACTATAGATATATCCATTTAGTTAAATAAATTCCAAAAACCCAAGGTAGAGCATTGAGGCAACTGCTGAAACAACAAATCTAAAAAAAATACCAGGGTAGGGCACTGAGGTGTCTATCAAACCAAAAAATCCAAAACAATACCAAGGTAGAGCACTGAGGCATCTACCAAACCAATACATCCAAAATAATTTCAAATAACAAGGTAGGAAACTAAGGCAACTATCGAACCAACAAAATATTTTATTTAATTTTCTTACACAGCAAATACTTCCATTTTTACTTACTTGAAAAGGATACAATCAACCCAGGGAAACTAAGGTACACCTGATCATATTAGCACCCGAGAGCGACACAATATCCTTACTTTCGAACCCAAGGACATAGTGGTACGCCTACTCATAGCGGCACACAAAGGCTACACAGTATCCTCCAACTTCGGTCACCTAGGTCTTAAGTATCGATACCCCTTATAGGGCTCGTAGGTCATATATAGAGTAGAATAGGGCCTTATTAGGGCATAGTGACACACCAGCAAACCAAAGCAAATGATGGCTAACATCTCATCTCTATAGTAACTAATTCCAAAGAGTAAGCATTCCTAACTCGAGGTCTTTCACTTTAAGTATTAATGTTTTATAAGGTGATCATAGATGTCACATACTACACTATAATTACTAATTTCATACTTATCCATTTTCTTATTATTTTCAATTATAAAGGTAAATCCTAAGGTCATCGGTTTATGTCAAGCCAATTCAACACTAAGGTTAACCTATAAAAATTCTAAGGCCATCCTAATAACCAATTATTCGTAAAATATATATTAAGTCAAAATGACCAAAATACGATGCAAAACCCTAGTTTTAAAATTTTATTCATTTTAGCACCAAACATCATTATTACAAGAAATTTTTCATGAAAAGGTTAAAAGATAATTCATTAAATTCTTTTAGCATGTATTTACATTTTGACGATTAACTATATTTTTCACTTTTCATGCATTTAGTGAGTTGCGTCCACAAAACCCTAATCATGAAAGTCTTACATATCACATCTTCCATGCAGCATATATGTACACATTTAGGGCATAATACAATTATCTCTAATCCTAAGTCATGCGAATAGAAATCATCACAACCTAACCCTAATCATGCGTATATGATTTCATGGGAATCATCATAACATTAACTACCATGCATTAGCAATCATGAGGCATTTACCATGGAATTTAAATCATAACTTGACAAGAATAGAAATCTTAACAAAACCCTAAACATAAGGACATAAATCATATAACATATTACCATGCATATATCTTAACTTTCAATACTTGTACGTATCATCCAATTCAACATGTTATCATTTTATTATTCATGTCATCATAATTTAAAAGCATAAAACCCTAACATGATTCTAGGTCTAAATAATCCTATCATGATCATGCATAAATTATACCGCTTTATGAGTGATTGGATTTACCTAATCGAAGCTCACATAAAAAGTCTTCTCCAAGATACTCAAGAATTACCTAGGAATTTAACACCCAAACACATATGTATTGGCATTTTAATATTACACAAAAATAATCCAAAATTACTAAAACAATTCAAGGAATATTAACTGGTTGAAACAAAACAAAAGAAGCAAAAAAACAACTCAAGCAACGAAAGGATGAAGGAGAGGAAGGGAAATGATAACTTTAGCTGAAGCTTAGGGGTGTCTTCGAAAAGAATAGCTAGTTCAAGAGAGGGGAGAACAAGAAGCAAACGTGTAGCAAAGGGAGGAAGAAAATGTGGCACAAAAGGACCTGAGGTGGTGGGGGAAGCTTCAAAGGATAATGGTACAATAAGGGTGGTGGGCTTTGGCAAAATTGGGAAAAGGAGGAAGGAGGGGAATTCGATGGTTTTGGTTGGTGGTGTAGGGTGAGGTGCGTGATTTTGGCCAAAGGAGAGGAGGGTGGAAACAGGGGTGGTCAGTGGTATAATGGTGGTTTTGGTGGAAATAACCAAAGCCAAAGGGATGAAAAAGTTTCATTTGGTTAGATAAGGAAGGTGGGTTGGTTTTGGTAAGGTTGTGCATTTCTGTTGGGGTGGTTTTCATAGGATTTTTCGAGGGGTGAGGTATTGGTGTTAGTGGCTGGTGCTAGGAGAGAGGGAAAGGTGGTGGAGTGTGTTGGAGATAAAAATGGTTAGGATGAAGGTGTAATGATGGAGAAATGTAGAGGGTTTTCTTGTGTGAGGGAGATCAGGAGGAGGAGGGAATGGCATAGGCTTGCTCGAGGTTAAGGCATGGAAAAAAAAGGGAAGAGGGGAAGGGATTAAGAAGATGATGGTGTGCAGGGAGATAAGGAACAAAACAAGGAGAGGAAAACATGGGGGAGAGGGAGGTAAGGTGTAGGTATGGTGCATAGGAGAAAGGTGTGTCAAGGTAGAGGGAGTAGGATGAGGTAAGAAAAATCTAGCATTGATTAGGGGATAGGTTAGGGGTAATTTATAGGTGAAGAATCAGGTAAAATATCATGCTAAAATTATTAGGTTACTTAAATTCGGGTTTACTCAATGAAACGGATACTGCTTAAGATCCAACTAAGGTTTTAATTTTAAGTCGCATTCTCTTGTAAATTTTAACCTAATTAAATTTTATACCTAATAAGTTGTAATAATAATACACATATTAACAATGTATTTATTATTAAATATCCTAAAATAATCATTACAACTAATACACGTAATTACCGATTTATAATTAAGGTTTCTGAAAATGGGGTATTACAATTCCTATGTAATTACAATATTTTAATCATTATTTCAACCATGTTTAACCTAAACTTAATATGGACAAAATGATAATATTTGATGCTTGATTTGGTTAATTTTATTGTCACCTCCAAACACCCAATTGGTGACTTATATGCCTTTTGTTGTATTTAGTTTTATCACTTGGAAATGCCTAATTAGATATTAATAGATTTAAATTGTAATTTATGATATCACTTTTTTTTCTATAAATATCAGGGTAGCTAGATGAGAGTTAATGGGCAGGTCACCCCATGTTTTTATATTTTCACTCAGCATCTATTTTCTTTATCCTCTGAGTTGTGGTTGGTAGGGTGTATGTGCATATCTTTGAGGTATAGAATTATACTATGGTAGTTCAACATGACATTAGGTCCATTATAGGTGGATGAGGTATCCTAGTACAAGCGTTCTAACACTTTGGATTTGTCTATTGGTCATATGAGTGTGGTATCCCAACTTTTTATCCCTCACAATGGAGGCATTCAAGGTGTGGTGGTTGAGATATTCCAATACAATCCCCTTGATGTACTCTAACCCCGTATGATGGGTGTAGTATCCTATTTTGAGTTAGCCCTTGTGGAAGGTGCATTTGATTTGTGATGAGTGTGGTATCCCTAGAGAAAAACCCCTTTGATGTATTCTGACACCATGTGGTGGGTGTGGTATCCCATTATATGTATGGTGCCTTGACTTTTGTTTAGAGAACTTGTAACACCCCAAAATTCACTAATTTTTTTTTTTGAAAGCGGAAGCAATTAAAATAGAAACACTTAAAACTTGTGAATTCTGGGAATGTTACCGCCACACTTAGTACCAAACCGGTTCTCTCCGACCGTTTCAGTACCAAGTGCTAAGGCTAAAGAAAAGATTTACATTAAATTCAAATTAACAATTCATAAAAGAAATCGAAAGATCATACAACAAAATCAGAGTACGCATAAACGTTTATTAACACTTGTAACTTCCAAATAGAAATACATTTAAACAAGATAAAACCCGATGGGTCAAATTCCGGATTGCCTACTCACTCAAGACAGGCCTGCCACCCCAAACAGTCTCTGATCTTAAACCTGCACAAGAGGTCTGCTCCCCACCATCGGTGGATCATCACAGGACCCATCAACCAAGGTAGTATCAGTACGGGTCCAGTACTGAGTAAGGTGACTTGATCACTAAGGCCAACACATAGTTGTACAATAATGCAGGAATAATAATAATGCATAAGACCAATATGATCACATAAATACATACAACCATCCAAGTAAGAGTACAAGGCCCGATTGTAGACTGGATTAATCGTTTCATTAATCTATTATTAGAATTCATTTCACACCATACTTTTTATCAAGTCCATACGAGTACGGGAACCCCACTATTTTAGCCGGTGGATCGGTCGCAAGGGTAACATACCCTGCCACTATTTTAGCCGGTGGATCGGTCGCGAGGGTAACATACCCTGCCACTATTATAGCCGGTGGATCGGTCTGGCCCCTTCTCGCACGGTGTTCCACTGTAAGTAGATAATGTCTTCCCACTTATTATTAACATGTATAGTTTGGTTCGTTGAGCTCGGGATCCCCCACTATTATTGCCGGTGGATCGGTCGCGAGGGAAATATTCCCTGCCACTATTAAGCCGGTGGATCGATCTCCAGGTTACCGCAGTACCTGGCCACTATTATGCCGGTGGATCGGTCTGGGCCCGGCTCAACATCTTCCTCTTTACGTGATTAATGTTTTAAGTATCTTATTCAAAGGGTTTCACCAAACATGCATAAATCACCACACATCACAATTACACTTTAATCACCATATGCACATGATAACACCAAAAACCCTATTCAGCCACCATATACCTCAATTAACCACAACAAATCATAATTCAGTCTCCTCCATACCCTTATAATGTCCTACGTATTATTTTTCACCCAAAATATTCAAACACCCAAATAACTCTTCTACTTCCTCCCTTACATCCCAAATCAACTTTTCACATGTAAATTTCACTTCCATGCAAACATTAATCTCCCCATGCAAACCTTTGAACCGTTTTCATGCAAACCCTAAAATTCCACGTGAAATCCTAAATTCAACCATGCAAACCCTAATACCGCCATTCAACCATCAATATCGCCATGTAAATCCTAATACCACCACACAACTATAATTACCACCATACAAACCTTAATATTATCATACAAACACTAATACCAACATGCAACCATTAATACCACCAGGTAAACCCTAGATTCCGTCATACAAAACCATAAATTCAATCCAACCAAAACCAAGGATTCACCCATACCAAACCCTAAATTCAAACCATAAAGATTCTTCCACATAAATCATAAATTAGAATCTCCCAAGGAAAACTATAAATTGAATTCCCCCAAGCAAATCATAATTTAGATTCCCCCATATAATATCATAAATTACATTTTCCCAAATAACATCATGAATTAGATTCTCCCAAACAAATTATAAATTAACTCTCCCAATCAAATCATAACTTAAATTCTCCCATATAATATTATAACTTAAATTCTCCCAAATAGCATCATAAACTAGATTATTCCTTATAAAACCATAAAATTTAGGTCAACTCATTTCCCTTAGTCAACGTCTTTCCCCATCCTCCTTTTTCATCCTTCCTCTCACACGAACCACATCGACTTCTTCACATACACAACACATATCATCATACATATATAATACAAATGCCATACAAAACATACTTCAACTCCAAGTCATACCATATATTAAATATTTAATTATAATAAACATTAGATACATAACATGCGAAACACATAATACACATAAGCACATAAAAGGCCTTAGCACTCCTTACCTAAAACGACACCGGTCTTGGAGCACGCTCCTATTCCACTTGAAGGATTTGACTGGGCTCACCTACTATGGGGAAGAAATACTAGGATTAGCTTCCTTCCTATACTACTATTAGTTTCTAATTTATCTTAAGTCTTGATTCTTAATTAATTATGCCCAAAACCACTAAAACATTAATACATATTATTATAATTTAAAGTAAAAAGGTGATATAAGGGTTTCTGCCCCTTTACCGAAATAAAGTTAGTAAAGGTAATAATAATAATAATATTTATTATAATAATAATTTTAATAATAACAAATTATTACTAATAGTAGTAATATTAATAGAAAACTTAATAATAATAATCTAAGCCTTAAATTTACAAAGTGGATTTCAAAACCTCCCCATTTAATGATAATACTATTTGAAATGTAAAAAGATATTAATATTATACATATACTTATTATATAAAGTTAATATGGTTAATAATAATAAGATAATTAGTAATAATGTTAAAAATGCTAAAAATAATAATAAAAAGGCAAAGCTACGAGACTTAATTAAAATTTTAGGTTTCTACTTCTCCTGAAATAATTGCAGTATCAAATAACTAATTATACTAACAATAATAATATTAATTATATTATTAATAATATTATTAAACATGTAATAATTACATTAAATAGGCAAAATTCGAGAATAATAATTTATCTCACTCAATAATACTCCCAGACCTGTAAACCAAATTTAGAAATTAAAATACAGTTGATAACAACAATAATTATAATTATAATAATAATAATTAAACTCGAATTAGCATTAAAAATTAGAATAAAAGCATAATAATTATCAATAAATCGAAATTAAGTATTTAAAAGTTTTAGGGTTTCACCTTGAGTTGGAGGATGAAGGTGGCACCGGCGGTGGTTCCCGGAGGTGGCCGGAAAAGTGATCTAAGAGGGCCAAAAATTAGGAAAATGGGTGATGGAGAGGAAGAAAAATTAAAATAATTATATGGGGCTGTAGAGGATAATTAGTAGGATTTAATGGTTGGTTTGGAAGGTGTTAGAAGCGGCGCATGTGGCGGCGGGCGGTGGTTTAAGGTCTCGGGGTGAAATTTTCTGTCGAAGCAACTAACCAACTTCGCATGGTTATGGCAGCTCATTCAAGAAGAATCGAAGGATTTGAATGGCTTAGTTAGCTAGAGGAAATTTCAGGGAAGAGATTGGTAGCAAGAGGAGGTGTTGAAGTTGGCCGAGGAAGGAGATAATGGCGTCTGATGGGGAGGTGGCTGGGCGATTCTGACTTGGGGTTTCGGAAGGAAGAAGTCTCGAAAACACCCACCATTAGGCTATTTAAAGAGTTTAGATGGGTTATTAGGGTTTTGGGGGTCGGAAGGATGGGTTTGGGTGATAGGGTTTTGGTGGCCGGTGTCATAAATCGACCGGCGGTTGCTTGGGTCGGGTCGAAGATTCGAGAAGCCAGAGAGAGAGAATGAGAGAGAGTGAAGGTTAATTGACTATTCCAAGATGATGTGCGAGCTAATAGGAAGAGAAGGGTGGGTGAATCG
This sequence comes from Tamarix austromongolica, assembly GCA_039764185.1. Lineage (NCBI taxonomy): Eukaryota > Viridiplantae > Streptophyta > Magnoliopsida > Caryophyllales > Tamaricaceae > Tamarix > Tamarix austromongolica. The sequence continues at coordinate 17,004,362 of CM077810.1, forward strand.
GCCGGTAAGACTGCTCGTAGCCGATGCCGCCATTTTCGGCGGGGAAGTTGCAGGTTCGACGGCGTCGGGGGCTGGCAGGCGCGAAGGGGAAGAAGAAAGAGGCTGGGCCGGGCGGTTCGCGAGGAAAGAAAAGAAAGAAAGGGGCAGACCGGGCCGGTCGAGCGCGAGGGAGGTAGGCATTAATGAAACGACGGGTTTAGGTGGAAGTGGAGTCAAAACGCGGCGTAGAGGGGGACGGGCGAAGGAGGACGCGCGGGCTGGCTCATTAAATAACACGACGAGTTTTAGTAAAACGATGGACAAAACGCAGCGCTGGAGGCGGGAGAAGGAGGCAACGGCGCGCGGACGGGCTGGGCCGAAGGAAGAAAGGAAGGGAACTGAGGAACTGGGCCGCTGGGCTGGCCCAGTTCGGAGAGGAGAAAAAGAAAAAGAAAAGAAGAAGAAGAAAAAAGAAGAAAAGAAGGAAAAAGGAAAAATAATGGTTTGGGATAATTAAATTAATTAGAATATTTTGGATATTTAAAAATATTAATATTTAAATAAAATAATATTTAAAATCCCTTTTTAGGCTAAATTAGGATTTTTAAAAGATTTTCCATAAATTCTTTTTTTTTTATTAGCAAAACACCCTATAATTCTCAAATTAAATTATTTATAAAATTAATATTAATTTAAAACTATTTTCTCCTTATTATTTTAAATAAAATAATTTATTTAATTAATTTTCAAAATAAAATGCTTAATTAGCTAAAATACCCAAATCCTTTCCTAATAAAAATACTTATAAATTCCTTCTTTATTTTTCCTAATTAAATATCCTTTTATTTTAATGAAAATAATTTATTTAAATAATTTTTATAATAAATATCCTTTAAATGTAGTTTATAAAATTATAATTTTTCGGGGCATTTCAACTGGGTGTGGTCAAATTGATTATCTTAATAACACGAATATATGTGTTTACTAAAGGAAGCTTTATAACGTGGTTTTTGCTATGTGATTCTAATGCATGATCTGTGTGATTATTTTCCCATGATTTTCTTTGTAAGTATGCCTTGTTATATTGCCATCATGAGCCTAAGTGTTATACCATGTTAGTATGCTTACCGCTATGCTACTATGTGACTTCAATGTAAAGCATGAGCTGTTACCGTGTTTTAGGTAGTTTATTTTACTAGTACTTCACTATATTGATACTATATTTGTATGGTCACTATGATGATTCGACTTCTAGTCTAGTGAGTAGATGATGATTTGTAGTGCTATGATTCTCAGCTATAGTACATTGAGGATGATGTCATGTGCCAATAGTTGGCCATTGTTTAGGATTGAGAGTTACATTATCGTATAGCTAAGAGTTAGTTAGATTTATTTTACCCACTATGTTGGGATACTTTTGATTCTTTTCAGCCATTTAAACTCCTTTTATTCTTGTATTTTGATTTTGCAAACTCTCTCTTCTATTTATACTATCATTCTCATCATTGTTATCATATAATTATTGTATTATTAACATAGTATGCATTCTTTCGTGTTTGTTCTATTTTGCATGGCATCAACTATGATTTAGATGATAATTATACCTCTCTCATGGTTGTTGTGGTAGTAACATTCCCAGATTTTACTTTTGTAACACTTCCACATTATCTTAAAAATAAAATTTTTTTGTTCAAAATTTGGGGGTGTTACAATGAGTGTACTAGTGAGCATTTCCCTAGTGATGGTGTTGTTGTGGAGCTTCTAACGGACATGTGAGATGAACCTAAGGTAATAATAAAGGAATTTTTTATGAAGAGTAACTCAATCACATTAGGCAATATATATTTTTAAACTTACAACTAAGTAGGTTCCCGATGATGATTCTTATACCTATTTTTATTTGTGGTACCTACTATCTTGTGCGCTTTTAGTAGACAAGTATGCAAACTATGCTCCATTATCAATGCTGAGATTAGATACTAATATGACTCAATTAGGCAGTTGAGCTCTTAGAGCTAGTACTTTAGCGTTTTTATATAAGCAACTTAGGATATCATCTAGAACTTGGTGCAAACAGCTAGGTGGTCGCATGGCATCATTAGAGGTAATTATTTATTTCTAATTATTAATTATAAAAATTTGTTTAATCATTGGTTTAATTTATTATGTGCACATTATAATTATACACATTTTTGGATTTACAAGTATTTTTCTTGTTTTCGTCAAATGTATTCTCATATATATAATCCATCATACAATGCTGTAACAATAAGATGAGATACTTCTTGTCAGATGCTTCCTCTTGAGTTAATGGATGGCCTAATGTAGTATAAGAGGCAACTCAATTCGCTAAGGGCATAATAGGTGGGTAACATACTTTATTAGGGGCTTTCAATTGTAGTAAGTAATATAAATAATATTAATACTATTTTACATCCATTTATAGGTTGATTTCTTATCGTTTGATAAAGATCCACTGATGAAATATCATGAGTCGATGTAGCAAAGTGGCTTACGCTTCATGGATACTATGGAGTTGTACATGCTAGAATTATTTGCCTAGTAGTTTGGCTACCCCCATCTCATCCTGATTCCTCCTATTATACCAGCTTAAGCATTTTTTCGTAGTGAAAACATAAAGAAGTATAACGCAAATTACTCTAGTTGTATATCATTCTTGAAGGTCTAACCACATCATCAACTAAGCTTCAACTCCTAATTTCAATGTTTTACATATCAATATGATGCCTTAGCTCATTATCTTCCTTGGTTCCATCCTCAAACCCACCCAATAGTCCCCCTTGTAGTAGTTGATGAAGGATCGAGTGATGCCCCATACATCAGGATAGAAGTAGAGATGAATAATAAACTGATGGGTGGGTACCGCTACTAATTCAAGGAAGATAAAAATGGTAGAATTGATAACTCTAGTGGTTTTGATAGGGTGAATTAGTTCTACTTCACAATGGTTGGGCTTAGACTCTCCTCTAGTAAAGAGGAGGAGGGAGACCAACCCTTGTAGATGATAGTATACTTGTTTTTACTTTGTATTTTTATTTAAAGTTGTATGGATTGCTATGAATTTATTTGTATTCTAATTTATGTTTCTACATCAAAATATTTATAATATTTATCATCAATATTCATTAATAAGTAAATAAATTTTTTGCAAAAAAAAATACTTAACAAAAGTCTAAAGTTATTATTTTACAACAAATCACCAACCAAAGTTGGCCTTTTGGTTGGCACCCATAACCATTTTATTCTAATACAACTAAATGTGATCACTTTGTGTGCTCCTACTCTAATGGTTCTCTCCTTGTATTATTACTAGGGAAACCTTTGCTTTGTTGAAAACTCAATTCTACCAAACGTGCTGCAGTGGGTTCAAGAATCTCATTAATAAGATTAAAATAGTATCATAGACGTATAGCGAATGATCAAGAATCATTTGCACCTTAGACATAATATTAGAAGCAAATGAATGAACAAAATGATCAGCAATTGAATCATCAAAAGCAAACATTTCTTCACTTAGTTTGACAAAAGTGAAAGTCTTCTAAAATTGGTGCACTGCCAATCCGGAAATGGATTAATGATCTCGTTTGTAATTAAATATATCGTGTGTACATGGTAGACCATGTGTCAACCTAAAGTAAAACCCACATACTAAGGGGTCAAAACCAACCGTATTAGATTTCTCTCTCATATTCAATCATGTCTAACACTCTACGACATACTACAAACGGGAGCTCCTTGAACAATATGTCATCTAGAGAGTAATGTGGAATAATAACACATGACTTGTTTAGATCTTTTTTTCACCTCATTAATTCAGAGTCTTATTAGTGTGTTGATCTTTGGACATAATGTATCAAAACTCATTTGCAATGATGATTTATATTTCTTCAGCTTGCCATGTTCACTTTTGACCCTATGATTAGAATTTTAAAATATAAATAATGGTTATTTAGTAATAAGTTAAATGACATTTGATATTACAAAAATAAAGTTATATATGTTGGTTGTATGAGTGTCAAAGTAAATAATTTTGTCAACCCACACGAAAACAAACATCTCCTTACATGGAGTCAATCATGTCTTATACACATATTATATCATGTGTGAAAATTTGCCCCATTTGCCGTGCTTAAAGAGAAGATAGTTTTCATATGTCTCAATTGTAGTCGCTTGCATAATCTTCCTCCATCTGCCATGGAAGCGTTCTCCCAATGTTATACTTCCCATCTTTTTTATAGCATAATAGAAAACATTCTTACTAATATACCATTTATATAAGAAGGGTGTTGCATTAGGAAAGGCTTGGGCACTTATTTGTGTCAACCCTAGTTCTCTATCAGTATTCACCATATTTGGTTCATGAGGCTTCATCAATCTCTTTACCTTATCAATCATCCATTCTTATTTATATTTATTTTCCTTCATCATAAATGTAAAGGCAATGGTAAATTTTTTTACCATTAGATACACAACCTACAACCTCCAAAAAAGGAAGGTTGTACTTATTAGTTGTGTATATGTAATCCAAACAAATGATATATGGAAATGCATGCAACAAAGAAATATAATCCAGGTGCACAGATATAAATATTATTAATTACATCATAGTCGGGAAATTGACGATGCCATGAACGATATTTATTGGTTTCCATGAATTGTAGTAATTATTGCATGATTGTACATTCCATTAAGCTCTATACCTTAAACTTGTGCCTAGCATTGTAGATTTTCCTAATTATTGTAGTATTATCCCTATCATCTCATTTTAACTTGTCAAAAATCTCCCTTGGTTTGACATTTATCAAGGTTAGTTTGTGCACCAATATGTTTTCTTTGGGCGATAATTAACAATCAAATAAATGACCTTGAAAATACTTTTCTAATTTATGATTATATAGATCACATTTTACTACTAGTCTCTAACCACTGTAAATATTTTTCCTTCCACGTCCTAAATTCACAACCATATCTTTGGGACCTAGTTGATCAAATATTTGTTTAAATTCACTAAAAATTGCATTCTATATGTAGTACCTCTCTCACAACATATCTAACCCCTACCTTTTTTTGTTTGCCTCTTGATACCTAAAACTATGTAATGTGGCATTGTGATTTCTTTAATCTATTGAATTAATGACTCCCAATTATTGAAAATCTCATCCATAGTAAACAATCAACTCCAATCAATACTAAGTGGATATTGATTATGTAATTAATAAAAAATTATAATAAATTCATAAATATAAAATTGAATAACAAATATTTATGGAATGAGGGTTTTCGGATAATTCGTCCGCAAAATTATAGGATCAATGAGTGAATGACTCATTATAATCTACCTTTAACGGGTGAATTGCTTATCAGCCTTACCCTTTTATGGGTAATTTACTCGAACAAAGTGAGGGTATTCAAGTCACTTACCTGTTGGGTCCAAAATTTTTGATAAAAAATTTTGACTGGCCATTATTTCGTCAAAATCTTCTTAACTAAAACAATTATTATTACTATTATTATTCTATTTTTTCATAGTTATTGTATAGAAGATTATGAATTAAATATTGAAGATTAATAGAGGAGAAGAGAGAAAAGAGATAAAAAAAAGAAGCGAAGAACAGAGGAGCAGAGAAATAAATAAATAAATATATTAAAATGGTCATACACAAAAATAATAGAATTTTAAAAGAAATAAAATTAGTAATTTAGGTGTGATATAACAATTCTCATTAAATAAATGAGGAGAGTACTTCCCCTAAGTTAGTACCAGCTTTATTTGGCATCAAAGCTCTTGCTAGTCCGTCCCTTTGGGTGATAACTAAAACTAGGCGAGATTGTTCTAACTTCTCATCGAACGTGGATTTCCATACATATGCTTGATTGGGACTAATGTAGGTTTGGTCTGTGTTTGGATATGGGCTGAAGCCCAGCAGATCGAAGGTCAGACGGCGCGTAGCCATCGTTTTCATTCTCAACTCCGTCACATTCATCGTGGATGATGTCTGTTGGGTCGCCAGTCGCCATCGACCCATTCTCTGTCTGGACCACTATTCGATGATTTCCCCCCTTTCTCAGTATGTTCAATTTTCCTTTGTTTTTTTAATTCGTTTTCTTAATCGGTTGGACTATTAATTAGGAAGGCCTTTAAAGTTTTAAATTTGTCCATCTGTTTTTTGCTTTTTTCGATTGTTTGCTATAATTTTTGAAATATTTTTTTTATGGACAATTTTTTGCTACTTTCAAATCTGTTGCTTTGTGCCCCTCTTGATTAGTAATCTCCTATGCCTTTGTTGGGGAAACATGTTGTGGTTGATTGTTTATTGTCATGATTGTCTATTTAAATATATTTACTATATAAATTTTCCATAAATAAAACTAATATAATTTTGAGAAAGTTGCGGTTTGGGACCAAAACAATTTCTCAAACAAAAACTATGTTTTTGCGTTGCACTTATGTTAATTGTGTTCACTACTACGAAAATGGAAAATAATAACGGTGGTTCGAAAACCGTTGTCAAACGCGTAAAAATTAATGGGCGGGAGAGTTTTGATAACGGTTCTAGTTAAAAACCGTTATTAAAAGGACAACGTCAAAATTTGCACGGAGGTTTTAATAACGGTTCAAATAAAACCGTTATTAAAAGAGGACTTAATAACGGTTCATATTAGAACCGTTGTCAAAAGTCCGAAGGTTTTAATAACGGTTCGTGAGAGAACCGTTATTAAAACCCCAAAATCAAACTTTTATTTCGCTCAGTTCTGTTTCGTGCCAAAGTTTTCAGACTCTCTGCACCTTCGTTTTCTTGCTCTCCTTCTCCTTGCAAACCCTCGCACCACCACACCGTGCACCACCACTCCGGCTCCTCTCAAGTAAAGGAAACCCTCGCACCGCCAACTCTCCACCACGCCTCTGCCATTGTCGGCTTTGCATGTGCGTGTTGTCATTGTTCCGAAACTAGCTAGCCAACACTTGCACTTTCATCCTCCGTCGTGTTTGAAGCCCTTGCCTCTCTCAACATTCTCACCGTCGTGTTTGTAGCTAGCTCACTTTATGTATGTGTTTGTTCTTCCTCTCGTAACTTTTTATCTACTTATATATGTATATATATATATATATAAATGCATGCATGTTGCTACAGGGTTTCGTTTGTTTGTTGAATGTGTTGGCTGAAAATTTTGCTGTTTGTTGTTGAATTGCGTTATTGTTATATATTAACAAATGCATGTGTTGACCTAGACCTTTACATATATATATAATATGAATGTGAGTGTAGAATTATATACATTTTCACTCATAAAAACTATATACACACACACACACACACACACACACATTTTCATTAATAAATATAGGAGACTAGCAATAAGATATAGGAAATGTCATATAATGAAATGCAAATATATTTTACATATGCATATGTTAATGATTGGTATTTGATTATGAGGATTAAATAGATATAGAGAATAAGGAATATATAAAAGTGAATAATTAAATAGAGAGAAATAATTGTGTATGATAATAATAATAATAATAATAATAATAATAATAATAATAATAATAATAATAATAATATGATTTATATATTATGCTTTAATTACATTTAGCTAGGTTTAGGGATTAGGGTTTTTTTGTGGTTTAGGGTTAGGTTTTATTATAATAAATTATGGTTAATTAGCTAGGGTTAGGGTTAGGGTTTATCTTTTATTATGGTTAATTAGGGTTAGGGTTAGTATTAATATCTTTTTGGAAACGTGTTAGCATGATTCGCATATATATATATATATATATATATATATATATATATATATATATAGAGAGAGAGAGAGAGAGAGAGAGAGAGAGAGAGAATAGCATGATACATTTGAGATTAATTCTTTCTAAGCATGATTCGTATCGATAATATAATGGTACATTATTATACTCAATACATAACATTCTAACATAATTTATTTATTTATTTTTTGTAGAGATATGGCCAACAAAAACATTGATAGGGATAACAGTGATGAAGAAGGGAAGATAGGACCTACGATTATGAAAATTATCATAGACATGAGGAATAGAGGAGAAGTAGACGAGTTGGGATGGAATACTTACAATCTTCCCATCGGCCCTTACACAGATATGTTCTTGACCTACATTTCACTTGTGACCCATAACCGTGTTCCTATCTCCTATAATAATTGGAAGCAGGTTCCACAGGGTCATAAGGAGCATATTTGGCAGGAAATCACGGTAAATATGCTATTTTATGTAATCATTTTTGTATGTCAAATGTTATTAATTTTATTACATTAACATCGGTATACATCTACATGTCTTATTTTGTAGAGAGTGTTCAATGTCCTAGAGAGTAGGAAGAAATGGCTTCTTAGACATTGTGGGGAGCGTCTAAGAACATTTAGGTCATATTTAGCTCGTAGAAAAATGTATAGAAAGAGGGATGGTTCTCTACGATAGAACCCACCCAAACGATACGGTTTCATCGATCAAGAAAGTTGGAATCAATTTATTGCTTATCGTCTTACGGGGAATTTTAAGGTACTTGTTAGATAACAATTAAACTTTTTGTATCAATCCCAGTATTATGCTTAATATTGAAATAACCATGTCATTATGTTTTGGCTTGTCACATAGGAAAAAAGTACCCAAAATAAAGAGATTGCCAAGCAAAATAAATACCGGCATAATATGGCTCGCAAAGGCTATGCGGGCCTTGAAGAGGAGTTGGTATGCATTTTGTGATTATCTATTTACATGTAAATGTCGAATTTTATAATAATATTCTTAATTAAGAATATTTTTTGATTTGTAGCTCCTAGCCCAAGACTTAAACCCATGTACCTCTTCCATCAATATTGGTACATTATGGAAGAAGGCTAGAGCAACAAGAGAAGGATATGTTAATGAATATGTTGATGTTACAGCCAACAAAATTGTAAGTTTGTAGATATCTAGAACCCTACTTAGTTTTCTTTTAGAAAACTATTATATTATGCTTATTCCTATAAGTTAAATTTACAAGACGAACTTGAAACGTCAGAAAGTGAGGAGATGGATCAATATAGCATTGTGTCCCAGGCTACAGGAATAGTAGAACACCCTGGAAGACACAGGGACCTTAGATTGGGTGTTACGAGAACGAGCATATGTGGTCGATCTCGTGGTTCTCGTAGCACTAATGAGCAAGTTGCCATCCTCACCCAAAAATTGAACGTGGCATTTGAACGGATGGCAACAATGGAGCAAGAGTTGTCATTTATTAAATCTCAAGGGTATAAGCCATCCGATTCAGTAGACCATGATCAGCTTCACATACCTAATTTAAATAGCGTCAGAGATAGTTGTGAAGCTGATGCATTTCTTTCTACTCTTCCCGAGGTAAGCACTACAAACTATGAATTGTTATTAAATGTATTCGGTGTAATAAATTATTAATAATGTGTAATATTTTTGTTTAGGGTTTGCATAAATGTGACTTATTAGCGAATGACCTTTCAACAATTTTGGCAAAAGGAAGGGTCCGCATCAGTCACAATACCGAAATGCAGACAATCCACAGGTATAATTTAGCCCTAAATACAAGGTTGGTGAGTATTGACACTCCAATCATTGGCAGTGCACACTTGCCTTGTTATAAAGAGGGCGATGAGGCAACCACAGTACTAGAAGCTCATGGAAGCTTCGTGGCTTGGCCTGCGGATCAAATACGTCTCGCTACTGAAGAGGTATTGACATTTGACATCTTCATTAGACCTTGTTTAGTAGTTATACTATTCATACCTTTTTCATATATATATTTATATGCTCAATATATATTTTTTTTAATATTATCGATTAAGGAATCAAAAAAGTAATCAAAAAATAAGACTGCTTCTGCTAGTAAAACCAAGAGAGGTACTAGCAGAATGAGCAACACAAAACAGGGCGCTGCTAAAGGAAAGAGAGCTAAATCTGAAAAATTAGTTGCCCCACAAACGATTCCTTCTTCAGATCAGCAAAGCCAACCTCCACCAACATTAGCTTTATTATATTTTTATGCCCAAAACTACCTCAGGGACAATTATATTTTCATTTATTGTCGTCCTGAGTATGTTGGGAGGGACGATGCTACTTACATGGTATCGACGGCTGACATAAGCGACATTTATAATCAAGAATGGATGTCAACCATAAGTGTCGTCGTCTATGTCACGTAAGTATTATTTCATTTTGAGATTTTAGTACTCTTAACTTATACAATTGGAATTTTTTTTGACCTCTTATATGAGTTATTAGTTATTAACAAATATGCATTGTTTTTGTCGTCCATAGGTTGGTAGCTACTCAAGCTGTGATGGAGGGAATGATGTCCTCTATTGTGTTTTTGTGCCCATACTACATAGCTGACGGTAGTACAATAAGAGAGGGTAGGCACATAAACTATTTAGCGGATCACATTTTAATTGAGGGACACAACAAGCTCTATCTCATTCCTCACCTCGCAACTGAACATTGGGTTTTGTACGCTGTTAGACCTGATCTTAATAAAGTCTATGTGTTTGATTCCCTTCGAACCTATGACGTGCCTTTTGAAGTCGCTTGTCGTGGTGGGAAGGAATTTATCTACATGTTAGTATACTTTTCACTTCTTACTTCATTAGCTTATTTATACATATATTCGCCTAGCTTTCATTATTTGAGGTATATATGCGTACTTACAATATTGTGTATCCAACTCTATTTATTAGGGCACTACTGACAACGTATCAAAGAAGAGGTGGGAATGGTGTCCCAAACCCAAAGAATGTTCAATACGAGCCTGTCATAGTAAGTAGGAAGGCAACTATTTCGTATTTTATTTTAATTAAAATTAATATCTAATAGTTAGAGAGCTAACTTAATTCATTTAACAGTGTCCACAACAGTAAAACGACAAAGATTGTGGATACTATGTATGTAGAGCAATGGATCTGATAGTCCAAAATAGATCGGTCAACATAGATCCAAGCCATGTATGTTTTCTTTTCGATATTTTTCCATTAATGAATCATGACATATATGTTTGGTACTTGACGTAAGTGCTAACTGTATATTAATCAAAACTTGGGATTTGTAGTTTTTCACCGATGATTATGCACAAGGCCATCAATACAATGTTGAAGAAATTGATGAAGTGAGAGAGAAATGGGCCAAGCATGTGCACTCATTCATTCGGTATTAGGTAGAGATCTATATATTCTACATGCATGTTCAGGTTTGTATTTTGTCTATGTCTTTAAGTCTTCTAAGCTAGATTTATGAACATTTTGCTTTGGGGTGTAGAGCTACCAAGTTGTGGTATGCCTACTAATTTTGATTCTTGAGTATATATGTCCGGTGTATTAAGATCGACATGCATATTAACAAGGGATTGATTGAAATTATGGTATGATTGCAGATTTGTTATCAATTGATGTTGTTTTACAATGCAGATTTGGTAATTATTTGAACATACAACTGTGTATGTGGGCAGGAACAAAACTGCAAAAGCTATAAAAAAAAAACTGGAGTTTTAATAATGGTTCTTATGAAAACCGTTATTAAAACCTTGTTTTAATAACGGTTCTGATGAAAACCGATATTAAAACCTAGGGTGTAATAACGATTCTTCTAAAACCGTTATTAAAACTCCAGTTTTTAATAACGGTTTTCATCCGAACCATTATTAAAACAAGGTATGTTGAAATTATTTGTTATTTTGATGTAAGTTATGTTGAAATTATTGTAGTATTAGAAAAATACTTACCAAAAGTCATTATTTAAGATAATTATTTATTTGGCAAACTTTTTAGTCTATAAAGCTTTTAAAATAAATTATTAACTTGGATTATTACTTTATGTAAGTAGCTTAATACAAAGGGATAATTATTCCAAGTTATATTTGTGCTAATAATTTAAAACAAATTTTCTATGAAACTAAGCTCATAGCCATAATAGATAATATATTGACATTCTTCCTCTCTTAGGATGATAATAAAATTTTCAGTAGATTAACCGATCACAAAAATGCTAGACCAGAACTCAAGGAATATTTACTCGATAGGGCAAGCTACTAACTACTATTTTAGATTATAGGTGATTTAGATTAACCCTAAATAAATAGATATATATGATTCAAGACAAGTTCGAGAATTGAGACCCTAATCTCATCCCCAACCCCTCCCAAAAAAATCCTCAATAAAGATTATCAAACCTAATTCTAGAAATTGTCCTCCAAACCTTGTCCAAATAGGAAATTCTGACGGGGCCCGAACCTAAGGAAGGATTATCATCCCTATATATTGTCGTTCTGCATACGTTTTATTATTATTGTTGTTGTTGTTGTTGTTGTTGTTGTTATATTCTGTTGAAGTTGCTCAATTAGTCTGATAGTTAACGTTTGTCTTTGTTTTTTTCCCTTTTTTCCTTCAAAATCAAATTTAGTATAAAGAAAATTATCCATCAATGGAAAAATGAATGATAATGGTAATTAATCTAACTGTGATAAGCAAAATTAGAATTATAGAGATGTTGTTTATGTTATGTATGAGACCTTAAGAGTCATTTGTTTTTTTTTTTCTTTATTTACTATAGTTTCAATTCTCTGAGTTGTATGTACAAACCAAGATGGATGGTTAGATCAATTCCACTCTAGGATCATTTAATCATCAACTTTATCTTACGAAGATACTTTGTAATATTGGCCTGAACTTGGTTGTCTTTAATTTAGAGATGAACTTAGACTTAAAAATTGTTGATCACCTTAATCCTTATATATTAAGATGAGTTGAAATTTGGGTTGACAAACAAGTTATCTTGCCCATCACTTGTGACGAGGTTTATACGAATAAGTTTGTCTCACAATTACTCGAATAAGCTTTCATACATTTTACGAAGATACTATATATTTAACTATTTAAGTGGCATACATGATTGCTGAATAAATAAATAAATATAGAAGATCATTATGAAAAAAATTTAGTCTTAAATGACCTAATATCTAATTTTCACAAAACAAATACAGCACTAATGATCTCTCTTTTTCTTTTTGTTCTTCTTTTTAAGAGACTCTTGGAAAATCAAAGGTCAAAATGACACCTAGATCTAGAGTGCTAAATGGTGTTATTTTAGTTGGTCAAGCACCCGTTGTTATATGTTGTCGGTTATGACTCATGAGTTCGACTCCTACCCCATTCATTAGGCTCTCTCCCTGGTTTCCGGGGCTTTTTGGTGTACTGTACCCCAAAACAAAAACGGGGAAAAGAAAGGCTAAATGGTGTTGAGATGGCAAACGAATTTATAATTTTCGCATATAAAGTTTCACTTTCACGCAAGGTTAATGTCGAAAATCCAAATCTGATTTATTATCTCATAATGGTAAGAGAAAAAATTAAAATGGAAGTTCGGTAAATACCATACATCGACACCGGTTGATTTTTATTTTTATTTTCATTCCGAAGATCTCATTTGAACTCATATGCGATGAAGTTCTCTTACTCTTCGTGAACCATGCCCAATAGAATTGGACTAAATATCCCCCCTCCCAAAAAAAAAGGGTGAACAATAAATGACTTATTTGAATATACTTATCGAAATAATAATCCGAGATAATTAATTATGTTATAAGTTTTTTTATATATAATACCTCAAATTAATAAAATCACACGGAATTACTTATTTGATAGTTATTTAATAGCATTTCAAACCCACAAAGATAGCAAAGCTACTTTGGAGCACTTTTAGATTCACTAAAAATTATTAGGACGGAATCAGCAAAAGAATGATATACTATATTTATATAAGTAGTTATATCAATCCTTATAATACTCTTAAGCGATTTGAAGTCATTACATTGTCGACTAATTTTATTTAAAAAATAAATAATTATATTAAATAATTATTTTTTGTAAATATTTTAAACAAGAGGTTAGGTAATCATCATTGTAATAACTTAATAATTAAGTGCTAATAATAAAATCCTACAACTTTTAAAATTTTCATTCACAAAATTTTTAATCATTATCTCTGCAATGCCTTATTTTGTCTTTTCCGTTTCCTAAATCAACAAACAACATCATGTGTTGGTTATGTCTTATTTTGTCCAAAGCAAAGGATGAATATATTACTCCCGATGTATTTCCGAAAGCGAGGCAACCCAGCCCTAAACGAAATAGTCAAAAGTGATGTGTTCTTTCACCATTTTCATACTCATCGAAAGTCGCTAATTAACATAAATCTAGGCCCATTTTCTCAGTTTACGAAGCAAGCTAGGTTTGACTTTCGGATAATGCGTTATCGTCGATGAACAAAATGTTTTTTTCCCCTTATTACTATCGTGCAGTATTCGTCTCAAAAAAAAAAAAATCTTACAGTATTAAAAAGTAAAAAAGAAAAAATAGTAAAAATGAAACAAGCTAGTTACAGCCACCGTAGGCTGCTGATCGTGTGTCAATCGCCCCAGTTTAATTCCTTAGCTTGGGGAATAGTAACAACAGTGTCCAAGGACAAAAAAAAATTTTATCACCGACGGTAGCTGTTGACATTTTTTATTTTATTTAAAATGTAAATATTCTAAAGTTAATGTGAAATTTTAAAAAGCTACAGGGATTTTAAAATAGTTCATTAAAACTTTTTAAAATTTATATTATTTACATTTAATTTAAATAAAATAAAATAGCTAATTATTACGACATACAATACAAGAGCTCTGTCAAATTTGCTGAGAAACGCATTTGGGAAATGCAATTTTTATATTCTGTCTCGACACTGATAGATCAGCCACCAACGCGTAAAGAAATGGAATGACGACCGTTAATTGTAGAGACAAAAGCCGCTGCCTCTTGTCCCAGTTCACATCTACATGCTCTCTTTCTCTCGTTTATAATATTATCCGCACGTACATCAACTCCAAAGTCCAAACCGTAAAGTAACTTTTACTTTAGACAGATGATTAGGCTACCAAAATGTGGTCTGTTTCTTTATTTCTTTCATTCTCTCTCTCTTCTTCTTCTTCTTCTTCTTCTTCTTCTTCTTCTTCTTCTTCCTCTCTCTCTCTCTCTCTCTCTCTCTCTCTCCACTACAACAAATGCTACCATAGGCTACAAAAATGGTCACGAAAGACAAATTAATGGCCAATATGTTTATATAAAGCATAAAATTGTAGTTTTAATAAAAATAACAACAACAAATAAAAAATTAGTGGCTTTGTTTGCTCTTTTGTAATAGAAAAATATATTCGTAAATAATTTACTATAAAAAAATATTTTTATAATGAAATAACTATAAATTTGACAAAGAAAAGTATTTTTGTGATAAACTCATCACGAATTAATCACAAAAAAATGGTGGTTAACTTATCATAAATTACTACGAGAAAGTCCTACAAATTTACCCAAAAAAAAAATACTTTTGTGGCTAAATTACCGTAAGTGCTAGAAAAAAATATTTTCATAGCTAACTCGTCATAAATTTATCATAAAAAGGATATTTTTATAACTAACTCATCATAAATTGTTCACAAAAAGATATTTTTGTGTAGCTAACTTGCCACAAAATGGTCACAAAAATATATTTTCATGACTGAATTGTCACAAATTTATAATAGAAAGATATTCTCGTGACTAATTTGCCACGAAACAAATTTTTTTGTGGCCAACTTGTTATAAATTTACTATAAAAAGATATTTTTGTAACTAACTTGTCACAAATTTTCTACAGAAAGATATTTGTGACTTACTCACCACAAATAAATTACGAAAAGATATTTGTGTGGCTAACTTGCCACGAATTTACTATAAAATGATAATTTTATGGCTTACTTACCACAAATTTATAATAAAAATATTTTTGTGACTGACTCATCTTAGATGTCGTACAAAAAGGATTTATGTGACGAAAGATAATATCTTTTTAGTTATAGCTCAACAATAAATAAAAATATGACCATATTATGAATTAATTTGATTAAGTTTTTTTTAAAAAAAATGTATAATACATTACATTTTCAACCTAGCATTTTGATTATTTTGAACAAATAGTGAAATTAACTAATTATTAATTTAGATCATAGTTTAACTGTATATAAAAGTTATTGACCGATATATATATATATTTTAAATGTTAATATGTCAAAGTAAACACCACATTAAGAATCAACTAGGTCAGTTAAAATAAAATTATGGTACATTATTAGTACATTTTTCTATCTATTATTTTTTACTAATTTAAATATGAAATAAAATAAAATAATTATTAGTTTGTGTCATAAATTAAATATATATATAAATTATGGAATAGTAAATAATATATATACACATAGAGACACACAAACATACATATTACCATATTATGGTTATACTTACAAAAAAACTACTATGGTTATAAAAAAAATATATTATTTTAACTTTGAGTCAAATGTGTAATCATATAAACAAATGCATGGCCATTTGAAAACTTTATGTATATATGTAATACTTAATATAAGTAATGTATAATTGAGTTAGATTAAAAGTTTGATATAACTATTTATATAAATAAAATGTGTATTCATTAAGGAAAATAAATTGTTAAAGAATTTCACAATTAAGTGTGCTTCACTTAAAGGAGTTTAAGGATTGATGACATCACGAGAAATTTTTTAGGCAACATGTTATTACTATTCACAATAGGTATTGAGATGAGGCTTACCCACAATATCATAATAGAGTGGTTAATAATAATAATTAACATCGATACGTGTGTCATGGGACTATTTATGGTTATTATTACTACTAGTAGTAGTAGTATTATAATTAATACGTGCGTCACAGAACTACTCATAGTCATTGACACGTGCGTCACAGGACTATTCGTTGCCATTAACATGTGTGTTATGGAACTACTCGTGACTATTATAACATATGTCATGACACTATTCATAGTTATCGATACGTATATCATGAGACTACTTGTAACTATCGAGATATGGATCATCAATTATTTATAGCTATCAGCTACAACCATCAAATCACTTTTTCCATAGCTAACATTTTCGTCACGGGCTTATAGGTCACGGAAGGTGATACCTAAAATTTCCATGGCAAAATATTTTAGCCACTGAATTTTTACTTATTAGTCATGAATGTTTTAGTGGTCTATGTGACGCTTTGTTGTAGTATTTCTAGATGGGACATAGTTTTGAGATTTTTTCTTTTATATAGAGGAGAATGTGAAACATTAATTAGTTTTATACATACTAGTAAAATAGCTAAAATAGTTTTTCAACCAAACACCTCTAGAATTAATCAAAAATGATTTTTTTTATTATATAAAATATGCTAAAAATTAGCTAAAATAATCTTGCAAAGACACAAAGGGTTAAGTTTTTAAAGCCACAATATACTTAATAAT
This sequence comes from Tamarix austromongolica, assembly GCA_039764185.1. Lineage (NCBI taxonomy): Eukaryota > Viridiplantae > Streptophyta > Magnoliopsida > Caryophyllales > Tamaricaceae > Tamarix > Tamarix austromongolica. The sequence continues at coordinate 17,021,745 of CM077810.1, forward strand.
TATCTCAAAACCACATATAAATTTTTGATAGAACATAGAATTAAGGTGTAGTATTTTATTTCCACAAGTCTTAGGCTTGATACTTGATGGTCATACTTTTTTTTATCTCTTTTTAATACTAATAAGGAGTTCACAAACGCAAGCACAAAATACAAAGTATCAAAAGACGATGATAAGAGATCTGAGCCCGAGATTACTAATACTTGGAAGCTAGCTTCAACCATAAGGAACTTAACCCTCATTAGTTTATCCCCCTTAAACCTAAAAGGATATAATTTTCTAAAATAAATACAGATAAATCCTTTTTACTTAATATACATCCATATAATCCCTCCAAATTACCATCCTTTATTTTTCTTCTCTTCTCATTTCTCCACCCCTCCAATTCTAGTAGGACTTCCTCTCTCTTCTCCTCCCACCTCACCTTTTCTCTTCGATCAATTCAAGACAAAAAAAAATTATGACTTTTTAAGGGGAAAATCCAAATTAAGGTCGTTTTATATATAATGTACTTATTAATAGTCAATCTTTTGGTTAAAATTACTTATTTTTGAAATTATATTGCAATGTTAGATTTGGAGCTTGATTTGTAGAAATGTGTATGTTAGTAGCTTGAAATGATTATTATTATTATTATATATAAGTTTTTTTTAGCATTTTTTGATGAATTTAAAGGGTTTAAGGGAAAAATCTATCAAAGAGGAAGAATAATAGTCGAGGGGTGAAGCGCTCATTATTGCGCCTAGATAAAGGATAAGCCTCCCATAGGTAGCCCCTCCTTGCAGGTGAATCACTTGTTGCTTGCCCATGTCATCGAGTATGATATTCGTAGCTCCCTTTCTCTGGTGTATGATCCCAATTTTGGAATACCATGGTGCTATGATATAAAAACATATAAAAAAGACATGAGACAAGAACTAAAATCAATATATGTGTTCATTAATAACATATTTATCACAAGTTGAATATAAATATTTTATGAAATGAACTTAAACTGTTAACATAATGAATTTATCTGTTTTATGAAATGAACCTAATGTAAACATTTAACATGTTGATTAATATGCTGAACATAAATGGTAAACATACTTAACCTAACTCTCTGTAGAATGAACCTAAATGGGTAACATGATAAACCTAATATAAACAAACCAACAATTAAAGTCTAAAAATAGACCTTTTAAAGTCTAAAAATCAACAATTAACATAATGAACTTTAATATTTATGAAATGAACATAATATAAAAAAGTAAGTATATAAACAATAATGTACATGTTCATTAAAGTGCTCAACATATACCTTTTCAACCTAAACATTAAGGTTAAATGTAATGAACCCAATTTTTTTAAGGAATGAACCTAACTGATTTACATAATAAACCTAAATTGTTTTAACCTAATCGATTTGCATAATAAATCAAACCAGGTTACATAATGAACTTAACTTACTTACATAAACAAACTAATAGTTAAACATAGATTTGTGTGTTCATTAAGATGCTAAAAATAGACATTTTAAAGTCTGAACATCAATAATTGATGTAATGAAACATATTGTTTATTGGAAAGAACCTATCATAAAGAATAAAGTACATAAATAACAACACACATGTTCATTAAAATGTCCAACATATACCTTTTCAACTTAAACATCAAGGTTTACCGTAATGAACCTAATTCTTTTATGGAATGAATCCGACTGGTTTACATAATGAACCTAACATAAAAAAAATGCAACAATTAAAAACAAACACGTATGTTTTTTTCTCTTTGTAATTCTAACCCCACATGTTATAAACCTAAGTATTTTATACACATCACATGAGATGATTAGGTTCATATTATGACACCCTCAGGTTAATGTCACAAAATTCTTAGGTACATGGTATACAACATATAGGTTCATAAAATGATAGGATTAGTATGTTAATTATTTAGGTTCATTCCAAAAAAGAGTTAGGTTTAGTATGTAACACATAACATCTAATGAACATCTTAGGTTCATAACATAAAACTATAACACCCCTAAATTTTAAAATCATTTTTTTTTACTTTGAAAACATTAAAAAAGTGTAACAAAACAAAATTGGGGGATGTCACTACCATAACAATCATGGAACATGTGTGATTATCACCTAACATATGCTTGATATAAGACAAAATGGAACAAACAAACAAAAGATACATGCGCCAAAAATATACCAATAGAATAACATAGAACGGAGGGAGATATAATATGCCAAAATTTTGTTAAACCTAATCCTACATAATTAATACCTTAATCCAATTCTAATCTCAAGAAAATTTTATTTTAGCCTTACCTTAATTCCTTAAATCTAAAATCTTAATCTAATATTAATCTTTAACCTTGGAAATTTATATTTCTTAACCCGACCTTAATCTTGGTAGATTTATATCTTTAATCTTACCTATTTTAGCTAATCAAAATTTAATTCAAATCCTAACTTAAGCTTTTTCCTTTTTTTTCTTCCTCCTTTTCTATTTTCCTTTCTCATGCGTCCTTATCGTGACATGAGAGATTTTTCATCTCATACAACACAACCATCATCTCCCATATCATCACATTGAAAATCTACCCTGTCACCCTCGTGCACTATGACACCAACAACCAACATCTCCTATATCATCCCGTTGAAAATCTGCCCTATCATCCTCGTGCATCGTGACACCAACAACTATCACCGCTTTCCACTCCCTCGTGCCTCTGCCATGTTGATCATCATCATCCTTATGCCTTTGCCATCTTTGCTCATGTATGCTTACACAAGCAACATGCAGCCTTGCACACGCCTATGCATCTCTTGTTCTTTCTCGCCTGTGTGTATGTTATATGCACGATCGTACTTCCTTCGCACAACCTGCCCGTGTGACTTCCTAGCTCACAACCTGAGTGTGCACTGTCTATCGCATGCTCGTGAAACCCTCCTTCTCGGTCGTGCACCCCTTTTTATACACCCAGATGCCACTATACCTTCCACCATACTTTTAAGTAACTCAATCTTCTCTCTAACTCCGATTACTTCCATTTTTACCCTCCTTTACCTTAACTTTTTCTTCGATTATAATCTTCTATCCTAATTATGTATTATCTTATTTTTGTAGGATATATTCCGATGATCTTGGAGGAGGCGATTTAGGATTTACATTGTTAGAGCCTGGTATCCTTGTTGGTAAAAATACATGTTGTATCTAAGACTTTATGTGTATGTGAATGTGTATGTGCTTTTATGTTGGACATGTTATATGAATGATGTTATTCTATGATATGATATCTTGATAGTAATGAAATTTGAAAGTATGTATTTGGTATAATGTTGGATATACATCTATATAAATAATTGAGGATATATGTACCGAATGAATATTGGAGATTTGTAGGTATTAATATTGGGATTTATAAGGCTTGGGAGAATATGAGCATTTTAACTACCCTAACTCTATTATGGTCATTTAAAGATACTTTTGTGGTCATGTTTATGTATCCAATTATTTGTCTTGTATACCTATATGAGTCCCGCATAATAATCTCGCATATACAATCAATTCTAAATAAGATACTAATCATTTAAAGTGAAAGACTACGTGAATCAGGATCGAGGTGTTGAGTCTGTTCCACCAGATAATAATAGTGGCTTAGGTGTATTTTTCCTGATAGGTACTTCAAATCATTACACCGATTTAAGAATAGTGGCTCATGAGCATTTTTGTTCTAAAAGGTGTTGAGTCTGTTCCATTGGACAATAATAGCTACTCAGGTGTATTAACCATGGGAGGTATTTCAAATCGTTCCACCAGTTTAAGAATAGTGGGGTCCCTAAAATCAATATAAATAAAAGATTGGAATATGATATCTCTATATAGTGAGACCTAATATTAGTATTTACCAGACACTGTTTTATATTAATGCATGTATGCTTACTATCTGATGTGAATTCATGTATTATGTGTAATCCTTCTTCGGTTATACTGTTACCTTGCTCAGTACGTGGTGTAATGATCATCCGTTTCATGGGTGTTTCTCATTTCCAAGAGTATATGACCTAGATGTCTTTTGTCGGTCAATGATGACCTAGCGGAAGAGTTTGCATCCTTTTATGCATTATATGTGGAGGAGTGATTTTGTATTAGGGTTTTGGGTATAAAGTCAAGTTATCCAAGTTATAGTTCTGACCAGATACCTTTTTGGACTCTTAGATCCATGGTATTCTTTTTTGTATTTTAGATTATTGTTCTCAGAGTAAACCTCCAAACTCTTTTCTAATGTGTATGAAAGTTCCCTTGTTTTCTATTTATAATATTTTGCTTCCTAATTGTTTTGCTTTATGGTTGATGTAAGGATGGTATGGTTAAAACATCCAAATACATGAACCAAACCAATATTCTAAATAACGGGAAAGAAACAAAAACATCTCATCATAGTGGGAAATTTTTTTTGCATTGGTTAGTCTAACTCTTAACTAAAAAAGAAAATGTAAATCTTAATCCTCAAGCAATGGTCAACTACTAACCCATGTCATCATCTTCAACATACTATAGCTGAGAATCATAGCCCTATAAATCATCATTTGCTCACTAGAATATAATTTGAATTATTATAGTAACTACACAAATGTAGTATCAGTATGATAAAGTATTGGCAAAACAAACTACCTAAAACAGGACAAGGCTCATGCTACTCATTAATGTCACACAATAGTATGGTATAATGCATAGTTAGGAAATATAAATTCTAAGATCATGATTATCATATTATAAATCATGTTGACATTTGAATAATGAAAGATATAATAATAACATTGATCGTTCGTTAAGCTCAAATTCAAATAATGAAATAGGTTAGGTGTGGTGCAGATTTTGAGATACTTGGTCTTGTATTGAGTATGTGGTGTTGAATATTTTTTTGACGGATTACCCTGATCTTGGTTGTGGTCCTAATGATTAGAGATACACTATTTTTCTAGTGTCTGACATTATAGGTTCTAAGGTTGTGTGTTTGGCTAGGACAGAGGCTTTTTAGAAAGCCTTGTGGCTTGGTGGTCATGGTGCTCTCGTTGTTCATGGTGATAGCTAGAGTGCCATTTGTTTAGCGAATAATCATAATTATTTCTATCATTGAATGAAGAACATCAACATCAGGTATCACTTTATTTAAGGTATTGTTGCTTCAAGCACAGTTGTATTGGAGAAAGTGGGTACTTTGGATAATCCAGCTAATATGCTAACAAAGCCACAAACCGTGGGTAAGTTTGAGTATTTCTTAGACTTGATTGGTGTTCATAAGCCATGAGGTCCTTTGTTGGGCCAAGGTTTTTTGTAGAGGTTTTTACATGTTATGCTTCACAAATACTGCATCAAGGTGGAGAATTGTGAGTTTTGACTGTGTATTTGAGCACAACATACAATTGTATTGGTTCATGCAAGTGTTATAAAAGTTTAATGTAATATAGATTTTTGTATGAGAAACATGAGGGTACCGTGGTAATAAAAATGAACCATGTTTCTCTGTGGAATTCTTGATATGTTTTGGGAAATTTTGAAAGTAAGAAAATAAACATAGGGGGCCCATGTTTAAAAATACGGACCGTGTTTTTGATATATTTCTGAAACACGTTGTTTTGTTCCGTAGAGTTTTTTTCTTTTACAAAAGGAGATATATTGAAACCCTAGCCATCGAGAGTCATGCATCTCAACTTCTTCTTCTCCATAGAATTATCTGTAACACTCCCAAAATTCACTATTGAAAAATTTCATTTAATTAAAAGAAAATTAGCGGAAGCAAAATAACAAACCGTGAATTCTAGGGATATTACCGCCACACTTAGTACCAGACCGGCTCATTCATATTATTCCAGTACTAAGTGCTAAGGCTAAAAGAGTAAAACACAATTTAGGAGGAATTCAAACATATTTGAATCAGAGTAGCGCAAGTAAACATTTTATAAGAATATAATCCACCAATGGTGGTTACAAGAAAACGAAGGCCACATCAAAATTAAGGTTTAAAGAGGGTAGGAATACAACCTTAGGACTTTCCGAATAGTTCCTTACGCTTTTTCCCGAGGGTCCACTTAAATAGCGCCTAAAAATGACTTGCAAGGGACACTACCCATTGAATAGGCAGGGGCCCCACGAATGGAACCCTTCAGTACTACGGTACTGAGTAACCCTTTAAAAACACACTTAAAAGTAGGCACGTAATGTAACACATCATATACTACTATATCTGTACATAACGACAGGTATAAACATAACATTCAAATCTATACATTCACATATTCAACAAGTCAATCAGATATTAATGGTGTATACGTAACATTCACTTTCGTCCATTCGCATACTTAACAAGTCAACCAAACATTAATAGGCCATAATGAATAATCAATACTTTTAGGGCCTTTAGGCCATTAGTCCATCATTAATCTATCATCTCGGATTATAAATATCCATGTGAGTGCGGGAACCCCACTATTATAGCCGGTGGATCGGTCACTTATAGGGCAGAACACACCTAACCACTATTATATGTTGGTGGATCGGTCTCCAAGGCAAAACGCTCCTGGCCACTATTATGCCGGTGGATCGGTCTGGCCCCGACTCTCATGGTGTTCCACTGTAAGTACTTAGTGTATTTTATGTGTCTTAACAAATTAGGGTTTGGTTTATTGAGCTCGGGATCCCCCACTATTATAACTAGTGGATCGGTCACTTATAGGGCAGAACGTACCTAACCACTATTATATACCGGTGGATCAGTTTCTAGGGCACCCCGACACCTGACCACTATTATGCCGGTGGATCGGTCTGGGCTCGGCTGATAGATGAGATTTATATGTTATTTTGCTAAGTAAAAATGTCATTTATTCCTCATTACTTTTATAACATGTAATCTTTTCTCGAGTTTTTCTCTTTTGGATAGAATTTGCAGGAAAAGATAAAAATGAAGAAATTCAAAGGAGAAATCGATGGAAAGAGAAAAGGCAACAAAGAACACATCAAGAGATATGGAATCAATGGAAGAAAAGACTATAAATGAAGAATATATATCAAAGGGAAGATTGTGTTGAAATTTCATGAAGAAATAATGAAGGAACAAGAAACACGCCCCCCCGGTGTTTCCTAAACACGGCCCGTGTTTTTCTATCAGCACACAAAATTTCAGCATTTAAAATTCACCATTTGGCCGAGAGTTCAAGGAAAAACACGGGGGTCCCGTGTTTTCTAATACGGACTGTGTTTTTCTCAAATTCTGTAACCGTTCGCGCAACGTTTCTCCGATATATTTCTAAATTTTGAACATTCGAAAGTGTGGTTCGAGGGAGTTCGAGAATGGGATTATCTCTTTCTCTCTATACTCTCTAGATACCACATGTAATTTCTAATTCCAATTCTCTTTCTCTCCATTGTATTCAATTGAACAATCAACAATCTGGAATTCAATTCGATAAGTTCTTCTCCATTCCTCTTTTAATTGCAAGTTTTGATTTTTGATTGAATGCAATTCAATTCTCTTTGTTGCATTATTATTTTTCTTGTGTTTAGTGTTTCATTGTTAATTTATTTATAAGCATTGATGTTAATTATAGATTATTGCATTTAATTGTGTGTTATTGCAATTATGTAGATAGTATATGGTAGGAGGATTTGATGACGGAATTAGGGTTTTGGATTTTGAATTCATGATTCTAGATGGAATTTAATTGAATTGATGGACAGAATTGAATGATCTCGCATCATAGATTAAGAATTTAAACTAATTAGACTGATCACCTATCTAGTTTAGATCTTAATCTACGCTAGGATAACGAAATTAATACGTAATTGTTAATTAACGTTTCTAGAGTAGCAAAAGATTAATTATTAATCTTGTCCATTAATTATTACGATTGCATGATCCGAGCTTATGTGATTATGGTCGTAGTTGACTGCTTTCTATTCGTAATGCTGCCGTTAATTGAATCTAGCGTTCTTAACCTAGGTTATTAATTGGTTAGGTGATAAATTGAGAGCTTATTTAATTTATTAGAATTGAGAGAAAGCAAAGAAATGAATTATTATGAGTTTCTACAGGTCAACGTTAAATCATTTAGAATATTTCGTTTCTCCATGATTATTTGATATCCTAATTCCATAATCAATACTTCCTATCCTTATTCATTAATTAGTGAGTACAGTGTTTTATTATTTATCTATAGTTTAGATATTGATGATAGAATTATATGTTATTACATAACCAGGGTTTTAACATCGATTACAAAATTATTGATTATATACCATTCCTTGTGGGTTCGACTCCTTCTTGCCATATACTACGTATTTGGGAATTAGGATTTATTTATTAAATTTATTGTGCATACGATAGTGCATCACCGGCTCAATAGTCTTCCACTTTACATGATTAGTGTTTTACCGTATCTTATTCAACAAATTTCATCCTAGACATGTATGGCTAACTATATCCACACTTATCCTCCCAAGAGGGCCCGTCCCATATCTTGAGACTTCTGCACCTCCTAACTCGCCCCGACATCCTTCCCTTAATCCACTTTCTCACACCGAGAGCCCAATTCTTAAGTGTGTGGGTCAAGGCCCACACTTTATGCCCTCAAAGTCCACTCACCGCCTTACCCTTGGGTTTTCTCCAGAAACCCTAATTTGGGCCTATGTGGCCCATCCTTCTTTGCCTCACACAACCCAACTATTTTAACACCCCACACGTCATGACCCCTAGATTCAATCCTCACTTCATGCCCCACTCATTTTCATTTATTTTTATTATTTTCTTTTCTTCTTCCACCTCCTCAAATTAGGGTTTCCTCCTAAACCCTAGCCTGGTCTCCTACGCACCCTTATACTGTCCCACGTACTATTTTTCGCCCGAAGCCCCCAGACACCCAAACAACACTTATATTACCTTCCTCACGCCCCGAGGCAACTTTCCATACGTAAAGTTTGCCCCCATGCGGAGTCTAACCATCCCATGCAAACCCTCGATTCTCCCACTCTTTCATTTTATTTAAGTAACCTTTTTCTCATCCACTCATAGATCATAGATTATTTAGGTCATCCTTATCTACGTTAGCCAACTTACTTCCCCTTGGTTATCTTTCTCTCCCATTTCTCTTTTTCATGCCTCCATCCCACATCACCACATTAATTATCCTAGCATGCATGTCCTAAAGGGGCCACATCACATCATATCATAACTTACAGCATATCCATATTAGCACATACCAAAAGAGGGCATATGAACATACCTCTTTTCCAAGTCACGCCACGCATGAAATAGTTAAGATAATAGCATATAGAACACGACATATAATTATATAAGACATCCAAGGAATGTAAGACACATAGCACGCATTCGGCCTTAGCTACACCCTTACTCGGTTTGGGTTATCAAGTATCTTTCACATTTATTAAACACCCTTCATAATTGTTATATTTAATATATTTCCCATTTGGTTGTTTAGATTACCAATTTGCCCTTTCCTTTATTATAATTAACAATTGCCCTTTAGTTGATCAAGTTACCAAATTACCCCTGTTCATTATCCTAATTACCAAATTACCCCTTTAGTTGGTTAAATTACTAAATTGCCCTTCACATTGATCATATTTACCATTTTACCCTTCTCCATTATTAAATTATCATTTTGCCCTTCTCTTTTATTAAATTATCATTTTACCCTTCTCAATTATTATAATTACCAAGTTACTCCTTTCCAATTTCCACTTTACCCCTCTTATTTACAAAATTACCATTGTACTCCTTTACTTTCAAATTCACCATTTTACCCCTTAACTTCCAAAAATTACCATAACACCCCTTTCACTTATAAAATTACCATTTTATCCTTAATTACAAAATTACCATTTTACCTCTTTTAATTTTAAAATTTCCATTTTGCCCTTCAATCACAAAATTACCCTTTTGCCCTTTTATTATAAAATTACCCTTTTGCCCTTTAAGTATAAAATTACCATTTTACCCTTTTAAATACAAAATTACCATTTTACCCTTTTAAATACAAAATTACCATTTGACCCTTCAATTACAAAGTTACCATTTTACCCTTTAATCACAAATTTACCATTTTACCCCTTCACTTCCAAAATTACCATATTATCCCTTAATTACATAATTACCAATTTACCCTTTTTATTATAAAATTACCATAATACCCCTTTTAATTACAAATTACCATTTTGCCCTTTATTACACCACTCATTTTAAGTTATCATCACTACTTAAAATATTAATAATAATACCTCATCCACAACTATTATATTTAATATAATACTTTTAGCACCCACACATATTAGGCCATATTCTTGTACAAGATATATTACTAAAATACCCCTAAGGCTCACAAAATATTAATCATGCATTAAGATCACAATAGCATAACACATCATGGATAATACTTAACATTTTCATTAATAACCAACTCATACCTTAAATAATATCTCCATACATAGTACATAATCTATCATGCTTCCTTTTCATCAATCAACACAAGAAACCGCATATATCATATTAAACAACATATACCAAGCATAATAATATATTAAAAATCCTAATGTGTCAACATACGTTAATCCATGCGTTTAAGTAGGTTTAATGGTTACCTTGATTCCTGCAAAAACGAACCTTACCAATATTCCGATTAAAGGTTCAAGCTTTGATTATCAAAACCAATACCTAAAAATAATATCAAGGTTTATTATGTTAGAAATCATAAAAATCAAAGTATAAAACTTTATAATGCTTAATTAATCAAATACTTGAATGAAAATATTATTATACCTTAAAAATTATTACCCAACTAAATCAAGAAAGACAGTAGCTCATGTTGCTCATGCAGCATGAGCTGCATGCAAAGAAATGAGGGAAGAGGCTCAAAATGGCAAGAATGGGAGGAGGGAGTGGTGTTTTTGGGTTGGGGTTTTGGGGCTAAGAAAGAAGATGGATGGGGGAGGATTTAAGGCAAGGGAAGGATGCAGAGGTGGAGAGGGGGTGTAAGTGGTGGTCGAGGATGGGTTGAAGGCGGCTAAGGGAGGCAGAGGTGGCAGCAGCGAGGCTGCGAAGGCGGCAGCCGAGGAGGGAGTCGAGATGGAGGGCTGAGAAGGAAGGAAAAGGAAGGGGAAAAACGAGGGCCTATGGGTGGTGGTTTCGGCCAAAGGAGGATTGGAGGTGGTAGAGGGGGTTGCAAGGATTGGTTTGGTGGCTCAGGTGGCGGCAGAGGCGGCGGGACGGCGGTGGATCGAGGCGGTGCAGGGTGGCTACCGAGAAGGGAGGGAAAGAGGAGAAAAAGAAGAGAGGAGGAAGAAGGAGGTTGCTGGGTGGCTCAATGGGCGTTGTGATGGTTCAGGGGTGAGGTAGAGGGTGGCAGGGGTGGTGCAGGTGGCTGTTGAGGCGGCGGTAGCGGCGGAGCTGGGCAGCGAAGCAAAAACAGGGTGAGAGAGGGGAGGAGAAGAAAGGAATAAAAAGAGGTCGGGGAAGGCATGGAGAGGCTCGGGGAAATGCAGAATGAGGCAGGGAAGGAAGAAGAAAAAGAAGAGGAAGAGAGAGGAGGGGATAGGGTGGCTCAAGAGCGGCGATAGGGTGGTAGGGAAATGGGAGTTGCAGGGAGAGGGAGAAGAGATATGGTAGGATAAAGAGGAAGGAAGAGAGGGATGGTGGGGCCGGAATGGTGCAGAGAAATGGCGGGAGAGAAAGAGAGAGAGATAGGGGGAAGTAGTAGGGAAAGGGGGTCGTAGGTTGGGCGGCGGAGATGGCGGGGTGGTCGGGATTCTTGCCTGGGAAAGAGGAAGAAGAAGAAGGGAAGAAGAAAGGGGAGGGGGAGCTGGGCACGACGGGTGGCAGAAGAAAAAAAAAGAAGCGGGCAGCCCGGTCAGGGAAGAAAGGAAAGAAAAGGAAGGAGGGAGGGGGCAAGCCAGCGACGCACGCGGGAGGCAGGCGCGAGGGTGGGGGAGAGGCAGGAGAGGAGAATGGGCCAGCGGCCCAGTCGCAGGGGGGAAGGGACAGGCCAGGGCACTGGCGGCCCAAGGGAAAAAGGAAAGGAGAAAAAGGAGAAGGAAAAAGGAAAAAGGAAAAATAAAAGGGAAATGGGGCAATTAAAAATAATTTAATTTATAAAATAATAAAATGCAATATTTATGGGTAATAAATTTATTTAATAATTTAATTTAAATTTAATTAAAATATAAGGGTTTAAAAAGGATAATTTTAGTAAAATAATGGTTTGAAAAATTATTTAAATAATAAGAGTATGATAAAATAACATAATATTTATTTTAATTTATTCAATATTTATACCTAATTTTATATACTCTAAAATCTATAAAATTATTAAATTAAATAGATTTGAAGGCTAATTTATCCTAAATAAAATTTATTTATTAAACTATAGGCTTTTAAAATTTCGAGGGATTACATTATCCCTTCAAAGAGAATTACAGATTTCTGTTATTGATTAATTGATTGTTTTAATCATCTTGTAATTACACAAAAGTGCTAATAAAGATCTCTACGTTTTCCTAAATTGTTTTATTTTGTGTGCGAATTCTTAATTGTGCATAATATTGTTAATCTTAATTTGATGTGGATCTCTCTAAATCCACACTAATTCCACAATACTGCGTTAACAATATAACAATAGAATAATATAGAAGGGAGGGACAGGTTTACAAAATCTAAACACATGAACCAAACCAAGCTTCTAAATAACTAGAAAGAAATAAAAACATGTCAACATATTGGGAAAAACATTCTAAGTTGGTTAGTCTAACTCTTAACTAAAAAAAATGTAAATCTTAATTCTCAAGCAATGACCAGCTACTGACGCATGCCATCATCTTCAACATACTATAGTTGAGACTCATAGCCCTATAAATCATCAGTTGCTCACCGGAATATAAGTCAAATTATTATAGTGAATACACAAATTGTTGTATCATTATGATGAAGTACTGGCAAAACAAACTACCTAAAACAAGGTAAGTCTCATGCCGCACATTGAAGTCACACAATAGTATAGTATAATGCATAGTTAGGAAATACAACTTCTAAGATCATGATTATCATATTATAAAGCATGCTCACATTCAAATCATGAAATAGACAATAATAATAATACAAATCGTTCATTAAGCTCACACAGAATAAAATGTATTATTTATCTTCTATATAGTAACCACATACTTTCGAATTGTTAAGATGTTTAATCAACCACACCTAGTTCTCCACCATGAACAAAAGTCATGGAAACATAACACACACATAAATGGTATACCACATCCATCATATATAGATATAATATATCAAGAGGGCTTTATCAGGGATACCATACCCACTACACATTAAATACATCTCCCATGAGGGCTAATACAATTTGAGATACTACACTCGCTTAAGATATGGACATACAAAGTGTCAAGAAGCTTGCACAAAGATACCACACTCACCTAAGTTGGACACTAATGTTATGTTGGCATGTCATAATATTAATCCTATACCTTATATTATGGGCATGCCCCTACTGAACGCTATCCAGTAAAGAAAAAAAAATATGTACTAAGTGAAATAAATAATAAATATCAGGGTAACCAGCCCACTAAATCCTACTCAGCTACCCCAAGAGTTAGAGATAAAGGCTCGAATAAAACTTTAATTTCCTTTATTAATAATTATATGGTTATATCACAATCATAACTTAATTCCATTACTAATTGATCAGGTTTTTCTAAGTGATAACACCAAATATAAAACCAAGGCGTCTAAACCAGAAAATTGGGTGTTTAAGCGATATCACCAAACTTAAAGCAAGTTATACAAGCCACCAAATTGGTTGTTTAAGAAATAACATCAAAATCATCAAATAAGGCTTCCAAGCCGCACTAGAATATTCATCATTTTTATCTTCCCTTAGTTTCAATTAAGTATGGCCAAGACCACAATTTAATTTCACAAACTAATGGAAAAATTAGAATATAACTTATAAAGAAGGATCAACAAATAATAAACAAGCATGGAAAAAACAAGCAAAACTAATCAATCGGTCCCTAGGACTAGTTGATTGGTTAGGGCGTACCAGACCCAAGTAGAAAATAAATAGCATAATGAAACCAGTCGATAAGTTTGTCTAATTGATTGACTTTTTAGCTAAACTAGTCAATGGGTTTAGGCTAATACCAAAACAACTTTGGAAACAAAATAACCAGCCGGTGTGTCTCACAAACCAATTGCTTGTTCAAAGAACTAGCTGATGAGTTTAGCTAATTGATTGACCATTCTGGGCAAAACAACACCTAAACCACAATATTACACTTAACAAAATTCACATGTTCTTCCCAAAATAACCCTATCATGCTTCTATGTAGTAAAAATACATAAAAAGACATATTCCATACTTAATAATCACATAGATCCATGGTAGATAATCAATCCGCACCATATTCATTCTTAATTTCACCAAACTCAGACTTGGCACCAAAATACTCAAAACTTGCTCCCTCTTTCAAAGAAATAAACATTCCACATGCCCAAAATCAATGATTAAGAATAACACATATGCATCACATAACACATCAAGGATATGAGACCACAATTAATGACATAAAACTTTAGTCATATTAAAGTTAAGGATATCTTACCTTTAAGAAAAAAATTCTAGCACAAGATTAATCTCCTAACTTGATTGCTTCTACCAAAACTCTTGATTTTCCTAAGAAAATCAAGAATAAAAATAATTAAAAACTAAATTAAAATTGAAACAAAAGAAGATGAAATGAAGCATCACTCAATATTCTCCTAAGAACAAAGTTATAAAGAGGAGAAAAATTGTGACCTTTAAACTTTCTCCATACCTTAATCATTCTTTGTTTAAACAAAAAAAAACAAGAGAGATATAAGGATAAGATTAGGATACTATGGAAGAGAAAACAATTTATTAAAGGAGAGAAATTAAGAAGCAAAACCTCTATTTTCCAGTAGAAAAAGGGAAAGAAGATGAGGAATGCCCAACGTTTAGTAAGGTAACCCAAGGGAATGAGAGAAAGGAGAGAAAGTGTTGAAAGTTAAAGTTAAAATGAATCAGAAATGAAGCTTAAGGAAGGGTGGGGGATGCTGACATATCAAAGGGGAATGAGAGAGGGAGAGTTTACCTTGGTTAAGTATAGGGGACCAAAGTGCAAGAGAGGAAATGATGAAAATGAGGGAGATGGAGTGAAATCGGGTTATGACTATGTAAGGCATGTTAGGGGTGCGAGGAGATATGCACGTAGTCTTGCTGCTAGAGAAAAGAGGGCGAGTATGTGATAAATTACTTCAAAAATATTTTTGAGAGATTTTTAGCTAAATAAAATTATAATGTGATTTAAATAATGTAAAAATAATCTCAAAACATTAAAATATGCTTATTAGCACAAAGAGACTCTAATTAGAAGTTTTCAAAAATATTGGAAAGAGAATTGAAGTTAAAACAAAAAATGACAAAAAATTGTAGCATAACCAGTTGATCAGTTTGAGCAACAACTTTACTAGTTATTTCAAAAATATAAATGCAAGTTTCTAGTCATACTAGAAGATCAGTTTAGGAAATCAATTGACTGATATAGCTGAAATTGACATTTTTACCCAAATTCTAAGCCCTTTTTCATAACCAAAATGATTTTATTTTATATCAACATAAATGTAAAGACATTTTGAATGAATTTAGACAAGTTATTACAAAAACTCCCAAGTTCATGATTAAAAGTACCAAGATTCATGATATGTAGCACATAGGCTTATCACATTTCGAAAAAAATGTTTTCTATAAAAAATCACATGAGATGATTAAGTTTACAGTATAAAACTTCCAAGTTCATGACAAAAAAAAAACTCAAGTTTAGGCGTGCAACAGATTAAAGGTAACGTGGAAGACCAAAAAAAGCTCCCAATGAACAAGTTAGGTTCATGAAAACAAAAATGTGCAAGTTTATAACATGTGATATTCATGACAAAAAACACTATTAGTCATGACAAAAAAAATCCCAAGTTCATGACACAATAAACTCGAGTTCATGAAGAAAAAAAACTTAGGTTCATAAAATGTGATGTTAACATCGCAAGGAAAAACCTTCTAAGGGGTAAGTGACCCATTAAAGGGTAAATTACTTAGTGAAAAGGGTAAAATATGTAGCACATAAGCTTATCAGATTCCGAAAAAAAAAAGTTCTCTATAAAAAAATCACATGAGATGATTTAGTTTATAGTATAAAACTTCCAAGTTCATGACAAAAAAAAAACTCAAGTTTAGGGGTGCAATAGATTAAAAGTAATGTGGAAGACAAAAACAGCTCCCAATGAACAAGTGAGGTTCATGAAAAAAAATTGTGCATGTTTATAACTTGTGATATTCACGACAAAAAAACACTCTAATTCATGACAAAAAAAATCCCACGCTCAGGACACAAGGAACTCGAGTTCATGAAGAAAAGATAATTAGGTTCATAAAATATGATGTTAAGATCGCAAGGAAAAAACCTTCTAAGGGGTAAGTGACCCGTTAAAGGGTAAATTACTTTGTGAAAAGGGGTGTTTCGGGCAACTAACCTGTAGGGCCTAAAATTTTTAGTAAAAAATATGACTTATACTATTATTTCATCGAGCTTCTTCCGACTAAAACAATTATTATTATTATTATTATTATTATTATTATTATTATTATTATTATTATTATTATTATTATTACCTTCTTCTGTAATTATTGTATTAAAAATTGAGTGAAATGGAAGTTGAAGATTGACGGAGGAGAAGAGAGAAAAGAGAAGTAAATAGAAGAAGGGTGGAGTAGAAAAATGAGGGGACTAAAATGGTCAAATAAAAAAAGGAAGGAATTTTAAGGGGTGTGAAACTAGTAATTTAGGTGTGTATATAACAACTTGTTAGTTGTAACGTGATTTTTGTCATAGTATCTGATGTTTGAAGGATGACATTTTTTATACTATGGTTTAGTTCTTCTTATCCCTTATCCTTTTTTTTTTTTGGTTTACATTTTTAACTTAATATTGTTTTTTAAGTTATATTTCTTTGTTTTTGAACTTAATTACTCATTTATATTGAATAATTTAAAATTTTAGTACTCAAAACTATATTTATTACCTACTTAATCATTTTTTAATTTCTTTTTTCTACATTATCCATTTTTTTGTCGATATATTGATAAAGATAATAGTTATGTGTGGACTTTATTTTTCTTAGTTGGGGTATAAATAATCATGACATATAAGACTTCTCCTCTTCTACAAAATTTTATATAATTCATAGTTCATGGCTAATACAATATTTAATTAAATAAGTTTTAATTAAATATAATGACTTTAGCCTAATATTTTTTTTGGTATCTTATATTTTTAATATTTTCACTTAGGTATCTATATATTTAAAATTATTTTTTCTTGAATATTAAATGGTGATAATAAATCAAATATTCTAGATTTATACGGTTAACCACTTTATATATATTACTTTCAGCAATGTCCATATAAAAGTACGTATGCTTAACTCCCATATTGTTGTCTTTGTTTCTAGGAAAATAATTGAAAATATGATTGTTTTATGAAATGTATATCGTGTTTAAATAATTTTTTCATTCTATAATTTTTTCTGGGTGAAAATTTGGTTTTATTTTATAGAGCTCCAAATATTGAGGCAGTATACAGGTGTTTCCAGTGTGGTGCATGTTCTTTCATATAGCAGCTGTAGAGAGATAAAAAAAATATGATCAAGTACTAATGAAAATGTATTCTATATTTAAAGCGATATGGCTTTATAATTTAGCTCATGTTTAAAGAAATAATTAATTTTAATAAATAACTTCAAACAAACTTTTAATCAACTTCGTTCCCTTTTTTCCCTCGGGAGAATACAACAACACAACGGGATGCTTCCGCAGCATAAGAGAGACCGTCGGGAAGATGCTCGTCAAAATTCAACGAAAGCAAACACGCGTCTCTCCTTTTTGTGAATGGACGCCAAGGATATAAACAAAAAATATGAATATGTTATATACATTATATGGGTACTTGATTAGTTTATACTTCGATAAATATTTTAAGTTTAAATAATTATTTTTTAATAAATTTATAATACTTTAAATAAAATAAAAAACTGATTACAAAAAAGTGAAATGGCGGAAGCCATCGGCACAGGAACGAGCCAAAGAAATAGAAACCTTCTTCGAGCTCTTTCTTTAATCCCCTTTAACGTTTCGAAAGTAAACTCCATCGTCCACTAGCCCTCACCTTTTTTGTTTACTTCCTGGCAACTTTTTCATTTCCTCGAATACCTAAAAATCCGACTAGAATGACAAATTAATTCCAAAACAAACTGCAACTCACGATCTAGTTGTTAATATAAAAGAAAAAGGTGAAAAGGACTCAATCAAATGTTAGATGTTTTATTTATTTATTAAATGTTTTTTTTAAATGGATAAATTTTAAAAAATTATTATTAAAAAATAGTTATTTGAATTAAAAATATTCATCGAAAAGTATGCTTAAAATTTCAACCAATTTTTTGATTGGGATCAACTATTTTTTTTTTTATTATAAAAAATGCAGCCAACTTCTTAAAAAAATGTAGACCATGAATATATTATATCCTTAGCAATATATGCCATTTGTTATATTTTACATATAATTACTTTTATTATGATCAAATACTAATAAATTGCTTGAGCTACTTATTGATAGTCCGATTCTAGACTAAAGTATGTTTGGGCGAAATTTTAGCTAAATTTTATTTTATTTGGCTCTAAAAAAACAACTTTATCCATTTTAGTTTTATATGCATAAATAAAAAAGGGTATTGGGGGTTTAAAATAACTTATAACATTGAGAAGAGACAAAAAATTTTATTTAAAAAAGGTTGATTTTTTGATATTCTCACTATAGATACATTTAAAATATGTTTTCATAGGCTTTTTATCATTCAAGATATATCTTTTACTAATTTCTGAGCTTAAGCTTACTTTTCTAATTATCAAACCAATCACACTATAGTCCATAAAGTCATTATACCGACTCTTTTTACGACACTGTTCTCCAAATCATGTTGAATAAAAAAGACCATTCCATTCCAACAAAACAACCTGAGCACTCTCAAGAACAATCGACTCAACTTTAACTGAAGTTCGACTAATGGGGATTGGGGACCAAATATCATGGTTCCCTCAGAAGAACTTATCAATCCCAATTGTTTATTATATTTCCATGATACTTTTGTCTCTGTTTTCTTTTTGATTTTTGCATGACTTTATCTTCTTGTTTGTTTAACGCCTAATGGTGGTGCAAAAGTGTCACTCAAGCTGGCTTGACCAAGACTAGTCGTCACTGGACGAAATTTGTAACAATGTTTATGGGCTCGAAGACGCTTATTTTTCATACCAAATAGCATAAAGACTCACATCGTTTGTTTTGACTGGTATTGAATATATACTTTCTTGGACACATACTTCTTCTTTTTTGTTAAGTTTTAAAGTTGGTCCATACATACCCACTTTTTTGGGTGCTGGTTCGAAAATTTCTAAGTTCGTTAATTATAGTATTAAAATTTGTTGAAAGATTACAATCATTAATAATTAAGACATAGCCATTAATGAGTTAAACATAGGAGAAGTAATATCGTTTCGAGGTGTTTACATTTAGAATTATACGACATTCTTTAAGTTCCCAATAATGAGTAAAAGTTTTCAATTTTTTGAATATAAAATGACTTTTCATTTATAAAAAAAAAGGATTTTTCCCGTAACTTATAATATCTAAAAGAGTTTATACGTTAATTAAAATATATACAACAAATTATTTCACCTTATTAATACATGTAATCAAATTTATGCATCCCGCATCGGTTCCTAAGAGGATCTCTGGACAATTTATATGGGAGAGGTTCAACCCTCCACTATTGAGCTAGTTTTTGGGTGGAGTCATGGCTCTTCTTCAATGATTACATATGAGGTCTCTTAGACTTTTCTTTCTTTGGGTTTATATTAGCTGGCCTAGGCAATTATACCTTAGGGTTTCGGGTAGGGTCTGTTTGATGTGATGATATCTAATCTCTAGATGATGTTCAAATCATCTAGTATAAGAACCAAAACTCAATAGTAGACTAAGTGTGGGTGTGTCAAGGTCTATGGAGATTATGTATCTGCTTGATTATGAGTGTTATAAAATGGGTGGGAATAATGTGTCCTACATCAGTTTCTGAAGGGATCAATAGATAGTTTATATGAGGGATTAACTCTCCACTCCTGAGCTAGTTTTTAGGTAGAGTTAAGGCTATTCTAAGGTAATTATGCATGGGGCATCCTGGGCAAGTACGTTTTTGGGGTCTATAGTAGCTAGTCTCAGGTAATTACGTCTTGGGGCTCTAAGTAAAGCCTATTTGGTGTGATTATATTTAATCATTAGATGGGATTCGTATCACAAAGCCTTTTATTATGATTTTGGGTAGAGGTTTGGATTAAGAGCAAACCCAACTTAAAGCTCAACTTGTAAGGGAGGTGTGGACAACATATTAAGAGGCTTATGCTTAACACCACAGGATGTTGTGAAGGGAAATTTCCCTTCAAATACCTTGAGGTGACTTTAGAGACATCCAACTATGTGTCATACTATTAGAATTTTTTTATAGCTAGAACCAATGCATTATCCTACTAGATATTTGAATTATGCTGGATAGGTACAACTATTAAACTCGATATTATTTGTAATTCTATGCTTTTAGGTGTAGATACGTGTAATGCCAATGGATGTGATACACTAGATTTAGAGTATTAGAAGACTACTTTTATGAACTGGAACTAATAAAACTAAGTCCACAATGTTGTTTTCATGGAGGCACATCTAATTACCTAAGAAAGAGGGAACCTTAGGAACACATTCATCTGGAATAAAGTAGTAATTGGTAATTATTTGTGGTAGTTACTGACATTCAAAGGTAGTTTATGGATTAAATGGTTTTATGATTACTATATTGAGGGAGATGAGATCAATATGCTTGAGTGTAAGGCTTGCCAATCTAAGGTATTTATTAGAATGTAGAGTCTTAGACCATAGCTTAGGCACCTTATTACAAAGTAGCAACATGAAATGAATGGAAAATACTCAATTAGTAGAATATATGATAAAACCATACCTCAAGGGAATATTGTTGGATGGTATCATTTTGTGTGGAAGTAAGGAAAGCTTACCTATGCAACAAATTATTTCTTAGATCACCTACAAGCAAAGGATGCTCATGTGAGATGAGTTATATAATTAGAAGTTTTGTAACTCAATAAGTTGTGCAGTGTGAAAATGGCATATAGAGGATATAGATCACATGATAATGCAATGCATGTCTACTAAAAAATGCTAAGATATGATTCTCAACTACCTAGGGTATTGCGATGATTTCCAAACATAGGATCAAGCAGTGAACTATATGATCCAAATGGTTAAACACAGGAGTGGGATGAGAAGAATACTACGGATGATTGGGGTTCTCGTGGCTTATAAATTATGGAGTAGGAATCATGCTATCTTTTACGAGGATCAAATTTTTCCTAATGTGCTTATGAGGAAAATTATATCATTTCTATTCATTAGACTACACACTAGTGGTAGATATTAAAAATACTATAGTACATGTTTACTACAACTTGATAGATTCTTTTAGATGAGCTAGAATTGGTGGATTGTAGGGAATATGGAATAATTTACATATCACTCTTTTTAGTATTAATAAAGTTTTTTAATCACTAAAATAACCAAAAAGCACATTTATCACTACTACTCTATATTATTATGATTTATTATTATTGTAATACCACATATTTTTTAAATCTAATTTTATTAAGCCTAATGATTTTATTAGCGTAATTTGATGTAAACATTTAATTATTTTGATTTCAATTCGTTTTATGGATTTATCGACGATTTCGACTTCATATTTGAATTTAATTAATCGTTGTCGTTGCAGACCATTCTAGATAAATTCGTTCACGACCATGATTTTATTATATTCATATGATTTCAATTTTTAGTTAAAAATATGTATTCCCATTCTTTCTCGTATTTTAATTTTTTTAATATTTTAGATTCATTTTCGATTATAACTTCGTCGTGTGATTACGACTTTATTTTGGAGTTATATTTCGTTAACGAAATATATTATTTAAATTATGAAATTTCGGTTTGAAATAGTTAAAGTTATTTTAATGATTTTATCCGTAGAAAATATTTCTGACTTTAAATTTATTCGTTTCCAGAAATCATTAATATTTTCGGGAAGTTTTGAATTAAAAAGATTTTCGGAGCTTATTTATGAATTTCTTTCCAAAATTAATTTTCTTCTGTTTTACGCTTTTTAGTTTGTGGAAAACCGATTTCGGAAATTATTTAAATTAGTCTCGGTTTATTAGAATTTGACTTAAATATTTTATTATACGTTTTTAAATATTATTCTGGGGTCTTATAATTTATTTTCGTAAATAATATAGATATTTGCGTTCGTTGGTAAATTCTTTCTAAAATGTTTCTTAAATTCTTTATATAGCTTTTTTATCGATCTCAAGCTTTCGGGTTTTTACAAAATGATTTTCGTTGAATAAAATTTAGATAAAAACTTCCAATAATAATTTTAAATATTTAGTATTTTATTTTTACTTGTATTTGTAAAAAAAAAAAAAAAAAAAAAAAAAAAAAAACCCAGCCGGTACCGACTCCCCCTCTTCTTTTCCTTTTCTCTCTTCTCTCCCTTCTCTTCTCTTTCCCTTTCCGACTCCCCTGCGCTTGCTCCCTGTTCGTAGCCCTAAACCCCAGCCTGTCTCCTTCTCCCCAGCTCCTTCCTACTCCAACCGACCGACCGCCACCACCGTTGACGCCAAAAGCAGCGGCAGCCGCGCACAACAGCCACGCACAGCAGCCAAAGAAGCTAATAGCAATCGCGCGCTGCACTAGCGACAAGCAGCAACGCAGGCTGCGCTGCCATCATCCGGCCACGGCAAGCGTCTCTGACTACCGGCGAGCCACCCCCGACCTCCAGCGAAGCTTCTCCGGCTTTCCCTTGTTCCGATTTATTGGTTTTCGTTTGGTATAAATTTCTAATAACCCTAATATTGATTTGATTAATTGAGTATAAATTAGCTTATGAAAAGCTAAATTGATTGTTTGATTATGTATATATATGTTATATGATTGATTTAGAGTGGTTGATTGTAGTGTATTTGAATGATTTGTGAAAATCAAAATTTTGGCCGGGTTATGCCTGAATTTTTTGGATTCGCCTGATTTGGCGATTTTGGATAAATTGATTATACAATATATATTAAAATGTATCTAATTTTATGTCGGAACCGTCAATTTGAGAAATTTATGCAGAATTAATCGGAATTTGATTCCTAGGTCAAAATTCGTGTATAATGAAATTGGGTTGCATAATTGAATCGTTCCGCCCAATTGATTTTATAATATCATTTAAAATGTATTTAATTTCATATCGGAAGTGTTGATTTGGGAAAATTGTGCGCAATTAATCGGAATTGAATTTTTAGGTCAAAACTCTTATGGGACTAAATTGGATTGTGTAATCGGGTTGTTTTATTCAAATGACTATACAATTTATATTAGAATACATTTAATTACATTTTTGAACCGTCAATTTATATATTTTAGCAAGCATTGATAGGAATTGTATTCCAGGCTCAAAAACCCTAATTATGCTGAATTGGGTATTTCTTTTATTGGTTTTGGGCAATTGATTATATGATATGTTATAAAATATGTATAATTGCATTTCTAAACATTTAATTTAAATAAATTAATAAAATTTAACCGAATTGTATTTTCGGGCCTAAAACCCTAGATTTCAAGTGAAATTATGAAATTGATCATATGTATAATTTTTTTTCTAAAATTAAATTTGTAGAAATAGTTGAAATGATCCTAATTGCATTCTAATACCTTTAATTGGAATTAACTGATTTGAATTATCCAAGCTTGTGTCGTGGGCTTTAAAACCCTAATTTTGAAAATGGATAGTCTTAAATTGGCTACTAGGAAGATTGTTTTGTTGAAATTAATTATCTAGATTTATCTAAAATTAGTTTAATTGTGTTTTAAAACTATCAATTTGAGTTAATCGAAGTGATTTGGTCGATTTGTAGTTTAGGCATTAAAAACCCTAATCTTCAGGGATGATTTTATAAAATTGATTTTGCTATGCGTCTTTTATCTAATCGATTTCTGCCTTTGGGTTTTAAATCATTTGAATTATGTTTTAATCTAATCGGTTTGGATTTGGTTCTATGCAAATGGTTGGTTTACCTATTTAGTTGTAAAACCTAATAAATAAGTCATTTTCGATAAATTAAATTATAATTGATTATTCTTTCTCGGGCTTTCCAAATTAATTCGAAATGTCCCAAGTGATATGTGTGTTAATCCAATTTGATTTATATTTAATCTTAAATCTTAATAGAGCTATGCTCTTGAGTCCTAAGTTTTGGACATGTTTTCCAAGAAATATCGTTTGTGTCCGTTTGCATTTATTTAATTAGAATATGTGAATTATTAATTGATAAGATAGTTTCTAACCTAGTTCCGATTTCTATCGGCAATCTAGGAAAACTTTCTCGTGGACTGTCGAGCTTTCAATAGCTCTCCCTCTTTCTCAATTTGCTTAGCTAGCTTCGGATTTAGGTAAGTCACTACTTACCTTTACTTATGGCGGAATTTGGATGTATGTCTACTTGAAGTAGAAGGTGACAAGTATGGTTATTGATTATTTAATCATGTCAAGTGTATGTTGTGTTCTATGTGGTCATTTCATATATGTACGAATTTATAGCCTCAATAAAAATGCATGTTATTATGACACTTGAATATGGTATGTATTTGAGTATGTAAAGGGTTGAATATGGATTGAATTTATATGATACCCTATGTTGTATCTTTATGTCATGGAATTATTCATGTGGGCCTGATTTATGGTCGGTTAAAAATCCTTGAATAAGATACTAATAATTCAAGTGGAAGATCACGTGAGTTGGGCCGAGGTGTAGGGTCCGTTCCACCGGACGATAATAGTGGCTCAGGTGTCCTGTCCCTGAGAGGTGATTCAAGCCGTTCCACCGGTTCAGAATAGTGGCTCAATAGCATTTTGCCCTGAGAGGTGTAGAGTTCGTTCCACCGAATGATAATAGTGGCTCAGGTGTCTTGTCCCTGAGAGGTGCTTCAGTCCGTTCCACCGGATTAAGAATAGTGGGGCCCTATACTCAACGTGAATAAAAGTATGATATGAGATAAGTAATGAATAAGACACTAATAATTTAAAGTGGAAGATTACGTGAGTCAGGATCAGGTGTAGGGTCCGTTCCACCAGATGATAATAGTGGCTCAGGTGTCCTGTCCTTGAGAGGTGATTCAAGACGTTCCACCGGTTAAGAATAGTGGCTCAGGAGCATTTTGCCTTGAGAGGTGTAGGGTCTGTTCCACCGGACGATAATAGTGGCTCGGGTGTGTTGTTCCCGAGAGGTGTTTCAAACCGTTCCACCGGTTTAAGAATAGTGGAGTCCCTGAACTCATCGTAAATAAATAAAATCGAATGTAATAATGATTATTATTGGATTGTTGGATTGGTGTTACTTAGCATGCAATCGTGATTTCTTATACGCTTGTATCTTATGTGTCGTCATGTCTAGTAATGTACTCATAAGTATGAATCCCTGATCCTATGTTTTATTGTATGTAATACGTGTATAATTGAGCATGAGAATTGTAAGCTAGAGTCTTTCATATCTTATGTGTTTCATGTTTCCTTCCATGAGTTGGGTAGTCTTGATTTACTCAGTACCAGACCCGTACTGATGCTACCTTGGTTGAATGGGTCCTGTGATGATCCACTGATGGTGGGGAGTAGATCTCTTGTGCAGGTTTGAGATCAGATATTATATTTGGGTGGAAGACTTGGCTTGAGTGAGTAGGCAATCCGGAATTTGATCCATCGGAAATTGTCTTGTTTGATTGTATTTAATTTTGGAAGTTTCAAGTGTTGTATTTAAAATTTGAGGGGTGTTGTAATTGACTTTTAATTCCTTATACTCTGATAAGCTTTTAAAATTCGGATTTATTTCATAGGTTCCGCTGATTCATTCAGCGATGATTTTATTTAATGAAATTATTCACTTGTCATCTGCCTGTGGATATATCCTTATGGGAGTTTATCCTCACAGCATAGATGTTTGAAATTTTTTTTGACAGGTTTAGCCTTGCATCTAGCATGAGATAGATGGTGGACATTTATCTTGTGTTAGATGTGGCAGTAACATTCCCCAAATTCTGTTTTAGCTTCCGCTTTATTCTTTCAAAAAAAATTCAGGAGTGAATTTTGGGGGTGTTACAAGTATAATATTTATTATCATTTTTATCTTTAATTATTAATAATATTACTATTATATTTATTATTATTATTTACTACTATTATTTTTCTTATTATTATTGTTGCTATTTTTATTTATTATTATATGTCATTGTTGATATCATTCGAATTAATATTAATATTAATATCATCATCATCATGATTGTTGAAACAACTTAGTTATTGTCATTTACTATCATTGATGTATCATCGTCGTCGTCGTCGTCATCACTAATATTTTAAGTAATATACATTAAATTCACTATTACCAATAATAGTACTGCTATTACCAATATTAGTTTAAATAATATTAATAGTAAAAAAATAGATATAATGTGTGATTATGTAGCACCCTCAAAATTTACTACTAAATTTTTTTGTTTAAACAGAAAAATTATTTAAACATAATAGGGGTGTTACCGTCGTAATTGATATAAGTCTGGCCACGAACAATCCTCATACCAAGTATAAGGAAAAGGAAAAACAAAATACAAGGTATGATAAATATAGAACAAGTATATTCTATAACATAAACAAGAGTTTAGATGTTCATTTTGAAAGTACAACTAACATACATAAATAAGTGTTTAGATGAAAATAAGAAAAGAGGAAAACCAGTTTAAAACAACAATTAGATAACACAACTCTCCGATCCCCATCCCTGGTCATAGAACAATATTAGTACACCCCAATTAGAGCATTGTAAGTAGCGAAGTGATATAGTGACTTATTTACCTACACAGACTCATAAGGGATCTCTACTTGTAGGAATGAGCAACACCCATAACAAGGATGATCAGTACGCTACATACTGAGTAAGGTCACAATACAGCCAAGAAGGTTACGTAAAATCATAACACTATAATAAGAGATGACATGCACACAAGTTATTCTTACCAACTTATTTGATATTATCCAAAAATACAACCATAGTGTAATGATAACTATTTCATGATTTTATTCACGTTGGGTTTGGGGACCCCACTATTCTCAACCGGTGGAACGATAATCAAGTACAAATTCCAGAGCAGGATACTCCTAGTCATTTTTTTCACTGGTGGATCGATAATCATAGTACAACCCCAACACAAAATGCTCCCAGATACTATTCTTACAGGTGGATCGGTAATCAATGTATAACCGCAGGGTAGAACACTCCTAACCACTATTCTCATCTATGGATTGATAATCAAGGTATAATCGATCTTGAACTACGTGGTGTTCTAATGTAAGTAATTAGTGTCTTACAAAAAGTTATTACTATCCAATGGTTTAATTTACTTGAGTTTGGGACCTCACTATTCTCACCAGTGGAATGGTAATAGGGTACAAATCTAGGGTAAAACGCTCCTGGCCACTATTCTCGCTTGTGGATCGGTAGGTACAACTAGTCCCGACTCAAGTGATCTTCCACTTTAACTGATTAGTTTATTATTTGTGCTTTATTTATTTCAAGGTCATCACATAGTCATGTACACCTACTCATGCAAGGTACTATACCAACTCATACCCCAAAACAACCTTGTTTCTCCTTAGAAACCCTAATCTCACAACTCTGGCATATCATATCCTCTAGTTTCCCTATAGTCCCCAATTTACCCAAATATCAACATATTATTGGGAACCACATATTCAAGAGTCATATACTATTACTCCCATTTGGCATATATGATAATAAATAGCCTCTAGGGTTACTATTCAAGCCTCCTCTAAAATCCTAATTTCTCATTTTGGCTATAAATATTTTTTTTGACCCTGCACGGCTACCAAATTTAGTATACATTCCAAAACTTTTATGGTTAATATTATTTCCAAATGTTGTAGTCCAACTCTTCCATCTTGTACATGCAGTAATAGACTACCCCTAGGCTTACCCCTCAGACCTCCCAAAACCCTAATTTCACCTTTTGGTCATAACTCATTCCTTAGTGCTCAAATGTCTTCCTAAATTTGTATGACTACCCAAGATGTCATCATTAACCTCGCATCCACTTCCTAGTATTAATATTCCACTTTAATCACATATGATCATAACTTCCCCCTGGTTTTACTAATCACACTTATGGTATTTCTCCCCCTTCTTGTATTTACCATAAACCCTTTATTTTTACCCCAAGTATCTCATGTAGTATCCCCAAAACTATTTTGTGCTAGTTAAAAACTTAAAGTACCCAACATACCACTTCTTAATAGTACTTACTAAAATCCCCCTAGGTTACTCGAAACCCTATTTCTACCATCCCCAAGTCACAAGACACCCAACACGAAGGACTTTTCAACTTTCCACACATGCAATATCATAAAAGGCATAGACATGAATATACAAAAATACTTGAAATCAACACAATCATGACTATCCAGCTTTCTTAAATTCCGTTATCGTCAAGTTAAATCTACATATACAACACCAGAGTCAATCAACGTTTCATACATGCCATCACACATATATCAAGGACATGTATTGTAATACAAAAAAACCCTATCTATGATTGTATCCTAACCGAAGCAACTCCGGT
Source organism: Tamarix austromongolica (assembly GCA_039764185.1). Classification (NCBI taxonomy): domain Eukaryota; kingdom Viridiplantae; phylum Streptophyta; class Magnoliopsida; order Caryophyllales; family Tamaricaceae; genus Tamarix; species Tamarix austromongolica. The sequence goes on from CM077810.1 coordinate 17,050,725, forward strand.
ATCTAAGTATGTACGACCTACACCTCCTCTTCTGCTATGACCGGAATATTACCTAGAAAATAAGGATATATATAGTTTAGGCTTTATTTCTCCATTTTTCCTTTTCTTTTAAAAAGAAAGAATTTAACCTAAAAGAAAGCTAAAAGAGGATAAAGGAAATGGAGGTAACCAAAGTGGGAAAAATTATGTAGGGTTATGCACGACTATGATCACGATGGCGATGACGATCACAACGATGGCTACTTTGGATAAGTGGGTGAAGGTTAGAAATTTAGGGTTGAGGTGGTGGTGGAACTGAGGCTGAATGGAGTTGGTGGTGGAGCTTGCATCCAGCAGTAGTGTATGGAGGGGATCGACTGAGAACCAGAAAGAAGAAGGGGGGAAAAGGAGGCTTATTGTGGTGGTTGCACTGGATGGGGTGCCTGTGTAGGGTGGATTCTGTGTGGTGGTCAAAAGGAGGGAGAGGAGAGGGTTGGTAGTACTGGTAGTGCAGCCAGTTGTGGCTGTAGGCGCAAGACAAGAGAAGGGGAGTATGAAAGAGGGAAAAGGGTGGCATATTAGGCATGGGCATGATCCAAGTAGAGAGGGGAGGTGGAATGATGGTTGTCCGGGTGGCGGCGACACTAGAGGGCTAGTAGGGACGGATGAGGGAGGAAAAATAAGGGGCTTAGTGTGTAGGCTTACAGGTGGAAGAAAGGATAAAGGAGAAAGGAGAGGTTCAGGGGGTATATATAGGAAGGGGAGGTTGAGGGAGAGGGGAAGACGACAATGGAGGGGCAAATTGCTCAGTGTGCATGGCTGTAGGGGAGGATGGTTGCAATCTGGTATAAGGTGCAAGGATAGGGACAAGGGATGCGGCCAGTGTGTATGGTGCTACATGGCTAAGAGGGGAAGTGAGAGGAAGACGGTTGGTGTGCAGGGGAGGGAAGGTTTGGAACCAAAATGGAAATGGAGGGTGATGCGAGGAAGAAGACGAGCGGGGAAGGAAGAAAAGGGAAAAGAAAGAAAAAGGAAGAAAAGAAAAGAGAAAAGAAAAAAAATAGAGAAAATACGGCTTTGGGCTTACCCTGAAGAAAGAAACAAAAAGAGGGAGAGAGTTGGGTTGTAAGCAACATAACCCAAGAAGAAAAGAGAAGAAGGAGAAAGAATAAAAATAAAGAAAATGAAGGAAGAAAAGAAAAGAAAAGAAAAAAGGAGAAAAGAAAATTTTAATTGTGGGATTTAGGTTAAATTTTAAGTAAAACATTGGATTTAGACCTTGATTTTTGAATATATTATTAATAATGTATTTTATAAATGTTCACTAAATGTTTTGGTCATATAAATCTTATGGCAAAAGTTATGCCTAATTGGTGAAACTAGGGTTTCGTAGAGGTGAAATTATTATCACATGTATAAAAAGTTGAAATTAGACCTTAATTTTTGGATATGTTATTAATAATTATATTTTATGAATTTGAAATAAATTTCATTTTCATATGATTATTGTGGGAAATGACATGCCTAACTTGTAAAATTAGGGTTTCATAAGGAATTGGAAATAGTAACCCTAGAGGCATACTGTTACTGCATGTGTAAAACGTTGGAGTTAAATATTTATTTATGGATATGTTTTAAATAATAATATTTTAGTAAGTCATGATAAAATTTGTTTTTAAATGAGTATCAGGGAAGAAGTTATGCTTATCTTGTAAAATTAGCATTTATTAGGGAAAATATGGTCTTTTTCCATAGGAGATGTCCTAATATTTATGTGGTTAAGTTTTTCACATTTTGAATAATTATGTTAATTTGGATTATGTTCCTTTAATATATAAATTTTTGTCTTCATGATGATCTTGAGATAAATAAAAATGAACAAGATACTAATCACTTAAAGTGAAAGATTATGTGAGTCGGGATTGAGGTGTTGTGTTTATTCCATCAGACAATAATAGTATATCAACATCATTTTTCCCTGAGAGGTAATTGAAAATTTTACACTAGTTTAGTAATAGTGGTAAAGAGCATGTTTCTCTAGTAGATATAGTGTTTGTTCCACCGAATAATAATAGTGACTTATGAGCATTTTTCCCTGAGAGGTGCTTGAGTCAATTCCATAGAATTTAGAATAATAGGGTCTTTAAACTCGATGCAAATAAGAATATGAATTATGATTATATCTAATAATGGGTTTATGGAGCCATTTTTTTTACATCATATTTTTTTTACATCATATACCAACTTATTTTGCAGGGTTTTGTTTATTAATACAGTTAATGGGCTTGCCTTCGGTGAGTGCTTAATCAAAATGGTATAAGATATGGTTATCTGGGTATCACTATCTCTCCAGACTCTTAGATCCTTTATTTTCACTATACGTATATCCTTCTCTCAATGTCATATCTTAGATCCTGGTGGAATAAAGTAATTCCCACACCTGATTCCTAGGTATGAGGTTACTTTTACCTTGCACCCAACATAGACTATGTATAGGAAATGTTTATATTTTGTGTATTGGCTTTCGCAAAATTATTTTACAGAAAATTTTTAGTTCATAAACTTTGGAGATGTTACAGCTTCATTATGCTATCATGTTATTAATTTACATGCTTGGTGAGTTCATATTTTTTATTCTAATCACTTTATCAGGTAGATTGTGTTTTCTAGGAAAAAATTGGGACTAAAGTGTGCATGTAAGAGAATTCTTTCTCCAATATGTTGACATTGATGCAACGAATGGAGGAAAAGCAACACAATCAAGGAGATATCTTTCATTCAATACAAATCATGCTACACAAGATTTGTGACCGAGAACATGACCATCCCAACTTTCCATTAGAGTAGAATTGACATCATAAGTCTCATTACCTCCTATACTTATTTTTGGTGCAACGTAGTTGATAATGTAGATTTTAAGCATGTGGAGGGTGATTACTTGTGCTTATTTGGCTAATGTTGATTGTATTTTTTTAGCTCTATATTTTCTTTATTTTTTTTAGTTAATTAGTAAATTAGTTTGTTTGTTTTATATGCATTTTGATAATATGAGGATGATAAAATGACATTTTATTACCCTAGTCACACATACATATCTAAGTTTGCATACCTTACTATTGGTTATTAAATCTTTGTTTTATTTCTAATTTATTATGGTGTTATTTGTGAGACTTCCTACTTAAATTTTGACTCTAGATGTTAAGGGTATGTCAGAATGGCTTCTTATACTAATCCACTTAATTTGTGCCTAGACTTCTTTGACAACTCATACTATTATTTGGTTACTAGATAATAACTTAACTTTATAAGAAAATAATTTAAGAGAGAGAGAAAGAAAGAAATAAGGTCTTAAGTGTGGTATTCCTAGTACCTGGCATTGCACCATTAGAAGTATGATTGTCACATTGGAAGGTGCTACACATGATAAACCAAATAATAATAATAATAATAATAATAATAATAATAATAATAATAATAATAATAATAATAAATTAAAGGAAATCAAGTACTCCTTTGAGACCTTGAGTAGGAAGAGTTAACCCATGTGTGATGAGATATATATCTATCATGCGTGGATTTCTAAGTAATCAACTTAAAGAGAATTGTGTCTTATCTCTACCTTAGTGTCAATAAGCCATATCAATTACACTAATGTAAGAAAATTCTTATAGATGCATTATCTTCAATTTAAGACATGGAATGAGATTTTGTTTTTGATTTCAATTAGAGAGAAAAATTGTTTCATATGAACTTGGGAATTCATTTTCTCATTTTTCCTCTTTATCATTTTCTCTCTTTTGTGTTTGAATCTACTCTCTCATTGTTTATGCTTACTTGATTTATATTTTCTTGAGGACAATCAAAAGTTCAAGCATGTGGGATTTGATAAATAAAAAAATGTGCACGCATTCTATCATCTATATCCTAAATTTACATGCATTTATATTATTATTTAGATTTGAATTAGTGCTTTGGCCATGAAAACTACTTTGTTTTGGTTATTTCATGTAGGTATAAGATTTATACAAAGATTGGCTCAAAAGTTATACAAAAGTGGGATTCTAAAGCAAGCATGAAGGGATAGCTAAGATGTAATATGACTAGGCCATTCCTTAGGTTAAGTAAATGATGAAATGTACCTCAAAAATAGGTAGGGTGTGGTCCATGTCACAATCTATGCTCAACGTATAGCTAAATTCCTAACTTTGCCTGGACCACAATTAGTCGTTATACTATGATATGGTTGTGCCACTTGTATTTTATTCTTTTGAAGAGTGATTACCTTTTTAAATTCTCCATTATATATCAACTCTTTGCACACTTTTAGACAATTTTGGTGATTTTTTCTCTCTCTCTCTTTTATAATCATTAATTATATAAAAACACTTTTGTCAATTCTAATCTAATTCCTAGTTTAAATCATTAATTTCTCTTCAATTACTCGCTTTAGATGTTATAGTTCTTAAAGATTCTTGAAGAAATTACTTTTATCTTCCTTTCTCCTCTTTTCATTTATATTATTCATGCTACTTACTTCTTCATGCTTATCATTACCAAGATTATGCTTGAGTATATTTCTTTTTGATGATTGGATCTAATATAAATTATTAATTAATGATAAATTAGTTTGAGTCCCCGGTCTTATTGCTTGAATTCTTGAACTTAATTTTTATTTATTTAATCATGGTTGAGTTGCTTGATCACTGACTTAACTAGATATAGAATTGAAAGGTAAACACTAATAACTAGAATTCTAATAATTAATGGAAGCATCAAACCACAAAAGTAAACTAGAGTCTCTTGTGGATTTTACTAATTTAGCATGGGAAATAATAGATTTAATTTGACTTAATACCATAAGAGTAGGTTATTAAATTGGATTACATACGACTATTAGATCTTGAAAGAGGTTATTAGTTAATTTAGCTCATTTCACCCTCTTGGATTTAAGTAGGTGTTTGAAAATTAAATTAATTATTGATTAATTACATATTCATGATAAAAATGTAATCCTAAGCTTATTATTATATTTTTACTACCATTAGCATTACTATTTGATTTTTTTTGTTATTTTCTACTCCCCAAATTTGATATTTCTATAGAGTCATAATTGATGAAAAATCAGTAACTAACAAGAAGTCCATATGGAGATGACCTTGACATGCTATAAAGACATACATGCACTTCTAGTTTGGCTCATTAGGGACCATGAAACATAACCCATAAATACGTTGGTACTGAGTAAATATAATACTAAACATACAAGGACCACATGGAGCACAAAAAAGGTATACACAAGAAGATCATGGCATAATCTTATTAAGGAACACATATGTCAGTTGAATGTTAATGACATGTTATAACTTGAACATCACAACAGGACACATACTCATTGTACTAGAAAACTTAAATATATTATAACCTTTTTAATAATCTAATTTATACCAAAGGGAAACATCAAAACATATTGAATCCTTTCACACTAAACCACCACATATTATACATAATCATAAAGGATAATGTACTAAGGAAACTATCAATCAAACCACCAAAACCAACAAGGGCCATGCATTAAGGTGACTAATAAGCCACCATATTAAACCATATCCAAATAAACTAAGGGTATTGTATGAAGGTAACTACTATCAAACATACAAGAGTTACTTATATTTTAATTGCTCGAGGGGAGATAATATCAACCTCAGGATGCTAACATACCCCTATCACATCGGGACATGAATGTATCATGGTATCCTACAGACTATCAACCCACAAATGCTAAGATACCCCAATCTTACTGGCATACAAAGGTAACACAATATCCTATAAAGAATGACATATAATCCATAAGTTTCAATACCATGTAGAAGTCCAAAGGACTAAATAGAAAAAATGTAGAGCCTTAGTGCGACACTATGACACCCTACAAAAATCACCAAACCTAATTGAGGGGTAAACTTCACCTTTAGAGTAAAGAGCCACCATTCACAAACTCAAGGTCTTCTACTTTAAGCATTATTTTTTATTGGGTAATCACAAAATGTCACATAACACACACACAATGTCAATTACATACTTAACCAATTTTATTAAATTACAACTATTTAAGGCTAAGCATAAATAAAAGGTGATTCACACATACCAAGGTTAATGTTTAAGGTCAAAACCAAATTCATCCTACAGAATCAACCCTCAAAAATTAATAAAATTATTCTAGGATACCATTTGATCGTCCCCATAAATGAGCTAGCCATTTTGGGAGCAATAATAACAAACATCCCAACCAAAATAGACAAACTAGTCAATTAGTTTGAGAGTAACCAATAGATTGGTTAGGACCTTAGCCAATTTATTGGGAACTAAAAACATAAACTCTAGATTGAATAATTGGAATGTAGGCCAAAACCATTAAACTAGTTCCCATAATAATTGACTGGTCTACCTAAGCAAAACACAAGCTAACAATATGCAATTAAACATAAATAAGTCCCTAACTCATCCATACATTTATAGCATGTTTTTAAACATAAGAATCATATAAATCATGTTGATTACAATCATCTCTTTTTATAAAATCAATTTAACCATCATGTTCCATAATAAAAAAATGTATGTTGTCGTAATGGACTATCACACATTTAGAAGAGGTGTAGGTTTACCTCCTTTCCAAAAATAAATATCAAAGAATAAGGAGCAAGAGCCTATAAAATCCCTAGCTACCAAAATTTTTTCATTCTTCTCCTTAAAACACAAACCCAAAAATTAGAAAATACTAACCATATGCATACAAGATAGCAACAAAAAGGTTAGAATCAAACAAAAAAGGTAAGCCTTACCCAACAATAGGATAGAGCACTAGAAGAGGAAAAAAGGGGAATGAGATCTTCAACTGTTCTCCAAAATCTAACACATTTATATATAAGAAAATATAATAGGGCAACATAACACATTAAAGGGAGTAAACAAGCAAAGGAAATAAAGAAACAAGATGTGGGGAGGCTCAATTTTTTCTCAACTCAAGGGGGACAAGTAAGTTCTTCCAACACTCAAGTAGAACTTAAGAGGAGGGAGAAGGGTACACTTTGCACGAGAGGGTTGAATGATGAAGAAAATGCACAATAAGGCATAAGGAGGGAATGTAGGAGGTTAAATCCTTTCAAGGAGAGAGGATGAGAGTTAACAAAATGTCGTTTGACTCCCACTTGAATTAAGGGAATGATAGGGTAAGGTATAGTGTGTAAGGAAGATTGAGTGTGAGCTAGGTAGAGTGTACTACGACCAAGATGGGAAAGAAGGGGGCTTATTCAGCTTGGAAAACTTCTCCCACCACTAGTGCTACACGAAAATCAAATGGAAGAGAGAAATTGGCTATGTAAGGTGATGAATAATTAGTAGAAAAAATTTGGTAGATCTTAGTGAATTGATACAAATAAGGTTATAGAAGTCAAAAGAAGAATCATACAAATCCTAAAAAAATGATTATTAGAGATGATACAACAATATTAGAAGATTAGGAAAGGTTCAGATAAGATTCAGAACCAGAACATTAATGTGAAATAAAAACCCAGACCCAATAAACTAGTTTGTCAAGACTAGTTGACTAATTTTGACACACTAGTTGAATGGTCTCATCAAAGGACCAAATTTAAAACAAGACATTATCAGTTGATTAGTACCCACAAACAAGTTGACTAGTGATCCTATGAGACCAAAACCTACACAGGGATTAAGACATCTACCCAAACCACATAAGAACATACATAGAGGGTATAATTAATTCCTCATTATGGTAATATAATATAGAAAGTTAAGGTTCTTATATGAGAGGGATTACAGTAACATATCTCATGTATAATCTTTTAGAGATTGTGTGTCATTATATGCATTAGGTTACTATAAATTTTAGCATGCTTAAATGAAATGTGTGTGTTATCACATGATTGTATGAATTATGTTTTAAATGCTCATAAGAGCTAGATTTTGCTAAATACCTCATCATAATGACGTCCTTTTTGACATTGTGTTGATCCCAACTCATTTATGGAGCACTTAAGGTTGTGTCTGCATGTTGCCCTAACTTTGTGAAGCCTTATCTAGGGGAGTGATGTTAGCCTTAGCTTAGGTTATTGGCATTTATTTTTTGTTAATGTATATTTGTGTATCAGTTTTTGCTATCAATTGTAAAAAACCATTGTTTTAACATCACACTATTTATTTATTGTACCTTGCTTTGAGGTTTCTTCTTTGTAAAAGCTTTTGAATTTTGTTACATTTTAGTTTTTTGTTGAGCATGAGTTAAGTGTATAGTCACGCCTCTCTTCATGGTCAATACAGTGGTTTCATCTATGTTTATTTTTTTTCTTCTGCGTATTACATTTTAAATAAAAATTCTTGGTTGGTAAAAATAGGTGTGCCGTCTCAATTAATCAAATTCCTATTATGCCCATTCGAATATTAGCCTTATTTTCCTTTTTTTCTTTTGAAGTAAATGAATTATATTGTTATTATTTTAAAATAAAATTAGATCTTACTAGTATTATTTTATTAAAAAAATTTCAGATATCAACCAACTTAAGACCATAAGGAATGTTGCATAAAATATTAACTGTTCCCTTTAATAAATCTCAATTAGGAATTTTGAAAACTAAGGTATTAAAAATTTAACTCAAATAAGATTTCAAATAAAATTTAGAATTAAAAGTATAGTCAACAAAAAAGGATTTTGTAAAATTTTGAAGGATTAAAGCTATCATAACTAGTTTTGGAGAGGATATTAGAAGAAGGCTCTTTGAGAAAATGTTTTTGTTCAAAACAAGTCATATCACTCATGAAAATTGTAACACAACATTAAAAAAAATGTTTAAAATGCAATATTAAAAATATTTGTATCAAAAGTTGAGTGTCCGTGAATGATTTAGTAAACTTCTCCAAATAAAAGATTGTGAAAACTTTAATGAGGGACTAGAATGAAAGTTATTTGAAAGACGGTAACACAGAACATCTCAATCTCATATGAATATTATATCAAAATGGCAGGCTCATTGTTCAACAAGATAGTCCACTATTCTTTTTCACACAAGTTAAGAAATACTCTCTCCATTTCTTAGATAAAAAAATAAAAATGCCTTTTAGGTAGAATTTTTTATTTAAAAAAGTTTGTTTTATAAAAATCAATGTGTAATTTCTATTTTTATCCTTACTTTTTTTCTTTTTCATCTCCTGTATGTTTATTGTTATGTTATTTTTTAATGAATTGCATAATTGATATATTTTTACCTCTTAAAATGGTGTGTAAATTACTATAAAAAAACTTCATTTTATAAATAAAGTATCAATCTAAATATATTATTGGGAAGTGTAGGTTTTGACCATACCGTTGTTCAATGATTGTACTTAGATTTGTTTATTATTAGTCATAGAGTAAAAGGCATGCTAAATGAGGGCATTTTTGTAAACAATTATATTAAATTTACATTCAATAAGGCAAGTAAAATTAGCCCACCTTTGTAGAATGAAGGGGTAGATTATTATTTTTAAAATTTTAAACAAGAGATCACATCAAACCAAGTCAAATTAGGCCAAATTAGAATTAATAAGATTAGATCAAGTAAAGATCAGATCAAATCTTACCCAAGACCACAGAATTAGATTGGACAAAATAATACAAACAAAACATGACCTATATGTCACAAAACATTTATTTTAAAAGTATTACTTCCCCTGTTTAATAATATAAGACATATAATGTCTTAACTTTTATTTCACAATACAAGAAATTTTACAAAAAGTATCAAACGTGAAATGTTATGTTTCCAATTTTAAGTTTTATATCATTTGCTTTCCAATAAATTGGAAGAGTATGAGCTATTAATATGAGAGTATATTCACTACCACGGAAAGGGGTTTTAATAACGGTTATTTTATAGTTTTAATAACGGTTTTCAACCGTTATTGAATCGCCCGTTATTAAATCTTTAATAACGGTTCATAACCGTCATGAAAAATACACAAAAACCTGCGAATATGCACGTAAACTTCATATTTAATAACGGTTTTTACTTAAAAACCGTTATTAAAACTCCAGTTTTTAATAACGGTTCTGATGAAAACCGTTATTAAAACATAGGTTTTAATAACGGTTATTATGAAAACCGTTATTAAAAACTGGAGTTTTAATAACGGTTTTAGAAGAACCGTTATTAAAACCTACATTTTAATAACGGTTTTCATCAGAACCGTTATTAAAACTCCACTTTTTTTTTGCAGTTTTGTTCCTGCCCACATACACAGTTACCAAATCTGTATGTTAAAACAATTACCAAATCTGCAATGTAAAACAACATCAATTCATACCAAATCTGCAATCACACCATAATTTCAATCAATCTATAATTGGTATGCATGTCTCAATACACCAACTATACTTGCAATAAAATTAGTGGGCATACCACAACTTGGTAGCTCTACACCCCAAAGTAAAGAGTTCACATATCTAAGCTGGTAGACGAAATAAAACCTAAAAATGCATGTAGAATATATAGATCGCTACCGAATGAATGAGTGCACGTGCTTGGCCTCTAACTTCATCAATTTGATCAACATTATATTGCTGGCCTCGTGCATAGTCATCGGTGAAAAACTACAACACCCATGTTTCAATTAATATACAGTTAGCCATTAGGTATGTCATGATTCATTAATAGAAAAATATGGAAAAGCAAACATACATGGCTTGGATCTATGTTGACCAATCTATTCTAGACTATAAGATCCATTGCTCGTCTTCTTCAGTTGAACCCTTAAAAACTTCAATTTCATCATCATCATCTAAGTTCCTTTGTCTCGAAGATCTTCAATTTTGGAGGTACCTAAAGCTCTTATCTCATCCATAATTACAATAAAGAGATAAACAATAGAGAAAAACAATTCTGATAAAAGTAAAAACTAAAATAAATGAAAACATGTATTACCCTACATACAAAATAATACAAAGGTAGGCAACATATGTTACCACTATAATCAAGAGGTTATATAACACCATCATACCCTAAATTTGTAAAAAAGGCCCTAAATAGGTTGTATCACAAAAAAACCTAAATTTAGAGGCCAAAACAGCCTTTTTTGGGCTCCGATATTGGCCAAACCGGCTCTGCCAATTTGCCAAGTCGTAGATCTCGAAAAAATACCCAAAATAGCCTCCTAGATCACCTAAATCCGAGGTCGCACGAAAAAGTTATGACCCTCCAAAGTTTACAGTTGAATCTAGCTCTAAATAACCTCAATAATGTCTTCTCTTTTGTTTATTATGGCTGTAGCTCTAAATAATGTTGAATCTATATTCTCCATACAAACAAATACAACAATAATATGTAAAGCTCTCGGCCAACACATGCATTTGTTAATATATAACAATAACGCAACAAATTCAACAACAAACAGCAAAATTTTCAGCCAACACATTCAACAACACATTTTCGAACGAAACCCTGGCGACAGACATGCATTTATATAAGTAGATAAAAAGTTACGAGAGGAAGAACAAACACATACATAAAGTGAGCTAGCTACAAACACGACGGTCAGAATGTTGAGAGAGGCAAGGGCTTCAAACACGACGGAGGATGAAGGTGCAAGTGCCAGCTAGCTTCGGAACAATGGCAGAGGTGTGGCGGTGCGAGGGTTTCCTTTACTTGAGAGGACCCTGGTGGTGCGAGTTGGCGGTGCGAGGGTTTGCAAGGAGAAGGAAAGAGAGCAAGAGAACGAAAGTGCAGAGAGTCTGAAAATTTTAGCACGAAACAGAACCGAGCGAGAAATAAAAGTTTGATTTTGGGGTTTTAATAACGGTTCCTGAGAGAACCGTTATTAAAACATCTTTTAATAACGGTTCCTGGAAGAACCGTCATTAAAAGCTTCTGACTTTTGACAACGGTTCTAATATGAACCGTTATTAAATCCTCTTTTAATAACGGTTTATATAAAACCGTTATTAAAACATCCGTCCAAATTTTAACGTTGCCCTTTTAATAACGGTTTTTAACTAGAACCGTTATCAAAACTTCCCGCCGATTAATTTTCACGCGTTTGACAACGGTTTTCGAACTACCGTTATTAATGTCCCGTTATTATTTCCCGTATTTGTAGTAGTGATTAGTAAAAAATTATAACTTTTAAACTAAAATTTAATAATTCTTAATATGCGTTAAATTTTTTTATAATGTCTTATAGTATGAAATAGAAGGATTATTAATTTATCAGTTAATTTGACCACTAAATGGTTCATTTTATGTTCTTGCACGTAATAATTTCTGCCTCTTTTGCTTCAAATATTGGATCCAACAAGCAAACCGTGAGCAATGAGATTTCAACCCTTTAGCAATTGCTACATCGTTGTCGGACGTTCTTACGCGCACCACTAACCATGAAATGAGTAATCTAATACTTGGGCTAACCTCTTCTTTAATTACTAGTGTTTCCTTATATTTTGTTTTCATTAGTATTAGATGGTCTGAGCAAATATTCAATTCAAACAAAAGTTGTTAGTTTGTGCGCTAACTCAAGGTTGAGAAGTTGAAAAGGGCTTGACGTCTCATGCATTCAATTAAGGGGACAACCTGTCCATTGCACGAATACAATGTCATGAATTATCGGGATTAAGATTTGCAAAAGATTAGTAATGTTTGGTGAACCTACTTATTCGATGCATAAGCTCGATGCAAGGTGGACCCCATCTTAGTATACGTACTACTATAATTTATTCTTTTTAGCCAACAGGCAGCTACAATGATAGTCATTCACTCTCTTCCCTAATCCCAACTTATAATTATGTAGTACTGAGATAACCTAACATGTAATCATGAATTACCTCAATAGTATAGTAATGCTATTTTGGTCGATTTTTCAGGAAAAAAAAAAGGTACTTCACGAACAATTTTTGTTGGGTTTGTGAAAAGTGATAGTACAAGTGTTTCTTCAATGTGCTTTTTAAGACAAATAAATTGAGATGAATATTTTTTAATTTTTCTCTCTTAAATAATATTCTATTGTTATAAAAAATTATTATAATAATTAATATATTTTTCAAAAAAAATATTTTTAAATTTTTTATTTACAATCTTTGTTGAACAAATAACAAACTCTTCAATATACTGATAGTAAGAAGGAGGGAAAGATGGTGATAAAAGTAGAAAATAAATTTTAACTTTTTTAAAGAATTTTTTTGTATATAAATGAAAACTTAGTGATAGAATATATATTTTTATATAAAGGGATTAGTACTTCCTTTGTTCAACCATATTTATAATTGAGAATTTTTTTTTTGGTAATTAATGAGATATTTATTAATACCAAAAGAGCAAGCATTATAATTAATAGTTCAAGGCACAAGCACCTAAGCTAGACTATATATGGAGTGAATCTAACATCAAACTAAGATTATGAAAGATCAAAAAATCATGCATATTTGCTATCTTATACGAAACCTCACAAACAACTTGTTTTAAAACCTTCTCAAGGGAGGACTTGAAGAGTTTAAATATTCTAGTGTTTTCTCCTTCCATGCATAATACACAAATGCAGAAAAAAGGATTTTAAGTGTCATCCTTTTCTCTTTAGGTTTTCTTCTTACACTCACTATCCATTGTAATTCCATTTTCCAATCTCGAAAATATGAATCCTTCCCATTTTACTTAGAATCACATTCCATATATGTTGTGAGAATGGACATTTCGTAAGAAGGTGATCTACGCCCTCATTTGAATCTTCACAAAGGACATAGGTTAGGTGAACCATGACCCCCACCTTCCTTAGATACATTTTGGTAGCCAATCTTTCATGAGCTGCTAGTCAAAGGATGAATTGGTGTTTTGGTATTCAGATTATAGGCCAAACAACAACTTTCTAGGGTACTATGGTGTATTTATGTCTCAACTAATGGTCGCACTTTGATATGATGAACTTATCCTTAATGGTGCATGTTGATTGGAGTGTTTAACTTTCAAAGTATTTTTTAAGTTACAAGATGTGACTTATAACCATGAGGAGGTTCATTTAGACATAAATTCTCGGATTGAAGTATTTTTAAAATAAAATTCATGACTCCACTTTACCCAAAGGGTGTTTTTCTCCATTGTAAGCTTCCATAACCATTTACATATAGCTACTTTATTCCAGATTAGAATGTTGAACAAATTTATACCTCTTTCTTCAAGAGGGGAACAAACCTTGGACCATGCAAGCGGTGCTTTTCTTGTCAAAGATGTTGAACCAAACCATAAGAATGATCTACAAAGTGCTTCTATTGTTGTAATGACCTTCACAAGTAGGATGAATAGCTGTGACCGGTAAGCTTGGCTTGAATAAGTTGCAACCGACTAGCATATGATAACATCTTGACAGACCAGTGTCTCAATTTTTCATCATCTTCTCAATTAGATCAATACAGTGGTGTTTAGTAATCCTTGTATTAGATGGGGATTCCCAAGTAGGTTACAGGCAGTGGGTAATCATTTATATGAAAAGCATTTCCTAATGTAGTTCTTTCAACATGGGATAAACCACCACAGAATAGGTGGCTTTTCTATTTGTTCAATTGCAAGCTAAACAAAGTAGAGAATAGTTGGAAGGAAGAGAGGAATTGTTTGAGGGAGGGTTTGCTACCATGTGAGAATAGTAATAGGTCATCTACAAAAGCTAGACTAATAATTCTCATTTTCTTACACTTGGGATGAGCCTTAAATCTTGATTACTACCACAAACCCTAGAGAAGTCATTTCAAAGACTCCATTGCTAAGACAAATAGATAAGGGAAAATAGGATCACCCTATTTAAGACCTCATTTTCTCTCAAATGGTGGAGTGGGAATTCCATTAACTAACAATGAATAACTGACTGTAGTAATACACTTCATTACCAATCTCACAAAATGGAGAGGAAAGCTTAGGACATGAAGCACCATTCAATAGATTCATATATTTTTCTTAATTCCAATTTTAGATACATCTGGGAGATATTTGCTTCTGACTATAGTTTTGAACAAGTTCATGTGCAAGCAAAATATTATCCCCTATACACCTGCCTTTGATGAATGTATATTGGGAAGGTCCAACCAAGGTGGGAAAAATGGGTTGTATTCGATTGGTTAGGAATTTGGAGATTACCTTGTAAAGCACATTGCAGCAATATTAGGTATATATTGTTCCACTTTAACAAGTACATCAACTTTAGGGATCAATGAAAATAAAGGCACATTGAGATTTTTAGGAAAAATGCCCGAGTAGGAAAATTCTTGAATAATTATCCGAAGGTCATCTCTTAGGATATGCCAACATTTATTGTTAAAGAAAGCATTGAAGTCATCAATACTAGGGGCTTTTTCATCACCCATAGTAAAAATAGCCTAGTTGATTTCATCTTTGGATATCGGCTGGAGGAGGTTCTTCTATTGAAAATTAGAAAGAATGTGGCCTATAGCAAAAACTTGGGGGTCCAAATTACAAGAAGACACATATAAATAACCCATTAAGTTTTTATAGAAAGCTAAGAACAAGTTCTTGATTTCTTGGGGATCAATAACCAATCTACCTTGTTGATTTGCAATGTGGTAGATGGAATTTCTATGGGTTTGGCCCTTAGCAAAAGCATGGAAATAATTTGTATTGTTATCTCCCAAATTAATCTAGTTACATCTGCATTTTTGTCTATATAAGGATTCCTCACAGCTATAATAATGGTATAAGAGTTTAATATCCTTTATTTCTCCCTTTGAATAAACCCAGCATTCATAGGAATCAATTATAAAGATTTTTGTGTTGCTTGGAATTTATCTCATTCCTCGTTCACTCTATCACTAATGCCACCAAATCTATGATCATTAAGAAGTTCAGCTAGAGTTTCAACATCTTTAGTTTCTACTATAAATCAAAGACTAGTATACCCTTTAGTAGGTTGGAGCCATATTGAATGAACTAAATGTTCAAAACCATCATCATTTTCCCACATGTTATAGAACTTGAATGGTCTCATGGATATATAAGGTCTCAAACCATAAGATAGTACCATGGACGAGTGATTAGAAACAAGGGGAGTATCAAATAAAATGTGGGAATTAGGATAGGTGTTCAACCATTCAATATTTCCTTATACCCTGTCTAATTTGTAATAAATATGAAAACCCGATAATTTCTTATTCGACCAAGTGTAAAAAGTACCTAAATAGTTAATATCAGTAACCATAAACTCTTGGAGACAGTTATTGAAATCAGCCATATCTTGGGGATATGGAATCTTCCCATGCAATTTTTTTTAAGAATAGAGAATAACATTGAAATCACCTAAAAGAATCCAGAGGGATTGAGGAGGTTTAGTATTTTATATCCAATATCACAGAGCCTTCCTACCCAAAATAGTGTTGAGACCATAGATTTGGCTCATATGAAATTAACTGAAATTGTGTAGGTTATTAAAAAGACAAGTAATTCTATGAGAACACATTGCATTTACCTGTACATCCTAAGATTGAGAATCCCATCCTATCCAAATTCTGCCATTATAATGATGAGAGTAAGTGTGGATCCATATCCACTTATTGTTAATCTCCAAACCAACAACAACTTATTTATCTTCCTTTATTATATTTTCAATGAGGTAAACTAAGGAGAGATTATTCCCTTACATCCAGAGCTTCACCTCTTTTTTTCTTATTAGGCTCATTTAAGCCACTAATATTCCAGCTCCCTATATTCATAAAAATATTATATCAGGGCATAGGAGGAAGTTCCCTCCAAAAGAACAAGGTACATGCACTGTATATAGTTCTAGACTTTCAAGTGCTAAAGTACCATCCAAAATGAACTCTTCAGAATTTGCATCAGACAAGTTATGCATCATAAGTATCATTGTAATAGGGGATTTGTTAGATGCCTTTATGAGATGAGAGGGGGATTCATGGTGTTGCATTGTCATATTCAGTTGTTGAGTAACAACAGGTTCCACACTAGGGTTATTTACCATATTAGGTGGACAAATATCATACTTCCTTTTGTTTTCACAATATTTCATTCATTTTTTACATTAGGTTTGTCTGAGGGTATTTTTCTAGTGTATTGACTAATAAGATGGCCAAACCTTCTACATTTTAAGCACATTTGTGGTTTCCACTCATATTTTATAGGTTGATGTAAACTTTTCCATTAGGTGTGCAGATTGGAATGGATGAAGGTAGTTCCTTGTGTGCATCCACTTCCACCATAATTATAGGGAAGGAAATCTGAGACTTAGTGGCAATTACAACATTAGTGCACACTAAAGTACCTACAAAACTAGTTATCCTACTCAATGAATACTGAGACTACATGGGAAGAGGTAAGCCTGAGATTTTAATCCATGTTCTTAGAAATTGGAATTGTTCCATCTTGAATTCAAAGTCCTCTATCCATTTTTCCAGAACAAATGGAAAATTCATAAAACTCCAATATGGATAGCTTAAGATTAGGTCACATTTAGCTTTGTTCTGAAATTTGAGCAAGAAGAAACCCATATTATGAAGGTGTATGTGTGGCAAAGATACATGATTCTAGTTATTCTTAACATAGTTTGACATCTGCGTAAAGAATGGCTTGGTACCAAATACAACCCCAACTAATAAGAATCACTAGTGCTAAGATTATGCCATCCAGTCATAATCATCTAATTAGACCACAAGACCATCAACAATCGAAAATGGCACATAGGATAGTGGTAATATATGATATGGTTTTTTAGTTATTGATCAATGTATCCTTCTAATTCATAGGAATTGAATGAGGGATAGGTTTGGGAGAAGGTGGATGATAATTCTGATGTTCTAAATTCACCCTCTCCCACTGAGTAGGCATGGTTAGGTTAGGTGAGGTAGACATGTAATACTCTGTATCTTTAAATTTTAATTTTATTAAGCTTAATTATTTTATTAGCATAATTTGATGTAAACATTTAATTATTTTCATTTTGATCCATTTTATAGATTTATCAACAATTTCGACTTCATATTTGAATTTAATTAATCGTCGCCGTTGCGGATCATTCTAGATAAATTCGTTCACGACCAAGATTTTATTATATTCATATAATTTTGAATTTTGATTAAAAATATGTATTTTCATTCTTTCTCATATTTTTATGTTTAATATTTTAGATTCGTTTTTATTATAACTTCGTCGTATGATTATAACTTTGTTTTGGAGTTATATTCGTTAACAAAATATATTATTTAAATTATAAAACTCCATTTAAAATAGTTAATTTTATTTTAATGATTTTAACCATAGAAAATATTTCCGACTTGAATTTATTCGTTTCCGAGGTCATTAAGATATTTAGAAAGTTTTAAATCTAAAATATTTTTGGATCTAATTTATGAATTTCTTTTCGAATTTAATTTTTTTTTCCATTTTACCCTTTTTGGTTTGTGGAAGACCACTTTCAGAAATTATTTAAATTAGTCTCAAACTATTAGAATTTGATGTAAATATTTTCTTATAAGGTTTTAAATATTTTTTGAGGTCTTATAATATATTTTCGTATATAATATAGATATTTGCGTTTGTTGGTAATTTCTTTGGAAACTTTTCCAAAATTATTTATATAGCTCTTATATCGATTTTAGGCCTTCGGATTCTTACAAAATGATTTTCGTTAAATAAATTTTAGACAAAATCATATATTAATATTTTTAGATTCAATTGTGTATTTATATTTGTAAAAATTTTAAAAAAAAAAACGACTAGCCCCCCATTCCTTTTTCATTTTCTCTCTTCTTCTCTCCCTCTTTTCTTTTCCTCTTTCCCCGACATGTTTTCTTCTATGTGAACCCCAGTCCTCACCTCCTTCTCCCCGCTCCTCCACTGACAACTAGCCATGACTGTCGGCCGCCACCACCGACTCCACTCCATTCGCCTGACGCCAGCACCCTCCGCTAATAAGTCTGGCACGCAGCAACGACAGTAAACGCAGCAGTAGTGAGCGAGTGGCAAACAGCGGGCAGCCACAGGTCACACCACCACTCTAGCCACGGCAAGATCAACTAGCTATCAATGAGCAATGGTCGGCCTCTAACAAAGCTTCCTCGGTCATCACTCTCCCCGATTTGCAACTCTTTGTTTAGTATAAATTTTTGGAAACCCTAACAGCTGTTTTGATTAATTTGGTATGAATTAGCTTATGATAAGCTAAATTGGTTGTTTAATTATGTATATATATGTTGTATGATTGATTAGAGTGTTTAATTGTAGTTTATATGGTTGATTTGTGAAAATCAAAATTTTGATCCATTTATGTCTGGATTTTGCGGATTCGTCCGATTAAGCTATTTTTGATAAACTTAGAATACAATATATTGTAAATTATATCTAATTTCATATCAAAAATATCAATTTGAAAAATTTATGTGAAATTAAACGGAATTGGATTTTTAGATCAAAACTCTTACGGATCTAAATTGAATAGTGTAATCAAGTTATTTTATTCAATTGATTATATATTTTACATTAGAATACATTTAATTACAATTCAGAACCTTAAATTTATATATCTTAATTAGAATTGACTGGATTTTTATTCCAAGTTCAAAAATCCTAATTATACTAAATTGGGTGTTTCTTTTATTGGTTTTGATCAATTGATGATATGATATGTTATAAAATATGTCTAATTGCATTTCTAAGCATTCAATTTAAATAAATTAATAAAATTTAATCGAATTACATTTTTGGACCTAAAACCCTATATTTCAAATAAAATTATGTTGGTCATTTTTATAGTTCTTTTTTCTAAAATTGAATTTATAAAAATAGTTGAAATGACCCTAATTACATTCTAACACATTAAATTGGAATTAATTGATTTGAATTATCCGAGTTTGTGTCTTGGGCTTTAAAACCCTAATTTAAAAAACCGATTGTCTTGAAATGACTACTCGAAAGATTATTTCATTGAAATTGATAATCTAGATTTATTTAAAATTAGTTTAATTGTAGTCCTAAGCTATCAATTTGAGGAAATCAAAGTTAATTATCTTAGTTGCAGTTCGGGCTTAAAAACCCTAACTTTTGGAGATGGTTTTATAAAAAATAGTTTTCTTATGCTTCTTGCACCTAGTAGATTACTAGTTTTGATTTAAAATAATTTGAATTGTATTTTTATGTTATCAAGTTGGATTGGTTCCCTAAAAATGGTTGGTTTGCCTCTTTAGTCGTAGAGCCTAATGAGTAAGTTATTTTCAATAAATTAACTTATAATCTATTATTCTTTTTCCAACTTTCCAAAATAATTTGAAATGCCCCAAGTGATATGTGTTTAACCCGATTTGGTTAATATTTAATTTAAATCTTAATAGAGCTATACTTGCGAGTCTTAGGTTTCGAACACATTTTTCAAGAAAGAGTATTTGTGTCCTATTGTGTTGATTTAATTATAATTTTTGAATTATTGATCGATAAGGTAGTTTCTAACCTAGTTTTTCAATTTCTATCAGCGATCTAGGAAAAATTTCTCGTGGATTGTCGAGCTTTCAATAGCTCTCTCTCTTTCTCAATTTGCTTAGCTAGTTTCAGATTTAGATAAGTCATTACGTACCTATACTTATGGTAGAACATGGATGTATGTCTTCTTGAATTAAAAAGTGATGAGTATGCTTATTGATTATTTAATTATGCCAAGCATACATTGTGTTCTTGTGTGGTAATTGTATGTATGTATGAGTTTATAGCCTTAATGCAAACATGTGTTAGTATGAATCTTGAATATTGTATGTGTTTGAGTATGTGAAGGGTTGAGTATGATTATGTGGTTAATATATCTATCTAATTATGAAATATTGGATGATTTTGGAGTATGTTCTAATGTGCCTAAACTATAATTGATTTAAAAAACCATATATGTGGTTGAGTATTGATTGAAATTGTATGATACCTTATGCGGTATTTTATGCCATGGAATTATTCAGCTAACACCACCTAAAATTATTCGGCCTTCATGAATTGGTTCAACTTTAATGCCTCTGGAATCAATCAGTTTTAATGCCGCTTGAAATTAATTGGCTTTAATGCTACTTGGAATTGATATAATATTGGAAATTTATTGTGTTGATGGAAGTGGGTTAAGTGCTGTTATGTGGGCTTAATATATAATTGGTTAAATATTTAAATAAAACATTAATCACTTAAAGTGAAAGATCTTGAGTCGGGACTTGTACCACTCAGGATTTTGGGTGCCTTACAAGGTCCGGAGAGGCCTTCTTCTACTCTATAGGTGTCTTGATATATTTCATCCCTATAGGGGGTATGCATACTTAAGTGATTAGGTATCCCATTTATTGGTGGTTTGGTTACGTTTTTGGGTGGGCCAACTAAGGCTAGTATTGTTTGAGTACTAGATTAGTTGTTACGATCTACTTGAGTTTCCATCCTCAAAATAATATAATTAAATTATTGTGATCACGATAATGAAATATAATAATGAATTATTCTCGATTACTCATGAACATTATATTTCTTTTTCCCATGCATGTCTCTTGGTTTTCTCCCTTACAATAGTGTTACCAGATAACGTATGTTCGTACCCAATTATCACATGTTCTATTATTTAAATCTCATGTGGGTCTTATGTGTAGAATGATACCTTCTATGGTAGTGTGTGTTACATAACATGCGATCGTGATTTCTTGTACGCTTATACCCTATGTATTGTCATGTCTAATCATGTATTCATAAGCATGAATCTATGACCCCATGTTTTATTGTACGTTCTTATGCATAATTGAGCATGAGATATGGTATGAGCGGAATTGTATATATATCACATGTATAGTTAAGTATGGGTATTGTAAGTTAGAGATTACCAGGTCTTACGTGTATCATATTTCCTTCCATGAGTTAGGTAGTTGTGATTGCTCAATACTAGACCCGTACTAATACTACCTTGGTTGAATGGGTCCTACGACAATCTACTAATGGTGGAGAGTAGACATCTTGTGCAAGCTTGAGATTGGATGTTATTGTTGGATTAAAGGCTTAGCTTGAGAGAGTAGGCAATCCAGAGTTTAATCCCTCAAGATTTATCTTTATCTATTTGTTTTTACGTTTAAAAATTTTCAAGTGTTGTATTAAATTTTCAAGGAAATTGTAATTAAAATTTAATTTTCCATTACTTTGATAAGCTTTTAAAATCCAGAATTATTTTACAGGTTTTCTCTGATTTATTCAGCAATGATTATGTTTAGTGAAATTGTTCACCTGTTATCTGCCTATGGATATCTCATTGTGGAAATTTATCGTCACCGCATAGATGTTACTTGAATTTTTTTTATAGGTTTTAGCCTTGCATCTATCATGAGATAGATGGTAGACATTTATCTTATGTTAGGTGTAGCGGTAACATTCCCCAAATTCTATTTTAGCTTCCGTATTATTCTTTTAAATGAAATTTTTTAGGAGTGAATTCTGAGAGTGTTATAAGACATTTTTTTAACTATCAACCTAACCAGAGTAGATGGAGGAGATGTATCCATCTATGAGTTCAGCTTTGGTGATTGCATATTTGAAGATTCACCGAAAAGTGTAACACTACTTTCTAAAGTGATTTCCTCTTGATTTTCAAATTTGTATCCTGATGGGATTCCAATATAGTAGGTGTCTTCTCTAGTTCAACTTCCTCACCAACAATCTTAAGCATAATTGTTTATATAGATATTGGCTTATTTGTATAATATATAGTTTAAATTTTGGAGATATATAGTTGATTTTTTGACATAATCATAGCAAAGTTAACACCATACATCAGAATTCTTTTAATTGAATATGTAATACTATTTTTTATTCACATAAAACTTTAAAGACAGGTATAGTAGATATGTAAACTTTATTGCTAGTGTAAGCCAATATAATTCCATATTTAAAATTGGGACAACATTAATACCGAGTTAGGATATATAAATATGTATAGAACTTGAAGTTTCTAACCCCTTAAGTATGCCATATTTATGTTTTGTCTTTCCTGCCATTCAATCAATTACATGCTCCATGCATAGAACATGGTTTTCCTTAAATGGAAATTAAGATTTTATTATGTACTATAAATGGATAGGAATTGTAAGTTAAGATAAATCTTCACATAGGAAGGAGCCTAGTTACGTTGGCTAACGATACACTATTAAGTCACGCATGCGTCTATGATTAATGTTTTGGAGCAATCACACACGTCAATTACTGAGGAAAAATAAGAACAAAGTGAAACCTTCGGATTCACATAAAGTCAAACAATCGATGTTATCTAGAACGTCTTTTCATAATAACATGCATAGCCTAGCTAGCTACCACTTAGATCAGTTAATTACACGCCTCGTGAGCTACATGTGAAGACAATATAGAGTTCAAATCGTGTGCATATAAAAAATCGTATACCAATTCCATTCCCCACAACCGTCCAAAATATCAATATGTGACTAAAATAATCGTGGTTTGTGAAAGTACAATGAGATGACAATTGGAGGCATTCTAACCAAACTTAGTTGATGTTACTCTGGATTGATGTGTAGACAGATATGTGTATAAATTAGTATAAATACAGCTATAATTTTTATTTTTTTTATAAAAAAAAACAGATCTAAATACGTATAGAGACAAGTGGTCTTTAAATTTGTATCAAATTTTAATTTGTATCTATTTAATTAACAAATAGGAGATAGTTGATATGTACCATCCAGCTTTGATCCCTAAATCACAAGTACATTAAGTGATTAACATCAACTCAAATATAACTAGATTATTAGCTCATTTTAACCCATGTGCCCCTGTTTTTAAATAAATATTATTGTAACTTTGAACACGGGAGTTAAAAATATATTTCAAATTAATAATATAACACAAAAAAATTAAGTTATTCTTGTTTAAGATAGCATAAGAAAATATAATCATTGTTGAAAAAATAGACTTATCATTATTTAATATGAAATATTTAAGGTCAAGGATAAATTAGAAAAATGAAATGCATACAGTTTGAATAGAAAACTTAGAAAGACACTTATAAACAAAATAAGGAAGTCAAAATATAAATAACTAATTAGTCTTAGGAGGAAAAAAAATACTCTTATGATGTATTACAATTGATTATAATATATATTTCAAATAATTTTACAAGATGAATATATGGCTAGTACGTATATTTCCAAAAATGCAACCATTTTTATTTCATCTTTTACTTTGGCATCTTATTTACAAAACACAAACTTAAGTAATTCCTGTTATCAAATAGTTGTCTTTTTAGAAGTAATACATATTCCTAGTATATTCCTCCCTCTATATCTTAAAGGCATTCATAATCAAGTTTTGTATTATAAAATATTGATGTTAGATTAAGTCTAAAAAAATTATACTTGTATCTCTTCTATGTCATCTCCTATTCATTAATTGTTCTTTTATTTTCTAATACTTTCTTCATAATAAATAAGTATCATTTTAGCAATTTAATTTCAGTTACATGTATCATTTAACATCTACCAGGTAGATTTCGATCAGTTTTTCCTATCTTGCCCTTTAGTCTAAATTGTTTAATATTAATTTTTTATCTATCTATCTATCTATATATATATATATATTGAGACAATAATTGTCATTTCTAACGGTGCTATAATATGGATAATTTAATCATTTCAATTCTCTTTTTAATTTTTGTCTCGAAAGCAATCTGCACTTATTATTTGATGCCGAAGGGAGTAGCCGGTGATTATAAGTTGAAACTCCATTCATGTTATTGTTGGCCAATATTTATATATATATACTGATAATTTAAAACAGTGTAATAATTGTATGAAAGTGATATTCTTACAAAACTTGTAATGGCAACAAGTTACAGAGAAGAATGGATTGTGGGCATGCATGTATTTAATTTGAGAACATCGATCAAAGGAATTAATAAAAGCATTAGTAGTATAGCTCGATCGATATAATATAATTGTGAAGCTATTAATTGATGTCATTAATAATAAAATGTTGCAGGAACTCGAGCAAAATTAAGAAGAGGAAAATGGCGAGCATCGCCTTATAATAATGATCAACTAACATAACATGACTAATTTGGTTCCTCTCTGGTATTCTTTCTCTCTATATTTACAACATATTTGATCTGCGGATCGATGAGCGCACGCACCATGATCACTAGTTAGGCCGTCATCATCACCACCAGAATCGCCGCCTGCCACCAACCAGCCCGATCGATCAGTACTGTCTCATCATTAATAGCGCAAGTTCTTGAAGCTCGGACATATCATCATCGTCTTCGTCGTTCCCATTACCATGATGCGGTCTCTTCTTACCGCACATTTGATAAGAGGAAAACTCGCCATCCCCATAACTTTGAACACGATACTGATGATCTTGCATCATCACAAAACGGCCGCCCCCCGCATCATTGCTATGAGCTTGGTCGATGGACTCGAGCGAACTTTGTGGTGAGATTGGTTTCATGCAATTATTAGTATAATTGCTTTGTTGTTGGCAGTAGTTTGCCTGAACCATTGTTTGAGCCCCGTGATGGAAAGTATTATTACTATTATTCTCGAGCCATTGATTTGGTGACGGGTGGTGGTTGTCGTTGTTGTTGTTGTTCCGAGAATTTGCTAATATGCTGTTTGCTAGTTGAGTCTTGGCTTGCATTAGTTGAGCTTGTAAGTATGACACCTAACAAAATCATTAAAAAAAAAATAAAGAGACGCACATAAACAAACAATTAATTCAATATATATTCTTGTACTCCATACATCCGTCTCTATAAATAAAAAGTAAATAAAATTAATCCCTGTCAATGAATTAACTCAAAAACAATAATTAATTAACTAATTAAGCGATTCAATTGTCTTGTACACATACTTTACCTGTTGTTGTAGGGCAAAGATATGAGCAACGCAACCATAAACAGGATCGCGAATCCTAGCTTGAGCTTCATAAGCAATAGTAACAACGGCTTCGCAACGTTCGTGAACGGGTAGATGAAGTAATAGCTTGGAGACATTACTAGCACCAAACACCTTATGAATAGCAGCAAACCTAGAAGGGCCTTGTTCCGAACAGAAGTAAGGCGCAAAGACACAATCAACGGCACACTTCCTCCTCAAAAACTTACATGCACCGCAAGGAGATCCACTGCCGCCACCGCCGCCTGTAGTACCACCGGCTGCCATAGTGTTAGTCCCGGTCGTATGCGCCATAACTACGCTGGCTGGCTGGTGCAGAACGGCGAATCGACTCGAACGTGGATATAAGTTTCGAAAATATATATATATATATATATATATATATATATGGAGTCTTCTTCTTCTTTTTTTATAAAAAAAAAAAAGGGAAAAAAAAGGGTACCACACGAGGGGACTAGGGAAGTGGTGCAGTTGAAGGGGAGGGGAAGGGGCACTAGTACCAGCACTAGTACTATTACTAGTACTAGTATTAGAGAGAATTATGTAGCAGTAGTAATATTCAGGAGTGGGGCTTATGGGAGGTGCATGGTGGGGGACGAGGGAGAAGGTGGAGGAGTCTTATAATGAGAGTGAATGGTGGGGGACATTAGGGGGTCCAACATGTAGGGTTCTAAGGAGACATTTACAAATGGCTTATGTAATTGATTATTGTATTAATTAAACTTGAGTGTGAGTGAGTGTGTGTGTCTATATATTTTTATGTATATTTGGGAGACCTTATTATTATAAACTACTAGTACTAGTTACTTGGTATTAATGATTGAGGTTTTCTTTTTTCTTTTCCATATTTTTATATTGTGGGTTGGGCGGAGGACTAATAAAGTTTTGTTATGATAGGATTTTGAATATATAAATAAGCGCTGTTAACGTACCAAAGTTTAGCTACTAGATTATTAATTTAAATGAGTAAGCAACCATGTATGTCCGTTTGGTTTGATTTTTCTGACCTTTTCTGAGCTCGTTTCCCCGCCGAACGCCGCACCTGGGAACTGCTGTCTTCTTTTGTTTGCTTTCTCCGCCCTTTCTTTACCACCGCGTGTCCGCATTGGTTCAACGGGCCACTTTTCCTCATTCTATATTATCTTACTTCTTTAATTATTTTGCTGGTAACGCAGTAGTGCATGCACTTAACTCGGTCGTGATTTTTATTGGAGCAATCGTACGAAAGGCGAGGTAATTCTCAAATACACCGAGTTATGAATAGAGAATCTTACTTTAACACGAGTACTTCTATTGTTATGTTTGGTTCAATTAATTATTTATACCTTATTAGAAGAGGGAAAGAGGGGGGGGGGGAGAGTAATCAATATTCGATATTCATTGATAGGTACAGAAATCATAGCTAGGATAAGTCTTTACATCGGATTGTAAATCAATAGAGTTGAATTGAATCCTTTAATTCAGGTCCGATTCGTTTAAATATTTGAGCTCGACCTCAACTTAAGTTCCAACAAGGTTGTTCGAATTCAACTTAGATGCGGCTCGTGAGTTGCTCCGCTTGGCTCGTAAGTATTAATCGAGTCTAACTCAAGCTAGCCAGCTGCTTGGCTGCTCTTTAATGGGTGGTTTGGAGGTAGCTCACTTGCAACTTGTTCCAACTCAATTCAAACTTAGCCTCGTTTAGAAACATTTTTTTGTTAAAAATAAATATTTTAATTCCTAACGACACCTTTTGAGCCTTAATCTTTTGAAAATATTCTATTTTTAATAAATATGCATACTAAATATAGTAAAATGGCAAATCACAAACGGTCAAAAGCAATAATTTTCCCAAACAAAAGGTTAACTATCTCATTTTCAGCCTAATTAAGTCAAATGATATTTTCTAACTCATGCAACCCTATGCCTTGTATTGCAAGTTCGTGATTTTGCTTTTGCAGCAACAACAAGCCATTTGACGAACAAGTTCACCTCCCCAAAGCAAAATAAACATTTTGTTGGTGTAGAAAGGTTATATTCTAAAAATATTATGACAAAATCTATAAATAAATAAACTGGACAAGTAAAAAATCATGAGAGCAGAATTAGCAACATCAATCTAATTGAAGTCTAAAATTACATATTTGAAAAAGAAAATAGCAACAACAACAAAAATAAAATCATCAAAAGGACTTAAAGTGTTTTATAATAAGATGTTCTATTCTCCATATCCATCGAGTAAAAATCTCTACTAATTGGAACTCATTGTCTCCCATGAAAATTGACCATGAGTAAAATTAAGTTTGAAAAAGGGGTCCGGACGGTCCCAAACCATAACCTTACAACAACTATAATTTTTTTATAAAAAAAATGTAAATTAATTTTAGCAAATATACTTCCAAAGTGGGAAATAGGCAATCCCATCAACCAAATATAACATTTTTTTTTCCAAAACCATACTCAAAATATATATCAAAAAGGTATTGTTTCACAATTTGCTACTTCTAGCAACAAATATTTTCGAATTTCTAGTGCTGCTAATATTCTTGACTACCACTTGTTGCCATTGTTTACAGCATCGAAGCAGTGCTGCTAATAGTGATAGACTTAAGTAGGCCATCTCACATAGTGGAATGTAAACTTGATTTTGTTTAATGCACATTTTGCTTTGATCTTCATAAAGATTCTTTAAAAGACGTTAATAAATTTAAGATTATTATCCTCAATAGAGACGCGGAAAAAAAATATATATATATCTATTTTTATAAACAAGCTTCTTTTGACCTTTGAAGAAGCATAAGTGCGATGGAAGGGAAGAAAAAATGAGTGCACTTTTGTTTAGTAGTCTTTGAAGCGGCTAGGAAATTGAATCGGATTTGTGGGGGAGCGCAATTGCTTAGGAAGTGTCTTTGAGTCTGCTTTTTCAACCCCCCTCGTGTACAATGCTTTCTCATTTATAGCAGGAGACAAAGTGAGGTCTTACCTGACCAGAAAGAATGAACGGCCGCGTGGTCCATACTATTACTGATGATGCAAGTACGTTGGAAATCAGTTAATTGAGCCGAGTTGCTCAAATTTCACCATCATTCAACTCCACTAGACTCCAAAATCCAATTAAAGGGTTGTCCCACTGTCTCAATGAAGCTTTTTTTTTTTTTTTGGACTCATTGCATGTTTAGTTTATAAGGGAATATTGTTGTCAAGTCATTTTTTGAGCTTATAAAATTAGATCAAATAAAATAATAATAATAATATAAATTTAATAATATTATTATAATAATGATTGTAATAATAACAATATTTGTAATAGTAATAATAAATAATTAATTATAACAGTAATAATAGTAAAATATAAATAATAATTCGTTAAAAAGTTTATTCATATCATATCATTAAAAATAACCTAATGAAAACATGGCCTAAATCATCCCAGGTAGACTTAAAAATTAAATATTGTATTTTTTTTATTATACTCTTCTATTTTATTTTTATAAAAAATATGATGATGGGTGGTTAGATTTTTAAAATACATTCATGTAACAATATATTATTTATTTTAGATTTTTTTTAATCTTATCACTTTTTTGTTTATATTCTTAGGCCAAAATGTGACTTATATTGTAAAATTGAAGACTTATATAGCTTTTTGGATTCGATGAAATATTATATTAGCAAAATACTGGAAATGAGAATTTTTTTACAAACTTTTTTTTAAATCAAATTTCTTCAAAATCATCTATACATTTAACATATTACCATCAATTACTATTTAGAGCAAGAAAAAGTTGTCACAACCCGTCCAACCTGGCTCGATCTCATCCGATAATTCCATTGACCTCGACCAACCCTAAACTGATCCAACATAAACTCAAATATAATTAACTCAACCCGAGCTAACCCGATCTAATATCAATCCAACTCAATAAGACTAAATTTAATATTAATTAGTCATGATAATAATTAAAGATTACAGATATTTTATTATTCATTTAAATATTTGAAAAATAAATTATTTTTATAAATTTTATTTATCTTTCTTACTTTTACTGTAATCATCATTATTTACTAATGAGATTCTAATTTCACCAACTCTTCTACATAAAAATACAACATTAAAAAGTCATTATATTATATAAACAAATAGTAGTTAATAATACATTTTTAATTACATACTTATATAAAGTCAAACTTAATTCTTGATCATAAAGTTAATAAATTGGATAAATTTTTGTGGTTAATGTCTAGTTTAACTTAAACTTAAAGTGATTTGAGTTGGAATTAGCTCGATCTAACACAACTTGATCCATCAATCAACCCAAATCGAATCCATTAAAATAAACCAAACTCAAAATCACTTAAACATGAGTTAGCTCGACCCTAGACATACTTAACCCATCTAGTTTACCAGAAACAACCCTAACCCAAACTAACTCAACCTAAATTCAATTTGACCCAACAAATTAACCTAATGGAGTTACAATGACCCGGACACAAAAATAGAAATGATCTAAACTCAAAATGACCGTACCCAACATATAACTAGCACACAAAGAAATGAACCACAACAACCCAACTTGAGAATGGCCTAACCTACTACAATCCGATCCACCCGACTTAATTGGCACCTTTATAATAGTATCTATCTACTAATGTTACAAAAATGGTTCATACTATTTATTGGTCAAAACTATCAACTGGTACAATCCATGGTTCCCTAATCATGTGTACAATATGGTGTCAAATGTCCAATAATTTTTCAAGTAAAACCTAAATTATTAGATTTGGGAGTGCTAGATGCATTATGTTTGCAATATGCAAAATTGTATCCTCATTACCCCAAATCTCATAGAAAGTGAATGCATTTCAGTCGACTAAAATTCAAGAATCTTATATTCTAAATAATTTCATAAAAAAAATCAACAATTATTTAGCTAGTTTTAATCTAAATATCCAATGTCAAACATTTTTGCTGAATTCGTCAAATATTATAGCCAAGTATACTGTAGATTAAATTAAGATCAAATGTGTAAAAAAAAGTGTAGAAAATTCCTAAAAATACAAACAAACAAAAATTCCAATTGTACTACTAAGAATCACCAAAATCCAAAATAAAATATCAAAAAAATCCAAAATACTTTCAAATAATTCATAATACCCCAAAATCAACTTAGTAAGTTAGCTTAGAGAGATAAACACAATGAAAGTTACTCCCTTTGATCCATTATATTTAACTTCTTAAAATAACAAAAGAATATTAATAAACTCTACTCCATTATTAATCTACCTTTATTAATAGTTGGAAGAAGATAAATATTTAATTATTAAATTATTAATTGTTAGAAGAAGGAAAAGATAAATTATAAAAAGGTGTGCATTAAAAACCTATAACAACAAATATTTTCAACCAAATGTTTTTACTATATTTCCAACCACATAATTTTAATGCCATTTTAAAACTCTAACCAAAAATATCAAAGCATCATTAACAATGTTAAACATATAGCAATAATATCAAATTAAAAGTGTTCATAATAAATATTAGGATAAATTTTATTTAGGTAGCCTCACAACTAAACTATTATTTTATAAATACCCTACATTTTAAATAATCTTATATAGGTACCTTTATATAATAATGATAATTTTTTCTACGATTTCGATGACCTCTAGAAAATTTCCTTTTCAAGGAGAATTTTGGGCTTTAAGATCAGGTTTGGGAAAGACGTTTAGGTTTCAGGGATGGGGCAAGGATGGGTACAAGCTCTCCATCTCTAAACACACTCCAATATATATATATATATATATATATATATAATGTACTAAATTAATTTATTTATAGCGTAGACATTTACTATCCTACATTTATTTTTTTTACATCTACTAACCCATATCACATGTTTTATGATTATAAAAAGAAATAGAATTATAAAAAGAATGTTATAATTTGACTAAGATTAAGAAGATATATCGAATTCTAGGAATAAGACCGAATTTAAGAAAATGGGTCAAACTTTGGAAGATAATGATTAATGACCAACTTCAAAAGGTAGGGGCAAGGATTTGGAACAAAATTTGGGGTTGGGTGGGGATTTGGTCATCCTAGGGATGGGGCAGAAATTGGGGCTAGGCAGGGTTTTGGTCATCTCAAGGATGGGGCAGAAATTCCTCCATAACAAAAATTTAGGCTCTATTTGATTTATAGAAAACAATTAGAAAAGGGGGGTAATTAGGAGGAAAATGTTTTTTGGTTGTTTGGCTAGCTGAAAAGTTATACAAAAAGAAAATATAAGGTAAAAAAGAAGAAAGTTAAACTATTTCATTTTCCTATGCTACACCTGAGGAAAAGAAAGAAAAAATTGAAGAAAATTTCCTCCACAGTCACTCCCCGACACTCCTTCCTCGTCATTAATTCTCCTATTTCTCCTATTTCAACATAACTCAACTCATCTCATGGCTCCTCTACAGCATAATATACATGGTCGACTATCAAGTTCAAGCTCCAAGCTTCCTATCAACATGTCATCGTCTTAACCAACTCGAGCTACGACTCTAGTAGCTTGATTAGAATAGGTACGATTAATTATCAATCAATTTAAACTTAAAGCAAACATAATATACCAAACCTTAATTTTATTCTCAAGCATAGATTCATTAAGTTTGGTATGGAGTTGAACCTAGCAAATCAATATTTGAGTTTTGGGATTCTTCAAACCACATTTATAAAGCAACAATGATAAGTGAAAACTGTCAATTTCATATGCCTTTCACCAAACCACTCATTGAGTTTATGTATTTTGCTAGATACAGATACCTAATAAGCATAGTAAATAGAAATGGTAAGAGGCTAGCTTGCTCTCTCAGCAGGATAGGTAAGATTGATTAGCTACAGCTACAACATTTGTATTGAGTTAGTTATACTGTATTATTAGCTACAAAGGATATAGTTTAACTAACGTAATTTTTTCATAGTAGATAACAAAGAGGAATGGTAGATAGGAGAAAAAAGTGCCATATGAATGAGTAGTAAGAAGGATTTGTTCTTGCGTGTTTCAAATTTCTCGCATATGTGAGTTGTAATTTTTGGGATCTCTGTGCAATGTCCTAATCAAATGTCTAGCTAACTAGTGGTGTTATAAAATATATTCTTCAGTTATTGTTATGCTAGGAGAAAGATAAAAATCAAATAATTTTTTGTGTGTGCGCTCGCGCATATAATTTAGTGCTGTATTTCAAAATTTATGAATGTGGTATCCTCATCCACCTATAGTTTTCAAACTAAAAGATAAGGAAAAATTTATTCTTTACTCTTTTTTTATTCACATTGAAATTAAAAAGGCTTATGAAGTAAAATTATGAGTGATATATCTTGAAAGTCCTTGATGCTTCTTTTTGAACCTATATATGTATGTGCGTGTTTGATTTCTAGCTAATGGAGGAAAAGCTTCCTTCGGGATTCATTAATTGCATCCAAAGTTGTATAATGATTTTATGATTATCAGATTATAGAAAGCTCATCATGATGAGGATTTGTTGGTGATGTAATTGAGACATGGGGATAAGCTCATGATCACTATGTTACAACCTAATAATTGAGCCCATACTCCACTGTAGCTTGATAATAAAAAAATTATTTATCAAGTGGATATGGGTAGAAATTTATTGCATGATATGATGAATCAAAAAGGGGAAGGGACAAGGGAAAAATACATTTGATTTTTAGAGTGAGGAGTTCAGAGAATATAGGAGATGCTTGGCTTTATGGGTACCTTGAACCTAGGTTGAACTTATTTGGTGTTTTGTATTCTGGTCGTTGTTTTTGACAACCAACTGAGTGTGAAAAACCTTACATATAGATCTTGGGTGTATTTCAAATATATACTTTACTTTGAACTAATCAACTTTATGGATTGTATTTTCTATAACTATCTTATGGGAGTAGATCCAGATGAAAGATTAATTTTAGAGGTTGATAATGAGATAAGAATTGTTAATACCCAAATAGATGTTGCGTTATCAAGTTTAGTAGAAGAGTGTCAAGAAGTCGAACAATTAAGAGATGGAACTTCAATGTGGAGAGGTAATTTAAATAACTAATAGTAGAAATATTTTTATTGTTAAATTCACGTAGGGAAAAAATTGTATTCAACTTAAATGAAAATTTACTTGACAACAAAATTCTTATATTTATTTTTATATTATGTGTGTTATTGATTATCAAATAAATTTCTTTCAACATGAATAATCTTTTCAATAAAGTAATGATTTTATGATGGTTTACAATTTTTTGTGTAGGAACCCATTGGTGGAACACACCATCAAATGAGAAGAAAATTTTAACTTAGGATGAAAACATGGATACATTTCTAATAGATTTATTAACTTATTAGATTCACTTAGGTCAGAAAATAGGTGGTTTATTTTTAAGAACATCATATACTAATGGCGCTAAAGAGGTTAGTACTTAGTTTAAGTTTGGTTGCTTAGTTAGCCATATAAAGAACCGAATCAAGACCCTAAAAAATAATTATGCCTTGGCATATACGATCCGACAAGTGAGTAGCTTTGGTTTTAATCAATCTACCCAAATGGTGGAAACTGATGCAATAGTTTGGAAAAAGTATATATTAGTAAGTCTTAAACCTTCTCATTCTTGTATATCATATACATTGCTTTTGTATTGGTTTTCCTTCATCTTTGTAAAATGTTCTTTCTTAATTGTCATTGCTAGTTATTACTGTTTCTAAATTTATGTAAATTACTAAAAAAAATTATAAACTCATACTAATGTCAAACCTCTTTGCTATAGGCCTATTCAAAATTATCATAAGTTAGATATTTTATTTGGCAAGGACAGAACAACTGAAAATTTATCCATTGGTTCAAAAGAAAGGTGTATGTGCTTAGAGAGACAAGAATATGAAGAAACAACAGTTGGTAATCAAAGCAATGAGCAAGAATAATATAATGAAGTAACCTCTCCTTTGGCCAGTGCATCTGTATTAAGAACAACAAAGAAAAAAAAGTTGAGAAATTATGTATCAGAAGAAATGAAGGCTATAAAATAAAAGATGGTTGCAATTGCAGCAGTTATTGATAGAGAAAATCCATGTAATTTTTACAAAATTTAAGTTGTATTCTAAACTTAAAAAAGTGGAAGGATTAAAGAAAGTTTCGGTCATAGAAATCTATACAAAGCTTACAGCAAATATCAGTACCATTCGTACATTTCTTAATCTTCCACCTAAGGATAGAACCATATGGTTGTGCATGGAGTTCGAATGTAACATTTTTTATGATCCTAATATATCACTCTAACTTGTTTAATTAGTAACTAATAATTATGAATTATCAATGCACTTTATTATTTTTTATTTTTTTAGATATCTTAATATATTAATATTTAAAAGCTCTCTTAGCTTACATGAGTTTTGACTTTTAAATTTTGACATCGATGAGGAAAGTACGATAATTTATTGTATTTTATTTTTATTTATCCTATCTCTTATTAGTAGGAAGTTTTGAAGGTTATTGATATTTTACAGATTTTAAAAAAAAATTATACTTAATTATACATGCTTTTCTAAAAAAAATTGAAATTAGTATTGAGTTCATACAATTTTTATAATTTTATTATAAACTTTATGAAAATTTTTATGTATAAATATAATATTTTAATTTTTATTAAATATATAAAAGTACTAAAATAATAACATTCAAACTTTTTTAAAAATTTTTTCTATATACCAAACACTAAAAATATTGTCCAAGAATTCAAATTTTCACAAAATCTTCTCCGACAACCAAATAAACAAAAGAAATTTAATTTCTCTTATTTTTTTTCCCTATATTTTTCTTTCCTCATCATTTTCCTTTTTTTCTTAGGTTTCTCAAATAAAACACAGCCTTAAGATACACGATACCTAAAATATATTAGACTAATCGTAGGGCACTTGCATAAAATTTGTCCAACATATTATCCCACAAAACATCAGCAGTGATAGTACCTAAAGGGAGTTTATCCAAAGCTTATCCACTCACTAGTCATTTCGGTCATGGACCGAGAGGAGTAAGTTCTCAGATATCATACTCTGAAATTAGTATCCATTTAGAATTTTTATTAGAAGGGGGAAAAAGAAAGGTATTCGTATATCAGTAAAAGTCTAAAACGACCCCATTACAATACTATCCGATTCATTGATAAATGATAACACGACCTAATAGATATGTTATAACACAACGATTATAACCGACTGCATATGGCTAGGACCTCAACAAGGTACCCTATGCCATTTATTTATTTTATCTCTGAAAAATGTAAAGAAATCAAATACATTTGAACGTTCCAGTTCAACAAAACAAGCAAATCAATACCGGCCGTAATATGGGGGATAAGCCCATATAACCTCTCGCACACGCAAGGCCACCTTTACTTCAATGTAACAGTACACAGATTTATATCGTGTCGAGAGAGACAGTTTCACATGAAATCACGACTTTCGAACAACTGATCTTTCCAAATGATCAATATTCGATTAAATACGCCAGAAGGCACAAAAAGGGAACAGAAAAGTCCTCCTGCGAATGTCTACTAGAATCCGAGTTTTTTTCACATGAACTCAACCCACATAGGAAAGAAGCGGTGACCACATAGGGACTATATTGGAAGCCAAAAATGCAAAATAGGGGAAATGAGGAACACAGAATACTTAGCAAAGCAGCATTAAAATGTCATAAATAATACGACCGTCGGCTTAAACACAGGAAATTGGCTGATAGCAATAATAGGGGTCAAGGTTTCGGTTAACTGGTCATAAAGGTAAGTTACCTCAGCTAGTCGGCTTAAAGTTACACCACGGCAAAGGCATTAAACCATAACCTCCTTCACCATACCCACAGCTGTGGAATCACTTCACAAAGATGACCAAATTGCAAAATCAATCATCTCAAAAACAAATGCAATCAACTGCGTCATTCATGCACATGGCTCGCATGCATAACTATATATCTTCTTGCGTTTTATATAGACCGACGTTTGGTACACACTTGGGAAACAGAAAAATATTATCACCTTGATTCATTTACGATATTCAGTATCCAAATCATTCATAGGGACCCATATACTAGAAATCCATTAACCAAAAAAAGGCACGCTGAAAGTTCTGGAGGCTGCAATCAGATAATTCTCTCTGGTATGAAAAAAATCATCATTAGCCACTATAAAATGCAACAGTCAAAGAATCAATCAACCATGATAATAGCAGCAACAAAAGGGTCTTTTTTAGGTCGGTGATTAGGAATTCAGACAGAATCATTATGCTGCATTACAATGTTTCAAAAAATTCCTTTGGTATGATTGAAAGGTATTAAAGGAGCCCTAAACAGAAATATATAGACCACAGGCTCACTCTGCATAATAGTTAATAATTAGTCCAAACACAAAAGTAATAGATTAAGGAAACATAAAACACTTTACGAGAAAAGAAAGAAGCATCATCATATTTTCATTACTGAGATTCTAGTCATTTCCCACATGCGACATCCACGTCTATTAACTTGTACACGTAGAAAGATCTCTGGCCACGCCCCAAAATGAGATCTTATCAGATTAGCAACAGTCATCAGAGTCATCACTACATAGCCCAAATGAACATCACCAACCAGCCCATACTCAACTGACTGGATACATTGTGCATCCCAACTCAAAAAGACAGAACAGCGATATTACAAACCTGAATTATATACTTTTTCACAAAAAGCAACTTCTCCAAATGCAGCCCTACTCAACGCTTATAGTTAAACCTGACCTTCAGCAAGAACTGCATCTTAACCTGTTATCACATATCAAGTTACAATCCCAGTCTAAATTAATACAGCAAACTGACTTTCCTAAATTATCAACCAGAGTTGTAACTAAGGGCCTGCTCTCCTCAGCTTATCTTTGCTGACTGATCTGAACTGATCTCATCACAGCTATTCTTATCTGAATTAAAAAATTTAATGAGCTATTATTACTATTTTATTAATGTTAGTAAATAATTTTATAATTAATATTTTCACAAATAATCAGATTAGTTCATATGATCACAGAAAAATTTTGGTAATAAAAAATATATATATAATTAATGATATTAATAATAACAATAGTAATAATTATAAGAATGATATTAATGATAACAATAGTAATAATAAGCTATTGTTATTATAATTATTATAATGAGCTATTAATATTATAATTATTATCATCTTAATCTAATTGGCCCTGAAAATAAACTGGGGAAAACAGGCCCTAAGTGAATAAGATGCCAGCAAATCAAAGCACATGCATGAACACAAATGCATTAAGTTGATGCCAGGATCAAATCCAACAGTAATAGACAATGAGAACAATTGCAAACTAATGCCTATGGATCATAACTGCAGATGACTAAGTGAAGCAACTCTTTGTTCCATTGATTGCCACTTTCAGATTTTTCAGTGTCATTAGAAAAGCCAGGGAAAATGACCTTTGAAGAAACTCAAAGCAACCTGGAGTGTGCTAAAATGCTTGCTTGTCTCAGAATTATAATGTATTTTGCCAATCTATAATGCTGGGGAATCCTGGAACTGTCCAGCAAATTCCAGTCACTGTGAGTTGAGACAAGTAATAGTAAATTTATCACCATGATAATCAAGTTCTTCCCTTTCCACAGCAGGCCCATAGATGGGCCAGTGAAGAGTGAGCACCCACAAAGGGTCCCAAAATTCTAAAGGGCCCCAATTTATGATTGTATGCTATTTTGGTGGCCACTGATTTTTAAAAAAGCACAGAATGGTTAGGGCGCACTGGCATAATTCGTGCTAGTCACAGGACATGGTTTTGAGTCCTGCTGAAAACCATTGTATACACCCAAATTAATTTTCTGGGGTATGCTAGATAAATGTAAACTTAGTTGCAACTTAAAGCAGTAAATCCATGTGGCATCATGGTTTGAGTTATATATAGTTGAACACCTGTTGAGAGATTTGAGTCCCAACAACTTCCATTCTATTATTGCTTTTTATTTTATTTTTTACTTCTCTTTCCCTTATGCTTATTTTTTATAGTACTCTAATGTTTCAATTTTAGTTTCATTTGGTTGAATTCTATTCACTAGGCTATGCGTTATTTGGTTGAATATATAATAACTGATTTATATTAATAGATAGCTATTTTATATTTAAATTGGCGTACATCTTGACCCCTCTTAGACTTTAGCACACACAAATTTCATACTAGATACTTTTTTTAGTTATTTTATATTAATGGGTCACAATTAAAATTTTCAAATGAGATATTGATATTACCAATAAACAAAAAAAATTCAATGAAAGTCACAATTCATTGTTAAATTAGACCTTTTGAAATATAATAGTATGTTTTATATTCAAGTACTGCATCTTATAAGAAACTAACAAACTATTATTATGGCTATTATTTCCAATTACAAAGATAACACAACAGAATCAATGTTCTAACTTCACCATGACTATATAAAGTTATACCTGTCTTGTCCAAAACATGCAAAAATTAATCGAAAGGTGAAAGATTGCATTGAAATGTTTCCAAAAATTAAAAAAAAAAAATTGTAGCTTTAAGAATTTTTTGGTACAATATTTGTAAGAAAACAATCATCCTATAATTGCCTTATAGAAGAGTATATTTTATTTTTGATAATTATATATCTTTACTTTATTAGAGGTTAATGTTCAAATTTTTAAAACAAAGCCCCTGAAATTTTTGGGACAGCCCTGTTTCTCGAGCATGATTTGTCAAGTTTATTATTTTCATTCAATGGTCAATGAGAAGAGTAGAACCAGGATTTAATCAACGGCTCAATAACCAGCATGTCTCAATCTAGAGACAACCAAATAAATCATATGCCATCATTGATGATGATCGACGGCTATAGCTGGGCTAAAAAATTAATATTTCTCTAGAGATTAACAGAAGTGCTCTTCTTTGTAGAAATACAGTGATTATTGGTTGAAGCTAACTATCAAAGGAACAAAGGAACAAAAGAACAAAACTTCCTCTGCCTACACAAATTGCACAAATCTGAAGTGATCAAGATTAAGAAAATAGTCAAATAGCATAAACAAGAAACTACAATTCCACATGATTAGTTTTATAATTGAATTCCTTACTTGTCCTTATTAGTAATAAGTTTCTATATTGGAACTTGAAATAATCCTTAATAAATAATGACATATAAAGAAAGTAAATATTTGATCCCTTATAGATAGAAAGCTTGAAAACATTTTGGACATCTTAAAAAGGAATAAATTGTAAACAATGTGGACAAAAGGAGTAATTAAAACAAGAAACATGGCACACACGAGGTGGCACTGGGGCACAGCACGAGTA
Organism: Tamarix austromongolica; assembly: GCA_039764185.1. Classification (NCBI taxonomy): domain Eukaryota; kingdom Viridiplantae; phylum Streptophyta; class Magnoliopsida; order Caryophyllales; family Tamaricaceae; genus Tamarix; species Tamarix austromongolica. Next base: position 17,091,005 of record CM077810.1, read on the forward strand.
CAAGGATATAATCTGCATGCTAAAATGAAGTTGAGAATTACCTGAGCTGTGTCATAGACAATATACTCATTATACATAAGCTCTGATGCTCTGAGTTTCGAATCAACAGGTTTGCCACATGGCACAGTTACTTCATCCCTCCACTTCAGAAATTCCAACTCCTGAGGAACCTTCTTGCCAAGTCCTTTGGTAGAGTGCTTTCCCTTGGGAGGTTTATCCATATACTAGATAAAAGATGGATGACACAAGCAAGTATTCCCAATTTAGAAGCCATACATAACATAAATGTCAAGCAACACAAAAAAATGAACCAAAAATTCAACAACTCAACCAATATGAATGAGCAAGGTATTAACAGGACATGCACTCAATAAGTAAAATGCAGCCATTTAAGAATTTAAAAGGTGAAAGTAAAGGGAAAATCAGTAATGTCCTAGTGTGCAACCAAAATCTCTGTGAACATTATAAATTGATTTATCAAATCAAATATAATGAATTCATGATACATTATCTCACCTGGGCCTTCTTGACCTCGTAAGCCTCTCCAAGAGCAACCTCACTCAGAATCATGAAACCCACAGGATTATTCCTGTCAGTGTAGCAATACTGCGCACTCTTACTGACCAAGTCAGCAAAGTAAATACCCTTGCCAAACTGCACAGTACAGGATTTCAACCATCCATCAACAGAGTTTCATGAAATAAATAACTTGACATGCATAACCATGCACATGAATGCAAACAGTACACAGACTGAAGGGGGTGGAGGAGGGGAAAGAACACAAAACCATGTAGCCAGTTGCTGGAGCTTCAGGAGGCGCTATTCTCAGTCCTTGGCTAAGGATGCCCACAAAATTTGTCAATCGAGAACCTGAAATGGAAAAATAAAAATCATATTGTTAATTCAGATATTCCTTCAAATTTCTCTTATCAGCATAAAAGCAGATAGAGCTGAAATAAGCCCCAATGCAACCCTTAACACAAAAGTGACTTTGTGGCTGTAAGTTTCATCTTACCATGCCAAAGGAGCATTCTGTTGCCAAGCTTCTGGCGGTATGGAGCAAACTTGTCAGACTCCCCCTCCCTTTCCAGTGAAAAAACATCTTCCAACTCAAGGGACCAATCCTGATGGAGTTTAAAAATCATAGTTAGGACAGGAAAACAAAGTGAACCATTAGCAGCAGGTCACTCAGAAGTTTCACAAACCGTATGCGTGGGGGCATGAGTAGTAAGGAGATACTTCTTGATCAACTGGAAATCATCACTATCATGGGGCAGGGGACTAATGTCACAATGAAGCTTCTTATACTTATCATCAAGGGAATCATCATTATCCACATCAAAGCCCACCAATCTAGAAGCTATTTCAATATCCTGCAGTGCTTCTAACATTTTCACCTACACGGAAAAGAAACAAGGCAGTAATAAAATTTGTAAGAGCAAGTGTACAATCACAATGCTCATAAGCTAGTTGCTCTAGTATCAAGAAAAACTACATATTGTTATAATTACTCATCATGCTAGCATTCCAAAAAGTCAGTGAAGACTTCCGTGATATGGTAATCAATGAATAGATGATATTCCTTTAGAGTTGAGAAATAATCAGTGGGGGAAGTCAACGAGATTTGGACTGGGAGCAAGTTATATAATTACAGCTCACAGGAGTTAGTACCTTTGACTTGAACTCATCCTCATCCCTAATTATATGTGGATGGATAGAAGGTATCATGGTAAAAAACTTATTACTGGCATCTACAATCAGGCTTTCTTTCATTGATGGATCAAGAGCATCATTATTCAGCAGATTCTGAACCTGGGTCAACGCCTCAAAACCTAAGAAGTGCCAAGGTCAAATGATGAAAACACAGAAATAAATAACCAAAAAAAAAGTTTCTTTCTTACAAATTGAACATGATGATAAGATTTCAGTCAGCTCAGCTGACCATATTCTATCCTACAAGTTCCTTCATGTGCATTTACCTTTCTGGATGTTACTCTTGCTCAGTTTACCAAGCGGCATTTCAGACAAATTGATTTCAAATTCCATCATGGCAGCTCTGCAGGTTTGAAGAACACTTTTAGACACTGCCAGAAATAATGGGAGGAGAAAAGGTAAGCTATAATCTGTCGATACCTGTATGTTTCAACATTGAAGAGAAGCTTCATCAACTCTGCCACTGCAGCGGGAAGTCTGCTATTTTTATCATTTGTAATTTTCCTGGATGCCTGCCTGTTGACCCCATAGTCCTACATTCATCAATATATATGAGAAAAGGGCAAATAATGGAAACTGACAGTAAATGAAACACTGAAACAGAGACCGAGAAATAGAGCAAGCCATACAATATCCAGTGGGAAGAATTTTCCAGGTTGCTTCTTAAAACTTTGTCTGTCTAGCCATGCCCCCCATGGATTGCCCGTCTTTTCCAAAAACAGCCTCTTGAATTCCTCAATTGCATCCCATTTTGAAAATTCTTCCAGCTTGCTATCTCCAATTTTATCATTACCAACACGGCCCCATTTCCGGAAGACATAACAGTCTGAGCCTTTATCCTCTTCGATGATTTGAAGGATGTAGTAACTTCACACAGCAGAAAAGATGCTCGTCATGATTAGCCAAGAGAATAAGAGAGATACCAATTGCTGAAAGGGAAAGCAAGTAAGCAAGTACTAAAAATTTGCAACACCAAATCAAAAACATCAGGAAGCGAACATTTTAATTGAACAAAATGTTAAGCCTGGTGAAGACAAATGATGACAACAATACAATAGGTTTCCACGAACAAATGCATTACATAAGGGGCAAGGCAAAAAAATTCTGGAGATATCATCCGTTATGAGTTATGACAATATTAGAACAGCAAAGGGAGTTTGATAAGAATAAATTCTGAAAAAGCCGAAAGCTAGGTCAAAATTTAAGAGTGATTTCTGGATTGTCAATAATATGGTACTTTGAATATTCATTAATTATTTGATAACTGCAAGAAAATACTGAAATTTTCTTAAGCACTAATTTATTGAATCCATATAACAGATAATAAACCAATTAATGCTGCATCCAGGATTTGATTCATAAAACAAATTAAAAATAAAAATTAAACTAAATTAAAAAAATGGCTGATTCACTGACATGTCATTGACATATATACCAGATTTGTTGGCCACCAATACACAACACGAAAAAAAAACACGACTGAAATGCATCAATACACACCAATACAAGACAGTATTCAACCACTATCTACCCAAACTTGGCCAGTACAGACTGATATTTACCAAAAAAAAAAAAAAAAAGGCCATGACAACGAGATATTATTTGTTGTCTGCAATACTGCCATACTGCACCACAGTGATTTATTGATTTTTTATCACTAGCTAAAGGCACTTGAATTAGGCAATTACAATTGCTACTTAAGCTGAACTTCCCAAGAAAAAATACTAGAAGAATGAATGCCCCAAAATAATGTCCCGACTTTATTGTCCTACTAATATCCATGTCATTAAAGCATCAATGTCAATGGGGAAAAGGAGAGAACTTTGGGTACAAATCACACAGGACACAACAAGAAAAATAAGACGGTCAACCAAAAACCAAATATGGTAGTCTATGGTGCGACTTATCAATGAAAGAGCTGCAGATCTTTACAACAGCTATATAGTCTCTGAGACTCAGAGCAAATTTATAATTTATAGCTAAAGCTCTATAAGTAGCAGTCCCTTATAGTGAATCAGTGATGTGCCTGAGATACTCAATATGCATTTTTAGGCGACTTATTTCTCAGTGAAAGCATAAATGCCACTTGTACATGTGAACACCATGGAATTAGAATTCCACTTGTACATTGGCGAGGGAAGTGAAGTTAGTAACAAATTATCTTGGGTCATATTGTCCTTTTCACCAAAAAAAGTGGGAAAAAAAAATGTAAAGAAGGATCTCAGCTTTTACTTAAACTTCAAAGATAAACTTCAAAGATAAACTTCACAGACAAATCACTCAAAATTGGTTTCCATCAATGAGGCAATCAAAAGAATCAATACTCAATAAATGCCAGGCACTAGCCTTCAAAGTAGCAGCCCTCCACGACATTTAGACAAAAAAAGTTACAAGATCACAATTTACCAACCTGTTGATGCCAGAATGTAGATCAGACCGATTCAAAGTAGTATTATAGATGCTTGTCCCATCCTCAAGGATGTGACCAGAGTCTTGGAGACCAGATGCTTCATGCACAGCACTTCGCCCTTTGACTTTCACTACAACTGTGCTAGAAGATTCACCAATAGCCTCAACTTTGTAAAGGTCAAAAGGAAGTTTCTTCTCCCATTTAATACAATCATCTAGGTAATACTTCCTTACTATTGGTATCTTCATCCTCCTGTCAAGATGCAAAAAGAGATTTTGATTGTGTGACTTGAAAATGAATTTACAAGCTAGGACTCAAGACCTTTTGTTACCTCGCCTTCCTCATCTCAGCATCTTGACCCCCCAGCTCTTCACTCACAACCAAGCAGTTAGTATCTGATCAACAACAATATCCATATTGAACTTAAGATCAATATTAACCAGTTCATGATTAAAGGAATGCAGAATTATAAAAGCAGGTAACAGATCACCACCTTTCTTGATTTTGGCATTAACCTGACCTCCTGCACTTTCAATCTTACTCTTCAGTTCTTTCTACATAAACATAACCAATGCATGGTGAAATTCTCTTAATATGCAACAAACATACCAAGACATAGCTGTAGTATTTTAATCAAAAAATAAAGTATATATAATTTATCCACTTATGTATTCAATACAAAAATCAATTAGGTTTCCACAACATTGCATTACATCAATGCAATGCACTATATCTACCTTTGGTTTATAATTTTTAACCAACTAATACACAGAATACACAATTTATAGATGATTATTATTAGCTTTGAATGAGTGAAGGATAGAGACAAAAAATTCCTACATATTTTTGTGACAGATGCATAGGTCAAATCGTTTAAATGGAAAAGCCCCTCACTAATGGTCTGATATCAAACTCATTCAAGCCTAATCAATTAATCAGGTAGGATACATTAATCCATAGGCACAACCACACTTTGCCAATAAACATGCCAAGGTTAAATGCAGGTCAGCCATAAACCTCCTCAAAATCTCAATTCGATGTTATTTTCTGCCACCAGAGTCCAGACACTACAATCAGTCTCCAACAACTCACAGCTTCTCACTGGAATCAGTATCGGGCTTCTTTCAGCATGACTATATCATATCAAATAAATTTCTCTCCTTTACTGTTTTCAAAAATAACAAACTCTCAACTCTGTCACAATCATTTCTCATAGATATCAATATTTATCACCCAACCTTTCCATCATAAAGCATGTCCGCTCAAAATATTGCTCTATAAGATTGACATGTTAATTCAAATGGCATATTATGATCATACACAACAATCCTGAATCATTTTTTCTGGTTTAGCCATCTCGTCTAAAAAGGAGAATAAAAATGGAATAGGCATACCTGACCATCATTTTAAGATATAATCCCTCAAATCAAAAATCAAGAAAAGAGGGGAGCATTTTCATTCCCCTGCTAGCTATGGCTCACACCATTTATGGTTTTGCTATCGATAATGTTCAATTGACCCCTTTTGTCAACTGCACATTATTCAATTGTTTTCATATGCTTGCATTTGCTCAAAACAATCAAAATGTAATATTAGGGGTTAGAATGATTAAAAGATTATATATTTTCATGACCATCGATCTCACAAAAGTTACTAAGACAGTGTTTGGCCAGCAAATTATTCCCAATTCAACCATTTTTGTTGATATGATCAATCACTTTTTCTAAAAATTTAATTTTTTCCCATTTTATCACAATTTACTATAAATTGTTTTAAACAAAATTAAAAAAATTATTATAACACATACCAAATATGTCAATATGCATGATGCGGTCTGGGCTCGTAGATAGCCCTGATTTAGATATTCATTCCGTATTCTTAATCTTAGATGCTTATTAATATTTATTATTATTTAGAAATATCTTTTAGGGTATGATTAAGATTTTATTATGATATAGTATCTTATACATACTAAGATAATATATCATCATACATCTTAATAATAATCTAAAAAATACCCCTAAAAATGAATATCAAAATCTAGGCTTACAACCTGCTAGCATACACTGCATCAATACATCTATCTCCCTTTTAGCACTAAATTTACCAGACAGAGCCTAAGTTATAAAAGTCTACATTGACATATTACTCAAATAAATCTAATTTGAATTTTAAGAAAGTGAAAATACGCAATCAACTGCATCATTACTTTTATTTAATGTCTCCAAATTGTTCAAAAGAATTATTCATTTCATGTATCTGAGCAAGAAGTAATTTACATCGTTGAGTGGATAGTGAAATATTTGGTGATTCATGACAACATGAGGAAAGGGATTGGGATAAAACAAATACCAAAGACTCTTTCGGCAATCCGGCAATGGCAACCCTAAGAGCACCCAATGATTCATCCTTGGAAACCTGTGATTGATCATTTACTGTTTGGCTTCCAGTGGATATGTTGGAAGATGATGGTAGTAAAATCCGAACAGGTTTTTTTGTCCGTTGTGACTTGAACCACTGTAATAAAACAATGCAAATCAGTGTCATACTTTAAAAACCAGATAAATGGGTCAAGATAGGAATGTACCCTGCAAAGATATTGATTATCTGTTCCTTCTGAAATTTTCCATTTTCGTTTAACACGTTCAGGCTGAGCAGTAGCGTAAGAACACTTGCTCCACTCTGAGAGAAAGCCACGGCATCTATATATACCTCCAGAATAAACAAGACAGCCAGAACATAATGTGCATCTTTCAGGTGCTCCAAATAGCATCCCATCAGCACTTCAATAAGAAACAGAGCAAAAATATGAGTTAAGTCGAGGTCAGCAAGTGTCAGTTTAGATTGAGGTGAATAGGGTAAATGAAATCATTTACCTAAGTTCATCCCATCTGAAAACCTATTTAGTATTATTTACCTTTATTCACCTCATTTTTATTACCCCCAAAATCAGGAGACAATGGAGGTGAAAGCTAAAAATAATGATATAGCCTTCAGGTTAAGGCCCTATTTTCCTCGCCTGGCACATCTAATCCGATTCGATTGGATTGGGCTAGTGTTGATGAAAATAATTATTATTATTATCATATTAATAAAAATAATAATAATAATAATTAATATTATTATAATAATATTTTTATTATTAATTTTAATAATATTATAATATAATATTAACATTATTACTAACATTAGTATTAATCATATATTATTAATAGTTTTATTATTACTATTAAAATAATATAATAACAATAATAATATTAATGATAATTATTATTATTATAATTAATAATAATGATGTTAATGAACAATATTATATTCATTATTTTAATTGATGGTAATATTCATATTATTATTTTATTTAGGCAAATAATTATTATTATACTAATTAAAATATTCATACAAATATAATTATAATATTTATTATAATAATTTATCATAAATATAATTATAATAATACCAATAATAATATTTCTAATATAATTTTATATTTCTAAATATTATTATCACAAATAATAATATTTTTATTAGCAATATTACTTTATATAGTTATAAACAGATATATAATTTTATTTTTGTTAAAGTTATCATTATTAGTATCATAAATAATCATATTATTAAACTATTATTTTTATAAATATTATAATTAATAATATAAATATAAATATAATAATATTAATATTAATGTTAATAGTATAGTTTTATTATTATTATAAATATTATGATGAATATTATTATTATAAATATAATAATATTAATATTAATAATAACTATTATAATAAAATTATAATAAATAAACATGAAAATAATTATGATAATAATTATAATAACATTATTATTACTAAAATTATAATAATTATTGTAATTAAGAATAACTATTATTATAATGATAATTATAATAATTAATTATAATATAAATATAATAATTATCATTATTATAATTATATTAAAGAAAACAATGATTGTAATTATAATAAAAATAATGATTATTATTATTATTATAACTACCAATAATAGTTATCATAATAGCTAACAATAATAATTATTATAATAAAATTATTATTATGATTATAAATAACAATAATAATAATAATAATGATAAAACTCCCTAGGTTTCACAATAGAGAACCTATAATTTTTTCATATTTATTTTACAACATAAGTCCTCTTTCAAATTCCAATAAAAATTTATTGCTATATTTACTAATTTACCCTTCCCTATCTCATAATAATAAAATTGTTCAAGTTCCAATGCATGCATGAACTTTAGTCAATTTTTGTATTATTTATTCTAAACTTTAATGCTTCTTAATATGTAAGATAAAAACAATTATAAGTCCTCTGCTGTGAAACGAAGGGAGTAAGAATAATGTGATCAGATCAAATGAGACTAGAGCTGATATTAGATCTAAAAAAAACACGAACTAAATGAACTTTTACCCAAATTAGGGTAGTATTACCCAAGCAGAATTTTGAAATATTTACCTGATTCACCTCCATTCGCCTCACCTCACTCCGATTTACCCCAATCTTAACAAACATCATCAAGTTGGGCCCATAAATGAAATAATTCTCAGTAACATTAAGTATCAATTAATTGCTTATAAGAAAAAGCTTACCAGCGATCCCTCAAGTCAAGCTCAGACCCTGTTGAATCTAGACCATTGGCTTCAAGCATTTCTCGCATTTCTTTTGTCGAGACATGCTTCTTCAATTCATCTTTTAGAGCCCAAAGTTCTTTGGTCTGTGCCTCCAATTTCCTTTCCAGGTCAACTGCTTCTGAGTTTTCAGTTCCTATAACATTAGCAATGTGTTCAGGCTCTGGCTTTGACACCTTAACATCGGCCGTAGACTTTACCATTCTTGATTTCTGATCACTGCTGACACCACTCTTCCTTTTGGTGCCACCTCTCGGTTTTGGACATGTCAAGGGCTCTTGACCTTTTTCTGCATTACATTTCACACCCACAAAAACAATCCAACTTCAGCAAAACAAGACATCATAAAGAGTGACAAAGCGGGATAGTAGGCAAATAGTACCGGTTTCCCTGGAAGTAGGAGCTTTTCCCTTAGCAAGAGAAGACACAGCCACTTGATCAGAATTTGAAAGACTACTCCATCCAGTCAAACCCTCCGGTCGGATAGTTGAGAACAACACAAAGAAACAATTAGCATGATGCCATGCTAAGCTTCTAGGGCCTTGACCTTCAGGCTTGGAGGAAATACGGACCTGGCAATAAGGTAATGAAATGACATTCTGATAGAGTATTTCCAAAACACATTAGGTTCGTTATGTTAGAAACTCAACTAAGCCTACCACCAACAACACCGTCTCTCCAAGTCAGTCATTTAGAAAGGGCATAACTCGACCTAAATAACAAGGTAGTGATTACTGTTGGGTTATGAGTCCCTTCCTATGTGGAAAATCTCATATTTTATTTATTTTATTTATGGGGGTAGCTCAAAGGGTCTTTGGATCATTTATTGGGTGGCTTCCTTAATATATCTTTTACTCTCAGCTTTATTAAGTTGCATTGAGAGAATTCGGATAGCCATCAAACACCGAACTAGAAGGGCAAAGGTTTTACGAAGTGCAGTTCTGGGCGTTTTTCTCCTGCGCAGTTTTCATCAAGTGCTCCGATCGAAGGTCAAACGTGCTCCGATTTAGCTGAAATTTGGACAGCACCTTCGGGACATCTGGTTCTTCAAATCCAACGGTTGGTTTGTCTATTACTGCTCTAGTTTGTGAGATATTGCCACTGTACCGAGCCCCTATTTTCTGGTGACGAAACCTCATCGTTTTTATTGGTTTGGTTGTTTGTTGGTTGATAAGAATTTGGTGGGTTGTGTACCCTTTAGGTGCTCATTGTAAGGAAATTGTTATAATCATCTTTGATTATAGTGGAGCAAGTTTCTGGACTAGGTCCCGTGGGTTTTACCTCTTTCACTTTGAGGGTTTCCCACGTAAAAATTCTTGTGTCTCTTTTATTTGTTTGCTTGAGCATTTGCACTTGTTTACTTGCTGATTTGATATCACTGTGGATTGTTATCTTGCTGTGGTTGAAACCATCTATTTAGTGTTGGGTGATTGTTAATATTGGGAATCCCTTATTTTTTCCCATCAATTACTTCTCATGTTAAAGGTTATTCTCAGGATAAACTCAACTACATGTTTTTTTCTCTAGGAGTCATCCCATACCTTGATGTATATATGATCTTCAAAACATAGAGAGATTTCACCATGAAGTTTTCCTAAGGCTTTGATTGGCACTGAATTGTTTTCCTATTACCGCTTCGTTTTAGCTACATGGCCCATTAGTTTTTGGAAAGGTTCAAAATTATACTTGCCTTTAATCACAATTTACTAAACATGTTTTTGATGAAATACCCAAAAAAGTTGATAGTCTGCCAATTCAGCAGATTATTTCCCAACAAATCCTGATTTCTGATAAGCAATTAATTTCACATCCCCCCTTCCATCATTCATGGCTAGCCAGGCCCAAAGGAAATCCTAGCTTGCAGCATAAATGTTAATGAAACCTATTCTGATAAAGAAGCATAATTCTGAAATATAATCAGATTCAAGCTTTTGGTGGGCATTGTCATCAGCATTCAGCAACAAATCAAATTTTCCACGGTGAGTTATCTTCAAAGATAAAAAGTAAAACCATTACAGCCTAAAACTTCATTCTATGACACCTCTTGAAAATCATGGTCAAAAGAATTGAACAGAGATAGCAGTCAGAAAACATAGACCAAAGTCCAAATCACCCAATTCCAGAAAATGTTTAGCAAACCATCTTATAATGCTAATGTATGACTATTAATCCACATACACAAGCCTTTCCTGGAAGTATAGATTATATTATCAACCGTGGCATACACTGACCCACCTCTCCTTTCATTATTTTTTGGCTGCAGTGTTTGCAAGTAGCACGAGAAGTTTGGGAAACTTCAACACCATATTCCATGGAAGCTGGTGCAGATTCACTGGGCAATACAGTGCCCTCTACATATTTCCTTATCTTTTGCTGATCCTCCCATCTAAGTGATTCAATTCCTTCAACATCATCAGGACTGGAACAAAAAATAAATGTATCAGAGACAACCATATGCTAAATTGCAAGTCTCTAGCTCATATGGAAGCTGGAGCTTTCAGAAGAAGAAGCAAGCCTACAGAAGGAAGATATCAAACTATCACAATCAGATATTGTTCAGTTGATAAAATCTAAAGAAGCACATACGATTTGATCTGATTTGACTTCTTCATTATGCATTCTGCATGGTGCCACATCTGATTCATTTGAAAATGCAAAACAGAATCTCTTAGCAGGAAAGAAATCCCCTCCATGAAAACAAAAGACAGAAACTAAAGTACTGTAATGAAAAACATCTCATGTAGAAAACGAAAATAGGCATCATGCTGAAGGTGGGAAAGCCTAGAAAATGTACTGTAATAAAAACACCTCATGCAAAAAAAAAAGAAAAAAAAAAAGCCAGGCTGCATGGTAAAGCATCACGCTGAGGGGGGGAAAGCCTAGCAATAACTTTTGTACTTAAGGAGCCAAAAGAAAAGAACAACAGATCCAACCATCACTTCCAATCTATACTAGATAATGGACACCTCATTTCCTCTTCCACCCTTCATAGAATAAGTGGTTGTATAATGTGACCACAATGAAGAAGTGCCCCACAAATGTTGGCAAACATCCTGCAAACGCAGGTGGTATAAAGGCTGACACTTACACATTCATGCAAGTTTCTAGAAACTGATGATCAAGTTGTGATGGTATCTTCCATGAAATTGTATAATTGGTGAATTTTAAACGATATTGATGTTCCAATCCAGGTGGTTAAGGATAGTGTTTTTTCACATACATTTTCTTAAGTTGCAACTGAGGGAGGGTTTGCCTTAATGCAATGCATTTCCGCTCCCTACTAAACTAAATATGCAGCACGCCAGCAAGGAATCAATTTTCAAGTTAAATTGACAGCAGTTGTGGTGAAAGAATAATGAATTTTGACGCATGTGTCGAAGGATTGGCTTGCTCATTTAGGCTGCTTGTCTTGGTACAACCACCACAAAGCAGTTTGGAGTTCATAACGTTCTATGAACTCTAGCCTTGAATGGTTTCAGTTTTAGAGGAACTGCATTAGCTACTTTTGATCTGGTAGCTTGAGCCCTATGACATCTTCGTAACAAATATTGAGGATTAAGGAAGATCCAAATCAGTTCATAACAGGACTCAAGGCTTTCAGTGGACTTCCAGAAGCTACACGAGCTGAAAATTAGGAAAAGCACTGTCAAAACATCATTACCAGTTCAATGGCAAAAACAAGTAGATGAACGAACAGGAACAGTATAATATTCTAGCAGACAACATACTTCGAGACAAAAACAAGTAAATTACAGAAATAAACTATATCAAACAAAAAGATACCTACGATGGCAATCGTATAAATTTCGAAATTGGTCATCAACCTACATTATCGTTCATCATAATTGACATACGAAACCAAACAGAATTAAACAATTGAGGCATGAACATATTTCTAAATAATGAAACCAAATGCACTTATGTTCCCCAAATTCTGAAAAACACAGAACAGCCGAAAATAGGGCAATATTGTGAATCTTTTGCGAACAAAGACTAACACGGAAGGAAAGTGAGATAGTTCAGAGCTCATTACAGGCATGAATCCGTCGAATTGAGTGGACTGAACCATTTTTCCAAGACGAAGCCTCTCTTTCTCAATTGGCATCTTGCATGTCCTACACGATGACCTTGACGACTTCGCATATTCCACTTTCCATGGCTTTGCAGGAGCCGCCATATCCCTCTTCCGCCTTTACTTACTGCTATTACTCGTTTACACGGTAAGATCGAAGTAGAAAAGAGGCAAGCGATTATCAGCTATCCTCCTGCTGACGCTCTGAAGATGGTAGGCTCTTCAACTGTTCGCCTTCACTCGGCCATGAAAAGAAGAGTGTACTACAAACGCGTAGGTTCACGACATTTTGCCGCTTCGAGTCTGTCAGGAAAGGTAGAACCTTTTTGCGTGTCTTTTAGCTGCATTTTTCCCTCTCACAAAATAATATTCACTCTATTTTTAAGCAGTATCATCATTATTTGAAATATAAAATTTGATTATTGATTTTTTAAATTAGAATATATTAAAATATAATTTTATATTTTTATTAAAAAATACTATTAAATTATTTTTTATAATAATTTTGAATAATATATATAAAAATATGAATAATTAAAGCTTATTTTCCAAATACGATCAACCTAATTAGAAAAATAAAAGTCTAATTGAATTTAATTTGTAATGTGGCATATTAAGAATAATTTTTATTAATAATAAATAAAAATTAATATCATTATTAATTATTATAAATATTTTTGTAATAATTAATATTGATAATGAATAATCATTAATATTATTTATTTATTATTATTATTATTAAAGTTAATTAATATGAATATATAATTAATAGTACCTAATTCATAATTAATGTTATTGATGATAATTAATATTAAGAATTAGCAATTACTTTATTATTAAAAAATTTAATAATTATTATATAATATTGAGAATGAATATTATTTTTATTATTATTATTATTTATAATAGTATTATAATAACAATAATAATTTATGTTGACAATATTAATAATTATTAATATTATTAATAATAATATATTGATAACTATATTATTAATAAATAATATTAATATACAAATGTGGTAAGTGGATATAATTAGTAAGGATAAGAATATAGGATATTTTAAATATTTAATAAATAAATGGATAATTAACTTATAAATTAATAATATATAGTAGATAATATAAATAGTAAAATTATAAAAATAATGTACAAAACAAACAGTTTGAATTAATAACATCAAAAATAATGTTTTATCAAACAAAGGTTAAGTCTCAAGCTAGTTATACGGGACAAAATTAAAATTATTAACCAGTTTAATTTTGGCCATGATATGACTAACTTGGTATAATAGCAATTTAATTTGAATTATGTATAAAGCATAAGCAATTCACCATGAGCTGCGTGACTGTGTCAAGTAGATAAGATGCACTAAAGTTGTACGAACCTCGAAGTTGTGTCGCGGACGATTTGGATGCAATTAGTTCAAAATAAATATAGTCTAATTCTTGCAAATTTAGGGTAGAGCGGGGGAAAAAAATTCAAAATTGGATCATATAATAATTCGTCTGGTTGTACATAGCTAATAAGGAAATAACTAAACAAAAAAATCACAGTTTAACATACTTTTGCTTTATTTAAAGAGTTTGTTAATTATTTAGAAAGTAATTTCCTTAATAACTCAAACTTTTTAGGAGATTTTCTTAGGAAATACCAGTTTATATGGAAGTATTATTTTTTTTTATTCAAGGAAATATACTTCAAAATGGTTATCTCCTTAAAATAATTAATAAGTACTTATATATTATTATTCATTTAAAATATGTATTAAACATAATCTATTGTCTTAAAGTGGATGAAAAATAATTATAAATTAGCAATTAGTTGAAAATAAAATCACTTAAGAGAGTAGTATATTTTTTGAAATAAGTAATTTTTAATAGTAATTACAAACAACTTAATGATTGTCATTTATAAAAAATTTACTTAATTGTTATTTAAGCATCATAAATAAGAAAATAATTAATCACTGGTATTTTTCTAGATGAACTTTAAAGTGAATATCTTGTTATAATATAATTTCTATTATTAAATTCTTAACAATAAACTTTTTTTTTAGTTTTGTAAGTTTTTAAGCAAAACTACTCACTTTGAAAGCATTTTAGTAATCCAAAAGCTCTATTTTTAGTAAATTAATATTTCTATGCAACAACTTGATAAAAATATTTTATTTTATTTTATTTTTTATGAAATTTTGAAAAATTATGCAATTTCAATGTATCTTAGGCATTTATTTTGAATTATTTAGTCAAAAGGGTAATTTAATGATTTTAGAATTAAAGGGAATTTATAAAAACAACAACAAAAAACTAAATGGGAGGTATGTGACCATGTGGAGTGTGGCCTTGCTCTTTTATTTTTCTTATTTTGTGATTTAGATTAATAATAGCTAGTAAATACCTATTCTAGTTATTTATAATATGGTAAATATGATCATGTGAGGTTGTTGAGTAAATAAATAAATAAATAATCTCTCTCCCCCAGCCGATGCCTCCAACCCATTTGTTTTTGAGTTTTTTCTTTAATATTATATTCTATTTAGTTACTAATTAGTTGTCAACTTATTTGATTAGTTATCATATATCTATTAAATCTTTGACTATGTAACTTCATTATCCTATAAGAATTTTTTTCTCTTGAAGTTATGAATATAAACTAGTTTTTTTAGCCTTGTGCATTCAATCCTACTATGGCAATTATTTAATTAATAATAATGCCTGCCAAATTATCATTTAACATCTCTTCCAAAAATATTCCAAAAACCAAAATTGTACCACAGGTGAGCACAAAACACATGTTGGGTACCAAGGGGTCCCAATTGGTATATGACGCAACTAGCCAATTGCCATATCATAATGTTTTTTTTCAAGTTATTTTACTTTAAATTATAGTTATTGAAAAAATAAAAATAAAAACATAACATCTTTTTTTGTGATTTTTTCTATAGATAAAGATATATATTGATATACTTTTGAAATTTATTATGTAAAACATTGTTATGTGTTTCGCCATAGTTATAGTTACGTTTCACCACTTTTGTTATGATATTTATAGTAGAATTTATTTCATCATTATTATACTTGTATTTCACTATTAATATGTTTATTTTTCATCACTTTTATGCTTATGTTTCACCATTGTTTTTTCATATTTTATTGTAGTTGCATTTATATTTCACCACAATTATTGTCATGTTTTACATGTGGCAGTTGCTATTTATTTATTTTTTTAAAAATTAACTTGTCATATTCCACCATAATTATTTTCATATTTTACCACTATTATATTATGTTTTACCAATGTTATATCAGTGCTTTATCATTATTGCCTTCAGATTTTACTATAATCATCTCCATATTTCATTATAGTTGACTCCATGTTTCACTGATGTTAGTTGCAATTTTTTCAAATAAAATTAGCTTGTCTTATTTCACCATAATTACCTTTATGTTTTGCCGCTATTGTTTTATATTTCACCATTATTATGCTTGTTTTCATGTTTCACCATATGTGTGTTATATTTCACCGTTGATAGTTATAATTTTTCTAAGAAAACTAATTTGTCATGTTTCATCATTATTGTCTTCATCTTTGAGTATAATTATTTTCATATTTCATTATAATTATCTTTTATAGTGTTATTAATATTTGTACTATTGTACTTATGTTTTGCCATAAATCTTTTATATCAAAAATATATTATTATGGCTATCTATTTATGTAAGAAAATATTAATAGTGTTTTGGTATAATCATTTTATTTTTTTAATATACAAAATTAAAAATAATCCATTTTTAACATACAAATATGCCTCAATATCAATTATTTTCAATAAATGGTAACTCGCTACACCATGGAATTTGAAGGGGTTACCCCCTTCTCTCTCTCACTTCCTTTTTTAGTTTATGTTATTTTATTTGCTAATTAGTTGGTTAACTATCTCCTAATTAATTACCTATTGGGTTTACCCTCATATAGCCTACATAAGCCTCTTATTGAACTCTTAAGAAAGCTTTTTAATGCTCCTTTTCTTTCTCTCCATTGTGGCATCCACTATATTTTATCTCCATTATACTCTTTATTTCTACGTTAAATCTATCAATATCCATTCATCAAAGATTGAAGTTTTCCTTTTTCAATTTTTTATGTTGAAGATATAAGTATGCTAGTGTTATATTTTGAGTTTAGAATTTGGTTTTGTGATCCTTCACTTAAAGACCTTATTGCATATAAGGACTTTGCTTGCGGTAATGTTATTTTTGAAATATCCTTGTGATGATATTGTGATTTCATTTCATAAAGAGTGTTTTTATAAATCTTTGATTGTTATGGCATGGATTTGTGAATAAATTATTTTGCGTCCATTTTTATTAATGTAAATATAATTATGAATGTGTGGTATTGTTGGATTTCAAAAGGTAATGTCTTCATCTAGAAGATTAATGAAGGATTTAATGTCATATGTGAAAGATCTTAAGTTTTATTAATTTGCTTTAATATATGTTGAGTCCTAAAATCACTGGTATAAAGCGATAACTTCCAAGGACCACCTTGGAGTTAATTATAGGAGTTTACCCATCGTATTATATATCAAATTGATGAGTTGGAAGTCTTTATTCAATGCAAATATCAAAAGTCAAATTTAAGCATTGTGGCACAAGATATTTGTTAAACTATAAAAATCAAAATAATTGCATAATGTGAATAAATTGGTGTTTTTGCATGATAAGTTGTATGTTAGTTACCTATCATGTTCACCATGTTAATCTTAGATCTTAGGATTTGACTAAGGTTGAGTTAGTTTGATCAATCTTAACTAAGTTTAACTTTTGGATTTATGCTTGAATTGGATAATTCTACTATTAGAATAAGGTGGTTTTAGAAAATGTGGTAACCCCAATAAGGATCATACTATTTTTGGAAAGTAGGAAATTAGAGAAGGCACAGGAGCTTCAAAGATAAACCCAAGAGTTGTTGGTTAAAGGGATCTAAGAGAAAGCATGAGTCCTTGTTATGTTCTAGCTTTGTTAGTTCTAAATAAGGATATGATGTGGAATATGTTCATTGACTCAAGGGTAGTCAACAACATCACAATCAAGTACATATTTCCTATGCTAAGATTGGATGGTATATTAGATGAGTTGTACAGAGGAAGGATATATCTAAAACCAATCTACCGAATGGTTTCCATCAAATATGAATTAGAGAAGGATATTATTGGAATAAAACTTTCAAGACTAACTTGGTAAATGAATTCCAGGATGTAGCTCATTGAGAGAACTTCCTTGATGGTCGAAGAGTAGTTGATTCCAATCATGCAAATTTGAGGACAAATTATGCTCAATAAGGGGAGAATGATGTAGGCATGTCCTATAAATTCTACAAGTCATGTGTTGACTTATTTCTTATTAGAGCCTATTATATTGGTGTTGGTGGAAGATTTGGTCCAAGCTAATAACATTATACCTAATAAGATACCTGTTTAATTATGAACCAAGTAGGGACTTAATGGTCATTATTACAAATTTTAATGACAACACATGATTTGAATATGCCATGAATTTCCAATATGAGGTAGAAACATCCATATGAGATAAAATTTATATTTAATTATTAAATATTAGATATTGTTAGAATCTTATAATGTTTATCTTATTAGTTGCAAGTTTTATATTTTGGTTTAGCTTGAGTGTGGTGATTTTAGTTTAGTTTTTGTGTGTTTTTTAACTTTTAGTTGAATATTATAGTTTCATAAAGAATATAATCTAATGAGTTTCAATTCATTTATCAAAATTCATCCACATAAGACATTGAATATAGTATGTAGTTTCAAGATCCAAGTTTCACTCTTCAACTAATTCTCTACGTAATTCATTTTTGATTTGTGATTTCTATATGATTCACAATTCAATTTTCTCTACTCAATTTCTATGTGATTTGAGTGAGTTATTTTATTTTTAATTTATCACATTAATATCCCAATCAATCCTCAAAATTTTCATATACACACATCTGTTCATCTTTATCCTCTAGAAACTTGAACCCTAACCCCCATCCAGTGTCACGCTTCTTGATATCTTAATGAACAATATTAACCCAATATTTACTTTCCATAATCAAAATTATAAATCACCATTAAAAACCCTATAAAACCCCCGCCATAATTTTTCATAACCATCCACACATTCAAACCCTACAATTCCATATATTTTTTTTAATCAAAACCCTAACCCTAATACTATCTTCTTTACCAACAATTTCCCCCATCATTAATTGTCCCATTAACCACAAATTAACCTTCCATAATTATCCTAATAATTATCCATAAATTCATCATTAAACCATATTAAATCATACACTAAAATTCTAATTCTAATAGATACCCTAAACCCCAACATAAACCCTAATTACTAAATTTACGCCAAATTTCTATTATTTATTGACTAGTTCTTGTGTGTATTGTGTAAATTGCTTATTTTTGGTTGTTTGTGATTCCAAACCACATAAATTAATAAAGAAGATTATTAAATTTCACTCATACAAAATTGATAAATAAGGAATAACACACAAAGAGAAGAATTGGAATAAAAACTCAAACTTGTTATTACATGATTCCACATCAACACCCATAATTCATGTTTTTATGCCTTAATCATCACCTCCTCAAGAAAAACCTCATCAGTAATAAGATAACAAAATATAAAGAAAAATTACACATACATAATAACATATCACGAACCCTATTAAAGATAAAACACATCTTATCTAATAACTAACTAGCTTCTTAATGGCTAAGTAACTAACAAACTAATTAACAACTAAATTATTCTCTAATAACTGGCCTTTAAGAACATGTTTAGTAGATGATTTGGCATGTGCATGGTTTTCATGGTGTTAGCATCCCTCCTTCTTGGTTATTATACTCTTATCACATGTCTTAAGCAAACCACCTCCTTATGTACACCCCTTAACTTTTATCTTCTTTTTGTGTGTCTTCTCCACATGAGTTAAGTATAATTAGCTCTATAATGATGAAAGAAAAATCTTCTCATCTTTGACATGCTATTATATCATTCTCCCTATGCTGAGTAGAGTTTTCCCTCAAATTTGCATCACTATAGTATGGAGAAATATCACCAATATTGGAGGTCTTTGAAAGTCCTCTATATGAATATGAAAATTTTAGCTCATATACACTCTCTACAATTGTTATAAAGATCCTTGATGCACCATCCACCCTTGGCTTTAATTTTTTGTTTCTTATATAAAGAAACCTAACTTTTCTCAAGTGAAACCAAACTAGTTCTCCTCGTGCAAAGGCATGTTAACTCCTATGATTTTTTGCCTCTCTATCTTGGTAGGCAGTATTCTCCTTTGAATGTTGCTATTCACTTGCTTATGAAGCTTTTGAAAATATTTAACCTTCTCTTATGATTCATAGATCCATAGATCTCCATACTTCAACATAACCATATCAATGAGCATGAAATGATTTATGCTATACACAAATTCAAGTGGACTTGAGCTTATTGAAGTAGATGGACTTCTATTATCGACAAACTCACATGTGCTAAATTGATATACCTAATCTTTTATGCTTTTTCTCACCAATCCTATCAATAAAGTAGTAAGAATCCTATTAGTTACCCTAATTTGACTATCTATTTGGAGATGATGAGATATGCTAGATAGAATAATTGCTCCCAATAATTGCCACAATATCTTTCAAAAATAGCTTATGAACTTCATATCATTATTTGACATAATGCCTTTAAGATATCCATGTAGTATCAAAACCCCCTTTAAAGTAAAGATTTATAACATGTGGATCATAATTAGTCTTGTGGTGTGGAATGTAATTTTCCATCTTTCATAAAATATCAACAATCACCATGTTGGACTCTTTTCCTTTTTGAGTTCTTTGTAAATAAAGTATCAAATCCATTCACACTTTTTCCCATGGTTTGTTTGGTATGGGTAATCACATATATAACCCTTTGTGGAAGAAACTCTTGCTCTTTTGACATGTATCACATCTTCCAACCATAACTTAAACTCTTTTGAATATTATTGGCCAATAACAGTTTTCTTGAAGTAGATTTAGTGTCTTGTTGATTCCAAAATGTCTTGCTATTCCTCCTTCATGAATATCCTTAATCAAGAGAACTTCTATGGATGACCTTGTCATGTATAGATTATTTTTCTTGAAAAGGAACCCATCTTGCAACACATATGCTCCATGAATCCCATGCTTCCTACAAGCTTCTAATATCTTCACCAAATATTCATCTTTAAAGTACAACTCATTTATCATCTTAAACCCTAGCAATTTGGCATTCATAAGTGTAAGTGTCATAGACCTCATTGATAAACAATTGAACACAACATTTTCTTTTCCATCCAAATACTTAGTAGGGAACACAAAGTGTTTCAAAAAGCTTACCCATTTAACATGTCTTAGAATCACCTTCTTTTAGCCATGTAAATATGTTAGGCTCTCATGGTTCAAATGTAAAATAAATGGTTTAGGCTTCAAGTAGTGAATCCATGTTTCCAAAACCTTATGATGACATAAAAATCCTTATCATATGTGGAATAGTTGAGCTTGTCACCATTGAGCTTTTCACTAAAGAAGGCTATTGGTATTTCTCTTGTGAAAGTATTCCTCTATTACCTACAGCTCTAGAATCACATGTTACATCAAAATTTTTATCAGAGCTAGGTAAAGATAATACTAGTGCATTGGATTGTTTATCTTGAACTCCTTAAAAGCTTTAGAAGTGGCCTCATTGCATTTGAATTATCCTTTATTCATGAGTTGTGTGATTTGAGTTATAATTATTGAGAAGTCTTTAATAAATCGTCTATAGAAATATGTCAAACCATGGAAGATTTGAACTTCATGAATGTTTGTAGAATTTTTCCATGATTATATATATTTCTCTGTTGATGGATCAACTCTCTCAACATTTCCACTAACAATGTAGCCAAGTAAAATGACACTAGTCGTCATAAAACTACACTTATCAAGCTTACCATAGATTTTAACTTCTTTCAACTTCTTAAAACTCTTTCTCAAGTGGACTGTATTATCCTCTTCACCCTTTATATGCACCAAAATATCATCTAACCACACAACCACAAAATCACCAAGGAATGATCTTAATACCCCATTCATTAAACACATGAAAGAGCTTGGTGCATTACAATGTTCAAATCACATCACAAATCATTCATAGAGCCCATAATTAGTCTTGAAAACAATTTTCCACTCATCATTATTTTATCCTCATTTGATGAAATCCACTATTCAAATCAATTTTAGAGAACACCTTAGATTCATAGAGTTCATCCAATATATCATTACGTCTATGCATTTGAAACCTATGCATAATGGTAATTCTATTCATGACCCTTGAGCATATGCACATCCTCCATGTATTACTCTTCTAAGGAACAAGTAAAGCAGGTGCATAACATGGAATCATGCTCTCCCTTACAAATATATTCTCCATAAGTTCTTGAATTTGCCTTTGAAGCTCATTTGATTATTCTAAATTGCACTTGTAAGTAGAAATATTTGGTAATAGAATCTTGGGAATAAGATAAATGACATGATTAATGCCTTTTAACAGTGGTAGGTTAGGTGATAGATCACTAGGGAAAACATCTTCAAACTCTTTTAGAAGTTGTAATGGCATTGGAGCTTGATTGGTTTTCTCCCCTTGTTGTGACTCCACCACCAAATCATAGCAAATTCCCTCATGTTGGATATCTTTGATCATGATATGGTCTTTAAGGAATAAACTTTTTAACTTCTTTGCACTTGTTTTTTTATCATCATGAGTCAAATGCTTTAATTTATACTTCTTCTTTCCTTTTCACACCTTGCACTCATTAAGGACACAATCATGAGACAATTTCCTATCATATTACCATAACCTCCCTAATATAATATGGAACACATCCATTAGTAGTGCATTACAAAGGACATCATCCATATAGATACTAATTTTGAATGAGACAAGTTATTGTTTTATGACTCTAAAACCCTTATCTTTATCAAGCAAATGCAAGGAATATTGTCTTAGATTATTGCTAATGTTAAACTCTAAATTCTACATCATGCTTTCACTAGCTACATTAGTGCATGATGCACTATCCACAAGAATTTTGCACATCTAGAAACCAATTTTTCCTTTGATCTTAAAATTTTTATCTCTTTGAGTAGGATGATATTCTTGTTACACTTAGAGAATTATTTGTAAAACATAACATTCTTACCCTCTTCCCAATAAATTCTCTCAACTCCATCACTTGCCTTCTCTTTTTTCTTCCTCCACCTCACTACATATCTCGATAGTAGTAATTTTCCTCAAGGTCAAAGCCTTTTGATTTAGGAAATTCCCAATGCCTATATCATCTACACTTGAAGAATTGCTTGTTGAACTTTTCTCCCACCTCATCATCTTTTTTTCCTCTCAATTTACCCCTTTTGGTGTCATAAATTGAGATTACATTTGACACATGCTTGAATATGGTTTAAGTTGATGGATTGTTTGTCACCTTGGTTCATTTTACTTGCTTATCAATTTTGACGACCAATTTCACTAAGTCTTCAAGTGTGCCATAAATACACACATTCAACTTTTATCTTATGTTCATGTTGAGACCATCAAAGGACCTAGAACAACATTTTTATTTCTCTCTTGAACATCACAAACAAGACTTAACCTTTTAAATTCCCATATATACTCTTTAACACTTAAAAGCCCTTTCTTAAGAGTGGTCATTTTAATGAAATTCTCTTTCTCAATCTCCCTTGGAATAAAATCTCTTCAAATGCTTCTTCAATTTCTACCATGACTTGATCTTCCCTTGTTTTCTCTTTCACATGCACTCATCAAGTTCTTATACCATGTCATTGCAAACTTTGTAAGCTTCAAAATTGTAATCTTACACCTTTAGTCATCACTAAGCTCCTTAAATTCAAAGATAGATTCTATTGTTTATATCCATTCAATAAATGTTTTTCATTCCAAATTTCCTTTAAAATTAGGTAGATCAAATCTCACACCCTTCTCACCATCATCTTGATGCCTTCTATATGGCACATCCAACCTCCAATTATTACCAACACTCTCTAATTCACCTTCCTCTAATCCATTTTGTAGACTATCTCCCTTTGATTGAACCACATTCCTTACCATGCCTTCTATTTGGTCTTTGTGTGCTTCAATGTGGCTAGAGATGTGCTTGTACACATGAGAGAATTTGGCTTGAGTGGTTTAATTATGAACATACATCATATGGGTAAGTTGTTAAATTCACTACATAAGTGCCTTGATTAAATCATCACTCCCATATTTTGAGTTGTTTTTTTTGTGTTAATAAAATCAAATATGTAAATCATGTCCTTTTGTCCCTAATTGGATGAAGATCTCTTCAACTATTAGCTTCTTGATAACTTCTTGATAGCCTATTGATGAATTCTCAAATAAAAGGTAGAATCTTGAAAGAAAGGGTTTGTAATGTCTCGTATTTTTGGAATCTAATTTCTCAATTTTATTAATAAAATTTGATGAAAACGTTCAATTATTTTGTTTGCTATTTGCTTTATAGTTTACTGGTGGTCTCGACTTCATATTGATATTTGAATTCATCATTTATTATTATAAATGATTTGAGATAATTTCGTTTATGACTATGATTTTCATTAACTTCATATGATATCAATTCTTGTTTAAAAGTATATATTTGCTCCTGGATTTAATGAGGATTTTTGTTCAAATTTTTGATCTCTTGTAAAAGTCTTAGAATAATTCTCCGATTTTTTGGTTGAGCTAGTAAAATTTGTATTTTATGTTTTATATGCATATATGGTGAGATTTATGCTTTTCATATGGTTTTATAACTCTTATAAATCTCTATTTTAAGTTTTCCACAATTCACTTCAATTTTCTATAAAAAATTATTTGTGATTTATTTCTAAGCATTTAGTTAAGTTTTACAAATTATATTTTAAATATTTTTTTTAGATCCATCATATGAATTTACCATCGAGACGACATTATGATTTACTACAAAGGGTTTCTAAAATCTATTTATCTTAGATTTTTCTTTTAAGTGTTTATAATAATCTTATTCAAAAAATTACTTTATTAATTTATAGTTGCTTAAAATTTGATTTAAATGTTATTTTTCAACTTCTTAGATATTATTTTAAGTCATATTATTTATTCCCACAAATAATACGAATTCTTGTTGTCGTTAATATTTTTTACCTAAAATATTTTTTGGAATTTATTAAATAGTCTTTACACTATTTTCTGTTAAATGATTTTCTAATAAAAATGATATTTTATAACCCTTTTATGTCATCCTTATTTTCTAGATATTATAATTTAAGTTAAGCCCTCCTAAAGTGTTTATATTAAAAAAAGCATATAACTAAACTAATTACCTTCCCCAACCTTTATCTTCTCTCTCCTCATTTCTCTTCACTCACTCGACTACCCTGACACACTCGCTTCCTCTACTTCCTTCAACCACCACCACCACCACATCACCTCAATCCCATCATCAGCCTCTAGCCTCACCACCACCAACACCACCACCTCGACGCCAACCTTGGAATGACTACTACACACAATGAGACAAGGGCAATGACATCATATAAGAGCGTAGGAGTAGTGGGCATCTAGGTAGTGGCAACCAACTCTAGCTCGACAATCATGGATAACGATGTGCTAGCTCTATCGATCACCAATCATCCTTCTACCTACCATGGGTGAACTCTACCACCCTTGTGATACCATATTTACAATGGTATAATTTTTTCCTAAACCCTAACCTCTATTTGAATTAATTTATGCAAAATAGCTTGTGATAAGCTAAATTTATACTCTTGTTATGTTTATATGAGTTGTATGATGTATTTAGAGGGGTTAATTATTATGTATAAATTTGGTTTCTTGAGTTTGGATTTTTACCTGGTTAGGTCTAGATAACTGAGAACTATCCCACTAATATATTTTTAATAAATTGACTATACAATATATCTTAAAATATATCTAATTTTATTTTCGTAGATTCAATTTGAGAAATGTATGAAATTGGTTGAATTGAGATTTTTAGTGGATCAAACTCTAATAAGAAAGCAGACGTCTTTGAAATTAGCTTGGATCCTTGGGTTGTTTCTATCAATCGGCTTTGTAGAATACTTTAAAATATGTTTGATTTCATTTATGAGCTATCAATTTAATTAATTTGGCAATATTCAATTGGATTTGAGTTTTAGGTTAAAACCCTACTTTTTAGGAAATGAATTCTCTAAATTGATTATTAAAATGATTGTATTTATTGAATTTGATTATTTAGATTTGCTCATAGTTTCTTTAATTGTAATTTTAAATTATCGATTTGAAGTAATTGATTTGAATTGGCCAAATTGTAGTTTAGACCTAAAAACCCTAATTTATGGATTTTAATTGATAAAATTGATGAAGCTTTTGATAATATTTTCTGCAATTGATTAATTAGATTAATTTTATATATGTTTAATTGTATTCATATCATGTAAGTTGAAACAATTCTATGGAATTGGCTAGTTTAGGTTTTGGTTATTAAACTAAACCTTCTAAGGTTGTTTTCTTATGTAACTTATTTATTCTCTACAACTTATGCTTAATTAGTGTTATCAAATCAATTTAAAATATTTCAAATGATTCATAGAAACTTGATTCAGTCAATGACTTATTTCTTTAAAATGTTTTAGAGGCGCATCTTCAAGTCTTAAATTTTGGATTTGTTTTCAAGAAAATTAATTTGTGTTTATCAATATATGATTACTATTATCTAGAACTTTGATCATTAAGATAGCTTACTAACTTAGTCTCCTACATTTTGAACACGATCTAGGAAAAGCATTTTGGTGGGTCTTACAAATAAGGTTTCGTTTTTTTTTCTTGATTTATTTACATATGGATTAAGGTAAGTTTATACCACCTCCAATTATGGTTGTTTTATGAAGACAAACCAATTTTATGGGTCTTGGAGTAGATAGCGATATGTTTCAATTGAATTAGTATGTTGAGTATGCAGTATGCCTTTTATGATATTTGTGTTACTCATGAGCTAAATGTTTTGAATGAAAGCATGAATTTATGATTATCAAGCATGATTCTTGAATTATCTGTCTGTTGGGCATAGTGTTAGCATGCTAGGTTAAGAATGTGCATGATATGGCCATTTAGACCATTTAGAGAAAATGAATGTGGATGATGCATGCATGTTGTGGTAAAATTATGTTTTCGCATCAAGAATGATTGTCTAAAGAGTAATTTAAGCTTGTCTCATCTTAAAGCATGGATATGTTAATAGTATGATACGATTGTAATGTGTATCTTGATTAACTGATTGGAAAGCATGTTAATTTGTGGCACAAAACATTTGCTAAGTGATAGAGCACCCATTAAGTTTTCTAACTACATGGTGCATTATGAAATGATACACATGAACGTTGATGATTTAACACGTCTCTTAGTGTAAGAAAGTGTTGGATGTGTTTTCATCATGGTTTTTGGGTCTTAGACATGGTGTGTACTTAAGTTATTATAGTTTGGTCGGTTTGGCTTTTGTCATTGGTCTAGGCTTTGACCTAGGCCTACTCATGGATTAAATGGATGGATAATTATCTTAGTATGATATATGGGCTTGGTATGACATATGATTTGGTATAACAAAATATTAACCACTAAAAATGAAAGATTATGGAGCACTACATGGGTTAAAATTATCCGATCCTTGATTAACTATCGGGGATTAGTCTATCTTTGGGCATTTATTTTCCTTTGAGTGGGATCCTAGTTTATCATTTTTCCTTTACTACTCTAGACACTAATAATATACTAGGGGTTATCAATATTAAAGGGCTTGGTCACCTAGGTGGTTTATTTGTCTTCTACCGGACATTATGTCCATTAGGGGCTTCTTGGCTTTAGCCAAAATTTATGTCCATTGGTGGTTCATTAGCTTCAACTAGACTTATTTCCTCTAGTTTTTGGTTTGAATTCCATGGGTATTGAGATACCGTGGGGGGTAATTCAGCTCATTGCTAAAAAATAATTGGTTATCTAATATTGTAATCATAACATTATGAATAATTAAATATCATGAAACTTGGAGATGATGGTGGTGGATTTACATTCGTTATGTACTATTATTATGTGCACATAGTTAAAATGACTCCTTATTTCTAAGTCTCCCATTATACATATTTCATCCATGATCTCATATACATGACAAGTTTAATCTTGTGCATGACATTGGACTAATATCATGATAAGTTCCACGTAGTTATGCACAATCATGTCTATTGTAATGGTAGCATGTATGATTGAACATTATGTCATATGAAATGTTACATGTATGGAAAGATTAAGGTAAGTGTGCTTAAGTATATTAATGCACGATTTGGTGCATATGTTGCATGATCTTATGTATATACCATAAACCACATGATAAGTTTCATGTTTACGATCATTTAGGACCATATGCTTTGCATGTTATGTGTTAATGTGACCTAGCTATTTTGGTGTGGTATTGATGTCATACAACTCCCTTGAGTGTGAAACACGAACATATCCCATATATGCTTCAAGCATTATTTTTATAAACATGATACACCTTGATCATATATACATCTGATCCTTGTACTTCTTGTACCCTCATGAGTTGGGTTGGTGTGATTTACTTATCATTAGATCCGTACTAATACTATACTAGTTTTTTGGGTTCTATCATGAATGATTGATAGTGTGGGAAGTAGACTAATTGTGTAGGCTTAATATTAAATGTCTTATAGTCATGAAGAAGATTTTCTTTTGATTTTTTATAGTTAGCCATCCGATGATTTGATTTGATGAATAAAGTTGGCTCCACTATTGATATGCCCCTTTGTTCTTTTTTCAGATTTTATTGTATCTCAAATGTATTTGTTTTGGTTTGTAAACCATTAACTTGATTTGTATTTATTTGGTGTGTAATTATGTTTGAGATTTATTTTGCCTTTATGTTCTTTTTTTCTTTTTAAGTTTTAAAAATATAGGTTTATATCTTAGGTTTTCTACTACTTTATTAGTGATGATTTAGTTCTATGAAACCATTTCCTTCTATCTAACTTTGGATAGTTTCTTATGGGATTTACTCTCTTAGTTTAGATGAGGGTTAAGTTTTGATAAAACTAATTTATCCTTACATCTGATATAGGTTAGGTGAACACGCACAACTATCCTTATGTTAGAAGTGGCAGTTTCATCTATATTATTATTTTAACTTTCGCTTATTCTCCTTTTCAAATAAAATTTTTTAGGAGTGAAAAATAGGGGTGTTACAGGATTAAACTTGATCTTATAAACCTAGATTGAATTTAGAAGGATTAAAACATAACTTTAATAGAAAATTTCATGTGTATGTGCATGTGTTCAAATATTGATGTAAATTGGAAGATTAGGGTTCCGCCTTTATGAATTTGAATAGGATTTTGGGAATTAGGGCTAATGGTATATGAATTGGGTTAGGGTTTATGGTAGATTATGGCTTGGCATCGGGTTATGGGTTTAATTTCAGTATGCATAGGTTAAATTAAAACATAAACTACCTCTAGATCAACTCACATAAAATTAATCAATAGGATTCTTGAATATCACTCCCACTAAATTGATAAACAAGGAATAACTCAAAAATAAATCATTTGGAATAAAAACTAAAGCTTGTTATTACATGATCCATTATTGATGTCCATAATACATATTTTAATACCCTAATCATCACATCCTCATGCTTAACCTCCTAAATAATAAGATAAGATAAAATAAAGATAAATCACTGATAGATGGAATTTATAGATTATTTTCCTGCATAAAAATGTCATTTATCCTTCATTAATTTTATAAGATTTAATCTTTTCTTCAAGTTTTTCTCTTTTGAATAGATTTTGTAGGAAAAGATAAAATTGAAGAAATTCAAAGGAGAAATCAACGAAAAGAAGAAATCAAGCAAAGAACATATCAAGAAACATTGAATCAATAGGAGAAAAGTTGGAAATGAAGCAAATACACCAAGAGAAGTTGTGCTAAAATTTTAAGGGAAGAATAGTGAAAGAGCCAAAAACACGGCAGACCCGTGTTTCTTAAACACGGGTCATGTTAAAATCTCAGGCTTATATTTAGAATCCAGCATTTAGCAGAGAATTTGGAGAAAAATATAGAGGTCCCGTGTTTTCCTTAAAATTTGTAACCGCTCACGCGACTTGTTTTTTGATATATTCTCTATCAATTCAGGGTTCAAAAATCAGTTTTAGAATTTGAAACATTTGAATGTACTCCCTTTCTATATTCCCTCTAGAATGTACATGTATTTCAAAATTCCAACTTCCTTTATCTTCTTATATTCTAGTGAAGAATTGACAATCTGCAATTTAAGTGATAAGTCCTTCTGTATTCCTTTATCAATTGCAAGTTCTACATTTTGATTGAATGCAAGTAAAGTTTCTGCAATTGCATTTTTATTTATCTTACTATTAGTGTGTTGTTATTATTATTGGATGTTGTTTGTATTAATTACAAGTTATTGCATATAATAGTGTAATTTCTAAGTATGCAGATGTTAGAGTAAATAAAACAGGGTAGGATGATTTAAGGATGGAATTATGTTTCAAATATAACAATGTAATTTGAACATTTGATTCTAGATGAAATTTAATTGAATTAACGGATGGAATTGAATGATTTCGTATCATAGATTAAGAATTTAAATTAATTAGATTGATCACCTATTTAGTTTAGAACTTAATCTCCTCTAAGACAACATAATTAACCCGTAATTGTTAATTAATGTTTCTAGAGTAGCAAGAAGATTAATTGTTAATCTTGTCCGTTAATTCGTACAATTGCATAATCCGAGCTTATGTGTTTATGATTATAGTTGACTGCTTTCCATTCATAATGCTGCCATTAATTGAATCTAGTGTTCGTAACCTAGGTTATTAAATGGTTAGGTAATAAATTGAGAGCTTATTCAATTTATTAAGATTGAGAGAAAGCAAAGAAATGAATTATTATAAGTTTCTAGAGGTCAACATTAAATCATATAGAATCATTCTTCTTCTTTGAGTATTTGATACCTTGATTCCATCATCAATTCGTTCCTACCCTCATTTATCAAGTAGCGAGAAAAGTTTAATATAATTTAGATTTAGTGTTAGAATTGATGAAATTGTATAACCGAGATTATAACATCAATTACAAAATTAGTGATTAAAACACCATTCCTTGTGGGTTTGACTCCTTCTTACCATTTACTACGTAATTAGGAAGTAGGATTTATGTATTAAATTTGTTGTGTATACGACAATGCATCAATCACACATAAAATAATAGCGTACCACACACCATACTAAGGATAAAACACCTCTTATCTAATAACTAATAAGCTTCTTAATGGTAAAACAACTAACAATATAATTAATGACTTTATTATCCTATAATGGTTGGCCCTTAAGCACATGTTTAGCACAAGGCTTAGCTTGTGCATGGTTTGCATAGCATGGCCATCCCTCCATGCACTGTTATTTCATTCTAATCACATTACTTAATAAGCCATCCCCTTAAGTGTATTTTTTTTAAAAATATTTTGTCCTTTTATTAGTGTGTCTTCTCCACATAAGTTAAGTATAATTATCTCATAATCATGAAAGCCAATTCTTCTCCTTGTTGAAATGCTCCTACATCATCTTTCAGTTTTTTTATTGTTATAAAATTTAGGTTTACTATTGTATTCATTAAGCCTTTTACTTAATGTTTGGTATATAACATGATTTTATGGACTTTTTGAGGCATTTAATAACACTTTTTCCCTTTTATATTGATGTTGGAATTTTTGGTATAATTTTTTTATGAGTGGACAATAGTGTTTTATATGTTTTAATATACATATAAGTGTGAAGGGTACGTGATTTGTTATGCTCTAATATCAATATTTAATGGTGTAACCTCGAGAATAAATTGATTACGTATGACCCTAGACCATCATAAGTGTAATAATGCATCCTTTTGAGGAACCTAATTTGTTCAAGATATGTATTGGTGGAGGTTAAGTTTTTCATTTTTATGTTTTATTACATCTTTTAAAAGTATTGAAACCCAACTATATTTTAAAAACGTTTTGTTCAAGTCTCTTTATCTTTTCTTATAGTTTTGTATTTTATGAGACTTCTGAGTCACTTATAGCCTCTAAACTATTTCAAGACTCTTCTTTTATGGGAATATTTGAGTTCCTCATATTATTAGAGATATGCACTCTAAACCAATCAAGGAGGATGTGTCGAACATCTAACATTCACATAACTAGGGCGACAATAATATCTTGTTAGAGGGTTACTTATGATTTGTAGGAAAAAAAGATATTTTGGGCATACAATCAATGTTGGGTGAACTTGTAGTGTCACACAATATAAGGAGATAGATTTAATATAATTAGACAAATATGTATGATCTAGTCCTGACCCCATTAGATCTATATAGTATATGATTGTATAAGGTTTTAAGTGGTCTCATCTCCCTTATAAAAGGTAGATAGCCACATTGGGATTGAGGCAATCATAAAATCAAATTTCTATGACTCACTTCCACGACACCCTAGAGAGAGACAAATCATTTTTCTATGCTAACACACCTAATATTAGATTGAGAGAATTTATGTAGATACCAATAGAGGCATGCCAATTGGTGCATACTCTCAACACTTCTTATCATGCTACAAGAGGCACATTCTATGTTAATTTATTTATTTTTGATGTTCGCATAGATCCTGGGATTCATATCAGATCCAAAAACCCTCTAGTGTGTAAGAGACTTTGACATTTTATTAATTATGAATTAATATTAAATTTATTTGCTTA